>CM076577.1:1421579133-1422779133 GCA_034641835.2 Pinus albicaulis
TTCAACGAGAGGTAACCACTTGACCCATTGTGCTTGCTTATCAGATACAAAAAAATGAATATATCCTTCCAAACATTTATTCACTATCTCTATTTAACCATCAGATTGAGGATGATAAGATGAGCTATGAGCTAGTTGAGTACCCACACAAGAAAGTAAATTTTTCCAAAAGTTTCCTGTAAAAATGGGATCTTTGTCACTTACAATAATATTTGGGTTTCCATGTAGCTTTTGAGTTGTTTCCATAAATGCAGTAGCAACTGTACTTGCTTTAAATTGATGAGATAATGCACAAAAGTGTGCATACTTGGTAAGTCTATCAACTACCACCATGATGACACTCCTTCCTTTGGACTTAGGTAAACCTGTGATAAAATCCATTGAAATATCCTCCCAACGTTGACTTGGAATGGATAAAGGTTTGTTGATGCCCCGAAAATCGTTACATCAACATTGGGGGATAACCACCCGGTCCAGACCTTAAACAGCTCCTTTTCCATTTGGGATGGTGGCTCCGACTGGATATAATGGGACCAATTTCCCGATAAAGAATAGAAAGGGGTGGATGAATGGTTGTTTTAATAAATGATAATGAATGGAGTACTTAATCTATAAGCGAAAAATACAAATGACTATTTTATCCCGGGAAGCTTCTATTCTTAAGTGCAACGTTTAATGATCTATATTTGTTGATAGGCATATAGATGACACTATTCAATAAATAAAGACGTTCATTTAAATAATAATTACTTCGTTCAATTAGTTGAACGAAGTAATTGATAAAACATTGTTACACTCATCCTTTTATATTACTGATACATAAATGATAAAATAATAGCAAACTGTAAACATCCAGTAGTGGAAAATATAAAGATTGTTGTTAAAACACATTCATATATTCAATAATAGCAAGAATATTTCAATTTAAAAGTTAGATACTTGAACTTTATATCCTAAGGGGAGTGGACCCCAAAGGAAAGTTATTTGGTGAATGTAATTAAACATTTAATTGAGGAAATGAATAAATTATTGTGGTGCAAATTGACCAAAAATGAGATGATGAGATCACTTGCTAAATCTGAGGATGGATGAGGCAAATATTTCCCCACAATATTTCAAAAATCCTTGGAAGATAGTAAGTTTTAAAATTTAGATTTTTGAGGAAAAATTTGAATTTCCCCAATGATGAGGAAAGTAGTTGGGAAGAGGTAAAAAGCTGAAAAGCTGAGGAAAAGCATAAAACAGCTTTAAAGAATCCGTAAGTGGGAAGCCTAGGCAAACAGGAAGAAAAACATCCTGAGATTCTAGACACAGAATTAGAAACATGCTTTGGGGAACAATAGCTTAAATAAGCTGCTCTTGTACAGATTAGAGGTTAATCTGCTATAGGAGGTGATCTCAGCTCGGGGGTGAGTTCTGGGAGACAGAAGAGCTCTAAGGTTGGGAGGTTGGTCTGTTGCACAAGTGGTATGTCTCTGAGAAAATTTGTCTTATTGGTTGTTATAGTATGAATTGGCTACATATAAAAACAAAATTTATTTCTAAGTTAGTTTATATTATTAGTCTACATTTAAAAGAATGTAGTCACCAGGCATGAACCTGGTTATCCTGTATAGTTGTAGAAGAATAACCTGTAAAGTGGAATTCCACAGAATGTTTAAACCCAGGGTGGGGTTAAATCTGAGGAAACCTTGTTCTTTCAGGAAACACTGTGAATTTAATTTTAATTTGCTTCTGTTTCATAGAATAATTTAATTTACAGCTATCCTAGAGAGAAATGAAATTCACTATAGTATACCAGAACTATAGCAGGATATAAATTAAGACTTATAATGTTTATGAAAAACACAGAGGGAGAGAATCAATAAACTGATCTCAAGTTCAGCCAAGAAATTTTGTTATAATTCCAGAGCATTTAATAGTTCAAATCAACCAGGTTGTGCATGAGTCACTTTGCCTAGGGGAGGAATGAGTACCTATTTGTAAAAAACATGAAATAGAAACCATGGTCTCCTGAAAACCACTCTAATATCATATCACAGGGATTGAATCCATAGAAGGTAATAATTATGAGTAAGCAGTTGAGAACTACAGTAGTAAAGAGTTAAACTATTTCAAACTGTATGTACAATACCTTTATATAACCACTATTTCCATTTAGCAATAGAAAAAAAATGGAATGGGTTCTAATCCCATAACCAACCTTTAAATACATTTATTTCCATGTACACAGTTAGATACAAGCTGAAACTAAATTACAAGAAGATGAGAAGAAACTGGAGAATAGAACTATGCTTGTACACCTTTGAAAAATGAGAAATTATAAATTATAGACTTTCATGCATAGAAATCATCTATTGATAAACAAGAATGGTCTCATAAATGTCCAGTAAGCTGTTCATATGTCTAGACAGTCATCCATAAAACCAGTTCAGTATAATTAGCAGTAGAGGCAACTGTAATTATGCTATAAATACCAGAGTATAGACTTACACTGAAAAGAGTGAACAAGCACATTAGAGTAATAGATAAATATCATATATAACAACCTGTAAATTCTGATGTATGCAATTTAGAAATCTGGAATGTCAGTAGCATTTCCAGGGAACAAAATAAGTTCAGACGAGCAAATTAAACAAAGCCAAATGACATGGTATGAGATTATATGCACGATTTATATAGTCCTGGTAACATTATACCATGGCATAGTATATCGAAATTACATCTAGAAGTCTAGAAAATATATATATATCCCAAATGTCAAAATACATAAGGAGCCTTTCAGGCCGGAGTATTAAACGTGCAACCCCTACTTCAAAAGAACAAATCTAAACAAGCGCCTTCTGCGCAACAGTACAGGAGGTCGATATCAGATTTCGACGCCCATGAGAACGACGCAACAGGGAAGAGCAATAAATCCCACAAGAATACCGACCTCTAGGGGCCAAGAGGTCCACGTTAGCAACCCTAACGATTGAAAATATTAAGTGTTGTGGTTACGAACATGCCATAACCAATTGTTACCTGTAAATGAGAAATGCAACAAAACAAAAGAGGATTAGTCAACTTGAAATAGCGTAGAGACATAGGTGAAGAACGAAATTAGTAAAGCAGTTAAAATCATACCTGTGGAACGCACGGTACAGATACGTAGATTCCTGAAACAAATTTGTGTGCAGAGAGGGATTAACACGCAATATCTCCAGAATAAGGAGGAAGTTGAAATTTAAAACAGAGACGAGAAGCTGAAGAAATTACCTCATGAAAATCCACGATAGGGTAGACGTCTATTTGATGAGATGCGAAGCCACTACACCAGAGGCATAACACGCATGAGTGTCATCCTATGAACCCGCAGGAGTAGGGTTGACGAAACCCTGAAAGCGAAACACAATCACAAATGGCGCTGAGAGTATGAGTCTTGTAACCTGAAACAAAAGGCATATCCTTTACTAAGGATTGAATGCACACGCAGAACCCGCGCTTGACCAAAGTTAAACAACGTCCTGAACCATTTACGCATACAATAACGTTAAACTGAATGTTGAGGTAATTACCTGAGATCTGGTGGATAAACCTGAAGCGCCATGGTTTTCTTGGCAACAGAGAATTTGCAAACCCTCCGCCGAATGTAGAAATTGGAAGACGCAGAGGTGCACGACGAGTTGAAAGATGCAGAAACCCGACTCAGCTCTATCCAAAAAACTTATATAACGCTTTGATAACTGCCTTAACCCTAACCAAACACGATCACCATCGTCCACTTGGCGGAATCGTGGAAGCTAAGCCACGGATCGAGAATAGCAGAGGTGAGTTAAGAGCAGTTGTTCGCATTAATGGAGTATAACTCCGAATTCAAGTCGACATGTCCGGTACCTGTGTTGGTATGGTCGCTATACATCCCGCGTGCCGAGCTAGCCATCGACATGGACTCACCAGACCATCGAGTGGAGGGGTATGGCAAACTACACAGACTATTCCACTCTCAGTTACTCATTTTGACGCCTGACGTGGACACAAGTGACCACGCGGTGATACACATAACAACCAAAAATCGATTTTGACCATACGCCTTACGTGTATATGGATTTCAATTCGCAGTACAATCTTTGAAGTCGATTGGAAATCTTATGTAACGTGTTAGGTGTCATGTCAACCGGCGTGTATGAGGGTTAATGCCAAACGTATGGAAAAAAATTCAATTTCCAATACTATGTCGAATCATATAAACATAAAAACAAAATCATTTCCCTCAAAGCTATACCAAAACACATAGCGGAGTAATCGTAATTATGTGTCGAAGGGTCGAACTTGTGTTTGACCCAAAGATCATTGATTTATGTTTGATTTTATGTGCCATATAATTTACCATTATATTCAACAATTCGATAAATGAAATACATGACCCTCAAGACCAAGGTGAATGTGCAAGGGTATGCGAGAATGTGTAAAGGTCCAAGGTATAAGAAAAATATGTTCACCCTTGAGATGCAATTAGCATAAGGTAAGAAGTAAGGATAGAGGATTTAATTGCGACAGTATATGATGATGAAAAACATCATGATAAAAAGGTGAAATGTCATAATAAATCTATACTTACAAGTCTGAGTTCATGAAGAAAATTTTTTTTTGGGTGTGAAATTTGGAGGTGTGACAAATGGTATCAGAGCCCAAGTTATAAAACTGGGCTGGTGACTTTGTGCTCACGATTGCTGTGTACTCACTATGTAAATTTATTGCTGTAGCAAAAGTTTTGTTTTTGTTGTTTTGTTTTTTTTTCCTGTGCACTGACCTGTGCTATGTAGTGTATAGTGAGGTGATAGAATGGAAGAAGGTGGTGGAATTTATGTAGATCTGCAGGGTGAGCCAGATCCGAATGCGGCCATGATGGCTATGTTGCAAAAATTGCAACAAGAATTGGCTGAGATAAAAAGCCAGAATGACAGATTGTCATTAGCCAGTGAGGAGCAGGAAAAGCTCATCAGGGAATTAACCTCACGGAACAGCCAAGAAGGCGAAGGTTCCGGGAAGAGGAAAACTAATGAATCTGATGAGGAAGATGCTATTTGCCATCAGAATAAGCAGAAAAAGGAATTACAAGGGGAATTCCGGAAAATCAAACCTCCCTCCTATGATGGGGAAAACGAGGAGGATGTTGAAGCCTGGTTGCTGAATATGATTAAGTATTTCGAGGTTTATGAATACGAAAGCAATCTGAAGGCTAGATTAGCTGTCTACCAGCTACAAGGTAAGGCTACCTTGTGGTGGGAGGAGACAAAGATGGTGCATGCCATAGATGAAAAGACAGTTACTTGGGAAGATTTCCAGGCTAAATTCAAGAATCGCTACTTGAATGAGCGGTACTATGATGACAAAGCAAAATAATTTCATGAGCTTAGATTGGGACAACTCACTATCGATGAGTTTGTTACTAAATTTACCAATCTATTAAGATATGTACCTTACATAAGGGAAGAAAAGGCAAAGGTACAGAGGTTTCTGAATTGTTTTCCTATGGTATACAAAGAGAAAATTGAGTTTGACAACCCAAAAACAATGGACGAAGTTGTTAGAAAGGCTAGATTGTGTTACCAACAGTTCAAAGGAAAAACTGATCAAGGAAAAAGTTGGGTAAGTAAGAATGAATTCAAAGGGAGAAAACCGAAACCAGCCTATTTGAAGAATTTTGGCAGAGATCATCAGAGGAAAAGGTTTGGTAAACCCAAAGAAAGTCAAACTGCACAGTCTCAAGTGGCATCGAAACCAATAGATGGAGACAGTAAAAAGGAGGGAACAGTTAGAATGAAGGAGCCCTTGAAATGTTGGGGCTGTGGAGAACCCCATCTTTTGAGGGACTGTCCCCTTAGAAATGTTCATATGCTCATGAGGGATCGGGAAGCCACAACAGTAAATGATATAGACAGAAACATACCAACTATCAGTACAGCCCTGGAAAATCGACAAGCAGAGCATCAAGAAACCATGGTGGAAATGGAGGGTAAGATTTCTGACCTACCTGTTTCTGTTCTGATTGATCCAGGTGCTTCTTTGAGTTACATTAATCCAAAGATTGTAGAAAAATGTAACTTAAAAACTGAAAAATTTCAACAGTCATGGCTAGTACAGCTGGCCACTGGAACAAAAAAGAAAGGTAACACATAAACTGCCCAAAACAGAAATCAAATTAAATGAGTTCCGAACAGAAGTAAATTTGAACATTTTACCCTTAGGGTCATATGATTTATTGATAGGAATGGACTGGCTGGAAAAGAAGAAAGCTTTGATGAATTGCTGGGATAAGACTTTACACTGTGTAGATGAGGAAGGGAAACCTTTCATTCTAAAAGGGAAACAAAAACCAATTTCTGTCAGACAAATTTCAGCTTTGCAATTGAAAAGAATAGCTAGAAAAGGATATCAGGTTTATGCAGTGCATGTGGAAGAAACAGAACAGAAAACTGAAGGAGAATTACTGAATGATGTACCAGTAATAAGAGAATTCAAGGAAGTTTTTCCAAAGGAAATCCCTCATTTTCCCCCCAAAAGAGAGATTGACTTCTCAATCGATCTGGTGCCAGGAGCAACACCTGTTTCACGAGCACCATATCGAATGAGTCCTCCTGAACTTATAGAGTTGAAAATGCAACTGCAAGAATTGCTAGACAAAGGGTATATCAGACCAAGTGTGTCTCCTTGGGGAGCACCAGTGCTGTTCGTGAAAAAGAAAGATGGAACTTTCAGGATGTGCATTGATTATAGGCAACTGAATAAGTTGACCATTAAAAATAGATATCCTTTGCCTAGAATCGATGATCTTTTTGATCAGGTGAGAGGAGCTTCAGTATTCTCAAAAATTGACTTAAGAACTGGTTACCACCAGCTTAGAATTAAAGAGGAAGACATCAGCAAAACAACCTTTAGAACCAGGTATGGCCACTACGAATTTGTAGTGCTACCTTTTGGGTTGACAAATGCCCCTGCCACATTTATGTGTCTAATGAACAGTGTGTTAAACAAGTATTTGGATAAATTTGTCCTTGTGTTCATAGACGATATTTTAGTTTACTCAAACAGTGAAGAGGAACACAAAGAACACACGAGGATAGTGTTGCAAACTCTAAAGGAAAATCAGCTATATGCTAAATTCAGCAAATGTGAGTTCTATAAAGACAAGATCCAATACTTGGGTCATATTATTTCTGAACAAGGTCTTGCTGTTGACCCGGAAAAAATAAAGGCTATAAGAGAATGGCCAGTGCCCGCTGATGTTTCAGCAGTTAGATCATTCATGGGGATTGCCGGCTATTATCGCAGATTTGTGGAGAGATTTTCTGCCATAGCACATCCCATCACTTCCTTACAAAGGAAAGGTGTCAAGTTTGTATGGACTGAAAAATGCCAAAACAGTTTTGACCAATTAAAGCTGAAACTTACCACAACCCCTATACTGAAGATTGCAGATCCTGATAAGGAATTTGTGGTATGTACGGATGCATGTAGAGAAGGATTGGGAGGAGTTCTGTTGCAGGAAAATTCTGTGATTGCCTACGAATTCAGGAAACTAAAGATACATGAACAGAATTATAGTGCCTATGATTTAGAGTTAGCAGCTGTTATTCATGCTTTGAAAATGTGGCGGCACTATCTTCTTGGAAAAATATTTACATTGATGACTGATCATATTAGCCTCAAATATTTCTTTTCTCAAACTGAATTGAATGCCAGACAAGCCAGATGGCTGTCCTTTTTAAGTGAGTTTGACATGGATATAAAACATATTAAAGGGAAGGAGAATAAAGTTGTTGATGCATTGAGCAGAAATGCTTGTCAGCATATCAATAATATTGGAAGTAATGCTCAGATGGATGTAGAAGAGTTGGTGAGTAAGGCTGCCAACCAAGACCCAAATTATGAAACACTTTTGGTGAAATTACAGAAAAAGGAGAAAAATGACTTTTCCCAAAACCAAAAAGGGCTGATTTGTTATAAGAACAGATTGTATATTCCCAATGTAGAGGCTTTAAAAAGAGAAATTCTGGATGAGTGCCACAAACAACCCTATGCAGGCCATCTAGGGTATCAGAAAATGTTAACTGCCCTGAAAAAGAAGCTGTTCTGGCCAGGAATGAAGAGAGAGGTAGCAGAATATTTAAGTAGATGCATGGAATGTCAATTAGTTAAGGTGGAACATCAGCATCCTGCTGGTCTTCTGAATCCCTTGCCCATTGCAGAATGGAAGTGGGACACTGTTTCCATGGACTTCATTATAGGGTTACCCAAAACCAAACACCAACATGATTCTGTAATGGTAGTAGTAGACACTTTAACCAAAGCTGCTCACTTTATACCAGTGAAATCTACCTTTGGAACAACTCAAGTAGCGAATGTGTTTCTGAAGGAGATAGTAAGGCTCCATGGAGTTCCTAAGGTGATTGTGTCTGATAGGGATGCTAAGTTTACAGCAGCCTTTTGGAAGGGGTTATTTGGAGGAATGGGCACTAAATTAAATTTTAGCACCGCCTACCACCCTCAGACTGACGGTCAAACGGAAAGAACTAATAAAATTTTGGAGGACATGCTGAGAATGTATGTGATGGATAGACCCTCAAAGTGGGAAGATTTCTTACATTTAGCTGAATTTGCCTATAATAACAGCTATCAATCTTCCATTAAAATGAGTCCGTTTGAGGCACTGTATGGAAGGAAGTGTCGTACCCCTTTGAGCTGGAGTCAGCCAGAAGACAAACTGATGTTGGGACCCGATGCCTTACAAGAAATGGAAGGAATTGTCAAACAAATACAAAAGAACATCAAGACAGCACAGGATCGCCAAAAGAGTTATGCAGATAAGAAAAGAGTGCATAGAGAATTTAAAGTTGGGGAGCATGTATATCTGCGTATTAAACCCAAAAAGAGCACCCTTTATGCTGGGAGTTGTGCAAAATTGTCCCCTCGATACTGTGGTCCCTTTGAAATATTAGAAAGGGTGGGACCAGTGGCGTACCAGCTGGCCTTACCACCCCATGTTAGAGTTCATGATGTCTTTCATGTTTCATTACCCCCAATTCATGTGATTTCAATTTAAAAGTTAGATACTTGAACTTTATATCCTAAGGGGAGTGGACCCCAAAGGAAAGTTATTTGGTGAATGTAATTAAACATTTAATTGAGGAAATGAATAAATTATTGTGGTGCAAATTGACCAAAAATGAGATGATGAGATCACTTGCTAAATCTGAGGATGGATGAGGTAAATATTTCCCCACAATCTTTCAAAAATCCTTGGAAGATAGTAAGTTTTAAAATTAGATTTTGAGGAAAAAAAATCTGAATTTCCCCAATGATGAGGAAAGTAGTTGGGAAGAGGTAAAAAGCTGGAAAGCGGAGGAAAAGCATAAAACAGCTTTAAAGAACTTTTATAAAAGCCCAGTAATGAAGAAAAAGCATCCGAGATCTCCGGACGTTGCACTAGAAACCAAGCTTTGGGAACAATAGCTAAATAAAGCCGCTCTTGGTGGCTGCATTAGAGGTTAATCACATGAGGTGATCTCTACTGGGGTGGTATCTGGGAGACAAGAGCCCAAGGGTCAGAGGTTGGTCTCACTGCATAAGTGGTAAGGTCTCCAGAAAATTTGTCTTATTGGTTGCTATATTATAGTATGAATCTACAAGTGTATAAAAACAAAATTTATTTCAAGTTAGTTTATATTATTAGTCTACGAATGCATGGCCACCGGCATTAACTCCGTTATCCTAGTTGTAGAAGAATAACTCGTAAAGTGGAAATTCCACAATGTTTGGAACCCAAAGGGGGGTTAAATCTCGAGGGAAACCTTGTTCTTTCGTGTTAATTATGAATTTATTGACCTTGCCTGCTTCATAGAATAATTTATTACAGCCATCTAGAGAGAGAAATGAAATTCCCGATAGTATTTCAGAACCATAGCAGGAGATCAATTAAGACTTATACTGTTTATGAAAGAACAGAGGGAGAGAATCAATAAACTGATCTCATGTACAGCCAGGAACTCTGTTATAATTCCAGAGAGTAAATAGTGTAAATCAATCAGGTTGTGCATGAGGCACTTTGCCTAGGGGAGGAAAGGAATACCTATTTATAAAAAACATGAAATAGAAACTATGGTCTCCTGAAAACTACTCTAATATCATATCACAAAGATTGATTCCATATAAGGTAATCATTATGAGTAAGCAGTTGAGAACTACAGTAGTAAAGAGTTAAACTATTCCAAACCATAGGTATAATACCTTTACATAAACACTATTTTCATTTAGCAATAGAAAAAAAGGGAATGGGTTCTAATCCCATAACCAGCCTTTAAATACATTTATTACCATGTACACAGGTAGATACGAGCTGTACCAAATTTCAAGAAAATGAGAAGAAACTGGAGAATAGAACTATGCTTGCACACCTTTGAAAAATGAGAAATTATAAATCATAGACTTTCATGCATAGTAATCATCTATTTATAAACAAGAATGGTCTCATAAATGTCCAGCAAGCTGTTCATATGTCTAGACTGTCAGGCATAAAACCAGTTCAATATAACCAGGAGCAGAGGCAACTATAATTATGTTATAAATACCAGAGTATAGACTTACACAGAAAAGAGTCAACAAAGCACATCAGAGGAATAGATAAATATCATATATAACAACCTGTAAATTCTGATGTATGCAATTAAGAAATTTGGAATGTCAGTAGCATTTCCAGAACACAAAATAAATTCAGACGAGCAAAGCCAAATGACATGGTATGAAATTATATGCACGATTTATACAGTCCCGGTAAAATTATACTGTGGCTTAGTATATCGAAATTCCATCTAAGTCTAAAATATATGAGACATCCCTAAATGGCCAACATAAATATTTTGTGCCCAGACAAACTGCAACCTCATCAAAAGAACAAATCTAAACAAGCGCCTTCTGCGCAACAGTACAGGAGGTCGATATCAGATTTCGACGCCCATGAGAACGACGCAACAGGGAAGAGCAATAAATCCCACAAGAATACCGACCTCTAGGGGCCAAGAGGTCCACGTTAGCAACCCTAACGATTGAAAATATTAAGTGTTGTGGTTACGAACATGCCATAACCAATTGTTACCTGTAAACGACAAATGCAACAAAACAAAAGAGGATTAGTCAACTTGAAATAGCGTAGAGACATAGGTGAAGAACGAAAATAGTAAAGCGGTTAAAATCATACCTGTGGAACGCACGGTACAGATATGTAGATTCCTGAAACAAATTTGTGTGCAGAGAGGGATTAACACGCAATATCTCCAGAATAAGGAGGAAGTTGAAATTTAAAACAGAGACGAGAAGCTGAAGAAATTACCTCATGAAAATCCACGATAGGGTAGATGTCTGTTTGATGAGATGCGAAGCCACTACACCAGAGGCATAACACGCATGAGTGTCATCCTATGAACCCGCAGGAGTAGGGTTGACGAAACCCTGAAAGCGAAACACAATCACAAATGGTGCTGAGAGTATGAGTCTTGTAACCTGAAACAAAAGGCATATCCTTTACTAAGGATTGAATGCACACGCAGAACCCGCGCTTGACCAAAGTTAAACAACGTCCTGAACCATTTACGCATACAATAACGTTAAACTGAATGCTGAGGTAATTACCTGAGATATGGTGGATAAACCTGAAGCGTCATGGTTTTCTTGGCAACAGAGAATTTGCAAACCCTCCGCCGAATGTAGAAATTGGAAGACGCAGAGGTGCACGACGAGTTGAAAGATGTAGAAACCCGACTCAGCTCTATCCAAAAAACTTATATAACGCTTCGATAACCGCCTTAACCCTAACCAAACACGATCACCATCGTCCGCTTGGCGGAATCGTGGAAGCCAAGCCACGGATCGAGAATAGCAGAGGTGAGTTAAGAGCAGCTGTTCACATTAATGGAGTATAACTTTGAATTCAAGTCGAGATGTTCGGTACCTATGTTGGTATGGTCGCTGTACATCCCGCGTGCCGAGCTAGCCATCGACGTGGACTCACCAGACCATCGAGTGGAGGGGTATGGCAAACTACACAGACTATTCCACTCTCAGTTACTCATTTTGACGCCTGACGTGGACACAAGTGACCACGCAGTGATACACATAACAACCAAAAATCGATTTTGACCATACGCCTTACGTGTATATGGATTTCAATTCGCAGTACAATCTCTGAAGTCAATTGGAAATCTTATGTAACGTGTTAGGCGTCATGTCAACCAGCGTGTATGAGGGTTAATGCCAAACGTATGGAAAACAATTCAATTTCCAATACTATGTCGAATCATATAAACATAAAAACAAAATTATTTCCCTCAAAGCTATACCAAAACACATAGCGGAGTAATCGTAATTATGTGTCGAAGGTTCGAACTTATGTTTGACCCAAAGATCATTGATTTATGTTTGATTTTACGTGCCATATAATTTACCATTATATTCAACAATTCGATAAATGAAATACATGACCCTCAAGACCAAGGTGAATGTGCAAGGGTATGCGAGGATGTGTAAAGGTCCAAGACATAAGAAAAATATGTTCACCCTTGAGATGCAATTAGCATAAGGTAAGAAGTAAGAATAGAGGATTTAATTGTGACAGTATATGATGATGAAAAACATCATGATAAAAAGGTGAAATGTCATAATAAATCTATACTTATAAATAGGTGAAATGTCATAATAAATCTATACTTACAATTTTGAGTTCACAATGTGAATTTTTTTTTTGTTGCGTAGATTTGAAGGTGTGACAACGTATATATATATGAAAAGATTGAAAAAAAAAAACATCACATTTCATACAATGTATGATATAATGGAGGGAATCAATGTATTTTTGAACCTTATCCTTATATTGGGATCACAAGGTGTATTTTTATGTTAACTATTCTCTCTTAGATATGGATTCAAGAGATATAATTTTTTTCTTAATGTGTCCACCCCATCCATAAGAAACAAGTTTGAGAAAATGATATTTTGTAAAAAGAATGCTATCTATGTGGGGAGACACACATTGGTAAATTAATAAAGTGAAAAAAATAAAAATAAAAACACATATTAGTAAATTTAATATGAAGACAAAGTAGCTAAGGAAAAATATTAAATCTTATGATGATGGAAATTAGTTGAACAATTAAAATATTTGGTAGTGCTTTTCATGCCAAGGGCAACAAAAGAAATGTATATCACCTCCGACACCCTTTACCCCTCTAAATTTCAACCTCATATAATTTATGTTTCTTTTTTTTTGAACATAAATGAAATTTTGGATTATATTAAAAGAACTCGGATCTAACCCATAATCGTTACAATTCATCTAAAAAATGTGTTCCCAAAATTCCTTGAGGATTTGAGATTGAAATTGTAGTGTCAATCCAAATCCATAGTTGAGAGCTCCACAAAATAATTTTTTTTTTACGATTCGAGCTAAATATTTCCCAAATAGCATTAATATCCAAATACATTTGCATCTCGTTCTTAATTTTTCTCCATTTTACCTTTGACTAGCTTCTATTTTTTCTTTAGATTCATCTAACTTATTATTTTACTTGGTGAAGTATATATTTCCTTTTTCCTCACTTGGATCTAACGTGTGATATATACTATATCTCAAGGATAATTCTTCTAGTTATTATCTCAAATATTTCTTGTACCTTTAATATTCTTATGTGATTCAGGGCTCTTTCTCCTAATCTACCTAAGAAGTTGTCTTTTTAGAATTATTTTCCAAAGAGATAGAGGAATCACCAAAAATATCTGACTTGTCCTTGGCCACTTTTGGAATATTATACCAAGGTTTTTTTTTTTTAATTATTTTCAAGAGAAGCATTTGGGGAACCAAACTTCTCGGGATTGTCATACATTCCACCTCAACTTGGCTTGTTGTTGAGTTTCCATGAACTTGGTGGGAGTATTTCTTGGATTCTAATGTCTCTTGTTGATTTTAATGGTTTTTGTGATATGGGGTAAGTTCATCTTTAAATAAAATATAATTTTCTAGCTTGGCACCTTCTCACTATCTTGGTTTGCAACTATTTTTTCCTAGCATTGATCTTTTGAGATTTGGAACAATTTTTTAAGGAATGGTCTGTTTCGTAACAAGCTCTACAGGGGAAATAAATATGCTCATAATCTAGATTTTTCAACCATAGATAATTTGGGCTTGTTAATTTGATTTATGTAAGAAATCCTTTACTAAAGTCCATTTTCCCACAAATGTGATAATATGTTGGTTTCAAGTACTATTTTATATCATCACTACGCTCATAAAATCTACTTAAGGAATTTCCTATAGCTTTAAATGATAGAAGAGTCCATATATGCAAAGGTAGATTATGAGGCCTTACCCAAACTAGAGAGTATAAATTGAAGCCAAAAAGGGGTTGAAAGAAGGGAACCAATGTTTCTTAAATTTGACAACATCATGAGAAGATGGGTGAAACAAAAATTTACATGATCCCTTTAAGATTGAGGAAGGAATGACACTCTTTTTAGCATTTTCTAAAACAAAGGGTGTATTAAAGTCAATCTCCATGAATTTAGAGGATGGAGCAACATACTTTGCAACAATATTTCCTATAGTAGAGGAAAAAAATGGGCTTTTGTCACTGCGAAGAAGGGTGAGCTCATCCTCGTAGCTAAGGATGTGATCTCAAATCCATCCACCAAGGAAGGAAATGATGAGGGCATGAGAAAAATAGATAATTAATTCACAAAGGAGTTCAAGTGTATGGTTTCCATGCAATCTAAAGAATATATGAGTATATTGAGGTCTTTGATAGATAAAGAGGAGCGAGATGATACCATAGCAAAAGAGATGTCTTCCATCTGCAAATATTTGAGAGAGAGGGATGAGAAATGTGCAATAAGGGTCTAACCCTATCCACCACAATAAAGAAGCCACACTCTACCATTAACAAATTATTTTTTCACTCCCCATATAATTTATGTAATGTGATGTAAAGAATGTAGAATTTTTTATATGTTTGTTTAGGGAATCATGTGCATTTACCTCGGGCCCTATCGCCTCATAATTTTGGCCAGTTGAATTTAGTTCTTCCAATGTTTGAGATTCTTGAGACCCTCCATCACATAGGCTACATATCACTAAATAATGTTCAAGAAATGTGCCTAGCATGCCCATTTCCCATATCATTGTTTTATTATCTTATCAATATGACACGTGCTCCATCACCAATGCCAATTCAACACTAATTATTTAAGAAAATGTGGACAAATTAGGATGACCAGTGTGCACCACAATTCTTACATATTTTTCTGAAGCATGTCACTATATTTCTTTCCCATGTCACTTGACCCTGGGATCTTGTATTCTTAAATTGATCACTTTTATTCAAAATTACGCATAATGCCTTTAATGTAAAACAATTATTGAACTTTAGTGCCACTATGTATTTATTTGTATTTTTGAATGGATTCAAATTCCACAATTTGGGTTAAGAGAGAAATTTTACCTTGGATATCTCTGTTGCATATAATTCATTTGAGCCATGAAAATTCTATATAGTAAATGTGGTACAAAAATAGAGAAACATCCTTCATTTCAATGGTTATGCAGCTTACTTCTAGTGATGCAGGATTGCATTCTACTTGTCATCATGATGTTTCTGCAACTCACATGCATGTATAATGTGCCACAACACAAAATCAATTATCTCTGAAGAGATCCCATGCAAGAATATATAATATGGAAATATAGTTTTTTCATCCAATATAAGAAACACCCACGTAGGTATGTATATTGAATCTTACTTCTCTATTGGTTTCAAAAAACTCTCAGCATTAAGTGGTTGTGAAGGGACTTTGGATTTTGTGTTTTCAACTTTATGTGTGATGGGGATTTCCATGTTGCTAGTGATATAAGGGTAGTTGGTGTTCCCTTGCATTTTTTTGAGTGAAAATGAACTTGGTTCATTGTAAGTTATATTTCCATGCTCATTTTCTTAGTGCAAGGCACTATGTAGAAGCTTACATTCTTTCAAAAAGAATCATCTTAGACTCTAAATTTTAGGAATGTATTCATAATGTTCTCAATGTGCTCTCCCAAAAATATTTTCCTTCAAGACATCCTCTATGTTTTTGTTTGACATATATTCGACCCTTACTCAATGTAGGCTTCGAGGGAAAAAAAAGAAAGAAAAAGTCAATCTTTATGTGACATTATTCCCAAATGATTTTTAAATAGAACTTTTAATATAAAAATTACATCAATAATAGATTGCAAAGAAAATGATATAAAAATCTATTAATGCTAATATTTGTTAGCTTAATATTAAGTCTTACAGGTATCTATTTTAAGTAGATAAATTTACTAAGTTTGCAATGGTATGTATAAGCAATTGTTGTCCATTTGAAAATACTTGAGGAAGAACAATTTTGATTCTCTAGTCATGTCTAAAGAGAAAGTCTTCCTCTACCACTAAACTTGACATCTTTAATAAAAATAATGTTAACCATATATTTTTGCTACCAATAAGTTATTATTATTGTTTTAAACTTGACGTTTCTAATAAAAAATAATATTAACCATATATTTTTGCTACCAATAATAATATTTGATTCTCAATAGTTCATATATATATGAAAAAGACTAACTATTTTTAAAATTAATTTTATATATACAAAATTTAATTTAAAAATATCACATAGATTTTAAATATATTTAAATTTTTACTATTATATATATATATATATATATATATATATATTAACATCTCTTTTAACCATACATTTTTGTTACATATTTGATTCTCATTAGTTCATATATATATATATATATATATATATATATATATATATATATATATATATATAAATAAAGACTAATTAGTTTTAAAATTAATTATATATATCAGATAAATTTTAAATTTTCAAATTACATTGTTTTAATCTATATATATATATGCTTTGCACCATAACTCTCACCCAACCACTATTATGCGCACCCAAAGACTGAAAAACGCAGGTTAAAAGAAAGTTTAATTGAAAATATAAAAACGGAAAGTTACGGACATGGATTGAACCGGCTCAATTTTAAAAAATATCATATGTTCTAAAATAGTAATACTGAGTTAAAAGATTGTTTAATGAATATCAATTAAAAGATTGGTTTAATGAATAGTAGTTAAAAGATTGGTTAAATCTAAATTTGAACCCAACGGTCCAAAAGGACATGCATAAAACTCACGAATAATGAAAGTCACGGACGAGGATTGAACTATATAGTCGCAAGTTTTAAAAAGCTCAGTTTTAAAAAGTATCACAAGTTATAAAATAGTAATACTGAGTTAAAAGATGGTTTAATGAATAGCAATTAAAACAAGATTACTTAAACCCAAATTTGAACACAACGGTCCGAAAAAAGAAGCAGCATAAAACTCACTATATCCCTAGTCATTATATACTCGCGGGCCTGATGAATGAAGAATAAGAGAGATCGTTGATTGTGATGAATGTTGAATGAGAGGAGGAAATTCAAGTCTGAAGAGGAGGAGGTGTCTCATGAATGAAGAATTAAAGGGATCCGTGATTGTGATGAATGAAGAATGAGAGGAGAAAATTCAGGAACGAAGAGGAGGCCGAAAACAACAGCAGGAGCGATGGACTGGATTATTCATGGAGAGGGTAATTTTGAGTAATTTTATGTTCCTTTATTTTGTGTATGTTTATTTCATTTAACAGAGACATTTGTGTAACCTGACAATTTTTTTTCCTTGTTCAATCTACAGGTTAAGCATGGATGTTCTCTCTCTCAAAAACTCTGATGTGCGCTCCATAAATGTTTTGTGTAGTGTTGTATGCATGAATGTCTTGTGTAGTGTTGTGGTATTCTTGTAATGTGTTGTGTCTTGTGTAAACGTTTTTTTTGCGTGCTTATGGTTTTTTGTTAATTGAGAGAGAAATTCATGGCTGCACTGGCGGCTGAAGGGCCAATTGATCAACAAATAATTCAGAGTGAGTTGGTACTCATGGAAATATTTAAATTCATTCTTGTTTTTTTTTTTCCCTGTTTTCTTTTCTAATGAATTGGAATTTATATAGAGAAGCTGGAGCAGCTTTTCTAATGCTTTTGTAGTAGAGAATGAGGAGTTTCCACGGCTTTTGCAAACAAGAGTTTCCATAGCTTCAATAGCAAATGAAAGATTCCTATGAAACAAGGTTCAATAGCAAATGAAAGATTCCTAAGGAACAAGGTTAGTATTGTTTGTGAATGGCCTGGTTCTCATTTGTTTCTTTTTGCAGTTTAAGAACATCTTTATGATATATATCTCTCGAATAATTATGCCAATTTTGTGGGTTTTAGTCCTCTATGTCCGTCCGTAATTTTTTTTCATAGAAATTGTGCCGTGGATTTTTGTAATTTCTTCCAGAGAGATTGTGCCGTGGATTCATTCGACACATGATGGAACAGCACATCATCCAACCATTACCGAATGGTTGTGATAGCCTTTCTTTCATTCATCTTTAGTCCTTGCCAAGTTAGTTCCATCAATCATTCGGCCCACAGAACAACAGGAATTCTGTCATCCCAGTCGTCCCTATTGACAGAACAACAGGAATTCTGTCATCCCAGTCTTCCCTATTGACCGAGCACACCTTGGTCAATAACGTTCCAAAATCTTGTGAAATGGCTCTACTGTATCGTTAGGTTGCAGGTGATACGGTGTTGTATTGTGGTGATGAATCATGAATTCCTTTACCAATGCAACCACTGCTCCACCAACAAAATGCTGACCTGATCATTCCTAGGGCAGTTTTTGAAGCTTCACACTCCTCTCACCTTTGCTCCAGTCAAGACCTCCCAATCCTAATCCCTATCCACCTTTGCTTATAGAGAGATTGAGAAGGTGGTTTAGTCAGTTGAGAGGCACCACCAAAAACCTGCATATAGAGAGGCACAGTGAGAGCCAGATCTAGACATTCCTGAGAGAGACCATTTCTGTTGATTATTGTGCAATTCATAAGAGACAGCTAAAAGAAACCTCAGAAATTCCTAGGTAGGGCCTATCTAGAAACAAATTTCTTCTCCATAGCTTACATATCTAATTCTAGAAGCATTTCTACATAGCCTACATAGCTAGTTACAATCCAATTCTATTTAGACATAGCTTTATATTTAATTAGCATTCATGGGATTGTTTGATTTGTATTATGTAATCAATTCAATTAGCATTCACTAGATTGTTTTATTTCTATTATGTAATCAATTCAATTTTATTATGTTTCTTAGCCTTATGGGTTATGGCATTGCATTCGGTTCTAATTGTAAACAGTAAATTACTAAGGTCTTAATGGAATTTCCAACAATTAGTCTAAATTATGAGTCAGTTCATGCAGACTCGTGCTATTTTCATGCATAACATGGGAACAAGTACATGTACAAGTTCTCCTGTATGATGAAGTCAGTCAACTATTAGTGGAGACTTATGAGTCTCTCAGTTGTGATAAGTTCAATCTGTGAGATATGTCTATTAGTATTTTTGAGTTTGAGTTCATGGGAAAGAAACCCGTCATTGGTTGGTAGTCAAGAGAAGGTGATATAAAACAATCATACAACTTCACGCATGCGCACTCCCTAAACAATCATACAACTTCCCGCATGCGCACTCCCTAAACAATCATACAACTTCACAACGATCTCCTAAAAGATTAAAAGATTCCTTTTTCCCCTGTGTGTTATTAATTACGTAGATTTATAATTAAAAGATTCCTTTTTCCTCTGTGTTTGTGTTATTAATTACTTGGTTTTATTATTAGGGTTGCACCTGGCAACTCTCAAATAATCATAAGTTTTTATTTTATTTTTTTTCTCAGTTATTACGTAGTTTTTCTAATTGATTATATAACAATGCTTACTTTTTTTATTAAATCTCCAATGTAACATTTATTTTTACTTAGAGATCACTGTTATCCATTTAGATTTTAGATCCTATATTTTATTATCATTACTTATTCATTATTTTATTTTATATTTTAATTTGAAAAATATGTATAATTTTTTTTGTTTCCATATGCCCATTGTATATTCCTTGTGCTGGGAACAGATACTATTTCCTTTTAGCCAGAATAGAGTATGGAGTAGTGAATATCCATATCTTACCCTAAAACCGGTTTCAAAAGCTAGACATGGTTGGGTCTATTTGAAATTTTATTTACTCAATGAAGTTTCATTAATAAAAGCATGCTATTGTTTCATTGAAGTTAAAAGTTACCAAATATGTTTTTTTTTTTAATTTAGTTGTTATTATATTAAATTTGTAAATTATACTATATTGATATTATTTTATATAATAATATTGTATTAATATTTTTTTATTAATATTTATTATACATTATTGGTTTATATATATGATGGATTTTTTTATGATTTGTACATTTAATTATGTTGCAAGTTTTTATGAAAAGTTTGTATATTAACCATATTATTTGAATTTTTTATGTTTGCAGAAAATTTATCAATGTCAAAGTTGCTCGTGAGTCGAAGACATTAGCTATTTTTATGTTTTGTAATATTGTAATTAGAAACAAATATATATTTTTGTTTAGATGGGCCCATCAAAGGATGTAAACTATCATTAATAAAAGGAGTAGACTTTTTTTTTGGGGAGGGGAATTCAACCCCTCCAAAAGGCTCTTAGGAAGGTCACATTTTAACCCTCCTTTGAGTTGTGTTCCTTGTGTTCATGGTTTTCATGATCTTTACTTTATAGTAACTCCAATATGCACAACCACAAATATATCATTTTATTATAATAATAATTTTTAAACATGTTTTAAACATCTTCACTACATACACACAAATAGCAAAATCACTTTTACTACACATAAATAATTTAACATTTTTTCAATGTTTTAAACATTCTCCCACATACACGTAAATGGAAAAATCACTCTTATTCACATAAATCATTTAACATTTTTACAATGTTTTAAACATCTTCCCAACACATTCCACAAAAATGACAAAATCACTCTTATTCACATACATTATATAAAATTTATAACTTAAATTTATTTATATTTTTTAATTTATATTTTTTTGTTTTGATTTTGATTTTTTAAAGAGTTTGATTTTTTTTTAATTATATATTTTTATTATAAGTATTTATAAATTTACTCAATATATTTAGGGCGTTTGCCATTATTTAAATATTTTTATAAATTTATTATATTGAATGTGTATGTATTGGTTTTATTATTTATATACTATAACTAGCAATTGCACCTAATGTTGCAAAGGAAACGCCGTAAGGAAGAAGCTAGAAAGAAATCAATTGTAATTAATTTGATGTTAAACTGAGAAATTAAGATATTGATTGTCAAAAATAGGTATAAAGGAATTAGGATACAGATAGCCAAAACAACAAAAACTGATGATGTTTAAAAGAATGTTGGAGGGAAAGAAACTATAGAAAAAAAAAAAAATCTTCTACAAGATAGAATGGAATTGATGTAGTTGTGGGTCAAATATAAGAGAATATCTAACATATATAAGAATGCAAAGGGCCCAGAAATAACAAAATATAGTTGTCATAGGTGGACAGTAAGTTGTTGTTTTCAGGACTAATTGGCAGTATGAGGCAACGAAGGCCATGAAGCTAACAGGGGGGCAGATCAGTGGCCAGTTGCAGATGGGATGTGGCAATCACCATAAAAAAGAGGATGATAATGAAACGTAAGGCCTTCTATTAACGCCTTCTATCAAAGACCAGTTGCAGATGAGCTGTGGCAATCATCATAACAAAGAGGATGGTGATGAAGAGCAAGGCCTTCTACTATATCCAGGAGTATTGTTTACCCTTTTGTCCTTCATCATTTTTCGCACCCTTTGAACGCCATTCCACTTGCCAGAAGAAGCATAAATGTTTGAAAGAAGTACATCAGGGTAGTAATTTTGAGGGTTCAATTCAAAAAGGAAATCTGCCATGCATTCTCCTAGATCTGCATTGTCATGAAATCTACATGAAAAAAGTAGAGAACCCCATACATTAGCATCAGGTTTCTTTGACATCTTTTTGATTAAGTCTTTTGTTTCATTGAGGTGCCCAGAGCGGCCAAGAAGGTCCACCATGCAACTATAGTGCTCCATTGCTAGTGTGAGTTTATAGCATCGAATCATGGAATCAAAAAATTGTCTACCCTCATCCAGTAAGCGACCATGGCAACATGCTGATAAGACACAAAGAAAAGTGACATGGTTTGGATTTATACGAGAGTGCTGCATCTATTCGAAGAGCCTTGTTCCAAAGCTGCCAGTTTGCTGCAGACAGAAAGAACAAAATTCTCTGATTTTTCTCAGCAGACACTGCTAAAAAAATATAAAGTCCCCATCATGGAACCATTACAAAACTGTCCACATAATATTGTTTTAATCATATCTGTATATTTTTTCCAGTTAGTATCACCAATAGTCTCCACAAGAACATTGCCCATCGTTGAAATGATGGCAACGGTTCGTTTCCCTTACAGTTATTTCTCTAGAAACAATCTTGGCAATGAACTTTGCAACCGAATCGCAATAGCCATATATGTGAAGGTTTTTAGTAACTCGAATAACAGTACCAGGGTCTATGTTGATAAGTCCAAATTCAATTGCCAGCTTCTCACTATGGTGGCTAAGAAGTTGTTCTTTCTACTCTTCCTCTACATCATTCAGGACAAAACTTGTGTCAGGCACATATCCTGCTGCCTTAATCTGCAAGGTCTCTCACATATCTTGAAGTCAATAGGAACTTAAAGCGCTCCAACTTTCCCATCTTCGGTTTCTCCTGTAAACATTACAAGAGGTCAAATTATAGAACCCAACAAAACTTATGTACTTAACAGAACACATTTCAATAACTGCAAGAAATTAGTATATAGATATGCCTTCTTCTTACAAACTTCTCCCTTGGGAAGTGAAGGATCATCCACTACATATTTATTTACCCACCAGTAGATTGCACATATGACAAGCCCTAACCCCACCACTATGCTCATCATTGCCTTCAAGGACATTGCCCAACCATCCACGCCAGGCCCCAGATTCTTACGCATATTGGAGAAATACTTAACAGTTCGCCCTGAAAAAACCAAGGCTATATTGGCTCCAAGGCCAAACAGAGGGTAGAACTGCTTTGCTTCATCCACTGTTGTAATCTGCAATCAGCCCAAACAACTCATCCCTTATATTGGTACAATTTGTATCCATTTTCATTTTTTAAATAACTTATTTTAGATATAAATCCAAAAGACATGCTGCATCCATCAATAGAAGTGAGTTGCAATTACCACAATGCAACTCAATCTACAGACCAGAATAAATTTTCAGATTATCTTTTTATTGGACACTACTCTGACAACTTCCATCATATTCTGTAGTAAATCTATCCATAAAAAAACTCATTCCATTTTTTCAGAATAACTTCCTTCACTTTTTTGAACAGAAGCCTACTAGTAGTTTGCATTGGAAAACTACTTCTTTGCAAAGAACGTGCAATAAGCCTAATTTGCACTCCTCTGCTTTAGAAGCTTAGATGCATACATTATTACAGTCGCATATAGTGCTATATCATGATATGTCTATATTTTTGCATTAAAAATGGTTCTGTTCTGACGATAAATCTAGTTTTTCCTTCCATGCTACTGATCTTTGAGTGGATATCTGTAAGAAATACATAATCAAATCTACTAGATAAGATAGATATACATATTACTAGAAAATATATACCATATTTGACCTGCATAGAACAGATCAACGTACCCCGGCAGGAAAAAATTAGACAGGGGATAGAGGGTTAGTGTTGCTTGAGATAAATACCTGATTGGCAAATCCCCAAAACAACACCGATACCACCACGCTACCCCAAATAACTGCCATGACATAGAATAAACAGACACTATGCGGTGGGTACATTTTCAATCTTTAGTATTTTACTATAATGATGGTGTTTTCAACATGGAAGCCGGAGCTGTAGCCCAACTGGTGAAGGATGACAGTTTGCTTTCACAAGCCTCAGAATCTCTCATTCTGATGATGTGGAGGAGATAGCCTGAGAATCTCTCATTTTGTCATGATGAGGAGGAGAATGACAGTGATGCTGCTGCTCTGCTTTGGGCTTAAATTCCCTGAGAATCTGCGAATCTTATCAGCAGAATGAATGATATCATTACTTGTTTTATCAGTCCAAAAGCAGCATAGCCCTTTAGTATTTGCCAAAAAAGAGTTTTGAGGACCACACTCAGACAGTGGAAGTAGTTTTCACTGAGGGATGCCATGTGTCTCATGGCGTGTCCAAGTGCACTGTTCAATCAAATGATTATGAGGTGCATAATATGATTAAGAGGGCACACCCCCATAATTTAATTTGTGTGAAATGCAGATTATAGGCTGGAATTTGCATTCACTTCCCTATTTTTGTGTGAGATGCAGATTCTAGGCTGGAATTTCAGACTTGATATGTTTCAATTTTCCTTTTCAATATTCATTTTTCAAACATCTTTTGTTTCCTTTATCTTCTGTACTAACAAAATTCTCTTATTTTTCTCAGCAGACACTGCTAAAAAAATATAAATTCCCCATCATGGAACCATTACAAAACTGTCCACATAATATTGTTTTAATCATATCTGTATATTTTTTCCAGTTAGTATCACCAATAGTCTCCACAAGAACATTGCCCATCCTTGAAATGATGGCAACGGTTGGTTTCCCTTACAATTATTTATCTAGAAACAATCTTGGCAATGAACTTTGCAACTGAATCGCAATAGCCACAAATGTGAAGGTTTTTAGTAACTCAAATAAGAGTACCAGGGTCTGTGTTGATAAGCCCAAATGCAATTGCCAGCTTCTCACTATGGTGGCTAAGAATTTGTTCTTTCTACTCTTCCTCTACATCATTCAGGACAAAACTTGTGTCAGGCACATATTCTACTGCCTTAATCTGCATAGATAATCCTTTCAACTTCTCATAAATTTTCGTTGTTCAAGGGTGCAATCTGTCTCCTACAATAAAAGCATGCACATGTTTACTCACCTCAATCCAACTATATCCAGCAGTATTGTTTACCCTTTTGTCCTTCATCATTTTTTGCACCCTTTGAACGCCATTCCACTTGCCAGAAGAAGCATAAATGTTTGAAAGAAGTACATAAGGGCAGTAATTTTGAGGGTTCAATTCAAAAAGGAAATCTGCCATGCATTCTCCTAGATATGCATTGTCATGAAATCTACATGAAAAAAGCAGAGAACCCCATACATTAGCATCAGGTTTCATTGACATCTTTTTGATTAAGTCTTTTGTTTCATTGAGGTGCCCAGAGTGGCCAAGAAGGTCCACCATGCAACTATAGTGCTCCATTGCTAGTGTGAGTTTATAGCATCGAATCATGGAATCAAAAAATTGTCCGCCCTCATCCAGTAAGCGACCATGGCAACATGCTGATAAGACACAAAGCAAAGTGACATGGTTTGGATTTATACCAGAGTGCTGCACCTATTCGAAGAGCCTTGTTCCAAAGCTGCCAGTTTGCTGCAGACAGAAAGAACAAAATTCTCTGATTTTTCTCAGCAGACACTGCTAAAAAAATATAAAGTCCCCATCATGGAACCATTACAAAACTGTCCACATAATATTTTTTTAATCATATCTGTATATTTTTTTCAGTTAGTATCACCAATAGTCTCCACAAGAACATTGCCTATCCTTGAAATGATGGCAACGGTTGGTTTCCCTTACAATTATTTATCTAGAAACAATCTTGGCAATGAACTTTGCAACCGAATCGCAATAGCCATATATGTGAAGGTTTTTAGTAACTCGAATAACAGTACCAGGGTCTATGTTGATAAGTCCAAATTCAATTGCCAGCTTCTCACTATGGTGGCTAAGAAGTTGTTCTTTCTACTCTTCCTCTACATCATTCAGGACAAAACTTGTGTCAGGCACATATCCTGCTGCCTTAATCTGCAAGGTCTCTCACATATCTTGAAGTCAATAGGAACTTAAAGCGCTCCAACTTTCCCATCTTCGATTTCTCCTGTAAACATTACAAGAGGTCAAATTATAGAACCCAACAAAACTTATGTACTTAACAGAACACATTTCAATAACTGCAAGAAATTAGTATATAGATATACCTTCTTCTTATGAACTTCTCCCTTGGGAAGTGAAGGATCATCCACTACATATTTATTTACCTACCAGTAGATTGCACATATGACAAGCCCTAACCCCACCACTATGCTCATCATTTCCTTCAAGGACATTGCCCAACCATCCACGCCAGGCCCCAGATTCTTACGCATATTGGAGAAATACTTAACAGTTCGCCCTGAAAAGACCAAGGCTATATTGGCTCCAAGGCCAAACAGAGGGTAGAACTGCTTTGCTTCATCCACTGTTGTAATCTGCAATCAGCCCAAACAACTCATCCCTTATATTGGTACAATTTGTATCCATTTTCATTTTTAAAATAACTTATTTTAGATATAAATCCAAAAGACATGCTGCATCCATCAATATAAGTGAGTTGCAATTACCACAATGCAACTCAATCTACAGACCAGAATAAATTTTCAGATTATCTTTTTATTGGACACTACTCTGACAACTTCCATCATCTTCTGTAGTAAATCTATCCATAAAAAAACTCATTCCATTTTTTCAGAATAACTTCCTTCACTTTTTTGAACAGCAGCCTACTAGTAGTTTGCATTGGAAAACTACTTCTTTGCAAAGAAAGTGCAATAAGCCTAATTTTAACTCCTCTGCTTTAGAAGCTTAGATGCATACATTATTACAGTCACATATAGTGCTATATCATGATATGTCTATATTTTTGCATTAAAAACGGTTCTGTTCTGACGATAAATCTAGTTTTTCCTTCCATGCTACTGATCTTTGAGTGGATATCTGTAAGAAATACAGAATCAAATCTACTAGGTAAGATAGATATACATATTACTAGAAAATATATACCATATTTGACCTGCATAGAACAGATCAACGTACCCCGGCAGGAAAAAATTAGACAGGGGATAGAGGGTTAGTGTTGCTTGAGATAAATACCTGATTGGCGAATCCCCAAAACAGCACCGATACCACCACGCTGCCCCAAAGCTCTGCCATGACATAGAATAAACAGAAAGACCATATCCGAAGAATGGCAATGGGACCTAGAAAGCTAGGCCCTAGAACATTTAGCAAGGAATCTGCCAATGATGTGGGATGGATGAGATTATTTAGTGGGTACAGCACGAAAGAAAATGTCCCAAAGAAGGCAATGAAGGGCAATATACAGGAATAGAAAAGAGCCTTCTTTGATAAAACATTTGAAAGCTTGGTGTAAATAACCATGAACCCAATGGCCATTGGCAAATTAACCCATGTCTTGAGAAATGGAATGATCTCAGCACTGCTTCCCTTGGCAGTCAACACTAGCACATCCTTGGTGTCTCTCAGAATCGTGTAGTTGAAAAGAATGCAGAAGAACATCATTCCAAGAGGGATCACCTTCTTCAGTGTGATGGGCTCAACTCCCAGGAATTTCTTCGGGGCAGGCACAAACTTCTGCGCATCGCTACCACTCGCATCAGCAGCAATGGCCTGAGGAGCCCTGCATATTCAAAAAGGAAATCTGCCATGCATTCTCCTAGATCTGCATTGTCATGAAATCTACATGAAAAAAGCAGATAACCCCATACATTAGCATCACATGACCCTATGATGGAAAGGATTTCATGCGAACCAATAACAAATAACATCATAACATTCAAAGGGATTCATAGATAACCCTAAAACACCAGAAAAAACTAAATCTGGCAAGCATACTGTCAGACAATAGAAGTACAAAACAATACCAGAGCATTTAGGATAGTATGCAGTCACTCTAATGGCCAAGAGAACCGCAGATGCGCAGTTGCCTGCCCCTGCCATTCTCGCTCACGCTCACAACGAGCTAAGAAACAAACCTCTGTTCGGCCAATAACCTACCTTCATAACTGCATTGTAAACTAACTTTTGAATCAAGGGTTGAAAATGTTTGAATCATCTAACATATAATCTAAGGGTTTCACATTATGACACGATGCACATCAGCAAAGTTGTTTTATATATATCAAGCACAATGATTAAAAATAATAATTATTAAACAATCTAGATGTTTATTCAAACTTTTACCCATTGTGAATAATTATTCACATATTTACATATATTCTTGGTTGCATATATACAATCATGTATTCTAATAAGATGGATATCCAATATTTTGCGAACCATATGAAAATTCAAAACCTAAAACTTTCTTAAATAATTTTTTGGCCATTAACACACATCTTCCTATATACAAATGTATATAAGAGCATCATACTCTAAATCATAAATGAGGGATTATAAAATTTAGTGAGGAATTATGGGTTAGTGTTCTCGGTCACTATTTTGAATTCAATTTTAATTAAATGTTTTAATATGAAATGACCGAAGGAAAAAGTATGAATTGATTTCAGAAAGTATAATAATATTGTTATCAATTATGTTATATTAAAAGAAAGGTTTAGCGAGTAAATATGAAAATTGAAAATGAGCATGGACGTCCCTACTGGTTTGAAGAGGTTGTGTTATGATTTAGAAGAGTTTTTAAAATTAAACTCATGTTATTATAATATGTAATCCAATATTCATACATGAAGTTGGCATTATATAATCTCCTGAATTGTAATCCAATTTCAAAAACTGCAATGAATCTTGCAAGAACCATAAGGTCTACTATAAATGACAACAAATATATGAGCATTATTATACACATAATTAAACATACTTACTAAATATACACTCCTACTTGGCCAACAAATTAATTCCAATAAATAATCAATGCACAAAAATGTGCCATTGACACACTATATACAATCATGTTATGGATAAATGTATAGTTGCATATTCTACCTCTATAAAACTATCTCCCATGAAATATATTACATTATTAAAACATATAATAAAATTAAAAATTGAAAGTAAAAATAAGTGTTGATATGTAAAAATTATTTAATTTTCTTGATAAAAGTATTTCTCACAAATCTATATTACCTATATGAATTCCACACTCTTTGAGAATTTGGCACTTTTGATATTAAATTTAAAACCTTCAAACTTAGTTATTTTATTTTTGTTTTCATAGTTGTGTTTTGTAATTAAATATCTTCGAATATCTGACTCCATATTTATCATTGTATTAGAAAAGTGTTTTACCACTTAATGTGTATTATGATGGTGACGTATAACTATTTTGGCTTAATTGGAAAAGAATAATAACAAAAAAAGTTATTGTTAAAAAATTTAAAATTATAATAAAAAAAGCCAAAAAAATTTAAACTAAAACAAATATGTAGAAAATCCCATTTAGGGGGGATTAGAGTTTTTTATTACAATAACAATAAACCATTACATTTCACTCACCATGTAAAAATAAATTTCATTACAATACCATGGGTTACAAACACAATGGGTGCAGTCAAATTTTACTTTGATTTTGTCTCACACCTAACAATCTCCCACTTGAGAAAAAATAGAAGTTTGAACGAATGTTTTTGACATTATTTCTCTCTCCTTGCCACTAATTATTTTCCAATGTGTCTTTTATCATGTTTGCATTATTCCGGCCAAGGCTCTACAAGGCTCCAAATTACCCTTGGGAAAATTATTTGTTAACATATCAACTAGATTATCTTTAGTGTGTATTTTTTCCAACTGTAACAACCCATCAAATAACACTCGATGAATCAAATAATATCAAACATCAATGTGATTTGTATTACAATGATATGGTAGAATTTTCGCTAAAAATGGCACTTTAACTATCACAATGTAACACACATTTACCTTGTTTTACTCCCAAATATCTTAAGAATCATTACATCCACAACATCTTTTTGCAAGATTTTGTGGCAGCTATTTATTCTCCCTCTATTGTGGACATGGCTACTACTTTCTACAATCTAGACACCCAAGACATTGTTGCACCTGCAAAAGTATAAAAATAAATAGTGATAGAATTTCTAGTATCCACGCATGTAGCCATATTTTCATATATATAACCTTCAAGAACAACATTATTATTACCAAAACATAAACAATAATTACTAGTACCCTTGAGATACCTGAAAATCCACTTTACAACTTGCCAATGTTGTTTGTATAGATTTGAAAGAAACTTTCTCACTACCCGCACTAAATATGTGATATTTAGATGGGTACATACCATGGCATATGTAAAGCTACCAATTTCTAAAGAATAAGGTATTTTACTCATTTTCTACATCTTGTCATCATAAGAGTGAAAATTAGAACTAAGTTTGAAGTGTGATGTTAGGGATGTATCGACATATTTGGAATACTTTGTATTGAACCTATATACAAATTCTCAATATTTTTTTCATGGGACAACCACAAATGTTTGTTCTTTTTGTCACATATAATCCTCGTACCCAATGTTTTTTGTGTTACACCTCAATATTTAATGGAAAATTGATTGCACAAATATTTCTTCAAACTATTGATCATGTTCTTCTCATGTCCAACAATTAGCATATCATCCACATACAATAGTAGTATAATATACTTTCCTTAGTCATACCTCTTGAAGTAGACACAATGATTAACCTCTATTGTTTTGAAGCCATTCTCAAGCATAAATGAATCAAATATTTTCTACCATTATCGAGTGTTGAGGGGAAAAAATGTATGGCTAAAACACTATAAGGGAGACAACTAGTCCAGACCTTAAAGCAACTCCTTTTTAGTTGAAATGGTAGTTCTGACTGGTTAAACTAGGTCCACTTGCCTTCTCTCCATCTCCAATGGCTTAAAATATGACTTTTGTATACCAATGGAGAAGAGACATTAGATCATCCCCTCTTGCTGATCAGACAAGAAACTGATCCTTAAGTTGAAATGGGGCTCAATCAAGCCACAACTAAATTTTTCCTATTTTGAAAGAGGACTTCTAGGAATATAGAATTAAATATAAATGCAGTGTTATTATAAAATGAAAGAAAAAGGAAAATTATAATAATACTATCTCAATTAGGTACATATAGATATAGCCCAACTGAGAGTAAGATATTTAAATGATTGGGATTTAAATATGTCTGGCTTATAATAAATATCAAGCTAACGAAGTATTTCAATTAAATGACATTATGAATACCAAACACATTCTATTCAAAGACCTCTTAACTGAGATAATGAGCCAATAACATTCAGGAAATAGTTCACAAAATATTACTATTTGTTAAATCAATATTAAATGGCATATTTCTAAATAAATAGTTACTCAGAAATCAGAATTCAACCCATAAGAGTAGAGATAAATAATAACATATAATTGAGACAAATTACTCATACTGACAATAGTGCGCAAATATGAATAAAAAGACACATTATTCCTATCATAAAATTAAACCAATATTTAAAAAAATAGCATTATAAATACTGAATTATTGAATCTATTTCTTTGGATCTGGTCTTCAATAGTCCTTTACAATGCTTTGAACTTCTGCTTTTAAACCAAGACCTACAGTAGTGAAAACTATTCTCTACATACATAATTCAGAATGTAAAAAAAAATATTCAATAATCCCCCAGATCTGAGTTTTTTCTCCTCTAACCTACAACTCTAAAATCCTCATTACAATAGTGCCTTCAAGAATTTTAGAACTATAGAGAAATGAAGCCCCCTATCTACAACACTATAATCTGCCATTTATAATATTTACAAAATAATTCTCAACAAGAAATTTTTTTGAAGAATAAAACTGCTCCATCAATTTTAATTGGCTCAAAATTCTATTCTTATATTGTTGGACCATTCTCATTCATTTATATCTTCTTCACCCCATCCCTTCAACTATTTTTCTACAAAAAAAAAAAAAAATCAAAACTAAATTAAAATGGAAAAAATAAAATCAAAATACCAAATTTAGAATTAAAACAAATCCAATAAAAACTCAATTGCATAATTAAAATAAAAGAAATTTGAGATTTAAAATGAAGCATGTGGTGACATAATTGTTCGAGGATGACATAGAAGAATGAATATGCACTCAGTAGAGGTTGTGGGCAAATGAGAATGCAGAAAATAAAACTCGGAAAATTGATTTTGTTTTAAAAATTCATAGCTTGATCTTATACTGAATTTTAGACTCATTAAATGATAAAATATGATAATGAAACCACTTCAGAAATAATATTCATGGTTTTATCTATCGAACGAGCCATCATGTGCCTCATTTAGTCAATTAGAACTCAATTTATGAGCTTCCAAAGTTGGGTAGTCAAAACTAGTAGAATTGTAGAAATTTTGTTGCCTAGGCTAAAAATCAGATTTTTTTAATTAAAATATAATTATAAATTATATTACAATTATTAATTAATTAATAATAATTAATTGTAATTATAAAATTAAATTAATCATTATCATAATTATCATTAATTATAAAATCTAATTAACTAAAATAATTTAAAAAACAAATTTATATTATATATAAAAATATTAAACTTGAAACAAACATATCATATGTTACGTGAGGTTTTATGGAGGAGGGAGGAGTATGGAGAGACAAGGTGAGAATGGGATGAGGTAATGAAGGGATAAGGTGTGAGGTGAGGTGGAGTAATGGAGGGATAAGGTGATGTGAGGGTGAGGTAAGACGGGTGAGTCAAGAGGTATAACACGGTCAAAACCAAAGATTCCATTAAAACTTAAATAGACCATTGCATTTTTTCAAAATCGAAAGATTACAAGTTCATAATTGGGGCGCTTTAAAAATATGCGATATTCGATATGCGATGTATCGCAATCGCCATATCACATCGCAAAATTTTGATCACAAATTATAAAATCGCTATTTTTTGGATCACATTTTTTAAATCAAGATTTTGGAAGGAAGGAGGTGCTGTGGAGTGGGGCCTGTGTCAAATTAAAATTCCTACAAAATTAACTATAGCCATTTTGTAATTTTAATATTTTTGGTTTGGCAATTTGATTTAAGATAGGAAATTGGAAAAATTAATGAGATCCTGAAACGCGTATTTGAACTCTCACTTACTTTATCCAGGTCATTTTGTAGGACCATTAGTTAAAAAAAAAATTAGTAAACATTAACCAAGAGTTCTAATCAAGTCAATGCTCGAGGGTATTCCGGTATATTGGATGGCCTTGGTCTGGATTCCCAAAGTTGTCACCACAATAATCCAAAAGATTTGTCGTAGATTCCTATGGAGAGGGAAGCTAGATGGAAGTACTTTTGCATGGGTGTATTGGGATAAAATTTCCAAACCTAAAAAATGGGGATGATGGAGTTTAAAGGATTTAAACCTGTTTGCCTTGACATTGGCTACAAAAATGGCATGGAAATTAATAAAATCAAATAGTCTCTAGAAAGAGGTAGTATATCACCAATACATTTCTCCATTAACTACCTTAGAATGGATACAGGCTCCTTTCAGTAACAGATCAGGTGCCTCTAATACCTGGAGATCCATTACAAATTCTATCTCAATGATTAAAAGGGGATTGGCTTGGAGTATTGGCTCTGGAGTATAGGTTAGAATTGGTAGTGATGCTTGTTTTGGATGTGGCAATGAACACTTATTACCACTAGCACTTAGACAGATGCTCAGTTCCACTGGGATAAATCATTTATCACAAATCACTGATGAAGAAAATACTAGTTGTCTCACACGGGCATGGAAATCACCATGGGCACTTGGGATCCTGGATATATGGCAGGATGAATGGAGAAAATACATCATATCACTTGAGGCATCACATGTTAGAATCTCTAAATGTGTGGATGAGCTTATATGGGATATGTCTGCTCATGGCAGATATACACCGAAAGAAGGATATTTCTTTCTTATTTTGGAGCAAGAACTACATGTTCCGACTTGGTGGTGGCGGCCGCTCTAGAAACTCAAGGCACCCCCAAAGGCTCGCTTATTTATGTGGTTCTTGTTTACAAATCATGTCCCTACCTTGGATAATCTCACCAAGCGATGTTTCCATTGTCCCTCAAGATACATATTATACAAAGAGCAAGCTGAAGATATTGATAATATTTTCTTGACTTTCTCTACTACTAATATGACCTGGAAACAAATTAACATTACGTTGGACATCGCCATTAGATGGCAAGGAGATACACTTACCATGAGTTGGAAGAACTAGTGGAACTCAGCACCTACATAAATAGATTAAGAAATATGAGTTTGTAAAGATAAGCACTTAAAACAGACTCGAGTAGAAGTGATGAATACAAATTTGGGAAAAAATTGTTTTAAACTTCCTCATATGAAAAATAGAAGAAGGTAGAGATATGAGATTTTTATAAATCATATATCCATTTTATGATTGATCTATGACATCGCTTCGCTTCCAGCGAGCTTGAAAAATACATCGACGAAGTTTTATTTTATTCCATACAAGCCTATTCCCCTTGTCAGCAACGTTAATATCCCCGATGAGTTTACTTGTATTTCTCATGGTTCCTCTTTTACTCACCCTTTTTGATAAGCACGTTGGCAAGATTTTAGTTTATGATGTATTTGAGTAAAAGAGGTGGGATGATAATAGAGATTTATGTTTAATGGACATAATAATTTTCTTAATTTTGACTCCAAATTCTTTCCCTGCAACTATCAATCAGAGGTATTTATGTGGACGGGTGGGAGTGATTCATTGTGTTAAACTCAAATCAGTTCTTTCCTTGAAAAAGTAACTAAATCACTTAGAAAGGATGTGTGGTCCTCCACGAAAAATATTTAAAGCAAGATGGTTTTATGGTTCCATAAATATATGCCTTTAATGATAAATGAAATTCACTGGAATAGATAGATATTTCCCATGTATGTTAATCGTTTTTGGGTGAGGAAAAATGTCTTTCACATAAATTATGACAGAGTCACCAAAATCAAAACAAAACTAAAAGAAAACGCAAAATAATCCCTAAACTAAAGTAAGAAAAGAAATTAACAGAAAAAAATAAAAATTAAGAAGATGAAAGGTGAAATAAAAATCCAAATTTAAAATATAAACTCCAACAAGACTCTTTATACAAATGCCTCAAGAACAGAGATAAAATAAAATAAGAATATGTACATTCATTCCTATGTTGAGATTTAATTTTTTTTTATCTTGCAGATTTATAAGAAATGAGGCTCTCAAAATGTATAGGGTGAATAGTAGTGATGATAGATAATATGCTAAATGAGAAGTCTCTGTCTACTGCAAAATTTCTTGTTTCGAAGAAAAACCCTACAAAAAACATCTTAACCATTTTCTAATAAAAGTGATGCTTAAAGAAAGAGACTAGAGGTCCAAAAACAACCTGGTTTAGCTAATTCGATGAGGATCGTTACTTCTTCTCTTTATAAAACTCAAAACAAATTGAACAAAAGAGAATGAACTTCAAAAATGATATGGTAGAGGTGTGAGAGGTTCATGAAGACCTCTAAAAACAGAGTTCAAGATTAGCGAAAACTAAAAAAACAAGACTAAAACCAAAAGTGAAATAATGAAAATAAATGAAATTGAGCACATGAAACTTACCATTGGAGAATTTCATTTAATCTTACTTGAGATATATCATTTTATTCAACAAAATATAAAATTATTCCTTTAGTTATTATTAGAATCATGAAGAAGTTGAATTGAAATTTTATCAACCCAAAATCATCATTTATTAAATATAAACTAAAGCAAGCAGTAGGCTTGAAGAAAGCAATGTTTCATGTTCAAGAAATTGGAAATATACCGAATACATAAAAAATGAGGATGAAGATATGCTTCTTTATGAATTGCAGCAACGAATTTTATCTTTTCTTCTTCCATTCTAAATTTATATCAGCCCCAAAATATTGAAGTTGATTCAAAATCACCAATAGTGTAGCAATTATGTGTATGATGACTTTAATCGTTATATGATAAGTATGGAGAGAAATTCGAAATAAAAGAGAATTAAAATATGAATTAACCATTGGTCCATTACCTTTACTTGCTCCAATTTCCTTATTAGTGAAGGAGATTTCTGAGAAGGGTAAAATAAGTCCATGTACATACACCATGATGAATGTATATCCCTATGAATGAATACTTGGATTTGGAAAAATTATGATTGAAACACATCCAAGTTTTGGACCACCATGATAACATGAAAGTAGTATATGTATTCAAAGATAATAAAATAAGACTGCATGTATACATAGTGAAATATCAGAATGTAATGATCAGAGACTTGTCAAGATTATTAACCCAATATTTTGAAGTTTGAAGTTTCCTAGAATTTAAGAAAAAGGTAAGAGCTCAAGTTTTCCAAAAAGTCTCAATGGACCAAAACTTAGATAAATAATTATCTTGATTTATAATGTTTCCAATGGCATTTGTTTTCAGATGTTTAATGAATTTTCACCCCCGTTACAATAAGTCTCGGTATTTAGAATATTAAGGGCAACAAGATCTTGGAACAAAAGCTTTTGTGCAACTTTTACAAACAAAACTTATGATATTGATCATGCATCATAACAAATGCTTGTTAAATGTATTATGTAGGAATATTAATTTTATAATACATCAAACATTCACGTATCAGATGTAAAACCTTCGTAAGAGTTTATAAAGTAGCTATGATGACTTTCATTCCGATAATTTGAAGTTTTGTAAAAATTATTGCAAGAGCATTTACATCTACCTATAAAATTTGTTTTGAGGAGAGGAATTCAATATTCAATAAATATGAGAATAAATCAAGTGTCAAATATCTCAAAAACCTTTTCTGAAGCTAAAATCAATCTTACAAAATTCTGAGACCACAAAATTCCAGTGAAGATAGTAAAATAGTGGTCATTTCCTTTGTTAAATGTGATGTAAAAGATAGTGGAAAAACAACGAAATGTAAAACTCACAGAAGTAAATCTTTAGAATTCATTTTAAATATTTGTGATATAATACAAACATGAGAATCTGATAAGCCAACAACTTTGAAATTTTGAGGAAATTCTCGAAAAATGAAAAGAAAAAGATTAGGATTTCAAATTTCATCAATTAAAGCCCCTGAATCCCTTTGAAGGAAATGAATATAACTAAAGGTAAAAAAATTTGGCGAGTGTGATACAATGGTTAAACTCATCTCAAAAATTGTAATATTTGGAACAAGCACACATAAAATCATGGATAAGATCTTTTGCTGCAAGCGTTTTGTGCGAAAATTTCTAGAGTTTTTTAGCAATTTAGAGCAACAATGAGCATAGGCATTTCATTCCAGCTAGACCAATAAGAGGCAGAATATGCATAGTCTTTCGTATACGTCAGCACCTTGTCAAATGTTTTGCATCGCAAATTTCTTATCATGGATAAATTAAAAGTTGCAACTTCCACCTTTGTCTATATGTGATTGAGTTTTATATTAAAGTTAAACGACAATGGAAGAAAGGCATATATCGGGAAGATCTCAAGACAAGGCTTCATTTGAGTTTTGTGATGCGATATAAGTGTTGCAGTAGAAAAAAAGTGATATGAGCATATGCGGTAGGAAACTGCGATGGAATGATGGCAATATCAGAGAATAATTATATCGGGAGATTGGAGCTATTAATAAAAGGAAATGTCGATATTATTCTTACTATAGCAATAATTTGATAGATGATGTGGATCATTGGTGGGACAAGTTTTGGAATTTATAAGATATTGGCGATCAGAATATTTGAGTACGGGATGTAACATCGTTGATACGCTGATGTGCGAGGAAGAAAATACCTGATCGTTTAATTATATGGATTTAATTTCATATCATATCCAGGACATTGTGAACTTTAAACAAAATCCCCTACCAAAATTGCAGTTTATGAATGGACGCGATATCTTTCACAACAGAAGTTAAATGTCATATCAGGTCTAGGGTTGTGTGGACATCGCAATTTTTAACAAATTCATTTTATCATAGAATGAATGAGAAGGAATATCGGAGGTCTTGCATCAAGGTTTTCTTATCAAGAAATTCTAAGAACATCTTTTGATCAAATGTTGTGATGCAAAGGTTTTGTGATGTGGATGATGTGATATTGGAAGGAAAGGTTCATTGGAGATGGGAGGGAATGGGAATATCGAGGGATTCGAGATATTTTGAGTATGCTCATTTGAGAACCTCCGATATGAAAATTGTGATATGTGATGTGCCATATGTGAGGCCGATGATTTCTTAAATTATTCAATTAAAAAATAAAGTGACTAATTTAACTTTTCTTTTAAATAAATAACCCTTTAACAATTTAGCTAACTGTGAGGATATCTGATTGGAAAGTAATTTTATGATAACTTTCTTATGAATATAGTTATGAAATATAATGATTCGATATGATTCTTCTGAGAATTTACTAAGGCTTATCATTATTTATTGATGAATAGAAGCAAAATTAGATAATCCTGAAATTTAGACGAAATCATAAATATTTCCCTGAACGTGTTGCAAATTTGAATAAAAGGTTGGCTACTTGCTTATCTCATATCTACACAATTCAGTCAATGAAGACTTGCAAATTAAACAAAATAGAAATAAGAAATAACCTTTGAAAGGTAAAACTAACAATAGATGATGGGGAACCTGTAAACACATACCTAGAATAATTTTGATTGTAACATTACCTCATGAATCTTCAAGTTCTCCCAAATTTTCTCAAAGTTTTCATATGTTCAACATCACCTACTTATTTAATATAAAAATTCTAAATAATTAATTTTCAAACTTCATCCACCTCAAATTTATATCGGAGGACAAAAGTGGTGAAAGCGAGCTCTTTTTTAGAAATAATTAAGAATAAAAAATTGCCAAGCTATAAAAAATCCTTGGAATTTCTTCATGTATGATAAATGTGATGAATTTTCTAAAAATATGATAGTTAAAGTTTTTACTATTCAAGAGCTTCCAAAATGTTCTAAGTCACTTTTCCAAAAATGAAAGGGGATTCCAAGAAGAAATTTGATTTATTACTTGCTTAATGAAAATCTGAAATAATGAAATGGGTGCAAACATAAAAGAAATCTAATATAAATTTATCTATTCCTATTTCTAAGTTGATGAAGGAAACATGACTAGGTATATTCATACTTCCAATGTACCCACTCTCTCATTTTAATTCCTACATGTATGTACAAGTCAAACATTAGTAACAAAAATACATATATAATTAACCTAATTAAACTAAATCTGAAAGCAAAATGTACATTTATTGTTAATAGCTTATTTACAATCAGCTTCTCTTGAAATTTCCTTCCAATTGCATTTCAATTAGATCATAGAAATCTGGATGGATTTCCATTAATGATTGGGAAATTTTCAAAACAGAAGATGACAGACCAAATTGTGGATATGAAATTTTAGATTCAATGGCCTAGAAAAATTTGTCAATGCTATATACATATGTTAGATTATTAACAATCTTCTGTGTAGGGACACTTTCCAAATTGATTTAAAATGGATCAATGAAAAATGGATGGAATTCTGATAGATCCAATGGAAGATTATTAATTGAATTAGATTTCTGGTCATATTATGAAAATACACTCTCTTGTTGGCAGTGCTTTCAAGAATAAATAAGTAATTGATAATAAATAAACATCAATTCGAATTGGAAGATTAATAGCTCTTGATGTTCATGGTTATGATGTCAAAATTCATTTTCACATTCAAGCAATGGGTCAATTGAGTGCTCAATATTGAGTTGCTCAATATGCCAGCACAAAGTATCTAAAAATTGAAAAATGAAAACATAAAATTGAAAAGTGAAAACATAAAATAAATCTGAAGTTATACAAAATTAATGATGTAATAATAACAAAATTGAATCGTAGTTTACAACACTATTACAATTATAGTCACAACGTAATTGAGACTGACTTAAAGCAATTTCCTCTTCACAAAAATTGGGTAGAATAATGCAATTAGAATGATTTTTGATACCAACTTGTGAGTTAGAGAGAGGGTTATGACTATGAATAGGAATGAGAGCTTGATGATCATATAAATCATGAATTGGAATGGTTTCTTAAATATTGATGATCCGAATGGAAATTGGCCTATACCCATGGTATTCATCCACCCATAGTATTTATACACCAATGGTATTGTAAGTGACATCTATCCATGGTATTAATTTACCCATGGTATGTAGCCACCCATGGTATTCATCCACACATGGAATTTATCCATGTTATTTTTTACGGAATCCACCCATGGTATTTGCTGGACTATATAAATCACTTATTGAATGACTAAACAAAAGACATTTAATTATCAATCCAGGGACGTCTGTTTATTCCAATGGCAGTTTCACTGTCTGTGCCGATACACCAACCAGAAGTAATTTCAAAGAAAAGAAATCATTGCTGAAGTAAAATGATGGAAATAAATCACTCATGAAGAAATAAAAGAATCCACAAGATTGAAATCATACTTCAATTGATCTGTCTAGCTTGCCACACAATAAGCACCCAGCTGGTGTCTCTATTATCACATGTGTAACAACATATAAAGTATAGAAATCAAAGTAGATATATTCTTAGTTGAACAGCAACAACAACACTCAAATGATACATAAACTGAAATGAAATTACATACACACAACTACTCTAATCACCGCAATCACTACTAAGAAGGGGGGGCCTTCCTCCCTAGCAAGGCACAGGTGGAGAAGGAACTTTAAATAAATCTAAATAGAATCACGCATGTAACAACAATAAGAAGATGATCTATATTAATCTGAACATGATTACAGAGCCAAAACAACGATGTTCTCCTCTCTCTCTCTCTCTCCCTCCTCTTGACCTCTAGGGCCGAGAGATATATAGTCGTTACATCAGAAAATCCAGGGATAGACCAGTCATGAGAATATTACGATTCTCATGATGATCAAAATAGAACTCATACAGTTATAACCACCCCCTAATAAAGTTCTAATTAGGAATTAAAAGATTACAATCGGAACTGCCCTTAGGATGTTATCCCAAAAATACAATGTTAACAACTTCTACAGCTATCATAACAAAAACACAGTTGTAATGCAACCTCTAGAGAATAGATCAACAACAATATAGACAAGAGCAATCAGCGGTACAACTGTATCAACAATTTTCCAACAAGTTTGTAACAGCAGAGTGTAACAACAATTGCTCACAGGTCTGTAACAACAAGGTGTAACATCATTTCTTTTCTGTAAGAACATTATCCGAACTGCTCCTGTGAACTCCATGTTCGAGATCTTTGGTGCTAAAAATGACATCTGAAAGGACAACACAAAGACCATCGACCCTTTTCCAAACATTTACCATAAATTAGTCATAAAAATGTATAATAGATCATAATAATTGGTGAATTGGTAAAGTAACGAAAGCAAGGTGAAACAACACAAGTTAGGGTAAAAAGGTAGGAAAAAGGGGTAAAAGATACTCCCATTGGTTATAGTTATAAAGAAAAATAAGGAAGATAAGTGTAGGAAAAATGTATAAAGCCAGAACCCAACATCTCCCCCCAACTGAAATGCTTGCATGTCCTCATGCAAACTCATCTCTCATGGGAATATATTCAGTGCAGGTTGGTAATATCATAAGCACCAACCGTGTATTCGTCTACAGACCTATATCCTTGATTGGCCATCAGTTGTCGTACCTAGGATTCTGACTCATACTTGCTAAATTCATAATTGGTCTAGTAATCCTCAATGGGAAACCAGATCAAAGGACACTTGAAATTCAATCCCAACCACAAAGCTCCAAGATATTGTACAATCTGTGCATAGGCTGGTGCATGTGTAATAGCCACCATGAAATTCTGGAATGGGAATGGATCTCCCTTCAATAACTCAGCACTGTTGGCTTCCGTGCATTTTAAACACCCTTTCAAAGCTCAACTCTTCATCATTACAAAATGATTGAGGAAAAAAATTACAATTCTTTTTCTATAAGTGGCAGCTGGTTCTTTAATCCCAGGGGTACTTAGCATTCTCCTGAATTCTCGTCTCAACTTAGCAGCCTATCATGGTTCTTCCCAAACCCACAATTTTGTCTTCTCCTCATTAGTCTCCATAGATTTAATGGCCAGATACCATTCAATATGATTCCTCATGAAGGATACAAAAGACCTTAATTGAAGATCTCCCATATAAGAGAATATTTTCACAATAAGCTGCATACTCACATGTTCACAAATAATGTTGTGTAAAAATAATTCACACAGCAAAATTTTCTCATCAAAATCTGAGGCATGAAAAACGTCCAAAAATGTACGAGTGGAGGAACATAAATAAGGTATGTCCTCCATAATGGCTTTCAATTGAAACAAGAAGTAACGTTCCCACAGAAAAATAGGATATGATGGAGAAGGCCGCCTACAACCTAGCAAGTTGAGGGTGAGATCATGAAGTCTTTGTTTATCTATGGTGAGGTCTCGAATCTGATCCTATAACAGCAACAACTGTTCTTCCTATTTCTTTAGAGCTTATTTATTTTTGTAATCCTCCCACTTTTTCTTCAACTTTTCTTCCATCCATCTTTCATGTAAAGTGTCTATTTCTCTCTAATGTTCCTTTAGTGAAATCATCCCATCTCAAAGGGAGATTAATTCTTGCTTCTATTTTTGTAACTAAAAAATTAACAGGAGTTTCTCAAGGTTCCATCACGAGAAGGGACTCGGCGTTCTCCTAGATTCAATATCTATATCAACAATAGGTGTACCAGCCTCTGCTTCATGCGGTTGTTCCACCTATGCTGTTGGTTCTTGTGTAACAGCAACCTCTTTGGTGGGTTTTTGTGTGTCATTCCCTTTGTTTTTACCTATAATCACCTATGTGTTTACTGTTGTTTCTTCTACAATAGGAGTAGCCTCCACAGTTTCTTGTTGGTCAGCTTTTGGGTCAATTATAACAGGAGGCTATGCTTTAACTATTGGTTCTTGTGTAACAGGAATATCATCGGCAATTTCTTGTGTAATAGGCTCCTGCTGTTCTGTTTCTACTTCCATTGGGCTAATATTCTCTCTACAGGCATTATATCTCATTGTTGTTAAGTTTTGAAAACATGTCATGCATACTAACATCGGAATTTCCCTTCGCTCAGATAATTTCAGCTTCAATTCCTCGTTTTCTTTTCTTAATTTTTCAATTTCTAAACACAAGGCATTGGTTTCGTCCTTACTTGATGAGGAAGGTTTCCTTTCTTCTCTTAAAGATTCTTCTTCCATATGCTTCTCGGTCGTAGGCAAGGGTTCTGCAGGTATGCTAACCTTCACTCCCTGTTTCGGTCTTCTGTCCCCAATTGGTTCTTCAATAGGCATCTTCCCAATTCTAACTTCAGCAAGCCAAGTTTGAGTATATTCCTCTGTCTAACTTTATCCTGAGATTGTGGTTTGTTTCCCCCTACTTGTCCCTGGTCTTTTTCTTTTGAATTATTCCCAATTTTTTCCTTGCTAGCCTAGGGCATCCAACACAATGAGCTTAATGAGTCTGTGATTAGTCACGCATGCCTTTGGGTGTGTTGTTGTTTTTATTGCTTCCGCCATGTGCTTGATTTTTCCAAGAAAATAGAATGGAAGATTGATTCTTCATTGGTGCCGAAGGTGGTTAAGCAGAGGAAAGTGATAGTTGAACACTATCGTGGATCCCCCTTCACAACTTATATATTTGATCAAGCCCAGGGCAACGTCTTCCCAAGGGTGAGGAAGTTACAATCTGTCAATTCCCCTTCCTTTCTTCCCCAGTTTCTCTTCCCCTACTAGGAAATCCTCTTTCAAGGAGGGATCACTGATTTTTCTAGTAAACCACCTCCTTCCTTCCACTAGTACTAAAGTTACCCAGGAAATGACCTCTTCAGTCACCTCCACTTGCATGCCTCTTACTCGAGTTTGATTATTCCTCAAGTTTTGAGAAAATTCAACTACCACTGCCTCGTCTGAGCCATCAAGCTTCTGGAAAAACTCAACCCATCTAGCCTCTCTGAATATATGGTAAGCTTCAGGGCAATTCTATAGAGCATCCATAGAATCTAGCTCATGCCCGACCACTGCTCCACCCATTCTGTTGTTTTTTTATAAATTTTCTTCTTAATGTTCGACACTATTGTAATATCATTGAGTTTCTGAGTTCACTTCTTTGTTGTTCAGGCCTACTGTAACATCATTGTGTCTCTGAACTGGCTGCTGCTCGACACCTCTGATTATCCCAATCCTTGATTTTACAATGACAATGCAAGGTTTCGGAAGGGGGTTGATGAAAGGTGACGGCTTTCAAGGATTTACCAAATCATACCCTACACTAATACTCATAAATGGCTTATTATGGAAAGTGATGAGATTTCGTACACACACTCTTTTCCAACCAAATTCGGTCATCATTAGCAATTATGTTATTGATTAGGTGCATGCGAATTTAATAGATATTTATGATTGCAACATTTTTTCAATGATTTCAAGTCATATCCCTTCCCCTATTTTAATTGTGACAGCCGCCCACGGCCTTCACAAGAGCGTCATTACTTTGCCAATTAATCACCGAGTCATTAATGACAATCATTTACCTTTTTAATGACATAACTGAGGTCACATTTGAAGAAGAACTGAGTTGACGACGTCCTGCTTGCAGCGCTCATGTTGTTATGTTTAGTCGGCATAGTTATTGTTGTTTATGGAATGAATTACAAAGAACAATATTCGTGGCTATCGACTGTTACATATGTAACAACCAAGACAACTTTTAAATTATTCTAAAAAAAACATAATAATCAGAATAAATTGGTACAGAAAAGGAAATTACATGAATACTATCATCCTATGACATGGATCAGAAAGGGAAGATGATATTACAGGGAGAAAAACATGGGTGTAATAGCTGCCACAAGAGTTTTTTTCAACTATTACTAGATGTCTGACTGCACCCCAGAAAGGAGTTTTCACAGTTAGATTTTTTTTTTCTTCTTTTATTTTGTTATTTTTATTTTTATTTTTAAACAGGTGTAACAGTACCACAAAGGTGGTTTTCAACTGTTGCACTTATTGGAATTTCAACTTTTAAGGTTGTAGAGGAGAAGTTTCCCTTGTTATCGTAACATGAAGATCTGAGTCTGTGACAATGTTAACAAATGATTCCTTTGAAGTGGGTTGATGATATAACTTTAGACAATGCCCATTAACCAGTAATGACGTCTTAGCACTATCAATGGTGACCAATTATACAGTCCCATTGTCAAATATCGTATCCACTTCGTAACGACCTAGCCATCTGGGGCAGATCTTGCCTTTGAAATATTTGAACCTTGAATCATACAAAAGAGCCTAATATCCTTTCTATAAATTTTTCTTCTTAATAAACTTGTCATGCCATTTGGCTCTTTGCTGCTGGATGATTTCTGTCTGTTGAATGGCAGCCAGCCATTTCTCTTCTAATTCATTGAGCTCATTCAATCTTTGAGTCTGTGTTGTACTCAAATCCATATCGACCTGCAATGTTGTTCTTAATGCCTTTATTTAAAACTCTATGGGAAGTAAGGGATTCTTACCATACACCAGTTCATATGGTGAGAAGCCTATATTATTCCTCCATGTTGTCCTGTAAGCCCACAGTACCTCTAGAATTTTCTCAGCCCAATTTCTTCGGTGGCTGGCTACTGTCTTTTTCAAGATTCCCTCAATGAATTTATTGTTGCTTTATACTTGACCATTTTCTTGTGGATGATAGGGTGTGGTGATTCTATGATGGATTCCATACTTTTCAACCAACTTCTTGATAAAATGAGATGTGAACTGAGGACCCCCATCTGTTACTATCTCTCTGGGTATCCTGAAGCGAACAAAAATATCTTGAAATAGGAAGTCTGAAACAACCTGCTCTGTTGCTCTAATTAGTGCCCTTGCTTCGACCCATTTTGTGACATAATCGGTGCAGACCAATATGTATGCTTTTTGCTGTGATGAAGGATTAATTACCCCCACAAATTCTAGGGCCCATTTCTCGAATGGTTCTATTACTATCTGAGGTTGTAACGTCATCTCATATGATTTTAGAGGTTGGCCCATCCTTTGGCAACTATCACATACTTTCACAAACTTCTTGGCATCCTGTGAGAGTACTTTATGCCCTGTCTTCTTGTCAACGAAGTGTCCTCCACAAGGTTCCTCATGACGAGCCTTTAGGATCTCAAATACCTCATCTTCTCTAACACATCGCCTAATTCGAAAATCTGGCCTAGTGTGATAGAGATTACCTTCTATCAAGGAGTAGGCAACACTCTGTTGTATAATCCTCCTTCTTTCCTTGGAAGACAACTGATGTGGAAATTTTCTTGTAGCAAGGTAATTGGCTATATCTACATACCATGGTGAGTGAGTAGAAATGGAAAAAGGATACCCATATGGAAAAGAATCCTCAGTAGCAGTGCAATCATCACTTATAGTTAATCTATAAAGGAAATCAACAACTACATTATCTTTTCTGGGTTTATCTAAAATAGTAATTTCAAATTATTGTAACAGCAATAACCATCATGTAACTCTACCATTAGTAACAGGTTTTTTCATTAAAAATCGAATTGTAGCATGGTCAGTGTATACAAATACTTGGTACCTGGTGATGTAGTGCAGGAATTTGTTGATAGCATGCACTACTGCTAGGAATTCTTTCTCAGTAACATTGTGTTTATGTTATGATGGAGTTAAGTTCTTGATGGTGTAATAAATGACGTAAGGCTTCTTATCCTCCAGCTGCCCCAAAACAACACCCACAGCCATGTCAGATGCATCCGTAGCAAAATGAAACGAAAATTTCCAGTTTGTTCCTCGTAAAAAAGGTGTTGCTGTTACAAAGTTCATCAACTTTAAAAAGGCCTACTCACACTTTTCTATCCACACAAATTCCGCATCTTTCATCGGTAGTGAGAATAAAGGAGATGAAATCTTTGAAAAATTATCTATAAACCTCCTATAGTATCCTGCATGTCCCAAAAAAAATGTGTACCTCTTTGAGAGTCTTAGGGGTCGGGATTTTCGAGATTACCTCAATCTTTGCAGGATCTACCTTGATTCCATCTGATGAAATGAGATGTCCCAGAACAATTCCCTCAGTAGTCATCATGTGGCATTTTTCCATGCTTAGAGCAACATTAATTTGTTCACAACGTTCCAACACTTTTTCCAAGTTAGCTAATGCCGTCTCAAAGGCATCCCCGTAGGGTGTAAAATCATCCATAAAAATTTCAAGACAGTGATTCAAAAGATCAGAAAAAATACATAATATTTCCTTTGAAAGGCTGCTGGTGCATTGCAGAGACCAAAGGGAAGGACTCTGTATGCAAAATTACCCCATGGACAAGTAAAGGTTGTCTTGCCTTGATCTTCTGAAGCAATATGTATTTCATTATAGCCACTAAACCCATCTAGAAATGAAAAGATTTTTTTTCCATAAAGAGTGTCCAAGACTTAATCAATAAATGGTAAGGGAAAATGATCCTTTTGAGTGGCCTTGTTAAGTTCTCTATAGTCAACATAGACCCTCCATTTTCCATTCTTATTCAGAACTATGACAAGAAAAGACACCCACTGACTATCATAAATAGGGTAGATGAAATTAGCATTAAGGAGTTTTTTCAATTCTTCTTTTACTATCTCCTTAAGTGCGGGGTTCATTCGGCATTGATGTTGTCTAACAGATTTGCAATCTTTTTTAAGGTAAATGCAGTGAGTGCATAGGGTAGGATGCATTCCTTTCATATTGGTATAGTCCCATGAAAATTCATTTTTGTATTTATGTAATAGATGTATTAGTAATCTGTTTTGTTTAGCAGTCAGGTTAGGTTCGACTTCAATGGGACTGCTGATAGTAAGTGGAGTTATTTTCAAATGTTCAATAATTACATCGTCTTCCTCACCTTCTTCTCCCAAATCTCTAATGGAGGCAACAGGGAGTGGATTATTGATAAAACCATTAATAATATCATCCTCTGTCTCATCCTTAAAGTATTGTGCTTTTCCAAGTGTGAGAAGAGGTAGGGAAAGATCAGATTCAGGTGCAAATTAGTCCCACCGGGAACTATTCAAATCCATATGAGGTTTCATTGGGGGATAAAGATTCAGGTTTTGAGTGGCCTGTCCATATGAGATCACCATAGATTCGGACCTACATCCGATGTATGCATCTATAGTGGTTAGCCACGGTCTTCCCAAGATTAAAGGATGACCCCCCAGATTGGATTTGGTTTGTAAGATAAGAAAGCCATCCAGATAGTTCCTGGAGGCCACAATGATAACCACATCTTCAATTACTCCTTTGGGCTTAACACGAGACCTATCTGCTAGTTCAAGAATTGTAGGTGTGGGTCTAAGTCCATGAAGTCCTAGAGAGATGAAGAGGTCTTTAGTCATAACGTTAATAGTTTCTCCTAGATCAATCAAGGTATTGGTTATAGGATGATTTTCAATATGGACAGTTACTGTGGGGTTCCCTGGGTCATTATACTTGGTCAACAGAGGCTGATCAATCATAAGATCGGAGAATTTTCCCAAGACATGGATAATAGCAAGGTCCCTAGGTTTCCTCCCAGGTATTTTAACACATAGATCCCTCATTGTTTTAGCATAGATAGGCACTTCCTTAAGAGCTTGTAACAGCAGAATCTGTACATATAAATTTTGCATCTCCTTAAGGAATTCGGATTCAAGTTGTAAGACCAGCCTAGTTTCAATTAACCATTGGGGATATGGGGGATTCTGAATGTTAACAGCTGAGTCATCTACCACAGATGTACCGGCCTTACTCGAATTAACTGTTTTCAGAACAACAGACCTTCCCGAGCTGCCTGTTATAGGTGTCACAGCGGTTGTTGTATTAGCTCTTACACGTGTAAAAACTGCCCCAGAATCATCCATATCCTTCCTGGGTGATTCACTTTCTCCGGTAATAATGGCGGTGTGTTCAAATCTGATTACTTGCCCTGACCGAAGTTGAAACTCATTAAGTCCAATAGGAGTGATAAGGTAAGTCTAGAGGTTAACCAGAGCATCCATGCTATGAGCTGATTTATTATTTGGATTGGGGTTAGGTTGCATGTAACTGGGGTTGGACAGAAGGTGTAGGATTCTGAATAGAAGGCAGTTGTAACTACTGCTGTTGCATTAGTATTGGAGGGGGTACTAGACCTTGGTCGTTTCCTCTCCAGTTCTAACCCCAAGGATTGGTTTGTGATGAAGGATATTGCATTGGTGGAGGAGATGGCCACTGGTTCCATGGTGAAGGAAATTGTGTTAGGGAAGGAGTAGGATACTGCCATGGGTATTGTTGACTGTTATAAATATTATTCCAAGGATTAAAAAAAGAAAAATATGAAGGCATACCTATAGGTCACGACTTCCATGGTCTCTTTGATCCGATAAAATAACAAGATTGAATATCCTTTCTTGATTCTTGGAGTACTGCCTTAAGTCTGAGCAACTCAGGACACTAATTTGTAGAGTGCGCCGACTCACATATGTTGCACAGGCTGACACTATTCAGTCTGCATTCTCTTTCTAAATGTTTCCTTTTACATCGGGGACAAAATATTGCTAAGGATGCTTCATCTTCTGCCTGTGCCTTCTTGACTTGTACCGTAGTGATCTGGGCAGAGAGAGTGCTAAGGATATCGGTTTTAAAATCCTCTAATAAGTTCCCTATCTTTGCTCTAGTTACTCCTCCACTTATGGACTTTTGTATCCGAAGTGAAGGGTCCTGAATTGAAACTTTCCCTTTGACTGATCCTCTTGAGCTACATAGGAAAAGTTTCATTATCTCATCAAATTTTTCTTGCAATATGTCTCCTTTTCCTATTATATTTAGGTGTTCCAGACAATCCTTTCTTAAACCTCTAAGAATATTGGCTTTAGAATCTCCAGATCTAAGTTATTGAACTTAGACCTTTGTAAATTGTAGTGGAATCACTCCAGGTAATCTTCCAGGCTCTCCTCCTCCTTCTGTGCAATTCTAAAAATTTCATCCTTCAAATCCCTGGTTTGGCAGTAGTCCTGATACTTAAAGAGGAAGGCTTCTCTCATATCATTCCATGTTCAAATTTTTCCAGCACCTAATCTCATAAACCATCTTAATGATACCGCTTTCAGAGTAGCAGGGAATAATTTCAGCTTCTGGGCATCTGAAGTATAATCATAACCTCTACATATCACATAAAATTCGAACAGAAAGGTATCAAGATCCTCAACAGCCATCCCTTGAAAGGATGGTAGGGATGATAAAGGGATGTTCTTCATAGGATCCTCATCCCGTGTTACTACTATTGAGAATTCAAAGGTAACAGAGCTATCTAATTTAACATTCTCGTCCCCCATGGCTGATTCTTCCTGATACGATGAACTAGCCTCAGAGTGTACTGGAGATTGACAAATAGAAGGATCAGGTTGTTCCAGGATCAATTTTTTAACAACACTACCAATTTCCAATTGATGATCAACTAACTGATGTTCCTAGGGTTCCTGATGATCCCCACTGGTCTCTCCATGTTCTTCAATTCTCAAATCCTTATCAATAATTCTCCACTGTTGTTTTGAATCTGGAGTTTTGATATCAGGAGTGGATATGCTATTGGAAGGATGGTGAGGTCCAGCCAATGAAGACACCGATGGTCCAGGCCTTGATATGGTAGCCTCTTTCTATGGTCATGTCTTCCTATTATCTCTATATGACGTCAACTATTCCTTATCTGCCATTCCGAGAAACAACACCAAAATGTTGGACTATATAAATAAGTTATTAAATGACTGAACAACACACATTTAATTATCGATCTAGGGACGTATGTTTATTCCAATGATAGTTGCATTTTTTGTGTCGATACACCAACCATAATTAATTTCAAAGAAAAGAAATAGTTGCTGAAGTAAAATTATGGAAATAAATCAGTCATGAAGAAATAAAGGAATCCACAAGATTGAAATCAAACTTTAATTGATCTATCTAGCTCACCACGTAATAAGTACCCAGTTGGTGTCTCTATTATCACATGTGTAAAGTATATAAATTGAAGCAGATATATTATGAGCTGAACAACAACAACAACACTCTAATGATACATAAACTGAAATATAATTACATACACACAACTACTCTACTCACTGTAATCCCTACTAAGAAGGAGGGCCCTTCCTCCCTATTAGGGCACAAGTGGAGAAGGAACTTTAACTGAAACTAAATAGAATAATGCATGTAACAGAAATAAGAATATGATCTCTATTAATTTGAACACAATTACAGAGCAAAAGCAATGTCATTCTCCTCTCTCTCTAACCTCTCGACCTCTAGGGCGAAACATATATAGTGGTTACATCAAAAAATCCAAGGATAGATCAGTCATGAGAATATTATGATTCTCATGCTAATTGAAATATAACTCATATAGTTATATCCACTCCCTAATAAATTTTTGATTAGGAATTAAAAGATTACAATCAGAACTTCCCTTAAGCTTTTATCCCAAAAATACAATTTTAACAACTCCTACAGCTATCATAACAAAAATACGGCTGTAATGCAACTGCTAGAGGACAGATCAACAACAATATAGACAAGAGCAGTTAATGGTACAACTGTATCAACAATTTTCCAACAATTTTGTAACAACAGAGTATAATGGCAGTTGCTGGCGGGTCTGTAACAACAAAGTGTAACAACATTTCTTTACTGTAATAACATTATCCGAACTTCTCCTATGAACTATGTGTCCGAGATATTTGGTGCTACAAATGACATATGAAAGGACAACACAAGGACCATCAACCCTTTTCCAAACATTCACCATCAATTAGTCATAAAAAGGTATAATAGATCATAATAATTGGTGAATTGGCAAAGTAACGAAATCAAGGTGAAACAACACAAGTTATGGTAAAAACGTAGGAAAAAGGGGTAAAAGATACTCCCATTAGTTATAGTTATAAATAAAAATAAGGAAATTAAGTGTAGGAAAAATGTATAAAACCAACACCCAACAATCTCCATAGTGTTATTCTTTGCTTGTGGCTTCAATGGGTTGTCCTGGCTCACTCCATCTTAGCTTCATCCTTTGTTCTACTGATTAGATGTGCCTTCTCTCTTCTTCGGATTTGTAGATCCAAAGTATTTATTCTTATGTTTAAATTTTTTCTCGATCTTGATGGCATATAGGTACAATGCACCAAGAAAGGATATGTCCAAGAACTCCATTACTACTTAAATTTATTTTTGCAGACAACCATATTAATTGGATACCGTATTTCGTTAAAAATATTTTACTACCATATTGTGAACTCCAGCATGCCTTGGTACCTTTTCCAACTGTCATGTGGTCCATTTTATGTACTTATATTCGTCACTAATGATAGGGTAATTTCATTCATTGATGACATATTATAGAGAATTACAAGAGGGTGAAGCTAAAAGTAGTTGGGGTTACTCCTCTTCCCTCGACTCACAGTAAGTTTCCCACTAGTCCTTGACACGGGGGGTTGGATTTAAAGAGTTTAAAAGTAATATTTTTCATATCAAAAAAATTATGGACTAAAAAATATACTTCGAGAAGATTGAATCATCGATCTAGAGCATCTACATCTATTTTTCCTTCAAATAGAGGAATGTAAAATTTAACCTGTACCTTAAAGGGGGAAGCACCTCTTAAGTGGCTACTGGATTAGTATGCTTTCCTAACTGATACCCGCCAAAGGATCTAGGAACTGATTCCTTTGTCACTTGAGGGATTCTTTGAGAAAAAACTTGGATGGATCCCTTGCTTCGTCGTCTTTCTTTTATTGCAAGGGTTCAACCAGTTCAAGTCCCAACTCCTTGTAGCCCGACCTCATTGGGGGCATGCACAGAAAAATAAATAAGGAGTAGACCGATTCATTACCACTAATCTAGATTTATGAAGGAGTGAAATTGAATACAAACTAAAATACAAAACATAGAGATACAAAAAAATAGAACTTAAATTAATAAATTTCAATAGCTAAAAATTGTTTACATGCAAAAAAAAAATAGGCTAGGTTAGGAGATGGTAACTTATCTTGTTTGAATTCTAGTGGAGAAGGGAAGTCCTTAATATGATAATTACTTGTGAATATTGTTTATATTTTTATTTAAATAATTACTATTATTGATCAATCAATTACCATTATATTACAAGAAATAGAAATCATTGTACTCAAGAGACACATATACACCAACGATTAGGCTCTAAGCCGAGGAAAATCCCCACAAGTGGGGGAACCCATCAATCATTCCCTTATATAATCCAGAGAAAATTCAAGTCAAACAATCATTTTCCCAAGTTCCAAGTCAACCCTCCGCTAGATAACATCTTCTTTCATATTTTCCTTCACATGTGTATCCATAGGTTTCTCCATGGAGTCCTTCATAGGTCATCATAGAGATACAACAAAGAGTTTGTATGTTATCATAGAGATAGTATTGTAGGTGTCTATGTGTCATCACAAGGATCTGTCATAGGAGCTCAATTTCCATCACAAAGAACTACCGTAGAAGCTCGCATTACATTATAAAAAAAAATTGCATTCTCCTTAGAAGTATTGTACAAACATCTTCACATATTACAACATATATGTTGCATTCTATGCCTCATAAACTTTGTTTTTATTGTTACGGATGTTTCCTAAATTCACCACAGAAGATGTCCAAAATTCTTGCTAGTTGGAGGAGAGTGGATGCAAATATATAATTGACTCCACATACAAAATGGTGACTCCTTAAATAGATCCAACATGTCATCAAGAAGGGCTGGCTTGCAACTTGGAGGAAAAATAAGCTTTTCCAAAATCAAAATTTTCTTTTCTTTTAAATTTCCAAATGGGACATATTACAAAATAAATCTCTTTTGTAAAATAAATTAATTCTTCATGCAATTATGAACCAAAACTATTTACAATTTCTTACATATCTCGAGAAGTGATGTGACGATTACATGCCTTCTGATCTTAGTTATGATGAGGCTCTCAGGCATTTTCAAAATCATGAAAAAATGGGAAACCATCAGCATATAAAAACCTAACCCTAGGATATGAAGAAACAAAAGCATGTGGGCCCCTCTCGGGTTAGTTGGACCGTTAACTTCCTCGGGTCGTAAATTTGGCATATGATTTATGTTTTGCATGGACGATATCTTGTCAGAAAGGTTTATCTCAGAAACACAACTTTTGACTACAAACACAAGGCACATCCCTCATGTTTTCTTGTTTCTTGCAAAAACATTTTTTAGGGCCTCAAAAGAGCTCTAGAAGTTCAGAACTCGAAAATATGCCCAAAATAGAAAATCGTTGAAATAAAAAAATATGTTCAAAATTAGGAAACTAAAAGGAAATAGCTTTTGGGGTCCAAGTGCAATAGGTTGGTGGCCACCTATATCCATCTGGATCAAGAAACACATAATTTGGAGTCTGATGCACTTTCCAAGAGACCACCAACACCCTCTCACATGGATGTTGCATATGATTAAAAGGCACAAATCCTTGTAGAGTACTTTGAGAATTGGTCGACATGTGATATTTTGGATCAGGCTCTGGAGATGAAAAGTATAGGGTCATGGATGACATAATTCACTAAAATAACTAGATTCATTTGTTTCTTGGTTCTCATATTCAGAAGAAGGTCATGAAGGCAATGAATGATTCACCAGTAGTAGGGATTTCTAGATTTACGAAGATTTATTGGGTGGTTAGAGAGCATTTCACATGGAGTGGTCTGAAGGAGGAAATGCTATGGTATGTCTAATAGTGCGACACATGCTAAAGAAATAAGGTATAGAAAACAAACTGAGAAGGATTTCTTCAAACTATACCTATTCTGGAGAAATGGGAGAGTACCTCCATGGACTTCATCATAGGACTACTAGTTGTGTAGGGTTGAGATTGCATCTATTTGGTGTTTGATCAATTAATGAATTTTTCACAATTATTTTCCATTCAGGTGTAGTGCTCAACTTCAGAGGTGGTGTTAGAGTCGGTCTCTTCATCCCTCCGTCAGAGATCAAAATCTCTTTTGTTGCATTTCATTTTTAGGTGTCTCATTCAATTCAGTCATTTGCATTCCATTAGGAGCATCGGTCTTCTGACAGAAGGGTTTTATCACTCATGTCCCTCATGTCATGTACCTGATGGTCCATGTCTGTTCATCAAAATCAATTTTAAAGTCATTTATAGTCATGTTTTGGTCTCTTAGTCAGCAAAGCTTCATTTCAGTCATTAGGTCTAGGGTTTCGCAAATTTTGTCTTCTAAGTGTCCAAATATGCCAACAAGCACAGTGGGAGGTTCAAAATAAGTTTGCATTTCAAAAATTTCATTGTTATAATATAAGATCTTGAATTTTCTTCAAAACTCTGTTTTGAAGAAAAATCGTCAATTTCGTCTTTTGTAATAAATGCCATGTATATTTTCAAATTTTTTTAGTTGTGAATAATTTTAGGCGCAGCCCTGGTCTCCTTTTCCAAATCCAATGCCAGTCATCCCTGTAAAAATTGACAAAGGTTTCATCATGCAGCTCAAAAAATCAAAATGGAAATAAGAAAAACAGAGTTTGTATTAAAAAGTGAAAAGTGCCAAAATCAAACATTAGAAAATGGGTTTTCTAAACAAAAAAATCAAAGTCATTGGGCATATAAGATATTTTCATTGTTCTACAATCCATTTGCATGCCAAAGATAAGAGAGAAGCCAAGTCAAGTTTGGAGGAGTGAAAACATTTGTTAAAGGCCAGACTGTGGGAGGAATCTAGGGTCGCGGTGCATTGGAATCTCGCGGCGCATTGAGCCACCATTCACAGTGATTTTTTGAATGTGCGTGATGGACAAGGGAGGTGCATCGCACTAGGTTGTGCGCACGGCGAACAGATCTGTCAAGTGAAATTTTGTCACTGCTTCATCAAAAATCAAATCGACTCAACTTTATTTGCTCCAAGTAAGTTTGTGAGGCTGTGAATTGCTATTAGCTTGTGTTTGGTGTTGTTTGGAGGGAAGAATATAAAAGTTTAAAAGTTGAAAACATAAACCCTTTCATTTGGTGAGAAACTATTCCTAGGGTTTGAATTTGAGTGTTAAAACTTCACTTTGGTGCCAAAACACTCCCATTCCATTTTTCACTCGTGCTTCCCATCACTGTCATTTCATCATAAGGCCCCTCTCCTATTCCCCTATATCCCAAAGGCACTCATATCACTTGTTCCCATTTTTCCCTATCCCTAAACCCTACCATTCCCTATCACTCTCCCTCTCCCATATCATTTGCAAAATTCCTAAATCCCAAATCCCAAAACAATCAAGTGATTGTCTTCATACTACAAATTTCACTTGACTGAACCACTTTTTTCCCACTATCCATATTTCCCATAGTCCTTTCCTACTTGGCACACATTTGGCAATTGAGACAAATACACCAAATTTTTATTTTCACCTCATACAAATCAGCATAAACTTGGCATAGACTTGCAACACCGTGGAGACGGACGTAGATTCCTCATATGAACAAGACAATGACTCTACCACTGAGTTACATGCACTGAAGAGGCCTCATAAAGGTGGAAAACATGAGAGAGAAGATCCCACCTCATTGACTCAGTTGTAGGCCTACCCACTTGCCATCGCATGTTTCTGAGAGCAGTCATGCTATCAATATTGTGAGAGGATTTCTCAGATTTGGCATCATCAGGAGTTGGCTCAGTTGTTTGTTTTACATTTGCATGATGGTCAGGTGACTCTTGCTGGTGTAAACTTCACCTTGACACCAAAAACCATTTCTCAGGCAACAAGAATACCGAATGTAGGTGAAGAGTGGAACAAGAGACAACAGGTGGAAAAAGTGCATTAAAAACCATACATAAGGCCTAGCTATGTGAGGCAGCTTAGCAGGGTATTCCCATTCTGGTTTCTGAAGGAATCCTATGCACCTTTGATGAGACTCATTATCCGATACTTCAGTTGTGAGGGCCGGTTTTCACGCCTCTATGCATACCACATCAGATTATTGATGCATTTCACGAGAGTAAGGATGATGAACATACCGTATTTCATGTGCCGAAACGTAGAGAGGATGAAAACTCTTGTGCAGAAGAAGAGTCCCAAGCAGCAGTACAACAACATTTATCATTATGCGCTCATCAAGATCATTGTTGTACATCAGCTTGGATTGCAGGGCATTGCATGGGAATATTTCATTTCCCGTGACTTCTTCACAACCCCTCAGCCTCCTCCAGAGATTTTTCATGAGCCAGGTGAACCTTCACATCATTTTGAAGGTCCCAAGATAGAGCCTATCAGTGTGCCAGTGTTTGTTACTTATCAGAGAGGCACAAGAGCATTACTTACAGCAGCTCGACGAGTACTATCTCCACCCGAGGTGGAAGGGGTCTTGTTGCCGTCATCAGCAGCACAGGTACAGGTACAGGACAAAGGAAATAGGTCCATGCAGGATGAGGGCCCTTTAGGAGGCCATGATACTTATTTCATATTGCTTGATGAGGATTTGAGCTCTCCAAGCTCAAAACTGAGAGAAATCATTCAGGAGCAGAAAGCTGAGATCGACACATTGAACGACAAGTTGCAGAGAGCTCAATGGATCATAAAATATCTGGAGCAGCGCAATAAATAGTAGGAGGATTAGCAGATGATCATGGATTTGCAAAACATCCGTGAGAACCAGCAAGCTGCCCGAAGAAGCCCATCCGAGATGACACCCATTGAGCGTGAGATCGAAGTTGATAGAGATAATTGGCTTGAGAGGGTAAACATTCATCTTGAGAAGCTGTTGGAGAAGGAAAACAAGGATAAAAACATGCTCATACACATGAAGAATCACTAATGGGCCCGCAATCATGTTTGCAAAGCGAGGATCAAAATCCTGAAGGCAAGGCTAAGGATGGCATTGAAGCGTCGCAAAAGGCATGATAGGCTCCAAATCTTGGCCGAAGCTTCTTTGGCTGAGCATAGAATTTGATCAGGGACCTTCAGCTTAAATTTCAAGTAATTTGGAAAAACATTTGTCATTTTTGAATTTTTTGGTCACAAAACAGATTTTCCTGCCCGACGCGTAGTGCCACCTAGCGCGCGCTTATAATTGGCAGCTCTTCAGGGGGAAAACTTTGCATTTCTGGAATTTTAATGAAAATTTATGCATGCTCATGGATTACCTAAGGATTTCATCAAGTTCTAGGTTGCCTAAAGGGTCAAAAACACCCTAAAAATGGCCTTTCTGCCACTTTTTGCACACACAGGAAGCAGTGTTGGGAGATTGAACTTTTGGAGGGGAAAATGGCAACCAAATCCAGAAATTCCACTTGGTTTGGAAAGTAGATAGGCAGGGCTTTCCAACGCGCTATCATGAACTCAATTTGGACTTCGGGAAGGGCCTCAAAATCAGCTCCAAATATTTGCTACGCATAGAGATTTTGGGCGCGATGCATAGAGAATTTTGGCTTATTTTTCACTCAGCAGCTCAAAATTTCACCTAGTTTTGACCAGTTTCACTTTTTCATGTAACTCTTGATGTACTTCGATGTAATTTCATGACCATGATGTAATTTTGGCACATTTTTACTCATTCTAGAAGATTCATTCACCAAAAGGTGAAATGTAAGTGAATGGATCAATTTCCTAGCATATAGAGGCAAGTTGTTTCATTGCCTATTTTCTAGTTCCTAGTTTAGATATGGTTGAAATAGCTCCTAGAATGATGAGCTCGACCCCTAGAGGCATGGGAATGGGTTAGGCTTGTCTATATGATTTATTTTCTCAGTCATTTTCAAGGTTGGACATTTGGGATTGCTTGGAATTTCATTGTACATCTCATCTCTGCACTTTTGGCAAAGGAATAGACCAAGGTTTGCAGCACTCTTTGGGATCCATGTGGCTCTATGTTTTGATGGTGTTTTTCTCTATGTAATTTTAAGTTCACTGATGTTTATGTGTATCATTTTATCTTCTCTTTCTTCTTAAATTAAACAAATCATTGTTTAAAGGTGGAATTCAGTAGCTTGCTTTGCTCTGCCTTCAGTTTTGTTTAATTTTCCATGTTTTCATCTGTTTGAGGAGGACTCTTGAAACCCTCTTGCCCTCTTCAGCTCCTCACCGTTCTGATCCATCCATTCATTCAATCTAAAGCATCAAAGCAATTGCCTTCCTTGGCCCAATCAGAACTCTGCAAAAACTAGGCCTAATCCCCGCACCCAAAAATGCCTTTCCCTTTGATCCAACAAAAACCCCAAAAATCAAAATCAAACTCTCCTACTTATACACCTAGCCTAAAATTAGCTTTAATTTCAAGTCATCTCAAGCCTTATTGATTGTCTTTGCTAAGATTGACCCGGAGAGAGCCCTCTCCTGATTTGGTAGGGCTAGCTACCAGACTGAGCATGGTTTGATGTTACCCTGAACTCTTCCTTCTTTCAGCCTGAGGTAGATTTAGGCAATAACAGGTGGTTGGGTTGTTCTTTAGGGAGGTGTTTAAACTCCATGTTCTTCCCAAGACAATCATTACTAATTGGGACAAAATATTCATGGGTGGATTTTGGTAGGACCTCTTGAAGTCGGTGGTCACAAAATTCACTCATGATGCCACTTATCACTATTATATTGATAGGAAGATAGATGTCATGAAAATTTGGTTGGAGGATTACTTGAGAAATTATGTGGTACAGAAGCAGTGAGTGTGATTGAAGTGGCTACATCTTGTGGAGTACACCTACAACAACACCTATCATATGTCCATTGGTATGGCCCCTTTTTGTGAACGTTATTCTTATGATGATTTATCATTAGGGGAATTTAGAGGTCTAAAATGGGCCTCCTAAGGAAAACGTACAATCAAAATTAACTTTATGAGAACCAATCACATTTTAGGGGATGACATAATCCTTAATGGTTAAGGTGGCATTGCTTGAGTTAAATGTACTTACTTGTCACATTCTCAATGTTGGATAAAAACTCATAGTTAACCATGGTAGTGCTCTAAATACTTTTAAAGTCAAATTAAAGTACTCATAATAAATGTCATTTCACACTTTTTGAATAAAATAATATTATTGTCATTTCTCATTTATTGAAAGAAACAATGCATATCCCTATACATTTATTATATTATAATATTTTTATATAGTATATTAATTACATGTTATTATACAATTTAAATAATATAAATTTTAATTAATAGCATATAATATAATTAAGAATTTATAAATTTGTATTTATATTTTATTTTAAGTTATTTAAGTACAAAAGACAAATGCATTAGTTGTTCAATGATAATGATTTTTTCTTGAAAAGCTCATTATTATTTATAGTCACATCAATACAATTTTTATTAATTTTATTTTGGTACAACTTTTGAATTGAATTTAACTATGGTTACATGGATTTTGGTGCAAAAAGTGAATTGCAAATTCATAAATATTATTTTATTGGTTTAGCTATTATTTTATTATTTCCTTAGGAGGCCCATTTTAGACCTCAAAATTCCCCTAATGCTTTTGTTGGCATTATGTTTAGAGACAACAGGGACCCAAGGGCCAAGGATTGGATCCAAGAGAGACAAGAGATACTCACGGCTCTCGAGGACACTTTGAAGACTCCACATAACAAAAAAATATTTATGTAGATCGCCACCGACTTCAGAGGAAATTTGAGGTTGGGGACATTGTCTATTTTAACCTATAGCTATATAGGAAATAAAATCTAAACTGTAAGTGGGCTGAAAAACTCAAGGCTCATTTCTATAGACCATACATGGTGAGATGGCATATGAGTTTGAGCTTCCAGTAGGGAGCCAAGTGCATAATTTTGTCCATGTGTCCTACCTAAAGAAGGGTCTAGGACAATAGGTAATAACTTCAACACAACTATCGCCCTTGGGGAAGAGGGACCTCTTGTGCTAGTTCCTCAAGCCATTTTGGAGGTTTGGAAGAGAATACCGAGGAAAAAATTCATTAGGGAGTTTTTGGTCAAGTGGAGAAACTTTCCCGAGGAGGATGCTATATTGGAGGGTGATATGGTAACAAAACAACCAACATTTCCATTTCTTGAGGACAAGAAATTATTGGCAGGGAGGAGTGTGACATCCCCAATTGAATTTCTCTAGTGAAGTATAATTTTGAAATTTTGGCATTAGAGGTAAAATTTCAGCAATATTGGTGGCTTTGGAAATATTGGTGGAGTAGGTTTCATCACCAAAGTAGCACATGTAGGCCACTAAAATGTTACATTATGATTATGACATCAACTAGGAAAGGAAGTTTATATGTGGTCACTCAATATAAAATTATTGTATTTATTGAATAGCACACACAATGTTCTTCGTATTCATTAATGATGGAACCACAACTAGTTAGGGTTTTCTAGCAAGAAACTATGTATAGTGGCAGAAGGATGTGTAGTGGAGGTATGCTCACTTGGAGGTTTCACATTGAAGTGACTCATGAACATTCCTCTCATTTTAAAATTATCAATATAAATTGTATATTATAGAAACTCAATAATATTATTTCTTCAATTCTAGTTTCATTGATTTATATTTAGTCTAATATCTCCCATACTTTGATGTTTTTTTTAATCAAGTACCCTAAATATGAAAACCAATCTCTTGCAACAACTATCACTCTATGTTGTCAAGTAATATTGAATTCGAAGTCTTCGGTACTGTTAGCACCTAATTTGAACCTTAGGCTGAAGGAAGGCAAATCAGGGTAACCTTAAACCACGCTCAGCCCTGTAGCTAGCCCTACAAGGTCAGGGGAGGGCTCTCTCCGAAAAAAAAAATTTATTCAATGAAGTATAACTGTAAACTGATATTAGGCTAGGTATAATGATGGGAAATGCTTTTATAAGTTTTCAGGGCTATGTGGAACAGATGGGGCAGTTTGAATCTGGGGAATTAAATCAGAGATACAGGGTATTTCATGGGGCAAGGTAGGAAGGAATTTTAACAATTTAGTTTAAATAATGATGGAATGGTAAGACTGGTGAGAAGCTGAAAAGGGCATAGAAGATGGATCCTTTTCAAACAGCAGAAAACATAGAACATTGAATGATTTCCCAAGGCAGAGCATTATACAATGGATTCTACCTATCTGTCTTGAAAGCATTCAACCAGAGATATGAATGAATGAGTGGCAAACATAACATTTAACAGATGAACACAAAGGAAAGAAAAATGCTAAAATCCATACCACAGGGATCCCACAAATCAGAGTTGCATTTCTTTATTAATTCCCTACCAAACTATTACAAAATTTTGCAGTGTGTCCTTAGTGATTTTCCAACTTATTCTACGCTTTATTTCCCCTTAAAAATGACTTAGAAATTACATTAAATATACAAAATTTGAGGGGGGTAGATCCACATAAAAGGGAGCTCTTTTACCAGCTCATAAACTAAAATATGAACGTAGAAATGAAATCAAAAACATTCCCCTGAAAAGGAGGAGAAACAATACTTTTTGACCATCTGGAGATTTGCTGTTACACCCAATGAATGAAAATAGGAAACCTGAATAACAGATCCCCTTTTCATTGCTTGCTGTAGATGTGACTAGTTCATAATTAGTTCTCGGCCTTGACTGTTTCTCTGTTTTTCCTCTTTGGAGAAAAACTAACTTTAGAAGAAAATTCCTTTGAAACCAATAAGAACAAAATTTGTCATTTAGTGAAGAACAATCTCCTTTTGAATGAAAAAGAGCGAAGGGTAAGGGAGGTGGGCCCATATGCAATTGTAAATCACAATCCCAAATCGCAATCGGAAGAGGGAAGGGGATGGTGTATTGGGATAGTGCGATGGGAAACATGCGATGCGATAGTGTATAAGGGGAAAGGGGCAATCGCAATCACCAATTAGAGATCACATCGGGAGGGCACATTGGAACGAGGCGACAAAACTTGCGATGCGACGGAGTAGCACAATAGAGTGGCGGTGATAAGTAAAGTAAAGTGATGTCTTATGGCATAACAAAGAAATCCCTTTAAACAAATTGAAACAAGTTTTACACTTTTACAAAGGAAAAAATAATTTTTTATTGAAAAGGCGGAAAGGTTTTGGTGGGATCGGGGGAGTAAATCGCAATTGCAATAGGGAATCGGAAGGGGAGTGGGCGGAATTAAATGACTGTGGGAAATTCTGATTGCGATTGGTTATGTGCGATCAATCACATCGGTGGGGAAGCGCAGAGGTTTAAACATGGTAGAGTGAAAACGCACGATGCGATGAAACACTTAGAAATATTTAAAAATCGATTTATCGCATTTAACAAAGGAAAAACTCATTTTTGTTTGGAATGAGCGGAAGGGTTTTAAGGTGGGACCGAGCCAATCACAATCGCAAATTAGCGGAGGAATGGGTGTGTTACATAATGGTATTCGCCTATTGCGATTGGTGATATGCGATCAATCGCATCAGAGAATCGAAAGAGGGAAAGCGGGGTTATGTGCTGGAAAATTGCGATGCGATCGGATCAGAGCAGGGGACTTACGAGAAAATCAGAGGGGAAGGCTTGTGATTGGATCAGAAGAGGGGATTATAATGAAAAATTTTAAAATTATATGAAAAGGTAAAGTTACAAATTCTAAGGGATAAATGGGAAAAAGGGTAGGGTTAGGCTATTGGGGACGTTTGTTCACTTAGGCATATGTTTCAATCCATGAGTCAGTTTTGAGAGTATAATATATTGTTGGAAAGATCTTTCCTGGCTCCTTTTAATGGACATACTTAGAAGATGATTTTATATTGAAAATGATGTGGAAAACACCTCTGAAAGGCAGGGTGGTGGCTTTGTGGAGATAGTAGCTTCTAAAGTGCAACTTATTACATATGAAGACATAAAATTACATAAAAGATGATAATAAAAGAAAAGTACCATGTTTTCACCTCAAAACATGGTTTTGAGGTGAAAATTACGTCAAGCTCAATAGAACAATTCCTTGATCTTCCCAAATACTGTGCCTCTGAGTTTATTTGACCTCCTCATGACCTTACTGATATTTATTGACACTTGACTCATTAATTTGACCATGATGAGACCCTAGAACCTAATGAGACCAACCCTATGACCTAATAATATGAATTGGGAGTAAAATTGAATCATGACTGAAGACCATAGAGAGGAGAATCAACGAGTTTTTGCATGGGGGAAAAGTGATGAAAACCACTACCATCAATAAATCCATGACCTAATGGAATGGTGAAAATTTATGGTATGGGACTCCTAATATGCAAATGCAAAATAGTAAGTTTGATCACTAATGGCAGTATGAAAAGACTGAAACTAACAGGTACTAGGATTCTAACCCCCATGAATGCATAGTGAAAATAAATAACCCCCTTTTAATGCAACTAGCTTCATCCCACCCTTGGAAGTGCCATTTGTTAGCACTCGACCAGTTCTTTGAAGGCTGAAAGGAGACCAACAAAGGTAACCAGAGACCACTTTAACCTAGCAGCTAGCCCTACTATTATGAAACCGGCTCCAAAAATAGAAGAAAGGAGAGATCATCGCCTTAAAAATAAGCCACTTCTAGGGGGCAACCTACTTTACATTACATAATGAACAATATTGGATGATACAAATGAAAAAACCTCCCTTCTATATATAGGAGTCCATGGGGTCACAATATAATCCTAGTTGACCTAACAATAATAATGTAAGGGAACAAAAATAACAATAGTGGATTTTATGGGGCACAATGAAAAAAATATGGGGGCTGCAGGGGTACAAAAATAACAATAAGGGGGCTACACTAACAACAATAAGGGACTACACTAGTAATATAGGGACCTAACATGCACCTCTCCATCAAAAAAGTGTTGTCCTCAACACTTGAGTAGCTCTGCATGTTTCTATATAAAATTCTAATCCCCCCATGTGGAATCTTCATTGGGTAAGTTCTTCCACTTGATGAGATACTATGAAATTGTTTGATTTCGTAGTTGTCAAGTTCTTGTTTCCATGACTGCTTTAGGCTCCAATATGATTTTTCCTTCTTCATCAAGTTTTGGCAATATTGTTTGAACTGAATTTTTTTCACATATATCCTTCTTTAAGCATGAAACATGGAAAACGGGTTGCACTCGAGAAGAAGAAGGAAGCTCCAATTTGTATGCCATAGTACCAATATTTTGCAACACCTTTTAAGGACCATAGTACTTTGGTGATAATTTACTATCCTTTTCATCTTGCTTGAGGGAGATTTGTTTATGAGGTTATAGCCATAAAAATACCCAGTCTCCTACATAAAAAATTCTCTCGTTGCGATGTTGATAAGCCTGTTGTCTCATTCGATTTTGTGCCAAATTTAGTTTATCCTTTAAGAGTTGGAGAGCATGTTGTTGATGCTCGATGTGACACTCTATTGAACCCTTTTGTATTTCATTCCAGTGGGAGGTTTTGAATGGTTACAATCTTTGACAACGATAGCTTTTAATTTTCAAGAAATTTTCTTGATTTTTTTTTCAAAAGGAAAGGAAGTTGAATTATGGGGTATCACAGGGAAGCTGGGAAAGATAATAAGCTATGATTCCAAATTTTATGAAACCAGCTCGAAAAAAGAAGAAAATAAAGATCAACACCTTCAAAATAAGCCACTTTGAGGGGGAAACCTCCTTTACATTTCATAAATGAACAATTCTTGGATGAAACAAATGACAAAACCTCCTTTCTATGTACATGAGTCCATGAGGTCAAAATATAATCCTAGCCGATCTCACAATAATAATTTAAGTGCACAATAATAACAATATTGGATTTTATAGGGCACAATAATAACAATATTGGGGCTATAGGGGTACAATGATAACAATAAGGGGGCTACACTAACAAAAAAAAGGGATTACCCTCGTAATATAGGGACCCAACACCTACTAAGATGAGACGGCTCTCTCAATGAGATCACAACCAATTGACTGTATCATGAAAGATATTAGGCTAGGTATGTAGATTAGGGTTTTATTTGATTTAATTTTATGGTTTTGTGGTGGATGGTGAATTAGGTCTAGGAGGACTAGGCCAGGGCTCTGAAAATCAGATTTACAGAGATGTAATGGGGAAAGGTAGACACACACTTTAGTACTTTAGAGGTATATTTTTGTATAGGGTAGATATATAGGGTTTCAAAATGAGCATGAATGCCATGAATTCATTTATATCAGAATAAAATGAAGATAAATGTGAAAGCTTCTCCAAAACAAAGCATTAAAGTCGATGAAATATGCTTATTATCTTAGAAATCAAACAAATAAGACATGGAAATGGAAATTGAAGGTACAAAACATTCAAACATATGATTACAAAATAAGAAACCTTCTAAAGCACATACCACATGAATCCCATCATAGTAGCTGCAAAATTTGTCTATTAGTTCCAGCCAATTTCACTAATACACTAGTGTCTGAGGCTCAATTCAACAACATCCAACCTTTGAAATTGATTAAAAAGTACATGATATAGTCACTGAGGTAAAAATCATCCCTTGGAGGTCAAATTTCTAGAAAGAAAATCCAAATACATGAACCCATCCAATGTCTGCTACACACTAGGGAGGTTACTCAGTGAATTCCTCCTTTTCCTAACCATCATGAGGCATTTCCTCAAAGAATTAAATAGAGGATAAGACACCTAATAAAACCTATATTACACATTTTTTACCATTTAAATTCATCTACTACTACCCCTTAAGTTTTACAAAAGTCAAACTGAAAACTACAAAAATTTACACAATGAAAATTTACCAAAATTTATCAGAAAATTGGAAAAGCGCAATGAGCTATTTGAGGGAATTTGTAAGTGCCTTTCTAAAGTCCAAATTGAAATATGAGACCTGTTCTGGAAATATGGGAGATCATAGATGTCGTTTGAGTATTTTTGCATCCATAATGACCCATTTTTTGCTGCATTATGGCCACTTTCCCAAGGTGTCTCCCTGTGCACAACAAAAATAAAAAAGAGGGGCAGAATGATGATTTTTTACCCTTATTTTGTATTTTTCTCAAAATCGAAGCCATGAATAAACAATTTAAGAAAATTGGTTTTGAGAGGAGGCCCTCAAAATTGTAGAAATGTCAACCGTTTTCCATTTGGAGGCCTAAGGAAGAAGCACAGCGTGAGCACACTGCACTTCTGGACCTAGTGAAAATTGCCATAATTTCTGGGTTTTCTGGAAAAATAGGCATCAAATATGGAGAGATATCTTGCTAACCATGAAATGTTCTGCAAAAATGAGAGAGGGTTTTGTTCTTTGGTATGTTAGGAACAAAAACCTCCTCTATTTTCCAGATTCTATGCATGAAATGAAAATTTTGGTGACCTTTAAACCCTAATGACCTAATGGAGAAACTGAACTAAATGAAATCATGATGATGATGAATGAAATGATGATGATAATATCTGCATGATGATACACTCAGCTGAGTGATGATATGAAACAACATGTGAAAAGTTTGGAAGGATTGGAAAATAGTCCTAGTCTTAATACCGAGTGACCAAATTTTTTCTTGAAGGCCTAATGAAATGACAAAAAATTGACTATGGGACCTTAACAGGACATGATAAGAGCCCATTTGATCACTAGTGATAGGTTGTAAAGATTGACACTACCATTGGCTTGAGCTAGGGATGGCAGCTCCTTGGAGGTGTCAATAAAAATATATACAAATTAGCCTTACCATTGGGCATGGAGTCTAAAGTTAAAAACGAAACTGAATATTGAAAACTTGACATGATAAACTCACTGAATCTCACTGAAACTTGCAAAAATTATTGATGGAAACATATCACCGAGACATGAGGGCTTTCAATTCCCGATGAAAACTACTTGCCTACTGAAGACATATGTACAATAATGTGAAGTGATCCTTCTAGTGTAACCAATCAAGAAAATGGCTACTTGAATTCTGCTCTCAATTTCCTAGAGCAGGCAAAAAAAAAAAAGATAGGCAAATCTGAGTGTGTACTGAAAATGTCCTCATGATCCATAAATTCAAGAAAAGATATCATCCCTATTGAGTGCAGCAAATCAATGTAAGGATCTTCAATAATTTTAAATGTTACCTTGCCTCAAGATTCAACAAAAACACAAGCACAACCCTCATTCTGATCTGAAAGAACACTTGGTTGTTGATCCATTGGAAGGCATAGGGAAGTATGACCTTCTGCTACATGAGTGTTTTCTGTAAATTCCTAAAGCACGAGGAACTCTGACTCTATGTCTTGCACACTGTCTATCCTAGGTTGATACTCCTTAGATTCATAGTCTAAATCATCCTAGAATATAAAACATTCTTCAAGATTATTAAACATGATAACATTGTCCTCTTCATGAAAGAAGATAGTCCATGTTAGCTAATCTCTTTGCAGGAAATCACCATAAAAAATTTGCTTACTCACAACAAATTCCTGTATAGTTTCATGAGTCTCATCACTATCATCATTTAAACTCATATTTTAATTTTTGAAGAAGTTTCGCTAACACATTCTTGACTATGTGAAAAATGCAAACCTACATTAGTTTGGGATGTAACATGACTTTTCAAGAGTTGATCTATTTCATCTTCAAATGAAGGAGAAACTTTAGTTTCATAGAAGTTAACATTGGCTTGATGATTTTCATTTTTAGGATCAGGAATAAACATTTCTCGCTTTTGGCCCCAGACTCTTTCATCCAAGGAGGAAACTACTAATTCTTGTTCGGTGGAAAAATCATAAAGGCCTTCTATTATCTCATCGTCTAGACACTCTTCATCCCCATACACATTTTCATGAAACTCAATGAAATTTTAAAAAATCTAACAACAAATATCAATCATCAACAAAGAAGAATTAGAGCTTTAAAACTGCATGAAATTCCTTTAGAGAATATAAACTAGCAGATGGTAGACTCTCATACCATGATCTTACGTTTTCATCCAAGGTATCCATAAACATCTTCATCAGAAAATCTTTAGGAAAATCAATCTTTAGTCTGTGAATATGAAAATTATATTTGACCAAATTCAAACTAACATCTTCTCCATTCTAGCCTTTAAACTTTGACAACCTTGTTTGCCAATCTATACAAGGAATCTGATTCAAAAAACTAGGAATATGTTAGGTCCCTATATTGCTTGTGTAGTCCTTTATTTAAATTCATAGGAGCATACCTTCAATAAGTTGAATCCATTTTCACAACAATCAAATCACCAAGAAGTTATTCACACTACCGATTCTTGAAAAGTGGAGTTGCCATGAAAATTTCAAAACTTTGGATTCTTCAACACTGGAGTCCCCGGGTGAAGGATGCACAACCTTCTTATGCCTCATCACTGTTCACCATCATCAATAAAAACTAGTCCTTTTTATTATTTTCCAAGGAAGGCCTGTCACTTCATTACCTGGCAATTGCGCCAAGATGCTAGCAGTCCACCAGTTCTCCGAAGGTTGAAAGGAGACTAGCAAAGGTAACCATATACCACTTTCACCTAGTAGCTATCCCTACTAAGATGAGAGGGCTCTCTCAATGATATCAAAACCAATTTAATGGATCATGAAAGATATTAGGCTAGGTATGTAGATTAGGGTTTGATTTGATTTGGTTTGATGGTTTTGTGATGGATGGCAAATTAGGTCTAGGAGGACTAGGTGAGGGCTCTGAAAATGATATTTGTAGAGATGTAATGGAGTGAAGTAGGCACACACTTTAACACTTTATAGGTAGCTTTGTGTATAGGGTAGATAGATAGGGTTTCAAATGTGCATGAATCTCATTAATTCATTTATATCAGAAGAAAATGAACATAAATGTGAAAGCTTCTCCAAAACAGAGCATTAACATCAATGAATTTTTCTTATCATATTAAAAATCAAACACGTAAGACATGGAAATTGAAATTGAAGGTACAATACATTCAAACATATGATTACAGAATAAGAAACACTTGTAAAGCACATAAGAGATGAATCATACCACAATAGCTGCAAATTTTGTCTATTAGCTCCTGCTAAATTCACAAATACGTTGCTATCCAATGTTCAATTCCACAGGATTCAACCTTTGAAATCGATTAAAAAGTACCTCATATAGTCATTGACGTCTAAATCCTCCCTTTGAGGTCGAATTGCAAGCAATAAAAGCCAAATACATGCACATATCCAATGTCTGCTAGTCACTAGGGAGGTTACTCAGCCAATTCTTCCTCTTCCTAACCATCTTGAGACATTTTCTCAAAGCATTAAATGGAGGATAAGACACCTAATCAACCCTATATTACCCATTTAAATTTATTTTTGACCATTTACATTCATCTAATGTTACCACTTTCCTTTTAGAAAAGTCAAATTGAAAACTGCAAAAACATACATAGTGAACCTTTACTGAAATTTATCAGAAAATTTGAGAAACATAATGAGCTATTTGAGGCCATTGTTATGTGCCTTGCTGAAGTCCAAACTGAAATATGAGACCTATTATGGAGATCTAGGAGAGTGTAGATGTATTTTCAGTATTTTTCCATCCAAAATCACCCTTTGTTGGATGTGATATGGCCATTTACCCAAGGTGTCTCCCTGTGCACAGTGAAAATAAAAAAGAGGGGCATAATGTTGATTTTTGATCCCTTTTTTGCATTTTTCTCAAAATCTAAGCCCTAAATCAAAAATATTAGAAAATTGGTTTTGAGAGGAGGCCATTAGTGTTCTAGAAATATCAACCATTTTCAAATTGGAGGTGTGAGGAAGAAGTGCACGTGAGCTCATTGTGCTTCTGGACCTAGTGAAAATTGCCAAAATTTCTTGGTTTTCTCGAAATGTATGCCTCAAAGATGGAGCGATATCTCACTAACCATGAATTGTTTTACAAAAGTAAGACAGGCTTTTATTCTTTGGCATGTTATGAACAAAAACCTCCTCTAGTTGCTAGATTTTATGCATGAAATCATAGTTTTGGTGACCTTGAAACCTTAATGACTTAATGGAGAAAGTGAACCGAATGAAATCGTGGTGGTGATGATTGAAATGATGATGATAATATTTGAATGATTATACACTCGCCTGAGTGATGATATGGACCAGCATGTGAAAATTTTAGAAGGAGTGGAAAATATTCCTAGACCTCATACCCAGTGACCAAATTTTTGCTAGAAGACCTAATGAAATGACAAAAAATTGACTATGGGACCTAACATGACATGATAAGAGCCCATTTGATCACTGGTGACAAGCTATAAAACCAACACTAACATCATTCATATAATCCAACACCTAACAAATCCTCTAGTCCTTTCCATTTAAATTGGGAGTAAGAAGAACTATTGGAGTGGGAGGGCATATACACATAAAAAGTAAAAGCATAGCTAAATAAATCCTCTATTCCTTTGCATATAAATTGGGAGAAAGGAGAACTAGGGAATAGACACATAACTAATCGAAGGGGTCGATACTTACACTACTAAATATCAATATAAAAGTTTATATTCTCCAAGTTAAATATTATTAATTCTTCCATTATACTTTGAATTATTTATATTTATTCTAATATTTCCCATGCCTTATTTTTCGGTTAATTAAGCATTATATGTCTTACAACCAGTCTCTTGCAACATATAATATGCTTCTTGTCTACTACCGAAAGCCTTGGGTATTAGCATACCAACCCCATTAAATTATATATTATAAATATATATCCTCATTTTAATGCAACTAGCTTCATCGCTTTGCCACCCACCTGTAGAAGCACCATTCATATAATCCAACAACCCGCAAATCATATGTTCCTTTGCATTTAAATTGGGAGCAAAAACTACTACTGGAATAAGAAAGCATAAGAAAAACTAATTTCAATTAAATTAATCACATTCCCACTCCTAGGAAGCCTATTCATATAAACCAACACATAATAAATCCCTTTTTCCTTTTCATTGAAATTGGAAGCAAGGAGAACTAGGATGTAGAAAGATAGATATTCTAAGGAGTCGATACTTACCCCAATAAATGTTGGAATTTTTCTCCCAACCACCGCCATGAATGATAAGCGGCAATAGCCCACAATTTCATCAAATTTTGATAGAAAAGAATTACAAGAAAATATCCGAGAAGCAGGAGGCGTCTTCACGCAATCCACGCAAAAGTTCAACAGAGTACCCGAGCCTTTAACTCTGTTTTTATTTCCATATACCGCATTGACTTACCTTTTCCCACAGTGAAAAATCCAAAAGTATTTTGATTTAGCCTCAAGCCATTCATCGTAACTTATTCTACCGCTGATGCGACATTCGGTGGGACCTACCTTATCCTTACCACATACACCAAAATTTGTTTTACGTTCATTTCCTTTGTATTCTGCACTTCGCACTTACAAACATTTAAGCTGCCCGCGAAGCTCACTTCGCATTGTTTACCACTTACCTTTTTGTATCCTCAAGCTAAGTTATTTGACATGTGATGCGATCGTGCTATCGCACATCGCATTCACAACAATTTATTTTTTCCCCTAAAGTGTTGTAACATATGTTTCTTTTTTTCGATGTGATCATGCGACCGCACATTGCACCCACAACGTTTTATGTTTACCCAAAAGATTTTGCATTGTATTGTATTTGCATTGTGATGAGATATCACATTGCAATCGCACATCGCAAGATTTAACACTTTCCACCGAATGCCAGCAGGCTATGTTAAATGATATGCGATGCGATGGTGCCACGTCACTTCGCAATTGCAAATAGTTAAGTTTACTCCTGTTCACGCCACAGTTAAAGTTTAAGACCGTTGATCTGTGATTTATGATAAGGAGTCGGATGCGGTGAGGAATCCGAGTGAGAACAAATAATATTTGAGATCCGCCAGTTTGTGTGTTTGAGCACATCTTCACTTGTTTTTTGTGTATAAGAAGAATATGGTCTACGTGTTGATTAAATGTAGAAATGGGTCTTTTGACAGCCCAAAGGACAAATGTTGTTGAACATCCGTTCAAAATTGAAGCAACATTGAATAGAATTAGGTTTTTACAGGCTTCGACCATTTTGCTATAAGCAATGTAATTTCAATTTTTTAGAGAGAGGGACGAGAGTTGAATAGAAAACAAAAGTTTCAATCCTCTCCTGTGTTTTTACGCTACGTGTGTGTATTGACTATTATTTTTGCCTTTTTATTGAAGTCTCTGTGTTGTCTGGGGAAACACATTTCCTATGTATGATTGCGTTCAGAAATTTCAACCTGATATCAGAGTAGGTTTAGGCTCTCAAACAAAGAATCACGAGATCACTCTCTTTGCTATAGAAGCTGTAAGATTGGTTTTAGAAGCAGATTTCTTCAGCAGTGAGAAAGCTTTTGTTTTACACAATTAAAAAGATTGTTTGTTTGACAAAGTCTCGATGGCAACAACAAGCACAAGCCTAAAAAATCCCCAGCTACCACAGTTTAATGCAAAGAATTATGATTAATGGGCCATTACAATGAGGGCCCTGTTTTCTTCACAAGATATATGGGAGTTGGTGGAACAATTTTTCCAAGATCCAGCAGACGCAACAACATTGGCTACTTTGACAGCAATATAAATAAACTTGTTGAAAGATTATAAGAAGAAGGAATCCAAAGCCCTCTTCTATCTCTTTCAAGCAGTATACGGGAGTATTTTACCAAGGATTGCAGCAACAACAAAGTCTAAGGAGCCATGGGATATTCTCAATACTGCCTAGCAAGGCATGGAGAAGGTGAAGATAACAAAACTACGAATGATGAGGAGAGACTTTGAAACTTTCTGTATGAAAGAGTGTGATAACATAGATTGATTATTTACACATGTGATTGGGTTGGTTACCCATATAAGGTTTCATGGAGAGACACTTGAGGAAAGAGGAATAGTGGATAAAATCTTGAGAATTCTACCCAAAGATTTGATGCCATAATAGTGGCAATAGAAGAGACAAAGGATCTCTCACAATTTTCAGTGGATAAGCTTTGCGCATCCCTGATGTCTCATGAACATAGATTGAATAGAACAAAAAAAATATCATTGGAGCATGCTTTCAAGACACATATGTCTTTTGGTCGAGGTATAGGTCGAGGAAGATCAAACTACCGAGGAAGAGGAAGAAGCCCATAGACAAGTGGACGAAACAACCTTGCAAGCACAAGTGGAAGGGGCATCAGCCGGAATCAAAGTGAAGGCTCAAGATAGAGTCAACCAAAAGGACAAAGGTATGACAAATCCCAAGTCCAATGTCATTATTGTAAAGAGTATGGGCATTATGCTAATGAATTTAGAAAGAAACAAAATGACATGAATAATAGGAAAAATGCAAAATTTTCAAAAGAAGATAAGAACCAGAGTAATGTGCTTTTAACCTGTAATGTAGCATAGGAAAAACAAGAATATGTATGGTTCTTAGAATTAGGCTATAGTAACCACATGAATGGAAACATAGAAATTTTTTCCAATGTTTATGAGAATGCAAAGTTTGAAGTGACAACGGGGACTGAAAGCAAAGTCTCTATCATGGGAAAAGGAAGAGTCAGCATATTGACAAGGAAGGGAGAAAATAAATTTTTGCTAGATGTCTATTATGTACCTCACCTGAAATGTAACCTTTTGAGCATTGGAAGGCTTGTGAACAAGGGCTACAATGTGTTTTTTAAGAATGATATGTGTACAATCATAGGCATACCTCCAAGTAAAACGGTCATTGCAGAAGTGCATATGACAAAGAATAGGATGTTTCCTCTCAAGCTCAGAATAGACTTGAAGGAAGGAGGTGTGGTAGCCACAGTCAGACAAGAGGTATTTCAAGAAGAAGTGAAAGACAAAAGCTAGTTATGGCATTTGAGATTTGGACATCTCAATTTTGGAGGTTTGAACCTCTTGCATAGAAAAGGGATGATAAGAGGATTACCACTCATAAGGAAACCAGAAAGCCTATGTGAAGGTTGCATCTTGGGCAAACAACACATATAAGCATTTTCAGCAGGAAAGAGTATAAGGGCAAAGGAACCCTTAGAGATTTTCCACTCAGATTTGTGTGGACCAATGCAAGCGCCATCTTTAGCTGTCAGCCATTATGTTTTGACATTTATTGATGATTACACCAGAAATACATGAAGAGTGAAGTGTTCGAACAATTCTACCACTTCAAAGCTCTTGTTGAGAAGCAGAGTGGGAACTACATCAAAATTCTAAGAACTGATAGACGTGGAGAATTTATCTCCAAATATTTCCTATGTTTCTGTAGGGAGAATGGCATAAACAAGAATTTTAGCACAAGATATACACCATAGAAAAACAGTGTTGTACAAAGGAAGAATAGGACCATCATGGACATGGTCAGAAGTATGTTGAAGGCAAAACATTTTCCAAATGAGTATTGGGTTGAAGTTGTCAATTGTATAGCGTATATTTTGAATAGATGCCAAACCAAAGCTGTTATGAACAGAGTTCTGAAAGAAGCATGGAGTGGAATGAATAAGTTTGTCACTTACATGAAAATATTTGGATGTGTGGCATATGCATATGTCCCGGATCAATTAAGGAAGAAGTTAGACAACAAGGGGGAGAAGTGTATCTTTGTTGGATACAGTAATAAGTCCAAGGCATCAAACTCTATAATCCATCTACCAAGAAAGTTATAATCAACAGAGATGTCCAGTTTATTGAAGAAGAATTTTGCGAGGGAAGCTTTGAGAAAATAGTGAATGTGAAGACATGTGTGTTTCATGAAGAGCAAGAGGAATGCACAACAAAAAATAATTACTTCACGTACACAAGAAAAACAGAGCACACCACAAGCAGGAAACAGAGCAGCCTTGAGAAATCAAGGAAGTGCTTCTCCAAGCACACCACAGGGATAAGAAACTCCCTCGAGTTCAAGTGGAACTCCAAGCACACCAAGAAGACCAAGATTCAAAAATTTGAGTGAAATTTATGATCAATAAGCTAATAATAATAATGGTCTGAATTCTTTATTTGCTTTGTTTTGTTATGTTGATGACCCAATTCATTTTGAAAATGTAGTAAAATAAGAAAAATGGATTGAAGCAATGAATGAAGAGATTGGTGCAATAAAAAGGAATGATACATGGGAGTTAGTGGACCTCTCACAAGGTAAAGAAGTCCTTGGAGTAAAATGGGTCTATAAGACCAGGAGCAATGCTGAAGGCAAAATAGAAAGGCATAAATAAAGACTTGTTGTCAAAGGCTACAAGAAACAAAAAGTAAGAGATTATGAAGAAACCTTTGCACCATTTTCAATGATGGAAACAGTGCGAACAATGTTGTCCATTGCAACACAGCAAAAGTGGAAAGTCTACCAAATGGATGTGAAATCAACATTTCTGAATGGAGTGTTGAAAAATGAGGTATATGTTGAACAACCTCGAGGCTATGAAATTGAAGGGCAAGAGAACAAAGCATGCAAGTTGAAGAAATCCCTTTATGGGCTTAAGCAAGCACCATGAGCATGGTGCAACAGAATTGATGCTTACCTGATAGAAAATGGGTTTGAAAAATGTGATGGTGAATCCATACTCTACATTAAAGAAAATGATGATAAGATCCTTATTTTTATTTTATATGTAGATGATTTAATTTTCACAGGAAATGAAGTTTCTCTCATTGCTGATTTTAAAGCAGTCATGAAGAGTGAATTTGAAATCACTGACTTAGGTTTATTGAGATACTTCTTGGGCATAGAAGTAAATCAAAATGAAAGGGGAATCTTTATTACCCAAGAAAAATATGTTGCAAGAGTTTTAATGAGATTTAACATGGAGCACAGGAAAGCAACAATAACTCCAAATGTCATGGGGTTGAAGTTAAGCAAATAATATTGCAGCAAGAATCTCGATCCGACATTGTATAAGAGCATAGTTGGCAGCCTCATGTATTTGAATGCAACTATGTTTGATATTATGTGTGCTATAAGTTTACGTTCCATATTCATGGAGACACCAAAGGAGACACATTGGGAAGTAGCCAAAAGAATTCTGAGGTATGTGAATGGAATGAAGGAGTATGATGTTCGATACTCCTCAAATGATAATTTTAAGTTAATTGGTTACACTGACAGTGATTGGGCTGGAAGTGTAGATGATAGAAAGAACACATCTGGGTATGTGCTTCATATGGGATCGAGAGCCATTTCATGGGCTTCCAAGAAGCAACCAATAGTTTCTTTATCAATGACAGAAGAAAAATATGTGGCAGCAATAGCAGGCACATGCGAAGCAGTCTAGATGAGAAGTATGCTGAGAGATTTGTGTCATGAGCAAGGAAAGGGAACTACAAATTATTGTGAAAATAACTCAGCAATGGCATTGTCAAATAATTTTGTTTTCCATAAGAGAATAAAGCATATTGATGCAAAATATCATTTTATATGAGAATTGGTTAACAGTGGTGAGAGTGTTTTGCAGAATTGCAGGACAAAGGAACAGTTTGTTGATATCCTCACAAAGCCATTAGCACAGAAGAGTTTTGAGTATCTCAGAAGATGTCTAGGAATGACCGACGGTAGCAGTTGTGATTAAGGGGGAGCGTTGGAATTTTACACCGAACCATCGCCATGAATGATAAGCGACAACAGCCCACAATTTCATCAATGTTTGACAGCAGAGAAGGACAAGCAAAGATCCAAGAAGCTGGAGGCGTCTTCACACAATCCATGCAAAATTTCAACAGAGTACCCGAGCCTTTAACTCTGCGTTTATTTCCATCTACCACATTCACTTACCTTTGCCTTCAATGTGAAATCGCAAGTCTTTTGATTTAACCTTAAGCCATTTACCGTAACTTATTCTACCGCTGATGCGACATCCAGCAAGACCTACCTTATCCTTACCGCATAGACCAAACTTTGTTTTATGTTCATTTCCTTTGTATTCTGCACTTTGCATTTACCAACATTTAAGCCGTCCACAGAGTGCACTTCGTATTGTTTACCACTTACCTTTTCATAACTGTTAAGTTATTTGACATGCGATGCGATCGTGCTATCGCACATCACATTCGCAACCATTTATATTTCCATTAAAGTGCCGCAACATATGTTGTTTGTTTTGCGATGCGATCGTTCTATCGCGCATCGTGCCCGCAACATTTTATGTTTACCCAAAAGATTCTGCATTGTATTGTATTTGCATTGCGATGCAATATCACATCGCAATCGCACATCACAAAATTTAACGCTTTTTGCCGAACATTCACAGGCTATGTTAAATGATATGTGATGCAACAGTGCCACGTCACTTCGCAATTGCAAATAGTTAAGTTTACCTGTGTTCGTGCCATAGTTAAAGTTTAAGACTGCCAATCTACGATCTACGATAAGGAGCTGGATGCAATGAGGACTCAAAGCCAAAACAAATAATATTTGAGATCTGCCATTTTGTGTGTTTGAATGCGTCTTCACGTGTTTTTTTGTGTATAAGCATAATACGGCCTACGTGCCAATTAAATGTAGAAATGGGTCTTTTCACAAACCAAAGGACAAATGTTGCTGAACATCAATTCAACATTGAAACAACATTAATTAGAATTAGGTTTTTACACGCTTCGGCCATTTTGATATAAGCAATGTAATTTCAATTGTTTAGAGTGAGAGACGACAGTTGAATAGAAAACAAAAGTTTCAATCCTCTCCTCTGTGTGTGTATTGGATGTTATTTCCACATTCTTATTTGAAGTCTTGGAAAATGAATTTCCTATGTCTTGTTGCATTCAGAAATTTCAACACTAAAAAGCTGGCCACTGAAACTTGCTTCTTGAAAAATTCTTAGAGATTTTTTTAACTAGAAAATCACACTTTTTTGCAGCTTGGTAGCCCTGAAAGCACACTTTTTACATTTATGTGGGAAAATAAGAAGCAGCAGCAATCACATGGCCAACAAATTTAGGATAAGGACCATGATGTTATAATAGTCTCTCTTTCGGAGATCGTAATTGGTTGGGGGTGTACTTACGGTCTATCATCAAATCAAAAACACAACATCAAATCAAATTGCTAGCTGTAAGAGAGTTGCGGTGGTTCATCTTTCACCATCTAAACCTCGAGGACCGGACCGCAGTGATATTTGAGGGGTGTTTGTGGTTCCACCACTTGCCTCATCTTATCTGCTTTAACAATTGACAACCAATCAGAATGTGAATGCTGTACGACCATCGCTACCATTCACGTGACATCCAAGCAACAGGTCACAATGTCATGGTCCCTGTCTAGTGGGTGGCAATGGGCATTAGTATTGTGTTAGCTGGTGCCTGTAGGTAGTCATTCGGAAAATGCACTTAAATCATCCATTTCCTGTCTAAATGTTCCACAAGCTGCTGCAAATGGCTGAGACACGGTGTAGATTCTTAAGCTACAAATTTGCAGCTCTAGGAGTCGTAAAGGCTGTAGCCACATGAGGGGAACTAACTGTCTGGAAATTTGATTCGATTGTTTGTCTGCATTTGTTTTGTTTCTCTATTGATTGCTTCCAACGGAGCTTTAGGGATTTTGATTGGTGGTAAAGAGACCGTCTACATTTTTCTAGATGTATATTGAACCAGCTCCTCGTGGATATCTATATAAACCATCCCCACCAATCACAATTGACATGATTCTTTTTCACATATTAAGATATTTGTAGGGTCTGCTAGGTTTGGAATTTATGCCAGAGAATTGGGATTGCCATCGAATGGATTATAATTCGCACAATGGCCACTATCTCCATCGCAATCATCCTCCTCCTCCCAGAAATCAGTCTTTCTCGTCTTCACTGCTCGATGCCATTTGTAAGTCCACTGAAGTCGAGGGAGGAATGATAGTGTACAAGAAGAGTAGAAGTCGAGTAGAACCCAGAAATGTGGAGGCCAAGAATATGAGGAATTCCCGAATTGAAACGCAATGGGGCGAGGATTCCTCGACGAGTAATAGGAAATTTATGAGTGGGAGATCTGCCAAGATGGGTGCTTTCAATGCTGAAAAAAATGAAGACGGAGCTGTATATAGAAAGCACAGAGAATTCCATCTGTCTAATATGTCATCTGCAGTATTGTCTTCTTCTGATTATGTCACCAATTCTTTCGCCATCTCACACCCATGCTTATCTTCGGATGCGGAGTCCTTCTACACACTTGCTTCTTCTATTCGTACTGCTAAAACAGCAGGGAATTCTCAGCATGTGGGTTGTGAAGAGGGAGCAAGGAAATGGGCTGTTGGTGATCGAGATTTACATGGAAGAGCATCGGTTAGAGATGGGTATTTTCGATCTGCGGAGAAGCCTTCCATCGCTGCAGATCACCATGCTAAGATTAAGTCAAAGTCCAAAACTGGTAAGGATTCCAAGAAGCCCAAGCAGCCAATCTCTCCGGGGAGGAAGCTTGCAAATTTTCTCAACTCGCTGTTCACGCCAGGGGATACCAAGAAGCCAAAGTTTTCATCATCTTCTTCTGTAAATGACCCCAATTCATATGATTCTTCTGAGAGAAAACCCTCCTCCGTTTGTTCATCTGCTTCTTCCATCCAATCCAGGCCATGTTCGAGTAAAACGTCGAGAAGGTCGAGCAACAGTAGTTGGATGAGTCAAATGTCTGTAACATCCTACCCGACAAATGTAATTGTGGATAAGGCCGACTCTCGCCCTTTTTGGGAGAAGTGCGTCCACAGAATAGAAAATCCAAACCCTAACCCTAACCCAAATCCTCGTAGTTATCCAGATACACATCCTTTTAAAGTTGTGTACAACCTCCCGCTGTCTGAGAAGGACAGCCATGCAGCAGCGAAGGGCCTAATTGGCAAGTACCAGAAAGCAAATGGCATTACAGAAACAATGATTTTAGACAAGCAAGAGGAAGAGGATGAAGAGGATGTTTCCAGTTGTTCTAGTTCTGATCTGTTTGAACTGGAGAATTTGGGAGATATCGATATGAACGTGCACCAAGAAGAGCTTCCTGTTTATGGCACTACTTATTGGGCGCCCAATAAAGCCATTGCAAACGGCTTAATTGTGTGATACATTAAGCTCTGTAACTTGCAACACTTCACTTATTGTTAGGCAATAATGTTGCAAGTGTGTATTAATCGTTTGTGCTTGACCAATAGGTCTTTAGAGATATCTATGATGATACTCGGCTCATTGAGTAAGATGTAAGATGTTAATAAACAATTTTTGTTGTTCGGTGGTTGATCTTGTGTTTGGTAATAATCATTTTTTGCTGTTCAGTGGTTGATGCTGCTGATGTTGTGTTTACATAGTAGATCACTAATCACTGTAGATCAATTTAGCTTGACAGTAGTGTATTTCCTTTTGTTTTTCTGTTGCTTTTCCTTCAATGATCATTTTTGTTACCCATAGCTCTTGTTTCAGCGTAAATTTTTTAACTACCTCAAAAGAGTTTTTATGGGTGTCTTGACAATTGCCAAAGCCGCAACAAAAGAAAAATCTGCTTGTTTCGTCATAAATTTGGTTGTTACCTAAAAATAGTATTTATGGATGTCATGAAATTAATAAACTAGCCAAAAAAAATTAAAACCTGTTTTGATTTCAAGTCTGAGGTCTTAGGCAGTTGTGATTGGATTTTAAATCTTCCACTTGCTTAGCTACCATGGTGCTTTAGAAAGCTTCTGTGAAAACAAAATAATAGGTTCATATAAATTAAACTATACCGTATACTTCAAATATTTGTTTTAAATTAATATGATTTAAAAATATATAAAAGTGTAGTTGGGTAAATTTGATTGAATGATATAGTTAAAGTTATGAAGTTTACCTTATGTGGTTTTGATTTATATTTATTGTTTTATATTTTTGAGACATAGTATTTTTAATCCATGCTATTGCATATGAAGCTTATAAATATGTTTCAAATCTTATACTGTATCGTGCTGGAAATGACTAAATGTTGGGCTCTGTTAACCCCAATATTTGGGGCCTAATAGACTTGGAATTATTCATTGTAAGGTGTCAGAACCAAGCATCACGCTTTATTGACTCATAAGTTTTCTTACTTAGAAATCTGAAGGTTTAAAGACTAGCACATTTAATAAGGATAGTATTTAAAAGAACTATATACAATTTTGCTTTTTAATAAGGATAGTATTCAAAAGAACTATATACAACCTTGTTTGAGAAAAGGATGGTACCATAGAGTTTAGGTATCTCTATATACCTTCACTTAAAAGGATGAGACTATAGAGTGTGGGATTGTTTGGGTGTTGTGTTTTTCATTTAGAGATAGATATTGCATAAACTTTCATGAGAGTGGAGAAATTTTTTATTTTTGGCATGTGCTCTTACATTTTAGGAAACAAGATTTTAAGGTCCACATGGTATTGACTATATTATAATTAGATTTCTTAGAAGCTACTTAGTTCAATGAGCTCCTCCTGAATGATATGTATAAAGTTTTCTATTTTTAGCAGGTTGAGGTGGAAAACATGCATATTCATGGTGATGGCATTATTGTGCAAAAAGTGGTCAAGTAGTCAATATTTCTAAGATTATTGAAACATAGTTTTATAGTATGAATTTCCACATTAAAATCCACTTTCACGTCATAAACCCATGAAAATCAGACCACTTTCCCTTAAAAAAGGTTCAATTTTATCCATTTTGTATGAAAATAAGTCATAAATTCCATTAATTTTAAGCTATTTTGCCCATTTTGTATGAAATTATTCTTTTTTTTACTATTTATAAATTTTTTTCATTAAATTAATTTTATGTTTTCAAGTTAGTTAAACCACTTTTATCATTTTTTGCCATTTAACAAAAAAAAAATATTAATTAAAGATCAATGTTGGTTAAATATTGGTTTGGTCCAATTGTTTGAACCATATCAATTTTAACCTCTATTTTGCTGTAAGTGTAGCGAACTTTCCTCGTTACTCTTGACTACTACTCTCTCCACCAATTTTTTTCATGCCTTTTGATCTCACACACCTTAAACTTTTTATTTCCTATTTCCCATTTCCTTCAAAGAAAAATAAGTTATTCAATAACCTACTTGTTTTCAGTTAGAGTAGAGAGAAAGAATCAACCCCATGAGCAAAATATTACAAAGAACCATCCCTTGAGCTGGGTCTCTAACCACATATCTCCAGATAACTCTTACGTGATAAATTACTTAATAAATACTTATTCCGGTAATGGTGTTTATTCTATTTGTTACACGACATTTATTTCTGATTTATTTTTTTTGCAAAGAGTTTTACATTGATATATATAATTAGAGTTGTGGTAATTCACTCAATCCAAGGTGCAGTTAATACATTTGTCTTTTTCTTTGGTTGCAACAGCTAAGATAGCATTTTTGTTAACCCTTCTTGAACAAGGCACGCTTCTTGAAGAACGCATGTAATAGATGGTCTATTTGAGGTCCTTACAAGCTCACAATTTTAGTGAGCTACTTTCAGGTGAGATCTCAGACAATGTTATATTTAGTATGGTTGCATGTTATATTTCATCACATATTTAGACTCTTCAATGAATATCTACTTTAACGATTATGGATTATGGGCGCTTTCTATTTTCAAAAATTCCTATTTCTAGGCATGTTGTATAGTTTTCCGTGTTATAATTGGCATAGTTTTCCTAGTTGTTAAAATTTTCTATTTTTTCCCATTTTTAGGAGGACTATTATTTCAGAATGCATGAATGCATATTAATACGAAGGTGGCATGAGGTGGCATGTGGAAATTTCAAATTGATGACTCATTTCAATTTTTGGTAGAGACAAGTGGAACATTTTGTAGACATAAATGTGTTAGTGGTGATGTGGAAAGCACATGAATCAACTATGGGTGTTCTTGAGTTTTCAAAATGCATGCATCAGTAAACTATAATCCACTAGGGATGCATGCATGGATGTAGGAGTGAGTTTGATGCCTCTCAGAGTTAACCCGGATGTATGCATGTATGGAGTAGTTAACAAAGAATTATCTTTGAGTTAACTAAGTGCATGCACTTTCTCCCTTAATTTCATTTTAGTTAAACTAATATTATCTCCACTCTATTGTTACTTCACTCCACTTTTCCTCTAGTCAACAAAGTGCATGGCTTATTCAGTCCACTTTATCTAGACTAGATTATTATATTATTTTTCATCCATATTGATTCTTTTAAAGTGGAAAAAGTGGAGGAATGAGCTCATGAGACCTACTTCAGAAAATTTTTGTCTGAAACCTTATTGGAGTGTTTCGAGGCATAAAACATTTTTTCTGGGGGGGAAGCCTTTGCCTCTTTAGTGCCATACATTTTTTCCTATTCTACACAGAGATACCCTTCCAACAACACAAGAATCACATCAATTAGAGTCTGTATGCAAAAGGTAAGCCACTCAGAAGTTGACCTCTATGTTTTCACCACCATAATTCGAGAGGACGCCATGTTAATACTTGTTATTCATGAGAATGGGGATAGCCATGTGATTATGATGAAGAAGACTATCAAAGAATCACTATTGTAACTATGGTTAAGATTTGAGGTAGTAAAACATAATCTCTAGTAGCCTATCAGACTATGTTATAACTGGGCCACTAGGAGGAAAATAAGTTCCATTCTTTTGAGTGCTTTTGTTCCATAGTTGAGAAAATATAGCCATTAAGTATCGAAGATATAACACATGACCGTATTTGGGCACTGTAGTAAACCATAGACCATGTGCCATAATTTTTTATACTCACATCCATATTTCTATTAAGATAAAGAGAGTGGAATGGCCACACCTTCTAGATGGATTTTTCTCCCGAAAGGGTTTCCGAGGTTATATCTTGTGTCAAATGTGTTTGTGAGATTTTAAATTGACAAATTTTCCACCATAGGAATGAAGACCCTTAGTGAAAGAGAGTGTAAAGTGGCTCGACTTACTTGTTTTACCCTTGTGAAAGTGTGTGTTGAGCTTCGAGACCTTCTGGAACTCTTTAGAAAACTTGTATTACAAACTGTAGTACATTTACAAAAAGCACAACACCAGAAGGAAAAGCACAACGTGTGAAGGAAAAGTGCAGTGTGTCCCTGATAAAAGCACATCGTGAGATTAAAAACCACTTTTGGAGGCCTTCCTAAACTCCATAGTGAACTCATGATAGCTCATTAGAAATATATCTCTGTATAGTTATCATTTTACTCATCAAGCAGGTTATTTGGATACTCTATGAAAGAAAAAATGCATTTTTTCCCAAGAGTACTCTAGAAGTATAGAAAATCTCCTATAGCAACTATATTTTGGGCATTTCTTTGGAACATTGAATATTTTTTAAACCTTATACAACAAATTTTAAGAACATGAAGTACTTATTACATATAGAAACATAAAATTACATTTTAGAAATCAAAATTTATTGAAGAAAAGTGTTTATTATCACTCCTCCAATTGCCATATTTTATGCATGAAATGAGAGTTTTCGTGACCTTGAAATCCTAAAGAACTAATGAGGACTATGGACTGAATGAAAACATGATAAAGATGGCTGTAGTGATGATGAAAACTTATGAATGATGGCACACAGCTGATAGGTGAAATGAGCCAACAACTAGCAAAATTTTGGAAGGAGTAAATTAGACCTAGATATACATCCAGTGACAAAAGTTTTACAAGATGACCTAATGGAACGACAAAAAATTGACAATGGGATCCTACCAAGACATGATAAGATTCCATTATATCACTGGTGATATCATGCAAAAGTTGACACTAACATTAGCTCGAGTTGGGAATGACAATTCGTTGGAGGTGTCAAGAACACGGTAGACCAGGTAGCCTAACCATTGGGCATGGAGTCAAAATTTATAAACCAAATTGAATACTGAAAACTTGACTCGATAAACTAACTCAAAGTAGGACTGACTAAAATAAAAACTTAAAAAACTTATTGATGGAATCATATCACCGAGACTTGAGGGCTTCAAATCCTGATGACAACCACCTGTCTGCTGAGAACATATGTACAATCATGTGAAGTGATCCTTCCAGTGTAACCAATCCAACAAATGACTACTTACTTGAATTCTGCTCTCACTTTCTTCGAGTAGGCAGGAAAAAACAAAAGATAGGCAACTATGAGTGTCCACTAAAAATATGTTCATGATATAGAAATGCAAGAAAATCTTGTCCCCTATTGACTGTAGCAAATTAGTATAAGGATCTTAATAAATCTAAAATGTTACCTTGTCTTGAGATCCTGTAGCAAAAATAGAAGTACTCCCTTCATTTTTATGTGAAAGAATACTTGGCTGTTGATCCATAGGAAGGAATAGGGAAGTATGACTTTCTACTATTTGATTGTTGGTTGGAAATTCTTGAACCACGGTAAACACTGACTCTATATCTTGCACGTTATCTCTCTTAGGCTCATATTCCTCAAATTCATAGTCTAAATCATCCTTGAAAATAAAAAATTCTTCAAGATTGTTAAACATGAGAACCCTATTATCTTCATGAAAGAAAGTAGTCCCTGTTAGCTGATCTCTTTGCTGGAAATCATCATCACATATTGGCTTACTCACAACAACTTCATTTATAGTTTCATCAATCTCATGATTGAAATCATTTAAACTCATATTTTCATTATCAATAATGGAAGAAGGTTTACTAACACATTCTTGACTATGTGAAAACTACAAACCTACATTAGCTTGGGTTGTAACATAAATTTTCAGGGGCTAATCTATCTCATCTCCAGGCATGGGAGAAACTTGAGTTTTATAGCACTTAAAATTGACTTAATGATTTTCATTTTCAAGATCAGGAATAGGAATTTCTCTTTCTTTGTCCTGGTCTTTTTCATACAAGGAGGAAGCTATTGATTCTTGTTAGGAGCAAAAATCGTATAGGTCTTCTATGATCTCATCATCTAGACACTCTTCATCCCCATACAAATTTTTGATAATCTCAATTAAATTATCAGATATCTCACTAGAACTATCAATCATCAATAAGGAAGAATTAGAGCTTTGATAATGTTGAAAGAAAATCGAATGAAAGTCCTTTAGAGAATATAAACTAGCAGATCGTAGAATCTCATACCGTGAGATCACTTTTTCCTCCAAGGTAGTCATAAACATCTTCGTCAAACTATCTTCAGGAGACTCAAACTTTATTTTTTGAATATGAAAATGAAATTTGACAAAATTCAAACTAGCATCTTCATCATCCTGAACCTTAAACTTTGACAGTCCTGATTGCCAATCTATACAAGGAATATGGTTTGAAAAACCATGAATATGAGCTCGATTCATAGGAGCATACCTTCAATCAATTGAATCCATTTTTACAACAGTGATGTCACCAAGAATAAATTCAAACTACCGGTTCATGAAAAGTGGATTCACCATGAAAATTATGAACATCTGGATTATTTGACACTAGAGACGTTGAGTGAATGATTCATAACCTTCTTGTGCCTAATCAAAGTTCACCATCAACAATAAGATCTAATCCTTTTCTTTTTACCAGGAAAGATCTATCACCTTTTTCCCAAGTATGGTCGCCAAGATGTTAGGCTCCATTGGATCTTCGAAGGCTGAGAAGGAGACCAACAAAGGTATCCACACATCCCTTTGACCTAGTAGCTAGCCCTACTAGGTGGGAGAGGGCTCTTACCGTGAGATCACAACCAAATTGATTGGATAATGAGATTTTAGGCTAGGGATAGTAGGCTCTAAGGTTTTATTGATTGATTTTGGGTGCTGGGTGGTGAATTGGGTCTAGGAAAGACTAGGTTAGGGCACTGAAAATCATACTTGTCGAGATGTGATGGTGCAAGGTAGCTAAGCATTTTAACACTTTCAAGTATATTTGTGAGTGTGATTAGACTGGTAGGGTTTCAGAAAGAGAATGGAAATCATTAATTCTTTTATATCAGAGGAAAGTGAAACACAATTGTGATAATTTCTCCAAAACAGAGCATTAAAATAATGAATTCTTCTTATCTAACTTAGAAATCAATCACATAAATATATGAAGATGAATATGGAAGGCATGATACATTCAAACATATGAAAAAATAAGAGCCAAAAATGCTAAAATACATACCACATGAATCCTACCATAATAGCTGCAAGTCTATCTATTATTTCCTTCCAAAAACGATTGAATACACTAGTGTTCAAAGATCAATTACACAACATCTAACCCTTGCAATAAAAAAGGAAATGAAAGATATAGACCAAAACAAACTTTTGCCACTCTCAGGGGTCGAATCCATGACTTGTGGAGATGTTCCCAAAAATCCTCAACTGGAATCCTAATGACTATGGAGGTCAAAAAACTCATCACTATCTTTGATGAAACTAAATCACTTGACCCAAAAATACATTTTTACTTGATATATCTACTTGTAGTAATTATTAAAGAAATAATTACATCTGATTTTAATATTTACATCAGTAAAATCCTTGGAATTCATCAACCACCTAAGAAAAGGTCAAATTTCTGAAGAAAATAGGAAACTAAAAAAAGTGCAGTGTGTGTGCAAAAATCGCGTCGTGCCCCTGAGAAAAGCCCGGCATGAGTTTCCATTTGACTTTTGATTGCCTTGATGAAGTCCCAATTGAGCCCAAGATATCTCATTAGAAATTTGTTCCTATCTAGTTGTCAAAAATATCTTCAAGCACTGAAAATGATGGAGTTAAGCCCTTCAAAATTTAATTCTCCCAACACTAGTGAAAAATCACAGCGTGTGGCTGAAAACATTTTCACAAAAGTGTTTTTAGGTGGTTTTTTGGCTTTTCCACCCATCAAAAGCTAAGATTTTGGATTTATAGTAGTCAAATTGTGATGTAGGGGCCATTATCTTTCAATACCAAGTGATTTTTCATCATTTAGAGGCTCCCAAAAAAAATTCAAAAAGCGCAGCGTGACCCACGCTGCACTTTTTGGACCAAAACTACACAAAATTATGTGTTTTTTGCAAAACTTGGCCTCAAATATGGATCAATACCTTTCTAACCATGAACTTTTTTGAAAAAATGAAAGCGGGTGTTGTTCTTTGGCATGTTTGGAAAACCAACCTCCTCTAGTTTCCCATGATGCTTCTTTGATTGTCCACAATCTTCTCTTCCAAAAGGTGGCCTAAAAAAGACACTACACTCTAAGAAACATAGGCTGTGAAGATGTGAATGGATATCTCATTATGTAATACCTGTGTAAAATATAAAGTAGGTTATTGTACTTTGGTATCTTAGGAACACAAACCTCCTCCAATTTCCAAACATTCATCTTTTTTTGGCCACAATATTTTCTACAAAAAGATGGCTAAATAGTACATTTCTAGAAACTTTGCCTTCAAAGAATTTTTCAAATTTCCCAAATTTTCTCCAATTTTCCTCAAAATTTCTCCATAGATTCCAAATAAGGCATGTTATGCTATAATGTATATATCAAAAATTAGTTCCATCTTACCCTTCTCCTTTTTATAAATTAGGGTTTCCTTTGTACTAGGATTTAAAGTAGGGTTTGTAATGCTCAAGGTCTACGTTCATGCCTTTCAACAAATACTCACCATGGTTTGATTTCCTTGTAGCATGAGATATGGTATTTACTGAGAATATGAAATCAACACCTGGAATTATGGCCTTTTCTCCTTTCAAAGTGGTGGCAAACATATCTATGAGATGCTCATGAAAACCTACCTCCTCGACTCTTTGACAATACCCTAAACAATTGACTTATTCAAAGCACATTCTGATGAATGGTGAGGAGGTGATTTCATTACAATTTGAGGGCTCAAACCTCAATATCTTTCCCCATTTTTTGCATTTCATTTTCCCTGATGCTGATGAATCAACTTCAATGATGAAACCCTAGATGATAGGAGGGAAAAACAGGGAAGGGAGTAAAGGAATAAAATTAGAGAGTCAAGGTAGGGGGATGGGAGTAGGAAAATTTAGGGATATGGGTAGGGATGTTAGGACCTTAGGAAAGTGGAGGGAGATTAAAATGATGAGGGAATAGGGCTAGGAAATTTTTACATAGGGCTATACTTTTGGCTACCCAAAAAACGCAGTGACTAGGGATAGGATTTGGGGACAGGTCTTAGGGAATGAAAGTTAGAGGGGCTTATAGTTTTACGGATGTATTTGGGTGTGTGGGAGGTTAGGGTGTGTCAGGATAGGGATTCTAGGGTTTACAAATCAGGAAAACATACACTTCAAGAAAAGTGTAATGTAGGAAGAAATTGACAAATTTTCCACTATAGCAATGAAGACACTCGGTGAAAGAGGGTGTGAAGTGGCTCAAATTACATGTTTTACCATTGTGATAGCCTGTAATGAACATGGATACCTTATGCAACTCTTTAGAAGCCTTTTAAGACAAAGTGTAGCACCTCTACAAAAAGCGTAGTGCTAGAAGGAAAAGCGTAGTGTTTGAAGGAAAAGCATAGTGTGTCCATGAGAAAAGCGCATCATGACATTGAAGACCACTTTTGGAGGCCTTATTGAAATCCAGAGTGAGCTCATGAAATCCCATTAGAAATATATTTCTATCTAGTTATCATTTTACTCATAAAATAGTTTATTTTGACACTCTATGATAGCGAAAATTTATTTTTCCCAAAAGTACTCCAAAAGTATAGAAAATCTCTTACAACGACTATATTTTGGGCATTTATTTGGAACATTGAATATTTTTGAAAGGTTTTACTGTATATTTTAACAACATGAAGTACTTATTACATATAGAAACATAAAATTACATTTTTGAAATCAAAATTTATTGAAGAAAATTGTCTATTACCACTCTCCCAATTGCCAGATTTTATGAATGAAATGAGAGTTTTGGTGACCTTGAAACCCTAAATACCTAGTGGAGACTCTGTTCTGAATGAAACCATGATAAATATGACTATAGTAATTATGACAACTTATGAATTATGTTACACTCAACTGAGAGGTGAAATGAGCCAGCAACTACTAAAATTTTGGGAGTAAAATCAGACTTGGGTCTACATCTAGTGACCAAATTTTTGCATGATGACCTAATGGAATGATAAAAATTTGACAATGAGATCCTAACAAGACATGATATGAGTCCAATTGATCACTAGTGGCAGGATGCAAAAATTGACACTAACATTGGCTTCAGTTGGGGATGGTAGCTCCTTGGAGGTGTCAAAAACATCGTAGACCAAGTAGCCTAACCATTGGGCATGTAGTAAAAATTTATAAACCAAATTGAATATTGAAAACTTGACTCGATAAATTGACTCAAAAATGGATTAACTGAAATAAAAACTTACAAAACTTATTAATGGAAGCATATCATCGAGACTTGATGGCTTCAAATCCTAATGACAACCGCCTGCTTATTGATGACATATGTACAGTCATGTGAAGTGATCCTTCCAGTGTAACCAATCCAACATATGGTTACTTACTTGAATTATGCTCTCACTTTCCTCGAGAAAGCAGAAAAAACAAAATATAGGCAACTCTGAGTGTCCACTAAAAATATGCCCATGATCCAGTAATGCAAGAAAATCATCTCCCCTGTTGACTATAGAAAATCAGTATAAGGATCTTCAAAAATATGAAATGTTACCTTGTCTTGAGATCTAGCAACAAAAATACAAGTACTCCCTTCATTTTTATCTGAAACAGTACTTAGTTGTTCATCCATAGGAAGGAATAGGGAAGTATGACTTTCTACTCTCTGAGTGTTGGTTACGAATTCCTAAAGCATGGGAAAATCTGACTCTATCTCTTGCACGTTTTATCTCTTAGGCTCATATTCCTAAAAATCATAGTATAAACCATCCTTTAACAGAAAAAATTATTCAAGATTGTTAAACATGACAACCCTATCATCTTCATGAAAGAAAACAATCCCTGTTAGCTAATCTCTTTGCAGGAAATCATCATCAAATATTGGCTTACTCACTACAACTTCTTGTATAGTTTCATCAATGTCATGAATGACATCATTTAAAGTCATATTTTCATTTTCAATAATGGAAGAACTTTTACTAACAGATTCTTGACTATGTGAACATTGAAAACCTACATTAGCTTGGGCTGTAACGTAACTTTTTAGGAGCTGATATATCTCATCATTGGACATAGGAGAAACCTGAGTTTTATAGAAGTTAACATTGGCTTGATGATTTTCATTTTGAAGATCAGTAATAGGCATTTCTCTTTCTTGGTCTCAATATTTTTCATCCAAGGAGGAAGCTACTGATTCTTGTTGGGAGGAAAAATCATATAGGGCTTCTATGATCTCATCATCTAGACACTATTCATCCCCATACAAATATTCAAGAATCTCATTGAAATTATCAGATATCTCACAAAAACTATCAATCATCGACAAGGAAGAATTAGAGATTTGATAATGTTGAAAGAAAACTGAATGAAATTCCTTTAGATAATATAAACTAGCAGATGGTAGACCATCATACCATGATCTCGCTTTTTCCTCCAAGGTATCCATAAAAATATTCATCATACAATCTTTAGGAAACTCAATCTTTAGTCTACGAATATGAAAATGAAATTTGAGCAAATGCAAACTAGCATCTTCATCGTCTTGACCCTCAAAATTTGACAATCCTGATTTCCATTATATACAAGGAATAGGATTAGGAAAACTAGGAATATGACCTCGATTCATAGGAGCATACCTTAGATCAATTAAATCCATTTTGACAATAGTGATGTCACCAAGAATAAATTCAAATCACCAGTTCTTGAAAAGTGGAGTCACCATGAAAATTTTGAACCTTTGGATTCGTCGCCATTGGACTCACAAGGTGAATGATGCACAAATTTATTGTGCCTAATCACTGTTCACCATCAGTAATCATATTTGATTTTTTTTTTCTTTCTCGAGGAATATCTGTCACTTCGTTCCCCGATATGGTCACGAAGATGTTAGACTCCACCGGATCTCCGAAGGTTGAGAAGGAGACCAGCAAAGGTAACCAAAGACCACTTTGACCTAGTAGCTAGCCCTACTATGCTAGAGAGGGATCTCTTCATGAGATCACAAGCAAATTTACTGGATAATGAAGATTTTAAGCTAGTTATAGTAGGCTCTATGGTTTTATTAATTGATTTTGGGTGCTAGATGGTGAATTAGGTTTAGGAAAGACTAGGTGAGGGCACTCAAAATCAGACTTGCAAAGATGTGATGGGGCAAGGTAGGGAAGCACTTTAAAACTTTTAGGTATATTGGTGAGTGTGATTAGACTGGTAGGGTTTGAAAAAGAATATGGAAATCATGAATTATTTTATATCAAAGGAAAGTGAAACACAACTATGATAAGTGTTGAAAAGTGTAACTAGGTTGGTCTTCAGGTTGTCTATGTAATTATGTAATTATGAAAAAGAAGAAGTGAAAATAATATACATTATTGTTCTATTTGCTTCATGGGTTTCATGAGCATAGTTTATTAAGTAGATGGACTCCTTCTTGATGTCCAATAGGTTTGAGTTGTGTGTCAATTATAGTCTAGCTATATGCTCCAGGACCTTGTGGAAAAAGTTCTCAAAAACACTTAATGCAACGTTGGAAGACAAGCTAAAATTACAGTGAAAGACAATTGTAAATTTGCTGGAAAACTCCTTGGAGAAGTTAGTTTCATATCAGCTGGAAAATTTTGCGTAAATATTAGTCACACCTCTTCATATGCTGGTCGGCTCAACCAGAGGCTATGACAAGTATAAATACCTATCTAGGCTACATAGAACAATGTGAACAGAAGCTTGAAAAATACATCTTTGAAATCCATGGATAGAAATGTCAAGAATGTTGTGGATAACCTTGAATCAATTGTGGAGATATACAAAATTATAATGTAGATAAAACTAAGATTACAATGTGGATAAGTAATAGCAAAAGGTGTGGTCAACTACAGGAAGAATTGCGTAAATTTTCAGATAGAATTGCGAACATCTTTGAAATCATTGCAATGTGGATTAGGAGCAAAATTATGTGCGGATAAGTGAAGAAGAATTGCGGAAAGTACTGAACCTAATTTCAAGAAAATATTTCTAGACTTTTGAAGGTTGAAATTATGGTTATAAAGAATATATATACCTGCATATAAAATGGAAAATATAAGCTCAGCGTATGAACATAAAGGGAAGCGTATGAATAATAACACATAATAAAGGATATAGTCTGATCTGAAACAAAAGAGCTGGAAAAAAATTGCTAAAGCTAGATTGTGGAAAAGTATAGGAAGAGTGTAAGCTGCTAATCTGAAGAAAGCATTTGCTAAAGTTAAGATAGTCATCATAGGGAGAAGAGGAAGAAATAGTAAGGAAGGTAAATCTTTGATTTTACCTTACCACAGTTCAAGAAATTAAAATACGAGCATATACAAGAAGATCAAGGTTTTGGAAGCATATCTAGGTCAGGGGCCTAAGTCTGGGTCATGGTACTTGTCTATGGAAGATCTACAAGAAGAATTATTTGAGTATTATCCTCTCCAAGAGGGAGAGGTTTTTTCCTTGCTCTAGGAGCCTAAATTCTGTGTCTTGTGCATTTTGATAATTGACATGATGAAAGATTAATTAAGCGAAGACATAACTAACGAAAACGAGTTCAAAAGTAATTATCAAGAAGAGAATTTGTATTAAACTTCAACCCTCCAAATTCTAAACATGGTATCAGAGCTACGGTGTTGAACATAAGGGTTGCTTGTCAAAAAAAGCACTGAAAGAAGAAAAGATCAAAGTTTGGTTTCAAAAGACAAATCAGTTTCCAAGGAAGACTATCCAACTACTTCATGTGAGATATCCTACCTCATTCAAAAGATCAACTAATTCAGGAAATTAATCTTTGCAATCAAAGATTTTCTCTTATGACATTGTTTGAAGGAAATATGAAATTTTGAAGATAGTCATTATAATCAAGGGTTCAAGTAGTACAACAACATTGAAGAAAGGAAATGCTTGACTTCATTCTCAATCATCATCAAGGAAGCTACAAGCAAATCCACTCAAGTAAGTATTCATGGCCCTATCTATGAAGATGCCTTATTGTAAAGAAAGCAACAAGTTGGCTGGGTCATCAAAATTCAGTGCATGGAAGAAGAGAACAGACTTGAATTTAATTGAAGACTAGGTAATGGACTATATCGAAGCATATATTGTTCAACCTCCAAAAGAATATACTCCAACCCATGCCAAGTACATGAAGGTAGAAATTAGAGCCCAAAGGATTCTCATAGAATCCATCAAACACTCTCTCATTCCCTATGTATCAAAACTAAAGACTGCAAAACAAATATATGAGAAATTGGTGGAGCTATTCTCTGTGAGTATGCATTCTCTTTAAGACAAGAACTATACAAAATGAAATTATCAAGGGAAGCAGGAATCACTCCATACTTTATGAGGATTTCTGAAATAAGAAATCAACTACAGGAACTAGGAGAAGTGATGTCTAACACTAAGATGACTACAGTGGTGCTGAATGCTCTACCAGAGGAATGAGTAAACTTCAATTCTAGCCTATATGGAAGAAATAAGCCACTCCATTCCATGATTTATGGTCTCTATCTAAAATAGAGGAAATAAGACTAAAGGCCAAAGCTGATACAGGACCAAGTGAAGAGAATCATGCCTTTGAAACCTCATACAAGAAGAAATGAAGATTCGAAAAATTTGGCCCTAGGAATAAAAGAAGAAATATGGACAATGTGCGATGCTTTGGATGTAATGAGCTTGGGCATTATAAAAGATATTTTCCTAAATCTAGAAAGGACAAGAGGAAAAAGGAAGAAGCCCATGTCACTCATGAAAGAGAGAAACCTGATGCTAAAAGATCTAAGAAGGAGGAAGCAAGAGCTCTCAATTATGATTGAGATCATCTTTCTCTTTAAGTGATCTCTGACTGGTTGTAAAATTGTATGATAGAAATGTACATTAAGAAGCATCTCGATAGAAGCATGGAAAGATCTCTCGGTGAAACCGCTTCTCGGAAACTTTTCTACTAACGTAAAGCCGTCATCAAATCAAGCGTCATCATGGAGATAGAATTTTGGAATGTGATGACATATTGATAAAGCAGGTCAAAGGAATGAAGCTCTTCATTCAAGAGAAACCGCTATAGGATGATTCATGGAAAATCGGTATGAGGTATGCAAACATATATGCTGATATTGGATGTCGTGAAGTCGTATCATATGGTTGCAAGTAATATACCTCTGTATTTTGAATTATGATCTATGAATAAGGATATATCATTGCACTGACAGATGAAATCAACATAATATGACCTCATAGAATATGAGGTGGTTGTACATAAACAAGAACTAGAAAATTTGTTATATCCCAGGAATGAAGAACGTGTAGAGAGGAAGATATCATGAAATGAAACCATGTCATGAGGAAATTATCATCCGGAGGCCAAGAAGACGTGACTAGGAGATATCTAGGGAAGACAGGTAGACTATAACGGAAGTATGGTAAAGACAAAGACCCTTTGGAAAAAACATATCATTAGGAGATGTGTCAATCTGTATGAAGGATGTTGATACCTACAGGAAGATGTCATGGTGAAATATCATCACTAAGGTATTTTTTTTCTAAAATTTCATATGAATATGTTTATATGGATAAATTTGTTTAGGGTTGCTAATCATGAGAAAGGATGTATGATCCTTGGAGATGATTCGAAGGAAAGCAACATGGCATAACAATGGACCAGATAAGGAAGACTCATGAATCACTTTCTAATATTGGACATGACTCATGACTGAAAGTGATGGATGATCTGTGCCTGATGAAGCCAAAAGTTGAAGATTCCTCAATATCGAAATCAATGACATCGAGGGGAGGAAATCTTCATGAGTAGTTGGATTCATGTTGCAGGACCTTGGTTGATGAGGAGCCTGGTGGTAAGTTTATTTCTTGGAAGAAAATTGAAATATGTCCTTCTTGGGTTTAGAGGGAGTGATGTATATGACTCTCTGTTACATGTGTCATACACTAGATTAGGAATAACAGCCATATGTCTTAGTGAAGGCTGTGTGAAGAGAATGGATAGACACATCATTCTGGTCTTCCCCTGGAAGATAGAATGGATGATTGGGTAATAATTTGGCATTCGATACTCTTTGAGAATGAGATAGGGCATTCAAGATAAGAGTAGTCATGGACAGATATTCTTTGAGGGATGGCTACCCAAGAGAAGAATAGTCCAAGAAGTTCATACTATGGGAACACCTAGGTGGATTATGTACCTTGGGGAGACAATGACTATGGTGTCTATTAGTCATGTGTCTCTCCAGAATTCTAGCCCATTGTCTCATTGAGAGATGGGGTTGTTAGTGAAGGCCTTGCACTAGGACAATGTTGGTTGATATGATGTTCCATAGATGCGATTACCAATCCGATTCTTCTTATGAGATTCTTCAGTTTGAAAGTGACCATGTACCTATATGAATACATCCCTAGTTAAGAGGGAGTGTTGAAAAGTGTAACTAGGTCGGCCTTCATGTTGTTTATGTAATTATGTAATTATGAAAAAATTAGAAGTCAAAATAATATACATTATTGTTATATTTGCTTCATCAGTTTCATGAGCATAGTTTATTAAGTAGATGGACTTATTCTTGATGTCCAATAGGTTTGAGTTGAGTTTCAATTCTAGTCTAGCTATATGCTCTAGGACCTTGTGGAAAAATTTCTCAAAAACACTCAATGCAACGTTGGAAGAAAAGCTAAAATTATAGTGAAAGAGAGTTGTAAATTTGCTGGAAAAATCCCTGGAGAAGTCGACTTCATATCAACTAGACAAGTCAACCTAAAGATTAGTCACACCTATTCATATGCTGGTCGGCTCAACCACAGGCTGTGACAAGTATAAATACCTATCTAGGCTATGCATAATAGTGTGAACATAATCTTGAAAAATACATCTCTGAAATCTGTGGAGAGAAATCTCAAGAATGTTGCGGATAACCCTAAATCAATTGCGAAGATATACCAAATTATACTGCGTATATAATTAAGATTACACTCTGGATAAGTAACAACAAAAGGTGCAGTCAACTATAGGAAGAATTGCAGAGAATTTCAAATAGAATTGCGAACATCTCTAAGATCATCACAATGTGGATTAGGAGAAGAATTCTGTGCAGATAAGTGAAGAAGGATTTCAAATAGGACTAAACCTAATTTGAGGAAAATATTTCCAGAATTTTGAAGGATGAAATTGCGGTTATAAAAACTATATATATACCTGCATATAAAATGATAGATATAAGCCCTACATATGAACATAAAGGGCATCATATGAATGAGCACACATAACAAAGGATATAGTCTGATCTGAAACAAAAGAGCTGGAAGAAAATTGCTAAAGCTAGATTGTGGAAAAGTATAGGAAGAGTGTAAGCTCCTGATCTGAGGAAAGCATTCGTTGAAGTTAAGATAGTCATCATAAGGAGAAGAGGAAACAATAGTAACGAAGGTAAAGCTTTTGTTTTACCTTCCCACAGTTCAAGAAATTCAAGGACGAGTATATACAAGAAGATCAAGGTTTCTGAAGCATATCTAGGTCAGGGGTCTATGTCTGGGTCATGGCACTTGTCTATTGAAGATCTACAAGAAGAATTATTTAGGGGTTTTCCTATCCAAGAGGGAGAGGCTTTTTCCCTGGCTCTAGGAGCCTAACTTTCATGTCTTGTGCATTTTGATAATTGACTTGATTAAAGATTAACTAAGATAAGACATAACTAACACAAACAAGTTCACAGGTAATTATCAAGAAGAGAATTTGTATTAACCTTCAACCCTCCAAATTCTCAACATGGTATTAGAGCTATGGTGCTGAACATAAGGGCTGCTTGTCAAAAAAGACACTCAAAGAAGCAAATATCAAAGTCTAGGTTGGAAAGAAAAATCAGTTTTCAAGGAAGACTCTCCAAATACTTCATGCGAGATCTCCTATCTCATTCAAAAGATCAACTAATTCAGGAAATTAATATTTGTCATCAAAGATTTGTTCTCAAGACATTGTTTGAAGGAAATCTGAACTTTTGAATATAGTCATTATAATCAAGGGTTCAAGTACAAAAAAATTGAAGAAAGGAAACCCTTGAGTTCATTCTCAATCATCATCAAGGAAGGTGCAAGGAAATCCACTCAAGTAAGTATTCATGGCCCTATCTATCAAGATGCCTTATTGTAAAGAAAGAACCAAGTTGGTTGGGTCATCAAACTTCAGTACATGGAAGAAGATAACATAATTGAATTTAATTGAAGACAAAGTAATGGTCTATATCGAAGCATCTACTGTTCAACCTCCAAAAGGAGATACTCCAACCCATGCCAAGTACATGAAGGGAGAAATTGGAGCCCAAAGGATTCAAATAGAATCCATAAAAGGCTCTCTCATTCCCTATGTATCAAAACTAAAGACTGCAGAACAAATTTATGAGAAATTGGTGGAGCTATTCTCTGTGAGTACTACTGGAGGAGAAATCTCTTTAAGACAAGAACTATACAAAATGAAAATATCTAGGGAAGCAGGAATCAATCCATAGTTTATGAGGATTTCTGAAATAAGAGATGAACTATAGGAACTAGGAGAAGTGATGTGTGACACTGACATGACTATAGTGGTGCTGAATGCTCTACCAAAGGAATGGGGAAAATGCACTTCTAGCTTGTATGGGAAGAAAGAAGCCACTCCATTCCATGATTTATGGTCTCTATGTAAAATAAAGGAAACAAGACTAAATGCCAAAGCTGGTATAGGACCAAGTGAAGAGAATCATGCCTTTGCAGCCTCATACAAGAAGAAAGGAAGATTCGAAAAATTTGGCCCTCAGAAAAAAAGAAGAAATATGGACAATGTGTGATGTGTTGGATGTAATGAGCTTGGGAATTATAAAAGATATTTTCCTAAATATGGAAAGGACAAGAGGAAAAAGGAAAAAGCCCATGCCACTTATGAAAGAGAAGAACCTGATGCTAAAATATCTAATAAGGAGGAATCAAGAGATCTCTATTATGATTGAGATCATCTTTCTCTTTATGTGATCTATGATTGGTTGTAAAATTGTATGATGGAAATGTACATTAAGAAGCATCTCGATAGAAGCATGGAAGGAGCTCTCAGTGAGAGAGCTTCTCGAAAACCTCTCTACTAAAGTAAAGTAGTCATCAGATCAAGGGTCATCATCGAGAAAAATTTTTGGGATGTGATGACATATTAATGAAGCATGTCAAAGGAATGAAGCTCTTCATTCAAGAGAAACCGCTATAGGATGACCTGAGCAAAGTAGGTATGAGGTATGCAGACATATATACTAATATTGGATGCTGTGAATTCATGTCATATGGTTGCATGTAATAGACCTTCGTATTTTGAAGTATGATCTATGAAGAAGGATCTCTCAGTGCAAAGACAGTTGAAATCAACATAATATGACCTCATAGAATATGAGGTGGTTGTACATAAACAAGATGTTACACCAATTTTTGGTCATCCAACCTATTATTATTATATGAACCTAAGTACACAATGTAAGACCAATTTTACCCTAAGTAAAATTGCTTTCACCATATAAAATAAGTTATTTGTTTATATTTCCTGGTCATATTTAACCCAAAACAAGGAACTTAATTAAATAAATCCTTATTTATTTAATTATTTCCTAAGAATAAGTTATTTAAATCATTATTTAAATAATTTTCTTAGTTAAATTTGACTAAATCATTCATAAATAATTAAATAAACCTTTATTTATTTATTATGTATAAATAAAGGAATTGACCCAAGTCAAGAATCCTTTTCCCTCCAACAAATATAATAAAATATTCCTAAAGTGTGCTTCTAGAATTTGATTAATAATATTTTATTCATGCACCGAGCTCTAGAACACCCCAATATTTTATTATAAATAGGAGGGTTTTCCCCATTCATTAGTCACCTTCATTGCATTAGATCACTCTGGATCTACTCTTGGTCACCATTTTTCCATTTTTGTTTTGTGAGCTCCCATTGAGTTCCATGTTTCTCTAGTTTTTTCTACACCAATAAGAGAGAGGAATGTTAGATCTGAAACACTGAGGACTTTCAAGAACCCATCCCACTGAGGAGAACTGGAAGACACCTTTCTTGTTTTCCTCTCAGGTGCCCCATTCTTTAATATAATATAAAATTATTTTAAATACATTATTCTTGTCTTGTCTATTGGATTCATGGAGCCATATTATATTTCATCTGCTTAATGTCTTTTGTGGTTAGATATGAATTTCTGCAGCAAACTTAAAGATATTTTGCAGCCATAATCGGTGTTAGGGCTATTTGTTATGCGTAGCTAAAGTGATCTTTTACGATGAAAGATTCATACTAACAATTCGCGATTCCACATGGGTTTTCTTTTGCGACCGCTATCGTTTTATATATTCCTACATATCCAGCTGTTTCAGACCCTAGGGTTTCTCTTCCATTTTCTGTTTTTCCTATTTTTATGGTGTTTTTCACCCCTAAAACTCTCAAACAGTCAAATTTTTAACTTCCTTGTTTTTCTGGCCTTATTGCGCAGGTGACAGACATCGGCCGCAGTTGAGACGACAAATTTTTCTGAAATCTGCCGCCGAAAGAGCCAGATCTGTAGGTCACACTTATCAGCCCAAAAAGTGTGACCTAAGCTTGAGGACGCACTTTTCTGCCCCAAACCTGTGACCTGGACTGAAAATAGGTCAGAACTTGCAACCTACACTTTTTCTGCAAATTTTCCAGCACTTTTTCTGGGTTTGTATGAAGCTTCTTTCAGGGTTTTCCAGGCTCTGTCTCTGCCCATTTAGACCTGTTTCTGATCTGCTTTACTCAAATAAGAGGGAATCTTTCCCCTTAAGGCTCTAGTACCCTCCATTTTTTGTGGGAGAGTCTTTGTTGTTTTAGAAGTCTGAATTTTCAGAGTTTCAGCCTTATTTTCCTCAGATCTAATACCTCCTTTTCAGATCCCTTTAGATTAGCTCTTCTCCCTCTCAAATAACCTCATATCGTTTTTTTTGGGTTCCTTTTTACAGCCACCGCCTTGTATCTTCTATTTTTAGCTGATCTTCCCCTTTTTTGCAGCAACCTTGCCTCTGTCTATTTGCTGTTTCTGCACCACTTCTCAGCAGGTTTCTCCTTTAGATCCTAGTCCCTCCTGACATTAGATCTATTGGCCTCCTTTTTTTGTGCTTGGCTTAGTTTTTTCCCTCTTATAGACTAGTTTTGAGATACCCGCCCTCTTGGGTTAGGTTGATGCCTTGTTAGCTGTTAATTTTCTATTCTTTCAGACTTATTTACTGCAGCTTTATTTTCAGTTACGCAGCACACTTTTTCTTTTACTATCAAAATGTTTGGGTTTAAAAAATTATAATTAATGCATGCCACACACTCACCCTAAGTGAATAAGCGCTTGGTTAACACCGCCTGCCAAAGACTTTAAAAGCAATTGTCACTACACCTCTCTACCCTTGAGCTCACTTGATTTTGTCCCTCCCTGCCCTTGTGGGTTTTTCTTCTTCCCGTCATCATTGCGCCTCCAAGGCGCCTCTCCCAGAGAATTCTTGGCCTTCACCCTCAGTTTCCATTTGGTCGACTTCCTCCTTCCCGTCGTCATCGAGAAAGTCCTCCCCCGAGTCCGCACTCAGACTCCTCCTCTGATTGTTCGGGTTCTCCCCCTACTCCTGATTCTCCCCCTGCCACTTTCACCATGTCTACTTCAGGGCCTACTACTAGCAGTAACCCCAGTACTACTGCTGGGTCTGTTTCCAGTGGAACCACTATGGGACCTACCTCAACTGCCCCATTGCTCCCTTATATGGCCGGCCTTAGTCTCCCCAACTTCAATCAGCTGATCAATGATCCTATCCACCACGATGTTAGTTGGCTTGCTATGCCAACCAAACTCACCTCCGACATTCCCAAGTTCGAAGGCCTTGCTAGTGAAGATCCATCCAACCATATTCGATCCTTCCATATGTGGTGTTCCTCCAATTCCATTACTGATGACTCCATTCGTCTTAGATTGTTCCAATGCACACTTACCGACAAAGCTTCCAAATGGTATGTTGAACAAGCCACCTCCTCTCATACCACTTTTGCAACCATTTCCCAAGCCTTTTTATCTTATTTCTAGCTCCCTCTCGGATATGACACTGGTACCGAGCTTTTAACCTTCTTATGTCAATCCTCTTCGACCCGCCTTTCCGCTCATGTCCAGGAATGACGACAAAGAAGAAGCTTATGTCGAGCTCCTCCATTTGAAGATCAGGTTTATATGGACTGGTTCCTTTGCTCTCTCTTACCTCCCACTGGCAAAGATGTCACATCCCACTTCCCTCAAACCGAAGAAGCCGCCCTCCAAATAGCCTTGAAATATGACCTTATTTATGCTCAATCTGGTTATGTTTATACCGTCCTTCCTGACCTACCCAAGCCCGGCGGCACTAACACCCCGGGGGCATCCCACTCTGCCAACGGTATCATTGGAGCTCTTTCACATACCTCTGCCCACCCTCCTATGGGCTATGGTTTCCCTCCAGGAGGGGCCAACACCTCTAGCACCTTTCCCCCTCTAGGTAGCATGTATCCAGGATATGGCATACCTCCTCTTTTTTCCCCTACTCATACCTACCTCAATGCTGCCCATCCTAACCCTTATCCTTACCCACAGCCTGGTGCTCCAGCTCCTCCAGCATTTGTACCTCTCACCCCCTTGCCTTCTCAACCCCTGCCGCAACACTTACTACCCCCTCCAGGGCAAGTATTTGTGCAGCAGGGCGCAACCAATTCTCTTCCTATTAAAATAAAGAGGAAAGGCAATCAATCTACCCCCAGTAATCATGGACCCAATCCTTCAAATATTGATCCTCACACTCCTAACCAGCCACAGGGTTCTCAGCCCAAGCCGGACAGGCCACTTCGCACCAATAAGCCCTGTTCGTGTTGCGGTGTTTATGGTCATTACACTCACGATTGTCCCTTATTACAACAAATGTGGCAGATGTGGGATTCTCAGGCCACCGTAAGGGGACATCACTGCTCCCCTACTGTCCCTCCCAACCCAGCTACTTCTCAACCCGCTATGTTTACCGATCCTTTCCCTCAACAAGGATTCGTGGCGACTCAACCACCTCATGCTATGGTAACCACTCAACCTTCCCCTTCTAGTTCCTCTGATTACCAGATTCTCACGATGGCCTCTGACCCACCTCTCACCGTTGACCTCAACCTTCAAACTTGGTCCCGTCAATATTCCACACCTCTTGCTCTGTCTGTCTCCAAGTTCCCATCTTCAGGTCCTACAGAGCCTCTATCGACACCTAATGGTCCATTGAAACTCCCTCTGCCAAAAGCCGAGGTTCATCCCAAGAATCATAAGGGACCATTATGCCGAAATGGTATCTCTGGTCGGGCTGTCCATTCATACAACATAGTAGATGATATGGCACAATCTCCTACTGCCATTTCAACACTAAACCTCCTCCAGTCGTGTCCTTCTCAAAAGTGGGCTCTACTATCTACCGTGGGCGCTATAGATCCTGCTGATGACCAATTGATTGTTTTCGATGCCCGTCAGTCAGACCATCCCCCTCTTCCTCCTTCGGTTGCTTTCCAAATCCCAATCAAAATCCGAAATGCTAATGTTGCTCGGTGTATTATTGATGAGGAGGCATCTACCCGCGTAATGTCCGCTTCTGTTTGGAAACAACTCGGATCCCCTGAGCTGGCCCCTTCCACAATCACCCTCCGTGCGTGGGATGGCCATGCCTGCCAACCCATTGGCCTATTCCGTAATTTTCCTATCACCCTTGCAGGCAAGACTGTTTGTGTTGACATTGAAGTTATCGACACCCCTCTTGACTACAACATCCTTTTGGGGCGAAGTTACACCTATGCCATGTCAGCCGTCCCATCCGCAGTCCACTGCAAGAATTTTTTCCCTCATAATGGCAAGATTGTCACCATTGACCAATTGACCTACCACGAACCAAAATCTCAGACCTCCCCTAAGTCCACCATCTCTACTGTCACCAATAAACCAACTATTGATTCTTTGACCAGTGTTTCCCCCGGTGTCTACAAAGACTCCTCCTTGCTTGGAACCTTTTTAGACTCCCCTCCTATCTCTGATCCTAACTTGGCAAACGTTTGCATGATGCAATCGTCTTGGGCTAACCTTAAAGAGCCCACTTTGGCTAGTCAGCAACCTAAGCCTCAACTAGCTCCTAGCCCTTTGCCCCCGTTAACCACCCTTCTTCCTTCTGAATATTCTCCTATAGACACTCCTCCTGGGTCAATTTCACCCGAAATCAACCACCTTGGCACCATTCCTCCTGCCCATTTCCATGCTGGTCAGATCCCTTTCCTTGCTCCCCCTCCCGGAGCTTATTCGGTCCCTACCTTGGCCACCCTATCCCTCCCCAGCTTCACCTTGGGTATACCCATCTGGTATCTTGACCCTCCAGCCACCACTCCGCCAGGTCAACCTAAACCATATATTATTTTGACCCCGGTTCAACCAATTCCCATGACTTCTCTTGCTACACTGGTACCTCTGTCACCTCAACAAGCACCGCCTCCTGTTGCAACCGCTTCGAGTAAAAATGGCAAGGCTCGCAGGGGGGCATCAAAGGAAAAACCTACCCTGCCCAACCCTGCCCCTCCTCGGCCTCCCAAGCATCCCCTCCAGTGTGCTCTGTGTGATGTTGTTGGTCACGCCACTCATACCTGTCCTAAATTACCGCCTCTCAAGACCATGGTTAATGAAACGTTTCCCGAATCTGACATCCCAGAAGTCCATGTCACCATACCGGATTCTAAACTGAAACTTAAGAACTTGCACACCAATCACCCTTGTTCTTTGTGCAATTTCTATGGCCACTATACCCACCTTTGCCCCCGCCTTGACGAGTATCGTGCTTCTTTAGCCACATACCGCAAATTTGAAGCCACCCTCACCCGTAATCCTTCTTCCCTCACACCGGACCACTTGTCTACCACGATTACCATTTCTCCTCCTAATACTGAAATGAGCGAACCTTCAGCTACCATTTCCTACCTTTCCTCATCACCGCGGTTCTCGACTACCAACCCCTTAGTACCTTCTCCTGATGCTTCGCCTGATCATTCCACTGCTCACTCTGTCACCTCACATGACATCGTACCTGTGAGTCCTTCCCATCACAATCAAGAGTCTCATCCCTATACCTCATCCAGTCAACCTCTTCCATCCTCTCTTCCCATCTTCCAGTCCGATAGAGACATCATGGAAGCCATGACCAACCCTGATTTTCCATGGGAAGATATGCACCATCGTGCATATTTACTCCCACATCAATCCCATGACCAATATGCCCTCGAATCCAAATACTACATTCCCGATAAAGTTGATTGGTTCAAAAACCTCATCCCTGGACCTGATGCTTTCGAGGAAGGCAATATGGCTAATATCTCTCCCACCATCAAAATAGACATTTCTATCAAACCAGGTATTGAAGAACATATCACCATCGGCGCCCAATGCACTCCAGAAGAAATTAAAGCCTACACCAAACTCTTCAAATAATTCCGTGATATTTTCAGCTGGTCATACTCAGCAATGCCCAGACTCGATACTGCCATTGTCGAACATCACATCGACAGATGGCCTGATGCCATTCCAATTTGTCAAAGGTTGATACCCATCCATCCTTCTAGACGTGATGCCATCAAAGCTGAAATCGACAAGCTCCAACAGGCTGGTTTCATTTACCCCATTGAATATACCACTTGGGTGTCTAACCCAGTTCCCGTCCTCGAAAAACAAGACACCATTCGTGTTTGCACCGACTTTCGCGATCTGAAAAAGCTTGTCCCAAAGATAACTTCCCCACACCATTTATTGACCAAATCATTGATGAGTGTGTGGGGCAGGAGATTCTCTCCTTTATGGATGGCTTCTCTGGATACAACCAAATTGTTATCCGTCATGTTGATCAACTCAAAACCGCGTTCATTAGTCTGTGGGGCACTTTCGCATACCGAGTCATGCCATTTGGCCTTAAAAACGCCAGCGCCACCTTTCAACGAGCCATGTCTTATTGCTTCCATGAATTAGCCCATCTTATCCTTGTCTATTTAGACAACATTACTACATGTTCTAAACATCGGGCACAACACCTTCATGACCCGCGTACCATTTTTCTCCGATGCCGTAAGTATAACATTCGCCTTAACCCTTTGAAATGTGTCTTCTGTGTTCCTGCAGGTTGTCTCCTTGGCTTTATCGTGTCTAAAGACAGGATAAATCTCGACCCTTTGAAGGTTCAAGCCATTCTTGAACTCCCTATGCCTCGTACCTTATGCCAGCTGCAAATTCTCCAAGGCAAAGCTAATTTTATTCATAGACTCGTTCCTGACTACACCACTACCGCACACGACTTCCTTAGACTTCTTCAATCTCACACCACTTTTGTCTGGGATACATACGCTCAAGAGTCTTTTGATGCCCTCAAGCATGTTCTCACATCCACTCCCTTGATCCGTCCCCCTGACTTTGACCAAGATTTCATCCTATACATATCCGCTTCAACCTATTTGGTTGCTGGTGTCCTTATCCAGGAGGATGATAACAGTGTTGAACATGTGATCTATTATGTCAGTAAGACCCTTACCGGCCCACCTGTGTCCTACTTGCATGAATAAAAATTAGCACTAGCTATCGTGTTCTCGGTCCAAAAACTGCGTCATTATATCCTCATGCGTTCCACGAAGGTTGTGACTGATTCCAACCCCATGGCTTTCCTGTTGAGTTGCCGCATCCTCAATGGGAAGTACGCCCGTTGGGTCGTTATCCTCCAAGAATTCGACCTTGAATTTGTCACCCCAAAAAGTAAGAAAGGTTTAGTCCTAGCTGAACTCATTTCTGATTTGCCTACCAGGATGCAAGATACTCCAATTAATGATGCTCTTCCCGATGAACATTTGTTTGCCATCACCGCCAACGATCATTGGTACGGTGACATCCTTACTTACTTGCGAACCCAAAAGTTCACCCTTCATATTGATCATGCTACTCGACGATGTATCCAACACCAAGCCTCTCACTACCTTCTAATCGGCGATGACCTTTATCGTCGCGGAGTAGATACTGTCCTTCGTCGTTGCCTCACCCATGCTGAAGCCGAGCAAGTCCTCAATTCCTGTCATAGTGGCGCTTGTGGTGGCCACCTCTCCGGCCTCGCCACCGCCCAAAAAATCATGCGTGTTGGGTGTTTTTTTTCCTTCTCTCTTCAGTGATTGCATTGAAGTAGTCAAACACTGTTCCAACTGCCAACATTTCGCCCCCAAGGTGCGAGCCCCTCCCGCTCCTCTCCATCCTGTCATCACAGCCGACCCTTTTTGTAAATGGGCCATCGAATTTATGGAATGTCGACCTCCATCTGCTGGTAACCACAAATATATCATCGTGGCGGTTGACTATTTCACTAAATGGGCCGAAGTTATGCCTACGTTCAACAATACGGTAGCCACTGCAGCCCTCTTTTTCTTTAACCATGTCATTGCTCAATTCGGAGTTCAAAAAAAGTTAGTCTCGGACCATGGCTGACATTTCGAAGATCATATTTCGCATGAGCTGTCCTCCCTATTGAGTTTTGACCACCAATATTCATCTTCCTAATACCCCCAAGGTAATGGCCAAGTTGAAGCGGTCAACAAAATTCTTAAGACCATGCTTCAAAAAACGGTGAATAAGAACAAAAGCAATTGGCATCTCATGCTCTTCCCTGCTTTGTGGGCTTATCGTACTTCTGTTAAAACTGCCACCGGTTTCACTCCTTTCCACCTTGTCTTTGGCGAGGAGGCAGTCTTACCAATCGAATGTGAAATTCCTTCCCTTCATTTAGCTGTTGAACTTTTCCCGGATACCCAGCCTCTAGAACAATGACTTATCATTCTTGACCGTGCCTCTGAAGACTGTCATGTTGCATTGCAAACTCTTGAAGTGACCAAAAAGCACACCAAAGCTTATTATGACCGGAAAGTACACCCTCACACCTTTCACGAAGGTGACCTTGTTCTAGTATACGACCAGGCCCACGATACCCTTGGTCATGGGAAGTTCGACTCATTATGGCTAGGTCCTTACATCATCAATAAAGATCTTGGGAAGGGAGCCTATATTTTAGAGGACTGTGAAGGCCACCCCCTTCCTAATCCTTGCAATGCACTATATCTTAAGAGATATTACCCTTAGCATTTCCCACTCGAAATGCATGTCTTATCTCCTTGTAGATAGCCAACGTATGTTTGTTTTTATCATTCACTACTTCACCAGGACACCTGTTGTCCACGAAGTTTCCCTTTCCCTCTTCTCCAAATCGGATTTCCTCACTTACAACACTTTTCCTTGGGGCACCGCTTGGCCTCCATATTTATTATTGTTTGTGTCGATTTCCGTCAAGAGTTACCATTTTGTACTCATGTTTTTTCAGGTCCCCTTTGGACCTTTCATCATTCCATCATCATCATCAGTGTCTACTTTTTCGTCGCTCTATTATTTTCCCTCGTGCCTTAGTTGGGGTTTCCTTATTGCCTCACTTATGGCGGACCTACTTCTGTCGACATCAGCTCATTTACTTCAGAAGCCAGGTCTAGGGGGCAGTGTACCTGGGTTCGAGCCCTTCCTAGCATGATCGTGATATATACACTTGATGGTCCAGTGACGCAACAACAACTATTGGTGATTCCTGGGCATGTGTGAGATGTATCAACCCTCATGGGGGGGTGGCCCTGCAGGTAACCCCCCACATGCCCAGATGACTTCTTCCTTTCCACCCTTGATGCAGCTCCTCTCATTTGATGATATCGGCCTCAGCCGCTTGCAGCGCCTTTTCGATTCGCATGTATCTGTCAGATTTTGTGAGCCCTTCCCCGTGTGTAGGGGTCATCTGGGTGTATTTGTATCTCATATACTACCGTATTATTGTCTAAGTCCCGACGATTATTCCAAGCATCGCATGTATGTGGGATTCATCCTGTTATTTATCTGGCTCATGTTTAGGCCAGCACATGCTTCATTATTGCGTTCCGTGGTTTTCCGAGCACCTTATTCTTTGTACTTTGTCTCGGCGGGCATAGGTATGCCTCCCCCGCCGCCTTTAGCATAGGTACCACTTCATAACTTAGAGACTTGTTGCACCTGTAAGTCTCGTCTCCTCAGGGTCTAGTTCTTTAGCACATCAGACAACCTTACATTTCTCTCTCTCACTTCCCTCTTGATGTCTAGTGATTGAGTTCTTACAACGTACTTCGGTCATACGATTTTCTTATAACACTCGTACATTGAGGGGAAATCTGTTACACCAATTTTTGGTCATCTAAGCTATTATTATTAGATGAACCTAAGTACACCATGTAAGACCAATTTTACCCTAAGTAAAATTGCTTTCACCATACAAAATAACTTATTTGTTTATATTTCCTGGTCATATTTAACCCAAAACAAGGAACTTAATTAAATAAATCCTTATTTATTTAATTATTTCCTAAGAATAAGTTATTTAAATCATTATTTAAATAATTTTCTTAGTTAAATTTGACTAAATCATTCATAAATAATTAAATAAACCTTTATTTATTTAACTATATTCCCATCATTTCCTAAAATGATAAATAAACCATTTATTTATTTATTATGTATAAATAAAGGAATTTACCCAAGTCAAGAATCCTTTTCCCAAGAACAAATATAATAAAATATTCCTAAAGGGTGCTTCTAGAATTCGATTAATAATATTTTATTCATGCACCGAGTTCTAGACCACCTAAATATTTTATTATAAATAGGAGGGTTTTCCCCATTCATTAGTCACCTTCATTTCATTAGATCACTCTGGATCTACTCTTGGTCACCATTTCTCCATTTTTGGTTTGTGAGCTCCCATTGAGTTCCATGTCTCTCTAGTTTTTTCTACACCAATAAGAGAGAGGAATGTTAGATCTGAAACACTGAGGACTTTCAAGAACACATCCCACTGAGGAGAATCGGAAAATACATTTCTTTTTTTCCTCTCAGGTGCCCCATTCTTTAATATAATATAAAATTATTTTAAATACATTATTCTTGTCTTGTCTATTGGATTCATGGGGCCACATTATATTTCATCTGCTTAATGTCTTTTGTGCTTAGATGTGAATTTCTGCAGCAAACATAAAGATATTTTGCAGCCATAATCGATGTCGGGGCTATTTTTTATGCGTAACTAAAGTGATCTTTTATGAAGAAATATTAATACTAACACAAGAAACTAGAAAAATTGTTATATCCTGGGAATGAATAATGTGCAGAGAGGAAGAGATCATGAAATGCAATCATTTCAAGCTGCAGTTGTAATCCAGAGGCCAAGAAGATGTTACTAGGAGATCTCTTGGGAAGATATGTAGACTCTGACGGAAGTATGGTAAAGACGAATACCCTTGGAGAAAAACATATCATTAGGAGATGTTTCAATATATATGAAGGATGCTAATTCCTACAAGAAGATGTCATGGTGAATGATCATCACTAAGGTAACATTTTTTCTAAAATTCCATATGAATATGTTTATCTGGATAATTTTTTTTAGGGATCCTAATCATGAGAAAGGATGTATCATCCTTGGAGATGATTCGAAGGAAAGCAACATGGTATAACAATGGACCAAATAAGGAATATTGATGAATCACTTTCTGATAGTGGATATGACTCTTGATTGAAAGTGATGTATGATTTGTGCCCGATGAAGCCAAAAGTTGAATATTACTCAATATTGAAATCCATGACATCGAGCGGAGGAACTCTTCATGAGTAGATGGATTGCTGCTTTAGGAGCCTGGTTGATGAGGAGCCTAGTGGTAATTTTCTTGCTTAGAAGAAACTTGAAATATATCCTTCTTGTGTTTAGAGGGAGTGACTTATATGATTATCTATTAAATGTGTCATGCACTATACTAGGACTAACAACTGCATGTATTAGTGAAGGTCGTGTGAAGGGAATGGATAGACACATCATTCTGGTCTTCCCCTGGAAGAAAAAATGGAGGATTGGGTAATCATTTGGCATTCGATACTCTTTGAGAATGAGATAGGGCATTCAAGATAAGAGTTGTCATGGACCGATATTCTTTGAGGGCTGGCTACCCAAGAGAAGAATAGTCCAAGAAGGTTATACTCTAGGAACACCAAGGTGGGGTATGTACCTTGGAGAGACCATGACTATGGTGTCTATTAGTAATGTGCCTCTCCAACATTGTAGCCCATTGTCTCGTTGAGAGATGGGGTTGTTAGTGAAGGCCTTGCACTAGGACAATGTTGGTTGATATGATGCTCCATATATGTGATTACCAATCCAATTCTTATTATGAGATTCTTTAGTTTGAAAGTGATCATGTACCTGTATGAATACATCCCTAGTTAAGAGGGAGTGTTGAAAAGTGTAACTAGGTCGGTCTTCATGTTGTCTATGTAGTTATGTAATTATGAAAAAGAAGAAGTCAAAATAATATACATTATTGCTATATTTTCTTCATCGGTGTCATGAGCATAATTTTTTAAGTAGATGGAATTCTTCTTGATGTCCAATAGGTTTGAGTTGAGTGTCAATTATAGTCTAGCTATATGCTCCAGGACCTTGTGGAAAATGTTCTCAAAAACGCTCAATGAAATGTTGGAAGACAAGCTAAAATTACAGTGAAAGATGGTTGTAAGTTTACTGGAAAACTCCTTGGAGAAGTCGGCTTCATATCAGCTGGACTGGTCAGCCTAAAGATTAGTCACACCTCTTCATATTTTGGTCGGCTCAACCACAGGCTCTGACAAGTATAAATACCTATCTAGGCTATGTATAACAGCATGAACATAAGCTTGAAACATACATCTCTGAAATCCGTAGATAGAAATCTTAAGAATGTTGCAGATAACCGTGAATCAGTTGTAGAGATATACCCAATTATACTGTGGATATAATTAAAATTACATTGTGGATAAGTAACAACAAAAGGTGTGGTCAAATACAGGAAGAATTTCAAACAATTTCAGAAATAATTGTGAACATCTCTGAGATCATCACAATGCAGAATAGGAGTAGAATTCTATGTGGATAAGTGAAGTAGGATTGCAGAAAGGATTGAACGAAATTTCAGGAAAATATTTCCAGAATTTTGAAGGTTCAAATTACCGTTATAAAAAATATATATACCTGCATATAAAATGGAACTTATAAGCTCAGCGTATGAATATAAAGGATAGTGTATGAATGAGCACACATAACAAAGGATATAGTCTGATCTAAAAAAAAGAGTTGGAAGAAAATTGCTGAAGCTAGATTGTGGAAAAGTATAGGAAGAGTGTAAGTTGCTAATTTGAAGAAAGAATTCACTGAAGTTAATATAGTCATCATAAGGAGAAGAGGCAGCAATAGTAAGGAAGTTAAATATTTGATTTTACCTTCCCACAGTTCAAGAAATTCAAATATGAGCATATACAAGAAGATCAAGATTTTGGAAGCATATCTAGGTCAGGGGTCTAAGTCTAGGTCATGGTACTTTTCTGTTGAAGATCTACAAGAAAAATTCTTTGGGGGTTTTCCTCTCCAAGAGGGAGATTTTTTTCCCTGGCTCTAGGATCCTAAATTTCATGTTTTGTGCATTTTGATAATTGACTTGATGGAAGATTAACTAAGAGAATACATAACTAATGCAAACAAGTTCACAATTAATTATCAAGAAGAGAATTTGTATTAACCTTCAACCCTCCAAATTCTCAACATGGTATCAGAGCTATGGTGCTGAACATAAGGGCTTCTTGTCAACAAAGACACTCAAAGAAGCAAAGATCAAAGTTTGGGTTGGAAAGAAAAATCAGTTTGCAGGGAAGATGTTAGGTCCCTATATTACTAGCATAGTCCCTTATTCTTGTTACTGTTACACCCTTATTGTTATTGTTGTACCCTTGTAACCCCAATATTGTTACTATTGTGCTCTTAAATTATTATTGTTAGGTCGGCTAGGATTACATTGTGGCCCCATGCACTCCTATATATAGAAAGGAGGTTTTGTAATTTGAATCGTCCAAGAATTTTTCATTCATGTAATGTATTTGAGGTTTCCCCCTTGAAGTGGCTTATTTCTAAGGTGTTGATATCTCTTTTATTCTCTTTCTGGAGCTGGTTTCACAACATTTGGTATCAGAGCTTTGAGATTCTAGGGTTTTGTTGCTCCAAACAGGTCATTGTGGCATTTTCGCTATAACTTTTGTTCTACGAAGGTCTAGAATCTGTGTAAGTTAGGTCATTTTGGAGGCTCCTGAATTTAACCTAAATAGGTCATTGTGGTATTTTTGTAATAAATTTTTTTATACGAAGTATAAAAAGCTGAAATTTTTGGAGTGAAATCTGGAATCCTGAGGAACATCTTTGCAAAATTTCAGACATTGGTTCACAATATTTTCGAAGATATGATCTGTGGAAGTTAGGGCTTTTTGAGGCTTCTAGATTTCATCTCAAAGAGGTGATCATGGGAAAATATTCATAGCTCTCTCTTTGAGCATCAGATTGTAATGTTGTAAAAATTGGCCACAATTACATGTACTATAGTTTTCATTCTATCAATTTTAGAGCCAAAGGAGGAAACACTAACACGTGGCAAGTCATACAAGTTCTCTCTACTGAACCAGTCCAAAATTGGGTCATTGTGGGAGATTGGAAATAAATTTGTCTTGAAGAATCCAAATCAGATCAGACCTGTGGCATTTGAAAGAAGCTTCATAGGACTACTACAGGGCGGAATTTCAGATATTGAGGATCTAAAATTATAGAGACAATTCAATTTCAATATCGAGCTCCTCAAAAGAAAGTAAAAGGTGTGTATTTTGTTTTCCGAATTGCATAAGTCTTGTTTGAAGAATCAAGTTGAATTGATTCCAAGGGCATATTGTAGAATATATATCAGTATTGGTTTCTAAAATGGCCCCTAAAGAGAATTCAACACCCATTAAGCCTTTAGAAAGCTCTACTATGACTCATGAAGACGAAGAATGGAAAAATGACATATCAAAATTATAAGAGCAAGTGCAAAAAATTTCGCTCTCGCAAAGAGCAACAAAAAATGACATGGAAGTTTTGAAGAAAGGCATGGAAACTAAGATGGATGGTTTGAAGAAAGGCTTGGAATATAAGATGGATGGTTTGAAGAATGGCATGGAATCTAAGATAGATGGCATGGAAGCTGGCATGGAATCTAAGATGGATGACATGGAAACTAAGATCGATGAGAAAATGGAAAACATGAAGAATGATATAAAAGAAGACATGGAAGGTTTGACAAATTTAATACAAGAAATTTTTCCTAATGGTGAAAAGATAGTAGAGGAAACTCATGATGAGAACAAGATAAATGTTAATCATGATTTCATAAAATCTAATGCTAGCGGGAAGAACCACCATATTCCAAAAATGGATATGAGGAAGTTTGATGGAAAGGATCCTGTAACATGGATACTACAAATGGAGCAATATTTTGATCTCCACAATGTGCAAAACACACAAAATATATGCATTTCAACTTTACATTTAGAACAAAATACATTTGTATGGTATCGATGGCTTTTCTCCCGTAAAAAAATTGTCACCTGGTCAATTATTACGGAGGAAATGATAGCACATTATGAGGATATAAAGAGAAACACCTTCTTTAGCCAATTGATAAATCTCAAACAAAAGTGTTTAATGGGGGAGCACATTGAGGACTTCCAAAAATTGAATATAAGAGTAACTGATATTCCAGAGGAAGACAGGATTGATCTCTTCATAGGTACTTTAAAGGATAACATCCAACCTGAAGTTTGCATTTTTGAGCCTGATTCATTGGAGAAGGCATTCAGGTTGGCAAGAAAAATTGAATGTAAAATTATGGCGACAATGAAGCCTACCACTCACTTCTATAAAGAGGGAAGTGTTGCTACTCCTAGATCTCCACAACCTACAAGGTTGACACCACAACAATTGGAAGAAAAAAGAGCAAAAGGGATTCGCTACAGTTGTGATAGCAAATACACAAAAGGTCATAAGTGCGCTGAGAAGAAATTATTTTACATAGATTGTGAAGAGGAAGAAGGCAATGAACAAGAAGAGGATATAAATGAGTAACCAACCCAAGAAGAGGAAGAAATAAGTCCGACCATATCGTGTAATGCATTGGCAGGAATTACCACTCCTCAAACTCTCAATATAGAAGGACATATCAAGAAGAAAAAGGTAATAGTGTTGATTGATTCAGGTAGCACCCATAATTTTATTCATTGTAAGGTAGCCAAGGAATTAAATTGTTTCCTATACCCAGCACCAGAATGTCAAGTGATGGTTGCAAATGGAGAAACTATAAATTGCTCTGGAAAATGCCATAATATCAAGATAACCATGGGGGAATATGTATTGACTAGTCCAATGCTTGCCATTCCTATGGGAGGTGCTGATGTTGTACTAGGAGTACAATGGTTACAATCTTTGGCGATGGTAGCTTTTAATTTTCAAGAACTTTTCTTGAAATTTTTTTCAGAAGGAAAGGAAGTCGAATTACGGGGTATTGTGGGGAAGCCAGGAAGGATAATAAGCTCTAATGTCATTACAAAGCTTCTAAAGAAAGAACAGCGAGGCATAATTGCACAATTATGCTCACTAGAAGTTCCAACATCAAAATCATCTATTTCTGCAGATCTCCAACAAGTCTTGGACAATCATTCGAAGGTGTTTGAAACTCCCAAAGGACTCCCACCTATTCGTGATCATGATCATGCTATTCATTTGATTCCAGGAAGTGTTCCTTCAAACATCAGGCCTTATAGATATCCTTACTTCCAAAAGAGCGAAATTGAACGTATGATTGCAGAAATGTTAGAGGCGGGTATAATTCAACCTAGTCAAAGTTCTTTCTTTGCTCATGTAGTATTGGTACACAAGAAGGATGGATCATGGCGAATGTGTCCGGATTATAGGGAGCTCAATAAGCTCACCATTAAAGATAAATTTCCCATTCCTGTGATTGATGAATTATTGGATGAATTACATGGAGCAATTTATTTTACCAAATTGGATCTTCGTTCAGGGTATCATCAAATTGGAAAGAAGAATGAACATATTCTGAAAAAAAAATTTTGAACTCATGAGGGTCATTATGAATTTTTTTTCATGCCTTTTGGCTTTACCAATGCACCTTATACATTTCAAGGGTTGATGAAGTCCATTTTCAAACCCTTCCTTAGAAAATATGTGCTATTATTTTTTGATGATATACTAATCTACAACAGGTCTTGGAAGGATCATGTTCAACATGTTGACAGGGTGCTCAAACTATTGCAGTAGAAAAAATTGTATGCAAAAACATCCAAATGTTTCTTTGGAGTACAAGAGGTGGAAAATCTGGGTCATATTGTATCTCACGAGGGTGTTAAGGTAGACCCTAACAAAATTAAAGCCATTACAAAATGGAAATTCCCCACAACCATAAAGCAGTTGCGAGGATTTCTGGGCTTAACGGGGTATTATTGAAAGTTTGTTAAGAATTATGGGAGAATAGAAGCACCTCTAGAAAAATTATTGAAGAAATATGCATTTTCATGGACTCCTGAAGCAACTAAGGCCTTTGAACATCTTAAAGAGGCAATGTGCCTAGCACCAGTCTTAGCTACACCAGACTTCACAAAAACCTTTATTGTGGAATGTGGTGCCTCGGGAAATGGAATTGGTGCTATTTTAATGCAAGAAGGAAGACCCATTGTTTTTGAAAGTCGTCCAATCAAAGGAAAGAATTTACAGAAACCTATTTATGAGAAGGAAATGTTAGCAATACTGCATGCACTAAAGAAATCGATAAATTATCTAATGGGAAGACACTTCAAGGTAAAAAATGATCATGGTAGTCTTAAACACTTTTTGGAACAAAGACTATCTTCAGAAGAGCAGCAAAAATGGGTCACAAAGATGTTGGGTTATGACTTTGAAATAATATACAAAAAAGGGAAGCTAAATGTTGTTGCAGATGCACTATTAAGAAAGAATGAAGAGGTGGAAGCATTGCTTTGTGCCATTTCTATTATCTAACCAGATTAGATAACCGAAGTAAGAGATCAATGGAAGAAGGATGAAGATCCTAGTACATCTGATACATTTAGTTGGAAAAATGATTCCTTATTGTACAAATATCACTTATATCTTTGTAAGAATTCCCAACTAAAACAAAATATTCTTTTGGAATTGCACACTTCTCCTTTCAGAGGACACTCTGGATTTTTAAAAACTTACCACAGGGTGAAGAAATAATTTTTTTGGGATGGCTGTAAATCTGATATTCAAAAGTTTGTGGCGGAATGTTTGGTTTGCGAGCAGAATAAAGTTGAGACAATTAAGACCCAGGGTCTTCTACAACCTTTATCCATTCCAAGTCAACGTTGGGAGGAGATTTCAATTGATTTTATCACAGGTTTACCTAAGTTCGAAGGAAAGAGTGTCATCATGGTGGCAGTTGATAGACTTACCAAGTATGCACACTTTTGTGCATTATCTCATCCATTTAAAGCAAGTACAGTTGATACTACATTTATGGATACAATTCAAAAGCCCTAGGAAACTGAGGATGTTGAGCGACAAAGATCCCATTTTCTTTAAAATTTTTGGACGGAGTTATTTTCTTGTTTGGGTACTAAATTAACTGCAAACATCTTAAATATGTCCTCAATCAGGTAATGGATGAGATAGTAAATAAACGTTTGGAAGGATATCTTAGTTTTGTATTTGATAAACAAACACAATGGGTCAAGTGGTTACCTCTAGCTGAATGGTGGTATAACACTTCCTTCCATACTGCAACAAAAATGACCCCATTTATGGCACTTTATGGATATCATCCACCATCCATCACATCATCTTGAAGAGAAAATTTGAAGGTTCAAGCAATGGAAGATCACATTGAGCATCAACAAGAATTTCTCCAGATCTTAAAGGACAACCTGAATTTGGCACAAAATCAAATGAAACAACAGGAAGATCAACATTACAGCAAGAGAAGTTTTGATGTAGGAGACTGGGTATTTTTATGGCTACAACCATACAAACAAATGTCCCTCAAGCTAGCTAAGAAGGATAATAAATTATAGCCATAGTACTATGGTCCTTACAAGGTGTTGCAAAATATTGGCACTATGGAATACAAATTGGATTTTCCTGCTTCTTCACGAGTGCATCCAATTTTCCATGTTTCATGCTTAAAGAAGGTTATAGGTGAAAATCTTCCAGTTCAAACAATATTGCCAAAACTTGATGCGGAAGGAAAAATCATATTGGAACCTGAAGCGGTCATGGAAACAAGAACTCGACAGCTATGAAATCGATCAATTTCAGAGTATCTCATTAAGTGGAAGAACTTACCCACTGAATATTCTACATGGGAGGATGATAATTTTATACAGAAGCACCCAGATCTACTCAAGCGTTGAAGACAACACTTTTTTGAAGGAGAGGGGCATGTTAGGTCCCTATATTACGAGTATAGTCCCTTATTGTTGTTAGTGTGACCCCCTTATTGTTATTATTGTACCCTTGTAACCACCATATTGTTATTATTGTGCTCTTAAATTATTATTGTTAGGGCAGATAGGATTACATTGTGGCCCAACGGACTCCTATATATACAAATGAGGTTTTGTAATTTGAATCATCCAAGAATTGTTCATTCATGTAATTTATTGGAGGTTGCCCCCTGGAAGTGGCTTATTTATAAGGCGTTGATATCTCTTTTCTTCTCTTTTTGGAGCTGGTTTCACAACAGAAGACTATCCAAGTACTTGATGTGAGATCTCCTACCTCATTCAAAATATCAACTAATTTAGGAAATTAATATTTGCGATAAAATATTTGCTCTCAAGAATTTTTTTGAAGGAAATCTCAAATTTTGAAGATCGTCATTATAATCAAGGGTTCAAGTACAAAAAAAATGAAGAAAGGAAACACTTGATTTCATTCTCAATCATCATCAAGGAAGCTACAAGAAAATCCAATTAAGTATTCATGGCCCTATCTATCAAGATGCCTTATTGTAAAGAAAGCAACAAGTTGGTTGGGTCATCAAACTTTAGTGCAAGGAAGATGAGAATAGACTTGAATTTAATTGAAGATGAAGTAATGGAATATATCGAAGCATATATTGTTCAACCTCCAAAAGAAGATACTCCAACCCATGCCAAGTACATGAAGGGAGAAATTAGAGCCCAAAGGATTCTCATAGAATCCATCAAAGACTCTCTCACTCCCTATGTATCAATAGTAAAGACTGAAAAACAAATATATGAGAAATTGGTTAAGATATTCTCTGTGAGTACTGCTGGAGAAACAATCTCTTTGAGACAAGAACTCTACAAAATGAGATTATCAAGGGAAGCAGGAATCACACCATACTTTATGAGGATTTCTGAAATAATAGATCAACTGCAGGAACTAGGAAAAGTGATGTGTGACAATGAGATGACTACAGTGGTGCTAAATGCTCTACCAGAGGAATGTGGAAACTTCACTTCTAGTCTATATGGGAAGAAGGAAGCCGCTCCATTCCAAGATATATGGTCTCTATGTAAAATAGAGGAAACAAGACTAAAGGCCAAAGCTAATACAAGACCAAGTGAAGAGAATCATTCCTTTGTAGCCTCATATAGGAAGAAAGGAAGATTCCAAAAATTTGGCCTTTAGAATAAAAGAAGAAATATGGAAAATGTGTGATGCTTTGGATGTAATGAGATTGGGCATTATAAAAGTGATTTTCCTAAATCTGGAAAGGAAAATAGGAAAAAGGAAGAAGCTCATGTCACTTATGAAAGAGAAGAACCTGATGCTAAAATATTTAAGAAGGAGGAAGCAAGAGATATCTATTATGATTGATATAATCTTTCTCTTTAAGTGATCTCTGATTGGTTGTCAAATTGTATGATAGCAATGTACATTAAGAAGCATCTCGATAGAAGCATGGAAGGAGCTCTCGGTGAAACAACTTCTAGAATACCTCTCTACTAAAGTAAAGCAATCATCAGATCAAGGGTCATCATGGAGACAAAATTTTGGGATGTGATGACATATTGATGAAGCAGGTAAAAGGAATGAAGCTCTTAATTCAAGAGAAACCACTACAGGATGAGTCAAGGAAAATAGGTATGAGGTATGCAGACATATATGTTGATATTGGAAGCCGTGACGTCATGTCATATGGTTGCAGGTAATAGACCTATGTATTTTGAAGTATGATCTATGAAGAAGGATCTCTCAGTGCACTGACAGATGAAATCAACATAATGTGACCTGAGATAATATGAGGTGGTTGTATATAAACAAGAAATTGTAAGAATTGTTATATCCTAGGAATGAAGAATATGCAGAGAGGAAGAGAACATGAAATTCAACCATGTCAAGAGGCAATTATCATCTGGAGGCCAAGAAGATGTGACTAGGAGATCTCCTGGGAAGATATGTAGACTCTGAAGGAAGTCTGGTAAAGACGAAGACCCTTGGAAAAAAACATATCATTAGGAGATGTGTCAATCTGTATAAACGATGTTGATGCCTACAGGAAGACTTCATGGTGAAAGATCATCACTAAGGTAACTTTTGTTCTAAAATTTCATATGAATATGTTTATCTGGATAAATTTGTTTAGGACTACTAATCATGAGAAAGGGTGTATGATCCTTGGAGATGATTCAAAGGAAAGCAGCATGGCATAAAAATGGACCAGATAAAGAAGATTTATTAATCACTTTCTGATAACGGACATGACTCGTGACTGAAATTGATGGATTATCTGTGCTCGATGAAGCCAAAAGTTGAAGATTCCTCAATATCGAAATCCATGACATCAAGGGGAGGAACTCTTCATGAGTAGATGGATTGCTGTTGCAGGACCCTGGTTGATGAGGAGCCTGGTGGTAAGTTTCTTTCTTGGAAGAAACTTGAAATATGTCCTTCATGTGTTTAGAGGGAGTGACGTATGTGATTATCTGTTACATGTTTCTTGCACTAGACCAGGACTAACAGCCACATGTCTTAGTGAAGGCCGTGTCAAGAGAATGGATAGACACATCATTATGGTATTCACCTAGAAGACAAAATGGAGGATTGGCTAATCATTTGGCATACAATACTCTTTGAGAATGAGATAGGGCATTCAAGACAAGAGTAGTCATGGATAGATATTGTTTGAGGTCTGGCTACCCAAGAGAAGAATAGTACAAGAAGGTCATACTATGGGAACACCTAGGTGGGGTATGTACCTTGGAGAGACAATGACTATGGTGTCCTTTAGTCATGTGTCTCGCCAACATTGTATCCCATTGTCTCATTGAGAGATGGGCTTGTTAGTCAAGGCCTTGCACTAGGACAATTCTGGTTGATATGATGCTCCATAGATGTGATTACCAATCCGATTCTTCTTATGATATTCTTCAGTTTTAAATTGACCATGTACCTATATGAATACCTCCCTCGTTAATAGGGAGTGTTGAAAAGTGTAACTAGGTCGGTCTTCATGTTGTCTACGTAATTATGTAATTATGAAAAATAAGAAGTCAAAATAATATACATTATCGTTATATTTGCTTCATGGGTTTCATGAGCATAATTTATTAAGTATATCATCTTCTTCTTGATGTCCAATACGTTTGATTTGAGTGTCAGTTCTAGTCTAGCTATATGGTCCAGGACCTTTTGGAAAATTTTCTCGAAAACACTCAATGCAACGTTGGAAGACAAGCTAAAATTATAATGGAAGACAATTGTAAATTTCCCGGAAAACTCCTTGAAGAAGTCGGCTTCATATCAGCTAGACAAGTCAGCCTAAAGATTATTCACACCTCTTCATATGTTAGTCAGCTCAACCACAGGCTATGACAAGTATAACAACCTATCTAGGCTACACAGAACAACGTCAAAATAAGCTTGAAAAATACATCTCTGAAATCCACAGATAGAAACCTTAGAAATGTTGCAGATAACCTTGGATGAATTGCGGAGATATACAAAATTATATTTCGGATAAAATTAATATTACACTGTGGATAAGTAACAACGAAGGGTGAAGTCCACTGCAGGAAGAATTGTAGACAATTTCAAATGGAATTGCGAACATCTATGAGATCATTACAATGCTAATTAGTAGCAGAATTCTGTGTGGATGAGTGAAGAAGGATTGCAGAAAGGAATGAACCTAATTTTAGGAAAATATTTCCAGACTTTTGAAGGTTGAAATTGCTGTTATAAAGGCTATATATACCTGCATATAAAAGGGAACATGTAAGTTCAGCATATGAACATAAAGGGTAGCGTATGAATAAGCACACATAACAAAGGATATACTCTGATCTGAAACAGAAGAGCTGGAAGAAAATTGCTGAGGCTAGATTGTGGAAAAGTATTAGAAGAGTGTAAGTTGTTGATCTGAAGAAAGCATTCACTGAAGTTAAGACAGTAATCATAATGAGAAGAGGCAGCAATAGTAAGGAAGGTAAATATTTGATTTTTCCTTACCACAATTCAATCAATTCAAATATGAGCATATACAAGAAGATCAATGTTTTGGAAGCATATCTAGGTTAGGAGTCTAAGCCTAGGTCATGGTACCTGTCTATTGAAGATCTACAAGAAGAATTCTTTAGGGGTTTTCCTCTCCAAGAGGGAGAGGTTTTTGCCTTGGCTCTAGGAGCCTAACTTTCATGTATTTTTCATTTTGTAATTGACTTGATGAGATATTAACTAAGAGAAAACATAACTAACGCAAACAAGTTAAAAATTAATTATCAAGAAGAGAATTTGTATTAACCTTCAACCCTCCAAATTATCAGCAATAAATTCTCCCAAACAGAGCATCTAAATAATGAATTCTGCTTCTCGAACTTAGAAATCAATCACATTAAGATATGTACATGAATATGGAAGGCATAATACATTCAAACATATGGAAAAAATAGAGGCAACACTGCTAAAACACATACCACATGAAACCCACCACCGTAGCTACAAATCTATCTATAAGTTCCTACCAAAAATGATTGAATACACTAGTGTTCAAATATCAATTACACAACATCCAACCCTTGCAATGAAAAATGAAATGAAGGATATAGAACAAAAAAAAAATTTCCCACTCTTATGGGTCGAATCCATGACTTGTGGACTTGTTCTCGAAAATCCTCAACTAGAATCGTAATGACTAGGAAGGTCAACAAAATCATCCCTATATTTGATGAAATTGATTCACTTGAGCCAAAAATACAATTTCACTTAATGTATCTACCTCTAGTAATTAAAAAAGAAATAATTACATTTTTTTTCACATTTAAATTAGTAAAATTCCATTTAATTCATCAACCAACTGAGAAAATGTCAATTTGTTTAAGAAAACATGAAACTAGAAAAAGCGCATTGTGCATGCAAAAAGCATAGTGTGCCCCTAAGAAAAGCGCAATGTGAGATTCCAGTTGACTTTTGACTACCTTGTTGAAGTCCAAATTGAGCCCAAGATATGTCATTTGAAATTTGTTCCTGTCTAGTTGTCTAAAATTTCTTCAAGCACTGAGAATGATGGATTTAAGCCCCTCAGAAGTGAATTCTTCCAATACTAGTCAAAAAGTGCACCATGTGGCTAAAAACACTGGTAGAAACGTGTTTTTTGGGTGATTTTTGGGCTTTTCCACTTGTAAAAAGCTCAGATTTTGGATTTCAAATAGTCAAAATGTGATGTATAGGGCATTATATTTCCATCCCAAGTGATTTTTCATCATTTAGAGACTCCCATAAAAATCGAAGCGTGGCCCACTATGTTCTCTTTGGACCAAAATTGTGGTAACTTTCTAGGTGTTTTGCAAAAATAGGCCTGAAATATGGATCAATATCTCTCTCGCTAGGAATGTTTTTAAAAGAGAGAGAGGGTGGTGTTATTTGGAATGTTAGTAGCAAAAACATCATCTGGTTTCCTAATATGATGTCTGATTTTCCACAATATTCTTTTCAAAAAGGTGACATAAACAAGACATTGCACAGTCAGAAAAATAGGCTATGAAGATCTGAATGGATCTTTCATTCTATAATACTTGTGTAAAATTGTAAGTATTTTATTGTACATTGGTATCTTAGGAACACAAAACTCCTCTAGTTTCACAACATTCATATTTTTTTTGGCCACAATATGTTCTACAAGGAGATGGCTAAATAGGACATTTCTGGAAAATTTGCCTTCAAAGATTATTTCAAATTTCCCAAATTTTCACCAAATTTCATCAAAATATCTCCAAAGATACCAAACAAGGTGTGTTATGCCATCATGGATGTATCAACAAGTAGGTCCAACTTACCCTTCTCCTTTTGAAATTCCTTTGTAATGTGATTTCAAGTAGGGTTTGTACTGCTCAAGGTCTAGGTCCATGCCTTTGAACCAATACTCACAGTGGTTTGGTATCCCTATATTATGAGATATGGTATCTATTTAGAATATGAAATCAACACCTAAAATGGTGACCTTTTCTCCTTTCAAAGTGGTGGAAAACATATATGTGAGCTCCTCATGAAAACCTACCTCCTCCACTCTTTGACAAAACCCTACAAAATTGACATCTTCAAAAAAATTTCTGATGAATGGTGAGGAGGTGATTTCCTTATAGTTGGAGGGCTCAAACCTCACAATATTTCCCTCTTTTTTGTATTTTCTTTTCCCTAATGGTGATGAATCAACGTCCATGATGAAACCCTATATGATAGGAGGGAAAAACAAGGAAGGGAGTAAAGAGAGTTAGGGAATGGGTATGGGAGTAGGAAAAATTAGGAAGAAGGGCATATATGTTAGGGACCTTAGGTGAGTGGACAGAGATTAAAAGGATGAGGGAATAGGGACTTGGAATTTTTACATAGGCCTATACTTTTGGCTACCCAAAAAAATAAGCGAGTAGGGATAGGGTTTAGGGATAGGTCTTAGGGAATGAAAATGAGAGAGGCTTAGGGTTTTATGGATGTATTTTGGTTTGTAGGAGGTTAGGGTATCAAAAGAGAGGTATTATAGTGTTTATAAATTAGAAAAACATAGTCTTCAAGAAAAGTGTAGCATACGAAGAAATTGCCAAATTTTCCACCATAGGAATTAAGATACTGAGTGAAAGAGGGTGTGAAGTGGCTCAACTTAATTTTTTTACCCTTGAGAAAGCTTGTGCTAGGCTTAGAGGCCTTATGCAACTCTTTAGAATCCTTTTAAGACAAATTGTAGCACCTATGCAAAAAGCACATTGTTAGAAGGAAAAGCAAGTGCGTGAAGGAAAAGTGCAGTGTGTCCGAGAGAAAAGCACATCCTAAGATTGAAGACCACTTTTGGAAGCCTGTCGTAACTCCAAATTGAGCTCATGAAAATTCAATGGAGAGCTCTTTTTTTCTAGTTATCATTTGACTCATCAAGCAAGTCATTTGGATAATTTATGACAACGAAAATGGAATTTTCCCAAGAGTACTCCAGAAGTATAGCAACTCTCTTCTAGAAACTATATTGTGGGAATTTATTTGGAACATTGAATCTTTCTGAAACCTTGAACTGCAGATTTTAAGAAAATGAAGTACTTATTATATATAGACACATAAAATTACATTTTTGAAATCAAAATTTATTGAAGAAAATTGGTTATTACCACTCCAATTGTTAGAATTTATGCATGAAATGAGGATTTTTGTGACCTTAAATCCCTAAATACCTAATAGAGACTCTAGAATCAATGAAACCATGATAAATATGATTTTAGTGATGATGAAAACTTTTGAATGATGGTACACTCAGTTGAGAGGTGTAATGAGCCAACAACTAGTAAAATTTTGGGAGTAAAATCCGACCTAGATCTACATCCAGTGAACAAATTTTTGGATGATGACCTAATGGAATGACAAAAATTTGACAATGGGATCCTAACAAGAAATGATCAAAGTATATTTTATCATTCTTGGAAGGATACAAAAACCGACACTAATAGAATGTACACAACCTTCCTTGTTTCTAGGTTCCAAAGCATGTAACCTTTTAAACCGTCCTTATACCCAATAAATATACACCTTTCAGACTTATTATACAACTTTGTCATTTTATCCTTTAGAAAATGTACATATGCATCACATCCAAATACCCTTAGATGTGAAAGAGAGGGTTTGTTACCAGTCCATGCCTCATGTGGAGTCTTATCCTGCAACATTGATGAAGGTGGTCTATTAACTAGGTAACATGCAGACTCCACTACGTGTGCCCATAATTCCTATCCTAACTGGGTACCATTGAGCATGCTTCTTGCCTTTTCCATCATTGATTTGTTCATTCTTTCTGCAAATCAATTTTGCTGGGGTGTGTATGGAGTTGCCTTCTGCCGTGCTATACCACACTACTTACTGAACTCTTCAAAATCCTTCTTGCAGAACTCTCCACGATTATCTTTCCTCAACACCTTTATCTTCTTTTCTTTTTGGTTTTCCACCGAAGCCTTAAACTATTTAAATCTATCAAAAACTTCAGATTTCTTCCTCAAGAAATATATCCATGTATTCCTTTAAAATTCATCTATGAAAGAAACATAGTAAACAAAATTTCCCAATGATGGAACCGACATAGGTCCAAACACATCATTGTGCAAAAGCTCTAATATCTTGTTCGCCCTCTTAGCACCCGAAGGAAAACTCACCCGATTATGCTTCCCATACACACAATGTTCATAAAAATCGAAATCTAGAGAGAAATTATACATGCCTTCTACCATACCATTAGCGTGCATTATCTGAAGGCCTTCTCTCGAATATCTCCAAGCCTTTGATGTCGTAGCATGGTATTTTCTCTCGAGACCAGTAGGCTTTCCACTCTAATTTTAGGAACTACAAAATTTCTACATCCATCAATAACAATGATACCATGAAGCTTGTACATATTTCCAATCTTAACTCTTCACATTAATGCTAGTTCTCCTCGAACCATCTTGTAGGTATCTTTTTCCAACACTGTTTTTACACCTGCATCATCCATCTTGCTTACAAAATAATATTTTTTGCCAATGCAGGAATATGCAGAACACTAGGAAGTGTTCTAATCCTTCCACCTTGCAGCTTCAACTTGAATTTTTCACATCCAAAGATTTTGGCCTTCCTATCATCCCCTAAGAAAACATCACCACCATCATACTTCTCATACTCACAAAACCACTCCTTATGGGGAGTGAAGTGAAAGGATGTGCCTGAGTCAACCAACCATGCCTCATGATCTACATGTGTATTTGATGAAGAATCCAAGTACACATCCCCACCTTCATATAAGGTTATTTTGGCCTCTGGAAAAGCAGAATCACAAAATCCATTTCCCTTCTCAGGAGCTTTAGATCTGCAGTCCTTTTTCAAGCCCCCTTCCTTTACGCATTTCCAGTACGCCTTTACAAGCTTCCCTGGAGATTTAGATGTCCCACTCAAAAAATTATTTTTGTTTCCATTATGGGACCTTCCTCATACATATAAGGAATCTCCATTCTAGCCCTCCATATTTCTCCATCTCATTTCCTCCCACGGCAAGGTTGAGACAATTTCATCAAAATTCAACGTAGTTGTATTGCTACCTTTTTCAATAACAAGACTGTCCCAAAAATCTGGTAGAGAACATAACAAAATGATGCAATTATATTCATATGAGATTTTTATATGAACAGATGGCAACTTACTTACCACAGTATTGAAGGCTTTCAGATGCTTTGTCATCAATTCTCCATCCTTCATCATCTGTTATACATCTTTTCCCACAAGAAAAATTTATTCACCAGACTTAGATTGGTACAAAATCCCTAACTTGACCCACAAATACTTCACCCTAGCTTCCCTAGATTCATTCAAAAATAGAGAATATGAGATACACAACCATATTGTGTTCTTTTCTTTCTGATCCAACTTCGCCTAGTCTTCATCTGACATTGTTGTTGGTTTAGAACCCGGATCTACCATGATCCACTGATCTTTATCCACCACCAGATCCTCCATATTGAGCTTAGAAAAATAAAAAATCTCACCATTAAAGTTCTTGATCTCTATCTTTCCACTGCTCGCCATCTTCTTTCACCACAATAATTGATCCCGCAGATCTGCCACTGAACATGGTCTACCATAGGCTCGAGCAAAAATCCCCTCAGTAGTAAAGGCATCTCCTTGAAGCCAAAAAGACTCTGATACAAAAAGTAGGTTTTAAACCTATAAAGAAATTATCTTCAAACGAATTCTTAAAAATGGAAAATAAAAAATAGCGAGAGCATAAAACATAAAATAGATATACACAGACATTTTTCCCCTGGATCCCAAATTGGGATTACTAGCCTGATTTTTCATTATATTCCTTTTAGTGTTACAACACATACATATACATTTCTAAGCATTCATAAAACCAAATCCATTAACCCTAGATTAAAATATAACTATAGTTCCCTTGACTGGATCTATAAAGCAGCAAGGGTTGAAATCTATCATGCCTAAAACCATGTGCAAACCCATGCACAAAAACATAGGTGGGTCTGCCACCTTCAAACCATGTGCAAACCCACGCACTAAAACATAGGTGGGTCCACCCCTTGAAAAATCCTGGAGACGGGTGACTTTCACCCCCCCCCACTACGCCTAATAGAACGAACAAGTGGGGGCTATCACCCCCCCTGTGACCCCCCACATGTGTGACTATTCATGGAAAGAACATAACACATACCCAACATAGTTAACATCCCCTTACAAATCGTGACACACTTTCAAGTATACGATTCCAATAGAAATACCTTTGTAATTGTGCCATCATATTGCCTATAATGAAATGGCCAGAAATAAGTGAAGTGTGCACTTCCCTTATGATGTTGACTCTCGCCCCCTGCGGAATAAAAATCTTGCCATGATGGTACAAGAATTTATCATGAACATAATAATACAATTCCTCTACTCAGTTACCTTGACACAAAGTCACATATACACATCTGAAATCACTATCTAAATAATATTGTTCAACATAGATCTCATGCATGCAAGAATTATGCTTAAGATTAATAGATGCACTAACAATTGGTCTAGAAATAATATCAACAACCTTGTTATGGATACCTTTCTTATACCTTATCACCAAGTTTAATTTTTGAAGAAATCCCATCCATCGAAAGTGCCTTCGTTGCTGCAACCTTTTTGTGATTGCAAGTATTGCAATGGCTAATGATCCGTGTGAATTATTGTTTCTTTGCCCATTAAGTAGTGTTTCCACTTTTTCACACTTTCACGAATGCATACAATTCATTTTCATATGTAGGATAGTTAATCACTGCACCATTAAAATTTTCTAAGTGTAAAAATATTGGCTTACCATGTTTCATTAGGACTGCACCCATGGGATAATCGCTTGCATCCGTGTGTATCTCAAATGACTGTCTCAATTCTAGAAGTACAATTACAAGAGCTGAATTGATATTTTCCTTTAATGCATCAAATTATTTTTGTTTCTTACCTCACCATTGGAATACCTTCTTCACAGGTGTCAATGCATGTAATGGAGTTGCGATAGAAGAAAAGTTAGCAATAAAATTCCTCCAGTATTAGGTTGCTCCCAAAAACCTTCTAACCTCTGTCACTCTTTTGGGCCTTGTCCAATTCAAAATGACATCAACCTTGGAGAGATCTATTTTCAACTCACCTCCTCCAACAATATGACCCAAATAGACTAAGGATGTTTTCCCAAACTCACATTTCAACATCTTTAGAAACAAATTTTCTTTATTAAAAACATATAATACTGTTTTGACATGCATGTCATGTTCTGCATGGGACATGCTGAAAACTAATGTGTCATATAAATAAATATCACAAAGTCATCTAGAAAATACCTCAACACATCTTTCATCACATGCATGAAAGTGGAAGGAGCATTACAAATCCCAAAGGGAATAACCAACCATTCAAGAAAACCTTTCTTTGTTTTACATGTTGTCTTCCATTTGTCCCATTCAGTGATTATGATCTGATGATAGCCACTCCACAAGTCCAACTTAGTAAAATACAAAACATCTTTTAGTTGATCAATTAAATCATCAATTCTTGGAAGTGGGTAATGTTTCCTTACCATAATCTTGTTTAATGCACAAAATTTCATACACATGCACCATGTTCCATCTTTCTTTATAGGTGAACTACATGGCGAAGTACTTGGTTGGATGATTCCCTTTTCAAGAAAACCTTGGACTTGTTTTTGATTTATGAATTTTCCATCGTTGAAATCATGTACATGCCAATGTTAGGAAGAGACAATCTTGCTGCAATTGGATTTCATGTTGGATTCCTATTTTGGGAGGCAATCTCTTAGGCTCCTGAAACATCTCATGATATTGGTTAAAAACCTTAACCAAATCATATTTCAACTTTGACTAACAACCATGAAAGGCTTCATTATCAATATCATTCTTTTGTTTGACCATTAAAAGCACAAAATTCTTGCTAGAGTTAATAAGTCTCTTCATTTTTCTAACATTCACAGGTGAACGATTTAGTTTTTGTCACTGTGCTCTAACAATGTACTCAATAAAATATTTGAACAAGTTATATTTGTTTTCATGGTGATGGAAAAAGGCTTTCCTATCATAAGGATATGGGCTTCCCAAAACAACACCAAAAATATCAAGTGGAACTACATCAAGTTCAACTTCATCAAGAAAGTTTCCTGTAATTGAAAATCTAAGTATGCATTTCCTCGTCACTTTCAAATCTTCATTCTTACATATACATCGTAAAGGATAAGGTCTTGGATAAGGAATGGTCTCTAAATTCAAATTCTTGTCTAAGTATTTAGAAATAAGATTTGCTTGTGAACCACTATCAAATATTCTATCAATTTGGGTATGCTTTGAAATAACTCGAATATGAAAACTTTCAATTATTGTTTTCTCATCCTGAGTATCATTAGGAAAAATTGAAAAAATAGTTATTTCTATGTCCTTACCATTCATACCAATCACTGTGATTTTTGTTTCATCTCTCAAATTAGATCCTAAATCATGTTGTGTAGTTACAGTTGTATTTTGCTTCCCTTTGTTGCAAAACATTTTGGCTAGCATCTCAGGATGAATTTTCCAACTGTGTTCTTCATCGTGCCAATATTTTGCACAATGCTTGCATGTTAATTTTTCTCACTGTTTCTTGATGGAATCATTCTTATTCCCTTATCTAATATGTCAACATTTGCCTCACCATTAAACATACAAAATTTGAATTTTATGTCAAGTTTCAACAATGGAGTTTTTCCATGCCACTTTGGAGAATGTGGAGGTGTTAGTGAACGAGTTGTTGTGGAATACGATTATGGTGAAGATGGTGGTGAGGATGGAGGTGAAGAGATTGGTGGTGTCAAGGATGGTTTCTCACCGTTCCCTCTTGGAGGCTTGTCCCCATCTCCTCCATTTCCTCCTGGAGCTTTGGAGCTCTCACCTTACAACCTTTTGTTTCTCTCCTCATAGAGAAATTTCACCCTTCGTGTCATATTGAATAATTATTTCCTAATTTCTTTCTCATATTCAATATATTGTAAGCTTGTCCTTCATGTAACATAGTTTCTACAACTTTAGCTACAATTTAAGGTAGAATTTGTGGTGGAGATTGTGGAAAAAATTCTCTCCTTGTCCTTGACCTAACTCGTGGACTTGCAACCAAAAAAGTTCCTTCTCATGTCTTGAACTTCGAACTTGAAAGCCTCACATACACTTTAAAAAAATTAAACCCTCACAAAAATAAAAAAAAACCTAAGTGTTACACAAAATTGTTTCACCATCCCTGCAATCCCTCATCCTGTACATTGGAGGACTATTCCCGTGACCTGTGAGCAGTAAAATGTCTTGAAAACACCTTGATGGCATCCTTCTGCATAAGGGCAAGAATTATCTTGAAGAAAATTTCCTCATAAAATCATTAAAAACATATGTTTGGGAATTGGCACATTTAGCTAGTTCATTGCTCGCGCCAACCTGGGAAATTTACACTAATATCGCGCCACTTGGCTCTCTATCCCTATGTATTTCCTGCGCCAAGCCTATTAAGGAATGTTTTTTAACAATAGAAGGCAGAAGCTTTATTCTAACAACTTCATAACAAATCATCAAAAAGAGGTTGGGTTGTTTGGCTCTGGATCTCCCTGTTTAGGAAGTGGTTTTCCACCTCTCATGGAACCTTGCTAAGAGATAGGACTGTCCCCCATGATTATAGCGATCCTAACCTCTCCTTCTCCTTCTATAAAAGCATGCCTTCTCCATTTACTAGCTAGCTAAATATTTGGGAAGAAAACTATAGCTGAGTGAATACTGAAAGCAGAGGCAAGGAGAACCCCGTAAGAGAGAGAGCCTTGTCCAAATTCTCAACAAGCTTTGTGAGACACACTCCGCTTGATGCCCTGTTGAAGGAAGAATGCGACGTCGGAACTCGGTCATAATATTTCTTTCATATGTTAATATATGCTTGAGAATGTTATTGGTTCCATAATTGTATTGCTTTTTTTTGTAACATAATTTGATTCAATATTTTCTGACTGATTGATAGTTACATGCTTGGGTTATTATGTTGTATTTCCATAGGACTTGAGGTAGGCCATCTATTGTAACTTTTTCTTTTGTAACTAGGAATCGATATCGTAGCATGTTTTTTTTGTTGCTAGACCCACTCTAGGGCTAGTGGGATCACCTCTGTCTGTAGAGGGGATTTATCTCATCAACAAAGTGGTGATAGATGGCCTACCTCAAGTCATAGCATGTTTTTGTTGTTGCTAGACCCACTCTAGGGCTAGTGTGATTGCTTCTGTCCACAGAGGGGATTTACCTCATCAACAATGTGGCGACTCCGCTGGGGAGAGTGTGAGTTATTCCTTCTTCCGTTTGGTTTGTAATTTGGCTTTTTCTTTTTTAGTTTTCCTTTCTGGTGTATCTTGCTTGGTTTGAAACCCCTGTTCAGCCCCTTGGAGATCAAACCTCTCTCTGTTTGTTCATTTTTTCCCTTTTTCTGAGTAAAACCCTCTTGGCGCGGTTATTCAGCTGACAGTAAGGCCGACTGGCACGAGGTGCTCATTCATAGCTTGCGCCATTCCCTGTTTGGTGCCTATTACGGCCAGATAGGCGCGCCAACCCTGTTAGGTTTTGGGGTTTTCTTGGCTTTGGAGTTTTTGAGCCTGAGTTTTGATCCTGGGTTGTTTTTTCTGACTTGTTGAGTGCTTTGGAGTCGTTTTTTATTGAGATCATCCCTTTTCCTTTGGTTTTTTCCCTTTTCTATCATTTTTTCTTTTCAGCCCTAGGTCTTCTAGGTGCTTTAGCTTGCTGAGCCTCCCATGGGCATTTCGGGTCCTTGGTTTCCCAGTCAACTTCACTTCTGCTTCTTTGCATTCAACTTTGTGGATCCATTTGAGTGGTTGTGTTAATTGAGTGATTGTCTTTTCTTTCATTGATTTTGACTCTTGTCGCTCCAGACGTAGATTACAGGGCTTGTTTGGGTCTCTTTTGAGATCTTTTCTTTGATTTGAGGGATTTCGTCATTGGTTTGAGCCTTGTTGTGCTTGTTTTGAATTGAGTGAAATTGTTTGGTTTCAGCTCTCATTTCACTTTTCTCAAATTGGTGTTTTGGTTTATTTTTCATATCATTTAGTGCATTTGCTCTGATATATTGAAAAATACAAAATCTTTACATTTCGTGATTGGCATAGTGAAAATTGAAAAATATTTCACGTTTCTAGCATTATATAATTCTAGAGAAGAGTTTTTCAGTCTCATTAGCTTGCATCAGGCATTGTAGTGAATTTTTTCACATGATTTATTGTAGCTATCACTTGAAATCTCTAACTCTCTCGTAGATATCTCTTCATTGAATGAAATGGTGTCTCATGGCATGTAGCTTGCATTTAGGGATTAGTGAGATTTTACGTTTGGTAGGACCTTGGAATTGAAACATAAATACAAGATCAACTTAAAATTTATTTCAATTAACCTAAGGCAACATTTAAACTTAACGAAACATTTAGTGGTCTAATTTAGAGACGTGTTCCGGCGTCTTTAAGCCTAGCAGCTGTCACTCACCATTTGGCTTCAGACAGTGCTAATATGGACTTGTGCTCCTTGTACCATTGAGTATACAAAGGGAGAACCCTCTAGGTTGCAATCCTTTCTTCCGTAGGAAGCCGAGTCTGTTGCCTTGTACCTGTGATACATCGAACACAACATTTGGGGAGACTACCTGCACGTATGTCAAGTCCTTGGTTGATTTCTCTTTCATTTCATAACCAAGGTGTATATGGCAGTTCACGGTAACCTGGTACACCCTTTTACCTAGACTACCTGAGCAATCATTTTTGGTCTTTAATGACTCTATAAATTTGAAAAGATCATCGAGCACTTGTCCTTTCGAGCTCGTTTAAAATCGAAAGAGACTAGAGTCATCTTTGACTATTTCTTGACTCTTAAAAGGTGAAACAACAATGTTCAGTTTCAATGTGGTAAAATAAACTACCCACGATTACACACCCATTAAAGTTTTATTACTTGGCCTGTCTTTGTTTGCTTTGGTTTCATCCAAGTGTCATCTTTGTGATATTTCTCCCTCTTTTTGTGTGCTATAGTCACAGTGGCGGAACCATCAGTTTCGTCTACTGGTAGTCTTGTTTCAAACGATTCATCTGAAACTTCTCAGATCTCTGGGTCGGCTGAGCTTCAACAACCTATTATCCCGTCAGAGCACCCCTTTGGAGAACCAGTTGAGTTCAATTGGCCTCTTTCAAATGCTTGGTTTGGTTTTGGGGTCAGGGAACATTTTCCCCCTCTTACATTAGGATCGTCGTTTTTGGCTGCTATTATAGCTCCGAGCCCCCGTACACTTTTGCAAGATCTTACGGTTGAATCAGACATGGATTCGTCTGATCCTAATGGCACCGATGGTATTCTAGTTTCGGATGAAGGATACCAACTTTTCCTCGAAGACGTCCTTCAAGAGCTTGCTCCATCTTCACCACTGGTGTTGCTTCTAGCCGGATATAGGTCTCCAGGTTAGATCATGGCCGATATTTCCTCCATGGCAGCGTCCACCCCGTCAAGGGGTCTGATTCTTCCATCATTAGGGATGTTGCCGATGACACCTGTCTCGTTGTCGACACCCTTCATTACATCTGTTCCCAGTAGACCTACTGTCTGTGTGGCTGCTTCGGCGCCGGTTGTCACTATTCAGTCGTCAGCTGCTTCCACTTCAGTAGAAACTTTGATTGTAGTAGTATTCCCTGACAGCCTTTCATTTGAGGAGTACCGTCTAGCTGTTCAGCAGCAACACTCCCAAACCTATCAATCCCCTCAGGATCCCTAACGATCTTATTTTTCCCATTATGGGGCGGATGGTACCCCAGTTTATGCACTTCCATTTCAACAGGATGAGCATAGCAACCCTGTCTATTTGCCTGCTCCTGAGGCTTTTTAGTTCCTTTTAGGTATCATACTTACCTTTCCTAGGCAGCCCTCTAAACAATAAGGACAACCCTTTCAGGGACAACCTTTGGTTCAGTAGGGACATGCTCTTGACCAACAAGGACAACCCTTCCAGGGACAACCTTTGGTGCCACAAGGCTATGCGTACGGCCCACAAGGGAAACCCTTACAGGGCCAACCTTTGGTCCAGCATGGATTTTTTTACAGTCTACAAGGGCAGCCTTACAATCCCCCAGGTCAACCTTTACAACCTCAGCTTGTGATCCCTCCTAGCCAGCCTCAAGCACCAGTTGGGCCGTTGAGGTATCAACCTGGACCTTCATATGGTCCTGGGGACCAGATCCATCCATCTCAACCTATGAAGCAACCTCAACAACCGTATCCTCCAATCGGTCCAAATGTTGCATAGCCAGGACCATCCTATGGTCCTACCCCAGGTCAACCTAGATATCAGGTACAAATTTTCCCACCTTAGTCATCAAGCCAACCTACTCCGCAGGGGCAACCTGGTTGCCCTCAACTGTCAGGTCAACTTGTTCAACCTGTACAACCTGTTTACCCTGCTCAGCCTCCGCTCTACTCTATGCCGCAGCCAAATCAATTGTTGCGCCTAACGTATCCAGCTCAGCAGGGGCCCACTTATCAGCAGCCTGTTCAACCCCAAGGCAGTTATTTTCCTCAAGGTCAGTACCATTCGGTTTACAACCCGCCTCAAGGTCCCCCTTATAACCCTCAATAGCTAGGCTACACTTATACTCCGCAGCACAATCCATATATTGCTCAATCGGGGCCCACATATACTCAGAATCAATATCCTAGTTATCAACCCCTGTATGCAGGTTCTCAGTCGCCATATCAACTGACTTATCTAACTTACACCCCTTATGGTTCGAATCCTTCGGGACAGAACCAGTGGGGGTAGCGTTATACTCAACTAGGGTGGAATATGGGTACAGGTCCTTATCAAGGGCCTGCTATGCCTTTCAATCCACAATTACCTTTCCTTTCCACGTTGGAGCTATCAAATGTATCCAAATTGGCAAATGATCCCATTCTTCATAATCATTTTTGGCCGCCGGTTCCAACCAAGGTTCCTGGTGATTGCCCCAAGTTTGAGGGCAAGTCTGGAGAAGACCCCCAAGCTCATGTCATGACGTACCATTTGTGGTGTTCTTCAAACTCTTGGGTGGACGACTCTATTCGTCTTCGTCTTTTTCAGCACACTCTTACCGGGGCTGCTGCTAAGTGGTATATTGAATTACCTCGTGGAATTTTTCAAGATTTCAACACTCTTGCCATGGCATTCCTCACTTATTTCCAATTGTTGGTTCGTTATGAAGCCGAGACGCATCTCCTCACGTCATTGAAACAGGACTGAGCTACCCATATCTCAGACCATATCCATGAATGGAGAAGGCGTCATGACCTGATCAAGTTTGAAATTCCTATTCAATTGCTCACTCATTGGTTTAATACTTCTTTCATCAACCAGATTGCAAAATATAGTGTCATGGGGGCATGTGTGACTGAAGAACAAGTCATCACTCGTGCCCAGTACCTTGATCTTGTGTACTCTCAATTGGGCATTTTGTATGACATCTTGACTGAAGCTCCATGTCCCATGAATTCTAAAGTTCCGGCCACCCCATCGGTTGACGGCGTTATTGGTTTTGTATCACAGAATTCATGCAAGTCTTCCAATGGGAAGCAGAAATCGAATTCTTCCAAAAATTATGCTCCTTAGGCTACCCCAGATTCTGGTAAGACCTGGGAGGTTAATGTCGTCGAGGCCAATCCTATGGATAAGACTTCCAAGGGAAGAAAGAAGGGAAAAGGCAAAGCCAAATCCGATGCCCCAAAACCAGAATTGTCCAAGCCTCATGTTGAATATGGTTCGCAGCGAAAACGGAAGTACCCTTGCCTGATTTGTGATGAAGACCACTAGACTAAAGATTGTCCTAGACGATCCGTAGTCAGTCAACTTCTTAAGGGTGCTAAGGGAACTCCGATAGTTCTTAAGGAGCCTTTTCCATCTCAGCAAACCTAGATGGTCAAGCAGCCTTTGCCATCTACACCATTTGGGTCTCAGGTTTTCATGATGAATGGTGTTGCACCTATTTCTATTGCTACTCAATCGAAGGATTATTCTGGATCATGCCAGGTAGCTGGGAAGGAAGTCATTGATGGCCCTCCTCCCCCACCTACCTCTGGTCCTTTGGAGATTAAAAGGCCCAGTGCTGAACCCGTTGTACAACCACCTTCCAAAGGTGTTCTTCGAAAGCCTTCCTATAATCCAAACGCCCGTGCTACTCAGCATTACAACATTGTTGAGGATCTAGCACAGGCGCCTTCTGTGATGTCTGCATTGGAAGTACTTTAGAGTTGTCCGTCTCAACGAAAATATTTGTTATCTATGATCAGCGAGATCGTTCCTACCGATTCTATCCTTCTCACCTTGGATCTAGAGAATTTCGTCCCCCGACTTCTACACCAGATTGTGCTTGTTATACAGGTCGACATTAACTATCTCAATATTCACAGAGATGTTGTGGACAAAGGTACATCTACCTGCGTTATGTCATCTTCTTGCTGGAATTCCATTGGCTCTCCAGCCCTCACTTCATCTCCCAATGTCCTTGAGGCATTTGATGGAAGGGAATCAAAACTCTTGGGTGTTCTCGCTAGCTTGCCGATTACATTGCAAGGAAAGACAGTCAACGTCGAAGTAGAATTTGTTGATGCCAAACTCAACTACAATCTTCTACTCAGTCGCAGTTGGACTCACACCATGTTGTGCGTTCCGTCCACCCTCTTTTGACTTTTGAAGTTTCCACATGTGGGAAAAATGATTACTGTCGATCAGTTGTCTTTCTTTACCTCATCTTGTGAGAACAACGTGCCATACATGGATCAAATTCCCAATCCCCCTGACAGTATAGGACCAGGTGTTTTCAAAGATCCTGCTCTTATGGGTATTTTCCCCCTTCCACCACTAAATACCATTCAAGTCAACATGATCTCTCGGTCAGATGACCTTTGGATCATCCCTTCACCTGAACAGTTTGATTCGTTTGGAGATTCGATGCCACTTATTCCAATCGAGATTAATTATTGTGAGCTTACAGCTACATCTGATTCTTCCCCTTCTAAAGTTGCTCCTTTGAGCATGACTCTCGACACTTATTCTCAAACCCGTTGGCTCAGGGATGCGGATTCGCCGAATCCTTTGAAGTAAGTGTTTTCATCCGATGAGGCTATCATGGAAACAATGTCTCTCGAAAATCTACCATGGAGCGATGATCATCATCGTTCCTCGTTTATGCCTTGCCTAGGGGTAATGTCTAATTGTCTAGAGCGCTTTGTGTCCCAGGTTCCTTCTCCACCACTTCAGACGCCCATTTTGACTCATGAAGTCTTTGCGGAAGGTAAGTTGGGTAACATTACTGAAACAATGCCTATTGACATCTCCGTCAAACCAGGGATTGTCTAGAACATCCATGTGGGAGTTACTTGCTCTTCTAACAAAGTCCAAGTCTACACTAGTCTCTTTCATGAATTCCGAGATGTTTTCACCTAGTCTTACGGGGAGATGCATGGAATTGACCCCAACATCATGGTGCATGAGATACCCACCTACCCAAGTGCAAAGCCTGTTCACCAGCATCTTCGTCCCGTGCACCCTCGGAAAGCCGTCGCTATCAAAGCTGAAGTTGAAAAACTTCTTAAAGTGGGTTTCATTTATTCGATTCCCCTGAATGAATGGGTTTCTAATATTGTTCCTGTGGATAAGAAGCAGGGCATAATTCATGTTAGTATTGAGTATCATAATATCAACGGGGCCTGTCCTAAGTATAACTATCCTACCCCATTTATCGATCAAATCATTGATGATTGTGTGGGGAGTGAAATATTCTCCCTTATGGGCGGTTTTTCTGGCTACAAACAGATTAACATCCTCCTATCGGATCAACATAAAACCTCTTTTGATTGCCCATGGGGGACATTCGCATAGAAGAAACTTCTGTTCGGCTTGAAGAATGCTGGGGCTACATTCCAGCGCGCCATGTTATATGCATTTCATGATATTCGGCATATTTTCCAACCATACCTGGATGACCTTCTGGCTCATTCAGCTATGCAGAAAGACCATCCAGACCATCTCTATCAAATCTTTCTTCGCTGTAGATGCTACCATATTAGGCTCAATCCGCATAAGTGTGTCTTATGCGCCGACTCCAGTAGACTCTTAGGGTTTATCATGTCTAAAGACAGAATTGGCCTTGACCCTCTGAAGGTTGAGGCTATTGTTAATCTCCCCTCCTCGTCCTTGTTATATCAGCTACAGAGTCTCCAAGGGAAAGCCAATTTCGTACGTCGTTTCATCCTGAACTATGCCGCAGTAGCCAAAGGATTTACACGAATTCTAAAGTAGGGCATCCCTTTTCATTGGGATGAGATTGCTCAGCAGTATTTTGATAGACTTAAGTCATTTCTCGTAAATGCTCCTCTGTTACGTCCTCCGAATTATCATCATGATTTCACCCTCTACTTAGCTGCCACTTTTAGTACGATCTATATGGTTTTAGTTTAATACGATGATGATGGTAATGATCATGTCATTTATTACTTGTCTCAGAACCTTCTCAACCCTGAAATGCATTATGCACACGTCGAGAAGTTAGCGCTGGCTATTGTCCAGGCCGTCCAATGTTTTCGTCATTACATTATTTTACACACAGTGACCATGGTTTCTAACTGTGACCCTATGACTTATATCTTGTCTCGGCAGTTATGGGGGGAAAATAATCGAAGTGGATAGTTATCCTCCAAGATTTTGATTTGGAGTTCACTACTGCCAAATCAAAGAAATCACTCATTTTCGCGGATTTGATTTGTTCTCTCCCTGCAAACGCTGCTCCTTTTTCTTCCGAGGATCATATCCCAGACGAAACACTTTTCCTAATCAGCACCCTAGATCCATGGTACGGTGATATCATTGTGTACCTCCAAACATATAATTTTAGGTCTGAACTAACGAAGGATGTCCGACGTCGCATTTGGCATCAATCGCAACCTTATCGTATCGTTGGAGATACCCTGTATCATGTCGAAGTAGATTATATACTTTGCTGATGCCTAACCCTCAAGGAAGCAGAGAAGGTTTTAAATGACTACCACAGTGGCGCCTGTGGTGGTCACATGTCTGGTTATGCCATTACACAAAATATCCTTCGTGCTGGCTATTTTTGGCCGTCAATTTTTAAATACTGCATTGTTGCAGTACGTAAATGTCATGCGTGCCAGTTTTATCAACACAATATGCGTGCGCCATTCGTCCCTCTACATCCTGTCATTACCATTGGTCCATTTACCAAATGGGGCATAGCTTTTATAACATGTAACCCTCATTTAGGTAGGGGGCATGCCTATATTATCGTTGCCATCGATTATTTCACGAAATGGGCCGAAGCGATGCCTACACTGGCTGTGGACGGTAAGACAGCAACACTATTCATACTAAATCACATCATTGCTCAGTTTAGTGTCCCTCAAGCAATTGTTACTAATCATGGCTCTCATTTTTAGGATTATATGATGGCAGAGTTGACGTCCAAGTTGGGTCTGCATCACGACAACTCAACGCCTTATTATCCTCAAGCTAACGGACAAGTTGAAGCCGTAAAGAAGGTCCTTGTTATGATGCTTCAATGAATAATTAGGATCCACAAATCAAACTGGCATTTTATGTTGTTCTTAGCTCTATGGGCTTACCGAATGTCAATCAAAAGTGAGACCGGATTTACCCCGTTCCAGTTGGTATACGGTCTGGAGGCCATGCTTCCGATTGAATGTGAAATCCCTTCTTTGAAGTTAGCTGTGGAGTTCCTGCCTGATACTTCGCCTGAAGAGGAACACCTCCTCTACCTAGAGAGATTGGACGAGACTCGTCACTTAGCTTCCTTGGTCATCGAAGCACAGAAAAAGTGAGTCAAATCCCATTTTGGCCAAACAGTCTCTCCTCATTCTTTTGTTGAAGACAATCTCATCCTCTTATACAACCAAGCTCATGATAAGCTAGGGGAAGGAAAATTCCAACCCATGTGGCATGGGCCCTACATTATCAAATTCATGTTACAAAATGGGGCTTATGAGCTAATTGATTATGAAGGTTGTCCTTTATCGAAGCCCAGAAATGGGTTGTACTTGAAAAAATATTATGCTTGAGTCACTCACGCGTGATATGTGTACATAGGTGATTGTTTTCATTTTCTGTGCATGCTTTGGTTTGATGTATGGTGTGAGTTTTCTTCTACTTATTGGGTCTTGTTTGCTATGCATATGTCTATTTCTACTCATGACAGTTTCGCGGATGGTGCTTCCCGCAGTACCAGGAACTTGTCTTTGGTAGCTTGGGTAATCTATGATCCTGCTAGTGAGTTGATTAACTTACAAGGGATTTGTCTGGGACCAGCTACAAACAATGTCGCGAAATATAGTGCAGTGTTGGAACTATTAACTGAGGCTGTCAACCTTGGCATACGTGCAGTGCTTGTAAATTTGGATTCAAAACTTGTTGTTCTTCATCTGAACGACCATTATTCGATTCGGAACCCATACATTTTAAGATTGTATTTGCGTATTCGTTTACTTGAGCAACATTTTGATTTCATTATTTATCAACATATACTAAGACGAATGAATACATTAACATATACAATAACTAATATTGTGCTAGATAGACATTTGCGCAATTCATAAAAACATCATCATATGTACATTGACCCATGTAGAATATATATATATATATATATATATATATATATATATATATATATATATATATATATATATATATATATATATATATATATCATTTGTTTACAAGCTGTGTGCATCATAAACCCACAAAAAAGAAATAATATATGTTTGTTACATTTACATCACAAGACAACATGTCTCTCAAAATATGCGGAAATAGAGTCCAAACGCCTAGTCAGCATGGTGCTCATGATAACATGTCACCTCCCGTACCAGCCGCCTCAGCAAGCGGTACGTCATCAAAACATGCATAATTAGGGACTCCGCGAGTGATTCCCTCCAAGTTTTGTACTAGCTGCTCATCAACGCCCTCCCCTTGAGGGTCAAAGTCGCGAGGAGCCCACCTCGCTATGGGGGACATGCCGGCAAGACGTTCTAGGCCAACATCTGCATTCATATAAAATTAGTTGTCAAAGCATACATATATTCTAAAAAAAAAATCCATAAAACTCATAAAAACAAAAAATGAGTCTTACCAAGTTCTTTGTCCCAATCCTCTCCCTCTAGGAGCGGGAGGTCTAGGTCTCCGGTAAAATCGATGCCCACATAGGGCCAGTCCTCCATAAAGATCAACCGTTGTCAGAGCCAGTCAAAGAACTCGGGCCGCGAGGACATCTGCTAGCCGCCCCCTGTCCTGGGCCTCAGTGCCACCCATCGAGCCATCTGTGGCTCTCTCAGTGGTGGATCCGAGACTATGGCCTCCTGGTGCTGAAAAATAGGTAGTCGTTCTAGGAAGAATGACACCAAAATCGACCCATACCCAAACTGTTTCAATTTGGTCTTCTTTCATTTTTTGAGTTGTCTTTTAATGTTCATGGTCACAGCCATAGCCCAGTCAAATATAGTTGGGTTCATACACTTTGATGCAAGAAGTAGCTGCGTCTTTGTGGCCTCGTGCGGCGCCTGCAATCCCGTAGCCTGCGTAATGGTGTGTAGCATTACTCTTAGTGCTAGATCGGGGACGGTCTAAATGCCTACTTTCCCGCTCCTCGTTCTGTTATGTTCCCCTAGGTACACCCTATTCATGACCATTGTCATGTTTTCTCCTGAAGGCTTGGTACCGGTCAAATAGGGACTGGACCCCTGCATGACAGTCCAATGATGAAGTATAAATCTGATACATCTGACTCAAGTTCCTCGTCTCAAAGTTTGAATTTCTCCTCCTCCTCATCCCAAATGCTGATGAGATACTATAGTAGTTCAGGTTGAGCCCAGAGACATGGAGTCAGAAAGAATTTTTTCAGCTCGCAGTTTTAGAGATCATTCATACAATGCTCATTTTCCATTGCCAATTCATATCCTTCGCTATGTTCTCTCTCTTTCCATTCGACAACCATCCTTTTGCTAGATACTTCCATCAATAAAACATAGGAACATTATAAACCTGCTTGGGTATTCAAAATTACATTTCATTGGTTGATTTTTGAGAAATTTTAGTCAGGTTTTGTGTTGCTCTGTTGGCGCGGCTTTTTGGCTAACAGTCACGCCAACTGACATGACCTCTGTGTAAAACAGAGAGGATTGGCACGAGTCCATGCCCGAAACCCCTACTAATCGCGAAGCCCTAAAATTTGAAAATCCTTCCCTAAAGGACCTCAAACAATGATTAAATACAATAAAATGTCACTTAAAAGATGGAAAAAGTGGTCAGCTCTTACCTGAACCGGACGGATGTCGATTTGGTCCACTAGATTAGTCGCACTCGTCGCCTGAAGATCAAAGCAGAAAAGGGTCACTTTTTCTCTAAAAAGATGTAAAAAGTGAAAAGTAAATATTTTTTACCACTGTTGGTCTTTTATAGCTTTTCAAACTCCTAAATGGGTTTTTAAACATGCCTATCGATATATTTTTGCATTATTTTTGTCAAATATGTTTCACACACGTCTTTTTGTAAAGAAACAGGTTTTTCACATGATTTTGACGAAGAGACGAGTTGTATTTTATACTTTTTCGGACTCTGTAAAAACACGAAAAAGTCACTACTGGAGTCACCTTTCAGCTCTTTTCTGACTCTCTAAAAATGAAAATATTTCCGAGTCGCTTGTCGTTTTGAGCTCGTTAAATTGGTTGCGAAACGACATCTACCTAGTATACGTTTACTCCATTTTCGGGCTGGGATAGATTATTTATGGAAAAGAAATACCCTAGCCTATCGCGACTAGGAGGTTCTCTCAAACATAGTTTTCTACCTTTTTGGATCTGTGGGACTACCTACGAAAAGGGACTTCTGGAGTTTTATTTTCTACTGTCTTTTCAAATTATCTAAACATGAAAAGACGTTGAGTTCTTCCTTTGTCAGACTCGTTAAAAACTAATGACATCGGACTTCATCATAATGACATTACTCTAGTTCCTCCTTAGGGCTTGTAAAATGTACTAGGTTGGATTTGTCCAAAGGAAAAACTTACATCACAAGCATATGCTATCCCCTTCAAGCTTGTTTTCAAAAATAATTGGGGTAATCACTAGAAATGGTGGGGGAAAATGGAACCAATATTATAGTCGTGTTGGCAGTATGTCGCTCTTGAACATGGCAATTGTCTACATTCGTGTTGGGTTGGGGACATCTCATCTCGTTATTTGCTTGCCTCCATGGGTTTTGGTAATATTTTTTGACTGCTCATCTTCTCTTTGCCACGTCACCATGACCTCAGATCCCTTGATGTCAAATACTTCTGAATCCAGTGTCGTGCCACCGAAATATTTAAGAGAAGTTTTGCCTCTGCCGTTTTCAACCTCCCTCTGATTCTATGTTGGTCTTGATTAACAAACATTATATCCCTCTGTCTCGTGTCGATGATGTGGGAAACATTATGGCCCACCTTCGATCAAGGTCACTTCCTGTCGACTTCAGCTCATTATCCAGGAAGCTGATCTAGAGACTCCCTTTAGGGGCCTTGGAGCCTGCATGCCTCAATGGCAGGTTCCTCGTTTTTGATGCAAGGTTTTCGTTATTGGCCTTCGATCGGATGATTCTGTGGATGTTCGACGCCATCTCACTGTTCAAATTCCGTGGATTGAACCTCTTGTACCTTGAGATCCATTGTCATTATTAGTGGTTTCTCTCGCATCTGTTAACAGCTTTTATCATTGGCTACTAATTAGATGATGTTCTTGCATGTTCAACTTCATATCACATATTCACATGCTTGAACTTGTACTTTGTTCGAGTCGAGATGGAGCGCAAGACCTTGGATTTTGTCTACTAATATCCCGGCTATGGGTTCCTTATGGATTATTATTTATTACATGAATCTTTTGATTGGATGGCTGCGACCATACCTGAGTCTACTTGTTTATCATTATGTGCTGGATGGCTCCATACATACCTTGGATTTCATTATTTCAGTACTTTTTATGGATGTCTGCACCCGTACCACATATCATGTATCAGAGAAATCAGTTGTATTTGTACTCGCAGGTTTTCCAATAGCAGTGTTTTTAGTTGAACGCATTCTCATAAAGCATTTCACCCCTCCCTCTCCCTCGAACCTCATGCTTTAGGCAGCATCTATTATACAACACTTTGTCACCATCCCTGCAATCCCTCATCCCGTACTTTAGAGGACTATTCTCATGACTTGTGATCAATAAAATGTCCTGAAAACACCTTGATGGCATCCTTCTGCATAAGGGAAATAGTTCTCCTGAAGAACATTTCCTCAAAAAATCATTAAAAACATATGCTTGGGCATTGCCGCGTTTAGCCAGTTCATCACTCATGCTGACCTGGGAAATTTACACTAATACTGTGCCACTTGGCACTCTGTCCCTATATATTTCCCGCGCCAAGCCTATTAAGGAATTTTTTTTAACAATAGAAGGTAGAATTTTGATTCTAAAAACTTCAGAACGAATCATAAAAAAAAGGTTGGGTTGTTTGGCTGCAGATCTCCCTATTTAGGAAGTGGTTTTCCACCTCTCATGGAACCTTCCTAAGAGATAGGACTCTCCCCCATGATTATAGGGATCCTAACCTCTCCTTCTCCTTCTATAAAAGCCTGCCTTCTCCATTTACTAGCTAGCTGAACATTTGGAAGAAAACTATAGCTGAGTGACTACTGAAAGCAGAGCCAAGGAGAACCCCGTAAGAGAGAGAGCCTTGTCCAAATTCCTGACAAGATTTGTGAGACATGCTATGCTGGATGCCCTACTGAAGGAAGAATGCGACATTAGAACTCAGTTGTAATCTTTCCTAATATTTTAATATATGCTCGAATGTGTTGTTGGTTCCATCGTTGTATTGCTTGTTTGTGTAATGCAATTTGATTCAATCTTTTTCGACTGATTAATAGTTACATGCTTGGTTTATTATGTTGTATTGCCATCATTTTCCTCTGTATGTGTACAGGTATCTGGACGCAGTGAGCGAAAGGATTGTGATCTGTCAGGCTAGGAACGAGACGTAGCACTTCTCCGTCGACAACAACAACGTAGGACTTGAGGTAGGCCATCTATCATAACTTTGTCTTTTCTAACTAGGAATCAATATCTTAGCATGTTTTGTTTGCTGCTAGACCCACTCTAGGGCTAGTGGGATCATCTTTGTCCGCAGAGGGGATTTACCTCGTCAACACTAAGCTGTGATACCAAATTGATCTGTATTTAAAAATTGATTCAGGTTTGTGAAATTTTGCAAGTGAATCAATTAGGGTTTAATCCTCTTTTAACAAATTATTAAAGACATAAACATGAAATTTAGGTTTTTTTTTATAGAAAAACATAATAAAATATCACCATAAAACTAACCACACAACAACAATTGATGAAGGATTTCACCCCTCCTGGGCTACGTCTCTTGCTCCAACTTCCAATGGTTGGGAGTATTTCATTATGTTAAAAATAATGGTGTTTACAAAGATTCAAATTGCTCAAATGGTTGTACTCATCGCTCCAATGGCTTCATAACTGTAAAAAAACCCCGTCTAGCCTATTTTTGCTCCCAAAAAGCAAAAAAATTGAAGAAGTTATGATCGCCACAAGTTTTCTAGTAATTCATCTTACAATTTCAACCCGCCTGCAAAATTCTCTACAATTTTTCCCCAATAAGTGCTAAATGAGTGAATTTTCTACCAAAAACTAACAAAAATTGTGGGATCGTTAATTTGCATAATGCGACCTAAAAACCGATTTTTTTATTGTAAAATCTTGACCAAATATTTTAATATAAAAAATGGCAGGGTTGTGCTAAATGATGGCCCCTCATCCCACCCCTTAATTCCATGTTCACAGTAATGAGGGATAGGGCTAGCCCCATCCCACCCTCAAACATGTCAATATAATAATTTAAATAAAACTTGGTAACATATATGGTTAACTCACAAATGCGTAGCGCGTTGGTAAAATTCCAGTCTTGCCACCCAAAGTTGTTGAGTTTGATTATGTCGGAGTGTTATCCTCCCATAAATAAAGTTTTGGCTTGCCACCAGGGTGCCACATGGTGACCTGGTGGTTGGCCCACGTGGCATTCCCTGGTTGGTCGAACAATAAACCAATGAAATTCCTCCATCTCAAACCAACCAACACATGAAAAGTGGCGCAGAGTTATAATCCAAAAGGGTCTAGTAAACCATGCAAAATAAGGGTTTAGTTGCCAGTATGTACAGTTGACTGTGAAACCCTATACATCCAAAAACCATTTGTTTAGCTATTTCCAAAAATGGAAAAAATGTGATTGCAGGAACATACAAAGTCATTATTTTGCAAAACGAGCTGTGCCAGATTCAGAATGATGATATCTATGCAAGAGAATGGGTTTCATTCCATTATGAGAATATTTTGAGCATAAAATTGATGAACTGGATAAATGGACTATGTATGTGCAGTATTATTGTTCTGTATATGTTTTGCATGTTCTATTAAGTAATTGTACCTATGGTTATGTGTACATGTAAGATATGTAGTATTATGTACCTATGATATTGTATGTTTGTTGTATATATGGTGTTATGTGTATATTGAATATGCAATGCTAGGTATAGATGGTGCAATGTACATATTGGATATGCAGTGTTATGTACATACCGTATTGTGCGCATGTTGACTATGAGGTGTTGTATGCATATGGCATTTTGTGCATGTTGGATATGCGGTGTTGTGTATGTATGGTGCTATGTAGATGTTGTATATGAAATGTTATGTACATATGGTGTTGTGCGCGTGTTACACATATGGTGATATATAGATATGGTGTCATGACCATGATTGTAAATGTGGTGTTGTGTGCACGTGGTCTTGTGTACATCTTGTGCATGTGGTGTTGTGTGTAGGTGTTCTCATTTAGATGTCGTGCATGTGGCATTTTGTACATGTGGTGTTGTGTACATGTCGTATTGTGTACACATTGTATAGGTTTTGGAGTGTACATTTTGCGTTCTGTACAAGTTGTGAAGGTGGTGTCGTATAGATGAGATGTTGTGCACACATTGTGTAGGTAGTGTGGTGCACATGTTGGGAAACTAGCTCCAAAAAGAGAAGAAAAGAGATATCAACGCCTTAGAAATAAGCCACTTCGAGGGGGAAACCTCCAATACATTACATGAATGAACAATTCTTGGATGATAAAATTTACAAAACCTCCTTTCTATATATAGGAGTCCATGTGGCCATAATGTAATCCTAGTGGGCCACAATGTAATCCTAGCCGACCTAACAATAATAATTTAGGGCACAATAATAACAAAATGGGGGTTACAAGGGTACAATAATAACAATAAGGGGGTTACACTAACAACAATAAGGGACTATACTAGTAATATAGGGACCTAACATGCCCCTCTCCTTCAAAAAAGTGTTGTCCTCAACACTTGAGTAGCTCTGGGTGCTTCTGCATAAAATTCTCATCCTCCCATGTAGAATCTTCAGTGGGTAAGTTCTTCCACTTGATGAGATACTCTGAAATTGATCGATTCCGTAGCTGTCGAGTTCTTGTTTCCATGACCGCTTCAGGTTCCAATATGATTTTCCTTCCTCATCAAGTTCTGGCAATATTGTTTGAACTGGAAGATTTTCACCTATAACCTTCTTTAAGCATGAAACATGGAAAACTGGATGTACTCGCGAAGAAGCAGGAAGCTCCAATCTGTATGCCATAGTACCAATATTTTTCAACACTTTGTAAGGACCATAGTACTTTGGTGATAATTTATTATCCTTCTTAGCTTGCTTGAGGGACATTTGTTTGTATGGTTGTAGCCGTAAAAATACCCAATCTCCTACATCAAAACTTCTCTCGATGCGATGTTGATCTTCTTGTTGTTTCATTCGATTTTGTGCCAAATTCAGGTTATCCTTTAAGAGTTGGAAAACTTCTTGCCGATGCTCGATGTGATCTTCCACTACTTGAACCTTCGAATTTTCTCTTAAATATGATGTGATGGATGGTGGATGATATCCATAAAGTGCCATAAATGGGGTCATTTTTGCTGCAGTATGGAAGGAATTGTTATACCACCATTCAGGGAGAGGTAACCACTTGACCCATTGTGTTTGTTTATGAGATACAAAACAACGAAGATATCCTTCCAGACATTTATTTACTATCTTAGTTTGACCATCATATTGAGGATGATAAGATGAACTATGAGCTAATTGAGTACCCAAACAAGAAAATAACTCCGTCCAAAAATTTCCAGTAAAAATGGGATCTCTGTCGCTCACAATAACCCTTGGGCTTCCATGTAGTTTTTGAATTCTGTCCATAAATATAGTAGCAACTGTACTTTCTTTAAATGGATGAGATAATGCACAAACGTGTGCATACTTGGTAAGTATATCAACTACCACCATGATGACATTCTTTTCTTCAGACTTAGGTAAACCTATGATAAATCCATTGAAATCTCCTCCCAACGTTGACTTGGAATGGATAAAGGTTGTAGAAGTTCCGGGGTCTTAATTGTCTCAACTTTATTCTGCTGGAAAACCAAACATTCTGTCACAAACTTTTGAATATCAGATTTAAGGCCATCCCAAAAAAATTCTTTCTTCACCCTGTGGTAAGTTTTTAAAAATCCTGAGTGTCCTCCTAAAGGAGAAGTGTGCGATTCCAGAAGAATCTTTTGTTTTAGTTGGGAATTCTTACAAAGATATAAGCGATCTTTGTACCATAAGGAATCATTTTTCCAACTAAATGTATCAGATGTACTAGGATCTTGCTGCAACTTTTGAATGAATGTCCATACATATTTTTCCTTCTTCCATTCATCTCTTGCTTCGGTTATCCAATCTGGTTGGATAATAGAAATGGCACAAAGCAATGCTTCCACCTCTTCATTCTTTCTTGAGAGTGCATCTGCAACAACATTAAGCTTTCCTTTTTTGTAGATTATTACAAAGTCATAACCCAACATTTTTGTGACCCATTTTTGCTGCTCTTCTGAAGATAGTCTTTGTTCCAAAAAAAATTTAAGACTATCATGATCAGTTTTTACCTTGAAGTGTCTTCCCATTAGGTAAGTTTGCCATCTCTTTAGTGCATGAAGTATTTCTAACATTTCCTTCTCATAAATAGGTTTCTATAAATACTTTCTTTTGATTGGATGACTTTCAAAAGCAATGGGTCTTCCTTCCTGCATTAAAACAACACCAATTCCATTTCCTGAGGCATCACATTCCACAATAAAGGTTTTTGTGAAGTCTGGCGTAGCTAAGACCGGTGCTAGGCACATTGTCTCTTTAAGATGTTCAAAGGCCTTAGTTGCTTCAGGAGTCCATGAAAATGCATCTTTCTTCAATAATGTTGTTAGAGGTGCTGCTATTCTCCCATAATTCTTGACAAACTTGCGATAATACCCTGTTAACCCGAGAAATCCTCGCAACTGCTTTATGGTTGTGGGGACTTTCCATTCCTTAATGGCTTTAATTTTGTTAGGGTCTACTTTAACACCCTCGTGAGGTACAATATGACCCAGATATTCCACCTCTTGTACTCCAAAGAAACATTTGGATGTTTTTGCATATAATTGTTTCTCCTGCAATAGTTTGAGCACCCTATCAACATGTTCAACATGATCCTTCCAAGACCTGTTGTAGATTAGTATATCATCAAGAAATACTAGCACAAATTTTCTAAGGAAGGGTTTGAAAATGGAATTCATCAACCCTTGAAATGTAGAAGGTGCATTGGTAAGGCCAAAAGGCATGACCAAAAATTCATAGTGACCCTCATGAGTTCGAAATGTTGTTTTTGGAATATCTTCAGTCTTCATTCTAATTTGATGATATCTTGAACGAAGATCCAACTTGGTAAAATAAATTGCTCCATGTAATTCATCCAATAATTCATCAATCACAGGAATGGGAAATTTATCTTTAATGGTGAGCTTATTTACCTCCCTATAATTCGGACACATTCACCATGATCCATCCTTCTTGTGTACCAATACTACAGGAGCAGAGAAAGAACTTTGAATAGGTTGAATTATACCTGCCTCTAACATTTCTGCAATCATACGTTCAAAGTTGCTCTTTTGGACGTAAGGATATCTATAAGGCCTGATGTTTGGAGGAACAGTTCCTAAAATCAAATGAATAGAATGATCATGATCACGAATAGGTGGGAGTCCTTTGGGAGTTTCAAACACCTTGGAACGATTGTCCAAGACTTGTTGGAGATCTACAGGAATAGATGATTTTGGTGTTGGAACTTCTAGTGAGCATAATTGTGCAATTACGCCTTGTTGTTCTTTCTTTAGAAGATTTGTCATGACATTAGAGCTTATTATCCTTCCTGGCTTCCATGCAATACCTTGTAATTCAAATTCCTTTCCTTCTGAAAAAAAATTCAAGAAAAGTTCTTGAAAATTAAAAGCTACTGTCCCCAAAGATTGTAACCATTGTACTCCTAGTACAACATCAGCACCTCCCATAGGAATGGAAAGCATTGGACTAGTCAATACTTATTCCCCCATGGTTAGCTTGATATTATGGAATTTCCCAAAGCAATTTATAGTTTCTCCATTTGCAACCATCACCTGACATTTTGGTGCTGGGTATAGGAAACAATTTAATTCCTTGGCTACCTTACAATGAATAAAATTATGGGTGCTACCTGAATCAATCAACACTATTACCTTTTTCTACTTTATCTGTCCTTCTATCTTGAGAGTTTGAGGAGTGGTAATTCCTGCCAGTGAATTACATGATATGGTCGGTTTCAGTTCTTCCTCTTCTAGGACCGGTTCCTGGTGTATATCCTCTTCTTGTTCATTTTCTTCTTCTTCTTCACAATCTATGTAAAATAATTTCTTTTCAGCACACTTATGACCTTTAGTGTATTTTCTATCACAACTGTAGCAAAGCCCTTTTGCTCTTTTTTTCTTCCAATTGTTGTGGTGTCAACCTTGTAGGTTGTGGAAATCTAGGCGTAGCAACACTTCCTTCTTTATAGAATTGAGTGGTAGGCTTCCTTGTCGCCATAATTTTACATTCAACTTTTCTTGCCAACATGAATGCCTTCTCCAATGAATCAGGTTCCAGAACACGAACTTCATGTTGGATGTTATCCTTTAAAGTTCCTATGAAGAGATCAATCATGTGTTCCTCTGGAATATCAGTTACCCTTATATTCAATTTTTGGAAGTCCTCAATGTGCTGCCCCACTAAACCCTTTTGTTTGAGATTTATCAATTGGCTAAAGAAGGTGTTGCTCTTTGTATCCTCATAATGTGCTATCATTTCCTTCATAAAAATTGACCAAGTGACAATTTTTTTACGGGAGCAAAGCCATCAATACCATACAAATGTATTTTGTTCTAAATGTAAAGTTGTAATGCATACCTTTTGTGTGTTTTGCACGTTATGGAGATCAAAATATTGCTCAATCTATAGTATCCATGTTACAAGATCCTTTCCATCAAACTTCGTCATATCCATCTTTGGAATATGGTGGTTCTTCCCGCCAACATTAGAGTTTATGAAATCATGATTGACATTTATTTTTTTCTCATCATGAGGTTCTTCTAATATCTTTTCACCATTAGGAAACCTTTCTTGTATCAACTTTGTCAAACCTTCCATGTCTTCTTTTAGAAAATTCTTCATGTTTTCCATTTTCTCATCGATCTTAGCTTCCATTTCATCCATCTTAGATTCCATGTCAGCATCCATGCCATCAATCTTAGATTCCATGCCATCTATCTTAGATTCCACGCCTTTCTTCAAAACTTCCATGTCATTTTTTGTTGCTCTTTGCGAGAGCGAAATTTGTTGCACTTGCTCTTGTAATTTTGATATGTCATGTTGCCATTATTCGTCTTCATGAGTCATAGTAGATTTTTCCAAAGGCTTAATGGGTGTTGAATTCTTTTTATGGGCCATTTTATAATCCAATACTGATATCTATTCTACAATATGCCCTTGCAATCAATTCAACTTGATTCTTCAAACAAGACTTATGCAATTCTGAAAACAAAATACACACCTTTTAATTGCTTTTGAGGACCTCGATATTGAAATTGTATTATCTCTGTTATTGCGGCTCTTCAATATCTGAAATTAAACACTGGAGTAGCCCTCTAAATTCTCTTTTGAATGCCATAGGTCTGACTTGATTTGGATTCTCAAAGAAAAATTTATGTCCAATCTCCCACAATGACCTAATTATGGAGTGGTTCAGTATAGCGAACTTGTACGACTTGACACGTGTCACTATTTGTCCTTCGTCTATGAAATTGACAGCCAAGAAACTAAATTCCGTGTGCTTGCGACCACTTTTGATGGCACTCCAATCCGATGCTCAGAGAGATAGTTATTGAAATGTTCCCATGAACACCTTTTTGAGATGAAATTCGGGAGCCTAAAACATCACTACCTTCCACGGATCATATCTCCAAAAATGTTGCGAACCAAGCTCTAAATTTTTTTGACGAGTTTCCTTTGGATTTCAATTTCCCACCATAACAATTTCAGATTCTGAACCTCAGTAGAAAAACAGTTATAGTGAAAATTCCACGATGACCTGTTTAGGATCCTAAAAAAATACCTAACTTCCACGGATCATATCTCCGAAAATATTGCGAACCAAGCTCTGAAATTTTTAGACAATATTCCTCAGGATTTCGGCTTCACACCCTAAAACTTTCAGCTTCTAAAATTTTGTAGAAAAAAATTTATAGCGAAAATTACACGATGACCTGTTTGGAGCAGCAAAACCCTAGAATCCAAAGCTCTAATACCAAATGTTGGGAAACCAGCTCCAAAAAGAGAAGAAAAGAGATATCAACGCCTTAGAAATAAGCCACTTCAAGGGGGAAACCTCCAATAAATTACATGAATGAAAAATTCTTGGATGATGCAATTTACAAAACCTACTTTCTATATATAGGAGTCCATGGGGCCATAATGTAATCCTAGTGGGCCACAATGTAATCCTAGCCAACCTAACAATAATAATTTAAGGGCACAATAATAACAAAATGGGGGTTAAAAGGGTACAATAATAACAATAAGGGGTTTACACTAACAATAATAAGGGACTATACTAGTGATATAGGGACCTAATAGTACATGTGGTACTGTGTACATGCTGTGCATATGGTACTGGTATACATGTGGTATTGTGTTCATGTCGTAAATTTTGTGTTGTGGGAATGTGTGCATGGTGCAGTCGTTGTATCGTGACATGTGTATTTGTTGTGATGTACTCTGTATATGTATATGTATGTTTGTGTACATGTGTTGTGTTTTATAGTGGTTGTAGGTGTATGTGTTTTATTTTACGCAAGATGTATGTTTATGTACATGTATTGTGTTGTATAATGGGTATAGGTTTATGTATTGCATTGTGTTGTACACCGGGTGTGGGTGTATGTATTGTGTGGTATGGTACGCCTTGTGTGGATGTACGTGTTGGAAATTTTGTGTAGGTGTACATGAGTGAAGAGAAGCAAGGGAAATGGGTTATTTCCATGTGTGGTAATTGATTTGGTGTGTGTACAAAAGAACAAAGGTAGAATAAATGACCAATTAAAGGATACATATCAATATATATATATATATTTTTTTTTTCTGTTATGCATGGGATATGTGATTTTGACGTATGATGGTTACATGTGATTTATTATTATGGTTTATGGTGATTTCATGTGATTCATGATTTTAATTTATGATGGTTTCGTTTTGAGCTAACCGTATGTGACATGTTGATACATGATGATTTGATCAAACAACTATTTTGACTTTTGTTACAGGAAGTACATAGAAGTGAAAGTGTACCTTATTGACGGGCTATCAATGAGTTATGATTTGAATCTATTTCAATTTATTTTTAATGTAATGGAAATTATGTGCTTGGTACATAAAATTATGTAATGCCCGATTTTTGATGGTTGAAAATGACTGCAAGAACTAGTAGCGTCAACAAAAGGAATCAGAATAGGCACCAGTATGCTGGTATATCATTTGAGGAGTAGGGACATTGTGGGACATTGGTACCCAATAGTGTCCACTGATTTCCATGATCATGCTATGACCACTATGATGGTTTTAAGGAAGGTATATACCCTTGTTGTTGTATCTTCCGATCAGAGGAAGCCTTTTCAACAAATGGATTGCCTATAATAGGGTATGTCGGGGAATTTAGAAGGTGAGTGAATGCATGGAATGGGATTAGAGGATTTCCTAAGGGACTGTGTAGTAGAAAAGGAAAGGTCAAGGATGTATTTGTTTTGGTCATTAGCATTTCCAGATGGAATTAGATGCACATTGGGAGTGTACCCTGGAACAATGAGCCAGTGAATGTTGACTAAGGGTACATAGCATAATATTGTAGTGTTAGACAATTGATGCAGCTTTAAATTTGGTAGTGGATTCTGGAATTCCTGGGAAGGAAGTGAATCCTTGTACTACTTTGAAGGTGGAGGTGTGATTAGAATCTGGATTAGGGGAAAAAATTAGATAAAAAATGAAAGTGTGAAGAATTGTATGAAACCAGAACGACAATGACCACCCACTGCCAAGAATCGAACACAACTTGTTTCACCAAAAACTGATTTTGGATGAGGAAGATGTTATAGTCTATTGATTTCCATTTAGAACAAGCAATTTTATTTTTTTTTAAATTGCAAAATAGGTACAGGTTGATGGCATGGCAGCCCTGTCAGCTTGGAGGGAATATTCTTCAGTTTTTGGCCAACGAGAATGTGACAAGCGTCAGAATTAGATTCACTAGTTTGGTTTGTGAAGGTGAAACTTGCCCAATGTCCTCCAAGGTTGAATTTGGGTTTATGATGATTTTTATGTGCTAGAATTATTTTTAGTTAAGGTTGGAATTATTTTTAGTTATTAAGGTGCCTCCAATTCTGCCACTAACTTAAATACAGTCTTAATTAAGGTTTAATCCTAGATTAAATGGGATAAGATGCGTAGTTATCATGACTTGTCTGAGCATTATTGACCCAGGCATATGGCGTGGACACATGAGCAGGAGGGTTGGCCCTCTCCTTTCCTGCCATCGAAAGTCTGCTACAATTTAAATAATAGTGGGGCAAGTTTTCTTGGAAGGAAAAAGCCTCATGGTATATTGGTGATCGGCAGTAGAGGTTTGGGGCAGGTCACAAGGTCGAACCCCAAAATATGCCCCTCCATACATGTTTTGCAACACATTTCAACACACACTCGTCGAACCTTTCTTTAAACACTTGTGGGCTAGGGTATGTCAGAACATGCACCATATAATAAAATATGATGCAGAATTTGTATTAAGACACCTTCACCAGCTATTTATAACCCAACGATTTAAAACATATGCAAATCGAACTTTGTATAATGCCACCGTAATAAACATTTGTAATAATATGCGGAAATTTGGAATTTGAATATATGTAGAAATTTGATATTAAGGTTTGGATTTAATTAATAAAATTATATATATATATATATATATATATATATCTATATATATATCTATATCTACATATATATCTACATATATATATAGACTTATATATACATATACATATATACATATACATATACATATATATATATATATATGTGTGTGTATATATATATATATATATATAATTTTATTAATTAAATCCAAACTTTAATATCAAATTTCTACATATATTCAAATTCCAAATTTTTGCATATTATTACAAATGTTTATTACGGTGGCATTATACAAAGTTCGATTTACATATGTTTTAAATCGTTGGGTTATAAATAGGTGGTGAAGGTCTCTTAATACAAATTCTGCATCATATTTTATTATATGGTGCATATTCCGACATACCCTAGTCCACAAGTGTTTAAAGAAAGGTTCAACGGGTGTGTGTTGAAATGCGTTGCAAAACATGTATGGAGGGGTAGAGTTCGGGGTTCGACCTTGTGACCTGTCCCAAACCTCCACTGCCGATCACCAATATACCATGAGGCTTGTTCCTTCCAAGAAAACTTGCCCCACTATTATTTAAATTGTAGCAGACTTTCGACGGCAGGAAAGGAGAGGGCCAACCCTCCTGCTCATGTGTCCGCGCCATATCCCCGGGTCAATAACGCTCAAACAAGTCATGCTTACTACGCATATTATCCCATTTAATCTAGGATTAAGCCTTAATTAAGACTATAGTTAAGTTAGTGGCAGAATCGGAGGCACCCCCAAATTTAGCCAATTTTCTAAATTGTCAGAGCTAACTGGAGACTTCTCTAGATTTAGAGGTAGAATCTAGGGGAAAATTGAATGAGGCCTATCTTGAGAAAATTTTGACCAATGTTTCCTTAGGAATATTCATTCTTAGAATATTGGCATGCTATGAATGAATTGGAATATCTTGCAGAGGCAGAGGAGCAATTCGACAGGTGTTTTTGGTCACTTGAAGAATTTAGAAGCCTATGGCCACCAAGAGGGAATGCCCTGCTCAGATCAACTGAAGGCCAAATGGAGTGAATGAATAGTCATTTTTAGATGTATTTTATGCTATGAACATAATGGTATATTTTTTAGAGGTGTTGGATCACTTCTGAAGGTGATTTTTTCACTCTAGAGATTAAAGAAGCCCATGGCCACGAACGTTGGAGGTCAAGCCTAGATCGTTTGGGAACCAAATTCAGATATTTAATAGTCATTTTCAGGGTTTTGAATGTTCTGAAGCCAATGGGGTAGCCCAAAAATACATTTGAGCAATACAGGTGATTGTAATCAGACATTTGACTCTTAATCCCAAGATTTCCTATCTAGTTAGAGCAAGTCCATGGAGATGTAGCCTAGCAGGGGTGAACTCCGTTATTATCCCTGGCATTATGTGGTTGTTGTGTGTTATATTTGTTTTTTTCAATTGTTGTAAATGATTTTTTAAAATATAATTAACTCATAATTTGATCATCAAAGACACATGAAACTTGACACATAAACCCCTTCAGAAGTGGTTAAATTGAGACAATCCTAATCACACATTTTCAATACTGATGAGGGAACTAGCACAGAAATAACTAGTTTCCCCATATTCAGATCAAGTTGGTATTAGAGAAAACGTTTAGCTCATTTTAGCCAAGATTAGCTAGAAGAATTATCTATTTTTTTTGAATTTGTGCAATGATAATTTAACTGTGTGCAATTTTATGTGTGAAGGATAACATCAAAGTTGAGAACTAAATTCTCAAATCACAACACATAAGCTTTTTATTCATTTCATGTGTGATGGAAACTTCATTAAGTGATGCTTCTAGTCAATATTCCTTAGAAAAAATCTTTGACAAAGAGATGTTACAGAAGCTCTACATCATGATTGATAAGATGCAAGAGAAGTATGAAGATAAGAGGGAGATTGTTAAACTTCAAGAGAAATTGATTTCTAGGAAGGAGGAGAAGAAATAACTTCTTGAAACGATGCATGAGATGGTGACATAGCTCCATGATGCGAAGGAAGCCTTAGCCATGTATGTTCTTGAAAAAGAGGTATGAAATTCAAGTTTATCTTCAATTTTCTCTCAAAATGAATGTGTAGGGGCTTTTCAAAGACACAAAAGAAGAATAGGGTCTACATTATTGATGAAGATGCGCTATGAAGGTAAAGGATTGGGAAAACATGCAGAAGGAATAGTTGAGCCAATTTTTGTTGAGGAAATTCCTAAGTATTTGGGTCTTGGTTATGGAAAACATGAAGGAGAAAGCTCTAAAGCCAAGGAGGCACATGAAGGTGTTTGAAAAGGCACATGAAGGAGGCACATAAAGCTTGTGAATAGTGTGTTCATGAGGAATGGAAAATTTTTACACCCACTTTATAAGAAGGTTCTCTTAAGCATCCAGATAATTAGAGTGGAGAACAAGAGGATGTTGAAAGCTCTAAAGTCATTGAATGCATTGTTGGTATTTCAAAGAGAGCCACAAACTCATCAAATTCACCTCCTCAAGAAGGCAACAAAGACAAATGTTCAAGGTATAAATATTCTTTTAATCAAGTTTCTTTTTATTATGATAATCATGGAAAATTATCACATTAGATTTGGAGAAAGTTTACATGTTACTTTTGTGGTTTGGATAGCCATAATGTTCCAAGATGTTAGAAGAAGATATCCACGCACAGGGAAATTTCAAAGCAAAGGAAGAAGAAAGCCAAAGGTCCATTGGACAAAGCAAGCCATGTTGAAAAAAAGATGCATTTTTTTTGCACTCATTTCCATAGGCAAGGTCATCCAGTAGACAAGTGTTTGACTTTGTATCCAAAAAGTCATCCATGGCATTTGAAGAAGGTGGAGAAATTGAATGCAAGGAATGGAAAATAAGATTCCATAATTCATGTGTGTTGATATGCTTCACATGATGATGATGTTCAGTTAAAAGAAATGCCATTGAAATGGTTTGGTAAGAGATAGTTATAATGATTATCCAATTAAGGCTTTGCATGTCCTTTGATGATTGGTGGTTTCTTGCCTATTGAATGCATGTTACATGTTTACGGAAGAAGGTTATTGAATGTGGAGTATGTTGACTCACTTTATTACAGCAAAATTTTTTCATTTCAGATTTTAAGTAAACCTATATATGAATGGGGTTCTTGTACTCATGATTTTACTTGGGAGAGAGTTGAAGAATTATATACATGAATGAGATTTTGTGTGTATGAACAATGGAATTTTGACGGTTTCATTGTTCTTGAACATGAATGAGTAATTGACCTGTGTCGAACGATTCCTTTGTTTAACATGTATGTTGTCAACTTGAGAGTGTTGATCATTTGCACATGCATGAGTGTTGAGTTGTGTTGATCAATTGTGTGTTACATGCATGTCATATTGACTTGGAAGCGTTGATTTTGTCTCCACAGATGAAAGGGAGATGTTGAAAAAGTGTTTCAAGAGATGTGAAATTATTTTTTGTTGGGAAAATAATTTTCAAATTGTTATACATCCTTATGCTTGACTTGAGAGTCAAACATTTGAAGAGGCATGTTTTTTCTACTTGTGTTTGGTCGATGAATTTTGACACCAATATGTAAGAGTACATGGTGATGTTCACATGATGTGAAATTTGTTGCTTTGAAGGAGAAAGAGGATATGTCATCGAGTTACGTTTCTTGTATGATGTGTTTTCAGATACAAAAAACAACCATCAATCTGAATATGTTGTATTTGTGACAAGATGTCAAAGAATTTTCAGCCAAAATGTTTGTAGCCATTGTAGAGCATTTTATGTGTTGATGCCAAGAAGAGAAGGAGATGGTAAATGCATTCTTCCAAGTGTGGAATTTGGAACCATAGATGTAAAATTATAGTCGTTTCCTTTCTTGGTATTACTGATGATTGGAACTCAATGTTGTAGTTCACTAAGATGGGCTTAAATTGGAAAATTGGTTTCCAAGGAGAAGCTTGCATCAAATGCATGTTTGTGCAAATGAGGAACATGATTTTCAGTGGGAGGGAAATCAGTTAGTTTTCCAAACACCGAGGAATCGATTTGGTACAACAAAAGTGTTATATCAGAAAGCATCCAACAAGTGTTGGATTGGGTTAGCAGCAAAAGGAGAATAGTGGTTGAAGAGCCAAGCCATTTGCAAGGCAAGGCATGTCAGCGAACCGAAGTGGTTGTCATGGAATTTTTCCAAGTGGAATCAAGATGATAGAACTTGGGAAACATAAGAGTATTCAACTTTCATGAGATAACTAGCTTTTGTGGGTCCAAAATAATGTCAGCGGGAAGGTGTGATCATAATCTAGATCATGGGAAAAAATTAGCTTAAAAGTTAAAGTGCTCATAATTTCACCAAACTAGAAAAACACCAATTGATCTGTCCTCAGTAATCCAATGCAACTCATTTCGTTGAACACTGAGTTTGGATGAAGAAGTTATAGTCTACTGCTCACCGTTCAAAATAGGCAATTTTTTTTTTAAAATTACAGAATAAGTACAGGTTGATGACATGGAATCCTAGAAGCATGCATGGAATCTTCTTTAGTATTTTCACAATGGGACTGTGGCAAGTGTCACAATTGGATTCGCTAGTTTTGTTTGTAAAGGTGAAATTTTCCCAATGTCCTCCAATGTTGAATCTGGGTTCATGATGATTTTTATGTGCTGGAATTATTTTTAGTTATTAAGGTTTGAATTGATGTATATATATATATATATATATATATATATATATATATATATATGTAGATTATTTTATTATTTAAATCCAAACGTTAGTATCAAATTTCCGCATATATTCAAATTCCAAACTTTTGTGTATTATTATAAATGTTTATTATGGTGGCATTATACAAAGTCTGATTTGCATATGTTTTAAAACCTTGGGTTATACATAATTTGTGGATGCATACTAATATTACAAAATCCACATCGTATTTCATTATATGGTGCATACTCCAACATAGCCAAAGAACACAAGCCTTTAAACAAAGGTTCGGAAGGCATATGATATAATGTGTTGCAAAACATGTATGGAGGGGTGGAGGTTAGGGTTCGACCCTGTGACCTCCCACCAACCTCTACCGTTGATCACCAATAGAACATGAGGCCTGTTCCTTGAAAGAAAATGTGCCCCACAATTATTTGAATTTTAGCGGAAATCCAATGGTAGGAAAGGAGGGGGCTAGCCTCGCGGGCCAGCCCTCCTCCTCATGTGTCCATGCCATATGCTCAGGTCAATAATGTCCGAGCTAATTGTACTTAGTGCGTCTATTATCCCATTTAATCTAGGATTAAGACTTAATTAAGAATGTAGTTAGGTTAGCAGTGGATTCGTATGAATCCCCAAATTCTATGAATTTTCTAAATTGTCGGAGCTAACTAGAGACTTCTCCAGATTTAGAGGCAAAATCTAGGGGAAAATTAAATGAGGCCTATCTTGAGCAATTTTCGACCAGGTTTGGCTCAGGAATGGTCATTCCTAGCCAATTGGGATGATTTGAATTCATTGGAAGAAGTTTCATATGCATAGGAGCAATTATACAAGTGATTTTTGTCACTTGAACAATTTTGAAGCCTAAGGCCACCAAGAGGGAAGGGCATGCCCAAATCAGCTGAAGGACAAATGGAGTAAATGACGAGTCATTTTTAGATGTATTTGATGCTATGAACACAATAATATAGGTTGTAGAGGCGTTGGAGAACTTATAAAGGTCATTTTTTCACTTTGGAGATTAAAGAAGCCCATGGCCACCAAGATTAGAGGTCAAGCCTAGATCCATTGGGAACCAAATTCAGAGATTGAATGGTCATTTTTGGGGTTTTTGAGTGTTATGAGACCAATGAACCAAGAAATAAATCCATCCATACAGGTACTTGTAATCAGACATTTTACTCTTAATCCTAAGAGGACTTAGCTAGTTAAAGCAGGTCTATGGAGATGTAGCCCAGGAGGGGTGAACTCCTTTATCATCCATGGCATTATGTGATTTTTATGTGTTATATTTATGTTTTTTAATTGTTTTATATGAGTTTTCAAAATATTAATTAACTAATAATTTGATCATTAATGACACATGAAACTTCACGCATAAACCCATTCAAAAGTGGTTAAATTGAGACAATCCTAATCACACATTTCTAATACTGACGAGGGAGATAGCATACAAGTAACTAGTTTTCCCATATTTAGATAAAGGTGTGATTCTATGGACTCCCTTGTTGCTAATATGGGCATCATATCCTTTTATTTGTTGGTTGAGAAAATGTGTATATGTGTATAGTATTGTAAATACCATAATGAGTTTTGTTATAAGCTCCAATTCATTATATGATTTTCGTGATGATTTTTTCTTTTCAACATGTTATTCATTGCAAATACTGCAACAAGTTGTGTTTTAAATATCCATAGGTAGCATGTTTTATTTTTAGTGATTTACTGGTTTATAGGTATCATTGAGTATCAATGATGGTGTTCCCCCAATGGGGAGGGTTCTCTAACAACAAGGTGAAAATTCCATGTAATAAAAGTTAATAAAGGAAAAATAATAACCATGGTTGATGAGACACTTATTGCAATATGAGTATTGGGAAAAACATCACTGTAGGTTTTAATTTTGGTTATTATGGCGAAAGGAAATTGGAAAAGGAAAAGGAAAAGGATTTGGAAAGGAAAAATGACATATTTTTCACACTCATTTATGTAAATAATGTAAATATGAAAGGTCAGAGGTTGCATGTGAGGAGGAAAATGTAGGAAAATAATGTAAAATGAACAAAATACAATGCTCTTCAATAAAAAGGCTTATGAGGATCAATTAGTACCATTTGTCAATTCATTTTTGGACCTATGTCATTATTCTCTATCTCTCTCACTCTTGGACATTTAGATTTTCTTGGAGCACTTGGGCATTGGAGCAGGAAAGGAAAAGTAAGCAAGAAGGAGGAAGAAGGCAAGGAGGAGTAGGAATCAATCATATATAACATGATTTTTGGCAGTTATTGATTTTCATGTGTGTTTTCCTTTCTAGATTTGGTATGCATGGCATTGCATGTGGTTTTTTTCTGTCATGTCATGGCTTTTTCTAGGTGTGACAATGTTTTCATCCTAGCCTTTTCATTTCTGAATAACTTTGATGATATGGGTTTGTCATCCTTTGGTTGAGCTAGATTGTCGGGTGGACTAAAATTTGAGTTGGTTAGATCTAGGAAATGACAAACACATGACTGGGTGGTTCCAAAATGGTACTTTGGATTGTGGTAAATCCACTGGCCTAGTAACCCCTGAACCAGATAGTGGTTCATGGTAAAGCCAAATTTGTGCCTCGGTGGGCCTAAGAATCCTTTCCAATGAATGGCGAGATATACATTAATACAAGAGGTGGATTTCTTTCCATTGGGCCTAGTAGTCCCGGGATGGGATGTATGGTAAGGCTTGGAGAGTAGATCTTGGTGTAGGTCCTAGTAACCCTTGGATTGTACTGTGGATTACAGTAATGCCTAAGAGACTAGGAGGCACTGAAATTCCTCATGGTGTATTCAGAGAAATATTGTAGCATTCATTCTTGTTTGGTTCCTTTTGGTTGGTTATGAATCCCATATTCATGTTTGGAATATGGCACTTGATTGAGTGGTTTAAGAAATATTTGGCTTAGCCAATCTATGGTCGGTTGGAACACGGAATTTCTGTCTCTAGTTGGTTTCTACATTCATTAATGAGAAATTCATTCCCTTGGTATTTCATATGCAAATGTACTAGTTTATATGTGGATTTTATTGCTATTGTTTTTATGATAATTTTGTCATTATTATGTTGTTTATGAGCATGCATTTACTCAGTGATTATGTATGCCTCTATTCATGTTTTTAGTAGTACATGAATAAATATATATATATATGGTCAAATAGATTGTATTTCATATAATGATGTAAGAGATAACTACTTCTTAGTGATTCTCAGATAAGTATGAGAGCCCTATGTTGCATTTTGTTGTTTAAACATGTAGTTTAAATATTTGTGATATGTTCGAACAAATGCATTTCATGTCTAGGAGGGCTCTAGATGAGTTATTAATGATTCGATTTCTTGTGTATCATTGTTCTGTTGTTATTTTTCATCTCTGAAATTTTCATGAAGTTATGGGCAGAGCACTCGGTTCTGGGCTTGAAAAGGTGGCTTAAATCTTGGTGTTATTGGCCTAGAACTGAGTATTTAAGGCCTTGACCACTAGCATGGAGCGTTATGTCTGCAACTATATCCTCATGGACATTAGCTTGCAAGCCTATGCGTGTTTCTAACACTCAAAGAGGTCAAGAGGTAAGTTTGACCGAGGGGTAAGAGGCCTGAATGGTTGGCATAGCTCCAGGGGGTTTCATTGATGATTTACAAGGTTTTTTTGTTGTGTTTCCATCGTTTCCACTTCCTTAAGGTCACTTAGGAGATTAAATATCATATAGTAGCCTCCCGTCACATATTTACCCCAGTTGGATGGTTACTTGGTTTTATGTTGGAGGAGGGTGTTATAGAGTGGTATTATATTATGGTTCAACCCTCAGATTAGATGGGAAGTGTGTTGATCATTCATTTATTTTGGTTGCATATGTGTTTCTGAGACCTATGTTGTATGTGCTTATTTCATCTGTGTTGTGTTGGCCATGGTGGCAGTAGCGTCACCATGGAAGTGATAATGGTGTTGTTGTCAACATATTTTCATGAGTGTATGACTAGTTATGTGTTTCTCATTGTTACATATTGTGCATTCATTACTTATTTCTGCTAGCGTTGCATATTGGTCATGCTTCAATGTTATCCGTCAAAGATTGATTTTGTGATGTCATTTGCGGGTGCATATGGTTGAGTTTGAATTGTTTGATTTAGGTTGTTGTGCATAAGGTCATTTTATGAAATTAGGTCATAATGATGATATTGGTATGATATCCTTCTAATGTGGTTGCTACGATAGATCATGAGATGCAAATCATTATGGTGAAGTTGCAACAATGGAGTTTGGGGTAAGTGCATATTATCATACAAGTTGTATGCTTGGGATGAGGGTATGTGATTCATGGTTGCTGTAAGCATTAGGGTTATTTATATTTCTTTCATTCTATTATCATGGTTACATATGTGATAAATGCTAGCCGATCAATGTAGTCATATGCATTATGGTTATGTGTATGTCTTTCATTCTACTGATTTTATGGTGAAATACACGATATATGTTAGCTAATTAATGTGATCATATGTACATGTATGGGTTATTAAAGCATGGTATTAACTTGATGATTATGTTATATTTTTTTGATGAGCATGATATACGAAAATTTCAAGAGAGTTTGGGAACTTTCATTTTTTAGCCTAATTTTGATCTTCGGATCATTCCTCCCCAGTAGAAAATTTTGGACCCCAAAATTTATCTTATCCTAGAAAAATAAATGAGGAAAAACCTCTTAAACTTTCGCGATCTCAATCCCTTCTATTCATTTTCAATTGGTGCCTTCAGGCTACAATCAGGGTACTACATCTATCCTTTGCATGAAGTCCTAGTATTCATGTCAAGAAACAAGCCACAATTCTTCTAAACGTGCATGAAAAAAAACTTCGATGGATGGAATATAATCATTTTCTCCAAATCCATATTTCTTGGCTCAAAAAAAACTTGATCTTGAATTCCCTATTTGCAGAAGAAAAACATGATTTTCCATCTTGGAAATTAGAAGCAACTCAATGTTTTCCATGCACTGATATATATACTTTTCTTTTCTATCCTCAAATTGCACTTGTACTCTAATGTACAAAAGTTTCATTTATTCAATGACACACTTGGGTATTTATATTATGCATAATATTTATCAAAGATATCATTAAAAAACAAGATTCATCTTGAAGAACTTGCATCATTAAGTACACGACGCAACTATAGACATGCAAAACATACAAATGTTCATCCCAAAAATTCCTCAAACAATTGGACTTATTAACAAGCCAACACAACATGACATGTCAAATAAAACATATTTATTGCAAATAAGTGATTATTCATGTCTTCACTTTACAAAGTACCCAAACGGGAATGTACAACAAGTATTTACAATTTTTCAAAGTAATAAGAATATACAAAACAATCTACCCAATCTTTGCTTATCCTAGGCTTACGGGTTCTCTTCTTGCACCTGATCTCCTTTGAGGGTTGGTTTAGGAACTACACCAGTTTCCTCTTTTCCACCTATTTCTTTCCATGCAATGAATTGCATGACCTCTTTTTCCTTCTTGGGACAAAGTTTCAGATGAATTTTCTAGCACCTTTCATTCCCATGCTCACTCATCTTACAATGGGTACAAAAGTACTGTCTCTTTCCCACCAACAAATAAGTCTCCAAACAAGGGAGAGGTTTTTCATGCTTTATTCTAAGAATTTTGTTCATTATTTTTACCATCAATTTGCGTTGATCACTAGCAACCACACAATGGTCACCTGCATCACAACATGTGCACTAGGATACATGTCCCATCAATAATTAAAATCACCAACATTTTAAAATTTCCCATGACATTTATGCATGTTCCTTAGGTGGTGACTTTGATGATGGCAATCAGACTTTGCATGTACTTTGAAAAATTCATCTCTCTTGCGAGATAAATTTCCATTATCACTACCATCTTGGTGTGACATATCATCACTTGGTGATTTCTTTGACTTGAAAATTTTAGATAACTATCCAAAATATCCATGACCGTAACCCAATCTTTCATACTGTGGTTGCTCCTTAACCTCCATAATATTAGTAATACCTTGGCCATTTATTCTGATACCTTCTCCTTCATAACCCATCCAAGCTAAGAACTTTGTACCAATGCCTTTAAAATGTTTTTCAAAGGTTGCAAAAGATGTGTTATCAACGTAAACTGAAGGAGTAGAAATAAAGATGTTGATTACATCCTTGGATTTATCACCCACATTTTTTGTTTCAGATGTTGATGACTAAGTTGAAAATGACTCAAGCCACACACATTTACTAACCTTCCTCTGATGCTTTGCAACTAAACAAATTGGGTCTTATTATAAACAATTTTTATAATATCTTCAAGGTGGTGAGTTATTTTTCACATAAACTTTTCAAAAGTAACATATTCACATGAAAATCAAAATGAAAAACATGAAGAGTAGAAAACATAATTTTATGACATAGTTCACCCCTTGTGAGATACATCTTCAGGCCTACTCAAACATCTAGAACACTTTATTGATTTTAGTGGCAAAAGTGTACATGCAAATTGTTGACAACTGAGTGGCTTGTTTCCCCTACAAGGAAACATTCTAGTGCAAAGAATTCTCACTCCCAAAATTATGAGCACCAAAAAAATTCATGAAAAACATAGTTACCTATCAAACGGGAAAATTACCTGGTACACATTTTTTTGACGTAGCAAAAAAAGCACCCGATCTTGAAAAGTGGTGATGCAGAATAACCCTTTTTTTTAGCATAGTTTTGGCACATTAAATTTTCTTATGATTGTTTTTTTAAATGTCATGATTTTCATGTTGATTTTGAAAAGTGGTGATGCAGAATCACCATTTTTTTGTGATTTTTTTGGCAATCTAAATTTTTTTATTTATCAAGTATGGCCATTTGTTTAAAATGTTAGTGACTTTCATGCTAATTTTCAGAAGTGTTGATACAACATCAATCCTTTTTGTTTAGAGTGGTAATTTTCATCATAGTAATAAAAAATAAAAAAAATAAAAAATAAAAAGACAAAAAAATAAAACATAAAAAATATGAAAAAAACCAATAAAAGTGGACAAAAAACAAAAACAACTTCAAAAATAAAAATAAAAAACAAATAAATTCAAAAAAAAGGGAAAAGATTCAAAAAAGCTCATAATATTAATGAAAAAAAATTAACCAAAAATAAAAATTAAGTAAAAAAAAAATAGCATAATTAAAGAAAATGATAAAATAAAAAATATTAAAATAATTAAAATAAAAAAAAATATTAAAATAATCAAAATACTAAAATAAAAAATAATTAAAATTTAGGAATATATATATATATATATATATATATATATATATATATATATATATATATATATATATATATATATATATATATATATATATATATATATGATGATGATGATGATGATGATGATGATGATGATGATGATGATGGTTAACGTCTACTTAGACCAAAATTTGGTCTATCGGACCTAAAGAAAAAAGTTATTTAATTTGATTTAAGATTTTATTCCTATGCTCAAAAAACTTGGAGAGAAGCCTCTCGAGCTCACTATAATTTGGACATCTTAAAAGGCTAAGAAGGTCAGTATTGCAACACAGATTATGAAATTGAGCTCTAATGTGGTTGTACGCGGGGCACTCTAAGAGAAAGTGATTTTCATCCTCGATGTTCATATTCTCATAGAGATGGCAGATCCTTTCCATCCATGGTGTTTTAGGAACTCAGTCCAACGACCTGTTTCACTATGGAGCTCATGAGAGTTTGTTCTAATCTTGGCTATATTAATTTTATTCTTTGAGCTAGTTAAAACAGAGAGATACTTTTGATATTCCAAGGTGGGGTTGATGACCTCATTATAATACCTTAATTTTCTTTTAGCTGCTAGATCTTTCTCACACTACATTTTTTCTTTGAACTTAGAAGTAACAATTTTTTTAATGTTATTGATGTTTTGCAATGCAACATTCTCATCGATCTCCCAATGGTTTAACCAGACCCTGGTGTCTTTATACCAACGTCGTTTAAGCCTTAGGTGGTTTTGGGTGGAATTTAAAGATAGCGTAGGAATTTTATGGTCTCCTATGCTATTGAGCTTGTGCTTGTACAACATAAACCTAGTCATAGCTAGGCTCTCGATAGGGGAAAGACCCACTTCTATAAGGAGAATAGGATATGGTGTATTTCTTTTAATTTTAAGGTTATACGTTATAAAATGCTTTTGGATTTGCTCAATATTTCTCCAGGATTCTCTAAAGAAGCTGTAACCCCAAACCTCACATCCATATAAGATACCAAGAGTGACTAAAGTTTGAAAGAGGAATTTTTTCTATCTCACATTACGAGGTTTGTCGTTTTACAATTATTTTCAAGACCAAAATAAGCTTTCCACCGCCCATTAATCCTTTTCTGAATGCTATAGTTCTAGTTGAGCTTGTGATGAATATCAATTCCTATGTACTTGTAAGAATACACTTCCTCCAAGTTACTATTTTCATACATAAAATTAGCGTAAGTGTCCTTGGATTTGATAATCATAACTTTTGTTTTGTCAGTGTTAACAGACACACCCATGGTAGAGTAGAAATCCTTAAGAAGTCTAAGTTGCTTATCAAGATCAGATGGGCACCTTGCGAGAAGAACAATATTGTCTGCATAGAGAAGAAGGATGATGACTATCCCAGCTAAGATCGTGCCAGCACATCCTGCTTCCTCTAAACAACCTTCTAGCTTGTCGTTGTAAATGGAAAATAGGGTCGATATTACACTTAATATATTTCGACCACCCCCCATTGCTATTTAACTTGGCAATTACATTCTCATATAACCTTATAACGGCCGCTCTTAGCTTGAAAGGAACATTTAGCTCTTCTAATATATTCAATAGGTTATTTCTAGGAACCATATCGAAAGTCTTTCTAAAGTCCACAAAGCAATAGAAGAGATTGGATTTATCATTATGACATTCCTCCACAATGATCCTAAGTGTAACGAGGTGGTCCGTTGTTCAGTGTTGCCTTCTAAAACCCACTTGGCCTTTAGTCTGCTTACCTTCACTTTATTATTATATATTCAAATAATAATAAAAAAACACAATTCATATTTTTTAGTTATGAAATAAAATCAAAATAATTAATAATTTAATAAAAAACAAATTAGGTTTAAAAAGACAAAAAAATTAAATTAAAAACAATTAAAATTACAAATGATATTAAAAAAAAATAAAAATAAAAATTAATATTTTTTTAATAATAAAAAAATAATAAAATTTTTACTAGAAGGGCGGTTAAATGGATATATTTTTTAATTAATTTTTTTTTATTAATTGGTGTTTTTTAATTTAATTTTTAACTTTTAATTTCTTTTATTTGTTTATTTTTAAATTTATTTATTTATTTATTTTAATTTTTAGATTTATTTGTTTTTTTTTATAATTTGAATTGTGAAAATGTCTATTTTTTTATTTTTTTTAATAATACTTTTTTTCTAATTTTTTTGAATTAAACAAAATGATTTTTGTTATTTTGTTTTATTTAAAAAATCTTGTTTTCATATATTTATCCTTTTTTTTAATTTAACTTATTATTTAATTTTTCTTTTTAAATTTTATTTTTTAAATCTAATTTTTATTATTTTAAAATTTACTTTCTTTTTCAATATAATTATTGTATTTTAATTCTAATTTCTAAATTTAAATTAATTATTATTTTAATATTTTAATTAATTATTAATTTTTTTAATAATTTTAAATTTTTTATTTTATCATTTTTTTAATTAGGCTCCTTCTTCTTCTTCTTATTATTATTATTATTATTATAACTTCAAAAAATATTTTTTTTTGTTTTCTTTTGGGTTAATTTTTATTTATTTTTCTTTATATTCTATGTTTTTTTTAATATTTCTCTTTTATATTTATATTTATATTTTTAAATTTATTTATTTAATTTTTCTTTTTTTTACAAGTGATATTTTATCTTTAATACCATGACTAAAAATGGTTAGAATTTTGTTTTCATAAAGGTGATATTTTATCTTTAATGTCATCCTGGAATTTTTAAGGCTTTTCAGATACATGATAATAGATTTACTTTAATACCATGCCTAAAAATCATTGGAATTTTAAGACTTGATATTTTATCTTTAATGTCGTTATAAAAAGTTGTTGACAATTTACCCTGAAAAGAAAAAGACGTTATTCCAACATTAACACTTTTCATTTTCAAGGTGTTTTTTGCACACAAAAAATTGACGACAATATTCTCGCATCAACACTTTTCAGTTTTAGGCTATTTTTTGCACACAAAAAATTGGTGATGTTAATCCACCATCAACACTTTCTGTTTTGAGGGTTTTTCAATTGTTTTCTCAAAAAAAAAAAAATTGTTTTTAGCATAATTTAAAAAAATGTTGAAATTTGACCCGAAAAAAAAGAAAAAAAAAACAGTGCATTCTGGAAGACACAATTTTCGTTTTTGGGTTTTTTTTTCATGTTTTTTGCATTTTTCTAGGCTAGAGTTCTTGTTTTAAGGTAATAGTTCATGTTTGATCGATAAATATGTTGAAAATGTCAAGATGAAAAAGGACTCACATACAAAGTCCCTTTACTCCACCTGAAAACCAAGGCTAAAATGTACAAAAATTCCACAGTAAACTAATGAAAGGAGCTTATCTCAAAAGACATAATGAGAAAAGAAAAAGACGAGATGCACCATGGAAGTGACCATTACTGCAGATAAAATAAGGAGGCCATAAAACCACTACAAGGTTCTCTCCATGCTCAAAATGCCTTCAAAACGACTTCAAACCTCTTATTGTCTCTTGCACTAAAAGACTCAAGCCTGAAAAATTCCTTCCGAAAGTTCTCCAATCAAAAAAATAAGGCTTGCATTGGATTCATAATTCCAAAAAACCCTATCTCAACTCTTGTTGGGCACAAAAATAACAAAAAGTGATCCATTTATGGCTCTCCAAACTTGTTTTTGCTATTTTTTCGTGAATTTGATAGAACCTACTAATGATGTGACATTTTTCCCCTTTAAATAGTCCGGGAGGCAAAAATTTCACCAACAACCGTTTTATTTTGTTGCTTCATTAATTTTTCCTATAACCACTTTGCAAAAAACATGGCCATATGACAGCCATACGGCCAAGGGCTAGGGCCAACGGTCTACCCCTATCGGTGCTGAATTATTCATCATTAGGAAAGTCATCACATTGTTGGATGTGGACGTGGGTCGGGGCTAACTGCCTATGTCCTTCGAGCTAGGCCTCCGTGCGATGAACATATGGTATTAATATGGTCAGGGGTTAGGGCTAACCACCTGCCCCCACCGTCGAAGTCCTCTGACCTGTCTGCCTATGGTTCTATGTGCTCCCATATGTCGAGTTGTAGAGCTTCAACTCTACCCAAATCCATTCGTTGTGCCGATGGTCTTGTGCACTTTGTAATGACAAGGGGCTAGGGATAACACCTAGCCCCACTCCTTTCTGTTGTAGGTCATGTGGAGAGTAATGTGACTTGGCGAGCGGGGACAATGACTCGACCCTTCCTCCAAAATGCGAAACCATATGAATTAAAATTATGCGACAACCATTATGGGTTAAGAACCAAATTCATAATGCAACTATGGAGGCCAAAGTTTGTATGCAGTTGGTCAAGGGTTTGTTCCTCCCTAAGGCCTTTGGAAAAAATAGAAATCATTTGACCAATAATGAGGTATCATGTGGCTACCTCTCATTGGGACATGTGGCAACCTCCTATGGGGCCACTACAACACAACGAACCAATTAAATGATGGCACCATAAACCTATACAGAATTGAAACATGGAGAATTCTAGTTGGTCAACTGTACACCCATTTCACATGCTGATGTCATCATGGCATCAATAGTACGTATTGTACAGTCAACATCCTAGTTAGCCCACCTCGAAAACCTCTTTTTATTGGTCAAAAAATTCAGAAAAAAAAATGATTTTTTCATATGATATCAGGTCAAGGAAATTCAAGCATCGTTGGAATCATAAGAATGAACACTATGACTTAAGGTTAGTTTCCGGTGTTTCTAGGAACTTTCATTTTTTAGCGTAATTTTGATCTCGAGATCACATGATTAGGTTACTTACGAATCTAAATTGGTATTGATGTTAAAAAAAAATATTAGGAATAAAATAATAGTCTTGTTCCCTAAAAGAAGCTTCATGAGAGCCACGATGTAACAACCCCAATTTTAACATGCAATTAATTATATCACATAAACAATGAATAATCAACCCAGAAACTGTTTAAATAATCATCATGGAATTTTCAGAAACATGAGCAAGACGACTTAACTGTAATGGCAATTTTCCTTACTTGAGACTCCAAGGTTGCATGCTATTTGAATCTTGTTGGCCGCAACAAGGTTTTGGGGACAACTCTCCACCTAACTGTAGGCTCAGCTGGATGTAATCCTTCTACAGCTAGCCACCGCCGAGCCCTCATTCAACATACTACTGCCAGGGTATCCTTTGCCTCCCAATACCTTTCTCTCCAAAGAATAGATGAAAGAATGAATGGTCTTTGAATCTTCCTCAATTTCTATTAAATAGACCAAACAATCAAATGGGAACCACATGCACACATTCACTATGTCAACATGCAACTTAAGTTTTACTTAATTTAGTGTTCTCTTACTTTTTGTTAGCTTTACTTAATTTAGTGTTCTCTTACTTTTTGTTAGCTTTAGTTAATTTAGTGTTCTCTTAGTTTAACTTTCTTTCTATTAGTTTCTTAGTTTAACTCTTTGTTAATTTATTTACTTTTGTTAATTGATTATTTATTTAACTTTAATTATTGTTTATTGTTTTAGGACTCCAATTTATTATTTACTATTTTATTTAGAACTCCAGTTATTTCTTAATGTTTTATTTATTATTTATTTATTATTCTCTTGACTATTTATTTATTTACTTATTTATTAAATTATATTATATTATTTATATATTATTTATTATTTTATAATTATTATGGGACATTACATACTCCCCCTCTTCAATTAACTTCGTCCTGAAGTTAAGTATTTAATGATATTATATTATGCTATTTATTATTCATTACTTCATGTGCGACCAACACCCTTTGCTGAACTAGTATAACCAGCAGGCATCGAAAGTTTTTCACAACACCCATGAAATATCAAGGAATCTATGTCCTTTTTCCCACTTTCAGAACCAGGCATAAGCCTCCTCGGTTTGTCCCTAGCCAAGGCTGGCCCCAAGGCTTGCGCCCGACTCAGACCTCATCTGCCCCAAGCCAGGCACCCGGTCCCAATACTCAATGACTCCGGGCATCTTGCAAGGCTGGCCCACTCCCTCCACAGCTCCTTAAGGTGCACAGCCCTAGGCATCTAAGTATTAAACCCACTTCTAGACTTCGGTGTTCCATCCAATACCAGGCACTTTCCCTACAATATTAGGCCCTTGGCCTCCTCAAGATGGTCCCACAGCCCTTCAAGAGCTATCCATTAAGAGATATATAAGACAAAGGAACCATTGGTATATCTAGTGTTGATTGAGTTTGTTCCAAGCCCATATAGTTTTACTTATTCTCCCTCATATTTATGGGCTCCCACGAGATCATCGAATAAACTGACACTCTCGGCCCATCTATGGATTTTCCTGCCAATCACCACATCTCAACTTGTATCCAATACATTATTTATAATCATAACATCATAAAAATAATTTACCTTCTAACTCTTGCATTTCATCATAATAATATAACATCCAAATTAGATAGTAAAGAATTGCATCCTCATGCATGTCACAAAATCTGTATTGATTTTGCATGTTTCACATCATGAAATACCATCATAAGTTATAACATCAACATACATAATAAACTAATCACTTGTCAATATAACCTCATTCCATAACATCCTAAAACTGGTGCATTTCACAATCATCATATTCCTACAACTACATAAGTAAGAAACACATATGCATTATCACCCTCATCTCATATAATTTTAAAACCATAACTGGAATCATAAGGTACAATTTAGGTGTATAAATAAAATTTAAACAATAAGACACGATCTGGAGGTTTCATAAAAGTTTCTATCCTAGCTAAATTATGTGTTTCTGTTTAGTTCACCTCACAATATTAATCAAATAGATATGGAAATCCTTTAAAAATAACATCTACATCTTCCTAGGTAGCGGAGCCTGGACTATATTGGTCCCACTGGACCTTGACTTGCTCAAACTCACGGTTCCTGAGTCGACAAACCCAACAGTCTAGTATACAGAATGGTTCGACCTGAAGGACTCTCTCCTTGAGAACCTGTAATTTTTCAAATGTTAGCACATCGGATGGGTCAGGTACATATTTTCTAAGCATAGAAACATGAAATACATTAAGCATTATTCTTAGATGGAATGGTAGCTCAAGCTTATAAGAAACTGGTCTGATCCGCTCTAGGATCTGAAATGGGCTGACAAATCTACGGGATAACTTTGTTCCCTTGCCAAATCTGAAGGAACTCTTAGAGGGTTTGACTCTAACAAAAACTTGGCTTCCTTCCTCGAAGATTCTATCAATTCTCTTTGCATCAACATAACTTTTCTGGCGATCTCTGGCTTCTTGTAGTCTCTGCTTAATTATTTTAATTTGTTCTTCCATTTCTTGGATCATTTCTAGACCTAACATGACATGATCCTCTAATCGATCCCAGCTCAATGGAGTACAAAATGGTCTTCCATACAAGAATTCGAAGGGAGCTGCCTGAATTGAACTGTGATAAATATTGTTGTAGGCGAATTCCACTAAAGGAAGGTATTTCTCCCATTGATTTTGTTGATCCATGACATACATTCTGAGCATGTCCTCTAATACTTAGTTAACTCTTTATGTTTGCTCATCTATCTCCGGATGATATGCAGTACTGAATTTTAGTTGTGTTCCCATAGATTGTAAAAGGATTTTCCAGAATCTGGAAGTAAAGTGTATGTCTCTGTCAGATATTATTTTCCGGGGCACTCCTTGAAGGCGAATTATTTCCTTTAGGAAAACTTGATCAATAGATGGTACATCGAAGGTTCTCTTAACTGGAATGAAGTGAGCACTATTAGTTAATTTGTCAACCACGACCATGATGTAGTCATGTCTTTGGGAAGTTATAGGTACTCCCACAACAAAATCCATTGAAACCACTTCCCACTTTGTTTCTGGTATATCATGGGGTTATAAAAGACCTATAGGGTGACAATGTTTAGCTTTAACCTGTTGACATTCTAGACAGTGGGCCACGAAATGTGTTATATATTTTTTCATTCTTGCCCAGAACAATAGTTGTTTCAAATCTGCATACATTTTCTGGACTCCTGGGTGTGCAGCATATGGAGCTTGGTGGGATTCTTTCATTATCAGATTTTGAATTTTAGCTGGTACATACATATTAGCATTATACCATAGCAACCCATCCTCATCCAAGGTGTATCATTCCCACTTGGATGCCATTGGTACTTCTTCTTGTATGGTAGGTTTTATTTGCTGGTATTGTGGGTCCCCTATTAGGTGGTTCATAATCTGGATTTTTAGGTCTGTCTTTGCTGACAATATTGAGTGGACTCTAGGTCTCCTGCTTAAAGCATCTGCAACCTTATTTTCCTTCCCTTTGATGTAGGATATTTTGAAATCATATTCACTAAATAACTCGCTCCAACATCATTGTCGAGCATTAAGGTCCTTTTGGGTGAATATATGCTCAAGAATTTTATGATCTGTCGTTAATTCAAATTGGTGCCCCATCAAATAATGTCGCCATAGTCTCAGGGCCATTACAACTGCAGCTAAATCCAGATCATGTGTGGCATAATTTATTTCATGGGTCTTGAGTTTACGGGCAGAATAAGCAATAACCCCTCCATCTTGCATTAAGACTACCCCTAATCCTTCTCCTGATGGATCTGTACACACAAAAAAGTCCTTGTCCATGTCGGGCACCCTTAATATTGGGGCAATTGTTAAGCATCAACTTAGCTCCTTGAATTCTCTTTCACACTCACTTGTCCATTCAAACCTAACCTCTTTCCTTTGGAGGTTTGTGACAGGACTGGATATCCGTGAAAATCCTTCTACAAATCTTCTATAGTAGCCTGCCAACCCCATAAAGCTGCGTACTTCCTTGACCTTCTTAGGAGCATACAAGAAACATACAAGCAACATAAAATAATGTCTCTTTCTAATTTTTTCACTAAACGCAGAAATTCAAGGGTCATCATGATGTTTTTAGCAATACTAAAGCATGTTTGAGTTTTAATGATGATTAAGGAAGGTTAAAATAATTATATATTTAAAAAATACTTGCAAGCTAAAGCATCAAAAATATGAATTGAAACACCATATAGGACCTTTTTGTAGGGTCTTTAGCTTGTAACTAGGATGGATCCCATTAATTTGTTTTTGATAACACCCATGTCCAAGGGTCTAGACCATAGTGAAAAATGAAAAAAAGGAACTTAGATAGGAAATTAACATTATACGACTTAAATTTTGTAAGAAAGGCCTTTAGTAATGACATGTGACTTCTTCGTAGGGTCTTTCACCTCAAAGTAGCATTACATGTGGATTAGGTTGTTTGGCATTAAGTAGATGGGTATAGGGTAGTTTAACAGATTTGGGATAGGAAAATAGGTAAAAATCCATTCAAATAAAGTTTAATGTTAAATATCTATTTTAAAATATGTGATGATCATGAAAAGTAAATTTTATCCTACACAAATATAAAGACTTAGACCTACACACTAAGAAATTCTCTTTGGTTAGGTCATATTAATTGGCACTGTAATTTTAGGGCTTCATTGACTTTATTAATTTAACAAGTATGCAAAAAACGTGGTGTAGAAAAATATGAGTTATTTATAATTGTTGAAAGTTAAGTCAAGAAATACCACTTTAGGTACTAAAGCAGTTTCTTAACTTGAACATATTCATAGTATTTGTAAGGAAAAATAGCAAACCACATTTATGCAATATTTTCATTAATAAAAGTTATATATTTTAGAGCTAATTCAATTTCCTCCATTTTTTCCTTTTACATCATATTTTAATAAATTTTCCATGTATCTAGAATAGTTCCTCTAAACCAACACATTATTTCCTTAATTTATACCAAATATTTTAAGATATAAAAATTAAAATTTATTCTTTATATATTGTAGTGCCCATAACATACACCGTGATTTTGTACCGTGCAAACATTATAAATAAAATTTAATAATTGGTTTCAACTCATGAATGAGACATGGATCCACTGTTTGAGGGCCAGAGCCTGAGTGGTGTTGGGCTAACCTAATATAACACACATCACTTAATAGTTAGCAAGAAAATATTATCAAGAAAATTCCCATGTTTTTTTCCCATACCTCTTGGGAGGAGATAAATTGGGGAAAATGAATAGTTTCGTAAGAGAAAAAAAAAGAACGCAAGAAAAATAAGAGAGAATGGAATGGAGAATTAAATTTTCGAATAAAAAAAAGAGAGGATATGTATGGTGTGTAGAGAACATTGGAGAAAGAGTAATCATGAGTGCATCTTGAGTACTAGAGGATCATGCTGAGGCTAAGAGGGTGCATATCCAAGCTTAAATAAGTTAGTGGAAGGCTGAGAGGAGAGAATTTGGTGATGGGTTGTTGTTGTGTAGCTCATAAACCACCAAGGGATTTGTGAGGAGGATGATAAACACCTTAGTGCTTGCAAGGAAGGTTTACAAACCACTATCGAGAGTAGAAATCAATGGGGTGCTTGCTGGAGCCACTAATGAACCACTGAGTATTTTCCAATATGCTTGATAAATGACTCAATGATTTCCAAGTAGGGTGATAAATAACCCAAAATTATGATGTATAAGATATCTATAGTGCTAACCTTAAGGAATTGATCAGGTGCTCAATTTTATGCTAAATAATAAAAATTCTTAGATTGGATTGAAACCTAACCCACCCCGTAGTGCTCGTAGTTTTGAATCTGGCGTAGTTCGTTTCATGAAAAATAGTCACCATATGCTCCCAGAAATGTGATATGTTCGCTTTGCTAAACAGGTAAATTTTTTCCAGGGATACTGGCTAGGCATCTGTATAATCCAGTTAGCAAAAGGTATATTCTAAGGAATATTCCTTGAAATATTCTCAAAATATTCCTTGGAATATTCTCAGAATATTCCTACAAATGGACCTATGAATGGCTGACAAGTGTCAGCATTAGATTGGCTTATTGATGTTGGGTTGGACCAATGAGGTCATGACACGTGGAAACCCATATATGTTAAGATCCACATTATTGCATTAATTAATGGAGGCACAGGGGTTCCACTCTATGACCTTCCCACTGCTAGGACTAAGCTTTACCACCTCTGCTACATGTTGGATCTTAACATATATGGGTTCTGACTTATATTTAAATTGCGCGTTGGAATATGGAAGGGTAAAGTGGGGCCATCCTTGAAGGGCGAGCCTCGATCCATAGAACCACCAACCCGAACCACTGGCAGAGCTCTGAACAAATGCGTGAAGATTAAGACCATAACCCTACTTTATTAACCATAACCTAGTTTATTAACATTTAATGCATGCTTATCAGCGCATAATCCTGTTTTAACATGTGGTTTGACTTAAGCACAAGATTAGCGCGTTGAGGGTGATTAATTAGTGTGCTCACTACCACTTCAATTTAATTGGGGATTAACTGAGACAACCTCCAGATTTTTCAGGAACTCCCAGTTCTAGTGGCAGTTAACTAGTTTCGGGCCGAAATTAGTGGGAAAAAGTTGAAGAGGCCCTAACCTTTGCAATTTTCGACCAATTCAGGCACATAAAGAGGCTAGCTAACCATTTTGAGCCATTATGGACTCATTGGAGTAGGTTGCATGAGAAAAGGAGCATTTCAAATAGGTTAATTTGACATTTTGAACATAATATAGAGGCCCAAGCCATTGAAGCTAGACTACGGAGATGTAGCCCAGGAGGGGTGAACTCCTTCATCAAATACCTGTGTTAATGTTATGTATGGTGATGGTCTGTACTTTATTTGCTGCTATTTAGGTCTTGCTTTTATGTTAAATTTCTCACTAAATTGACCTGAAAAACACTCATGAGACTTGATAATTTGCAAGAAAAATTGAACCCTTAAGCACAGATAAGACATTTTTTTTATAAAATATGAAAGGGGAATTAGTTGAGAATTACTAACATCATCCATTAATATCATTTTTGGTACCATCTATCAAGTTCATTAGGTTGTATTTTTCAAGAAGGGATCTAATTGTTTGCAAGTTTGTGTCATGCTTAGAAGTTTAAAAATAAAAAGAGGAGAAGGGAAGCTAGTTTAGATCCCTATAGTTGGGTCAAGAGGAATAAGGAAAAGGTTTCCAAAGTATTCAACACCAAGACATCCTCAAGTTGAAGTTGAGTCTTCAGTGAGAATGTCTCATGAAGGAGAACTTACCATGACAGAATATGAACAAGCATTCACGAAGGAATTCTTTGATATGAATGAGATGGTTAAAGTCCTCTATGAGGAAAGGAATATAAGGATGTAAGGAGAGAGTTCAAGGCCTCCAAGAGGAGACGGTTGACCAGAAGGAGGAGGCCATGGAGATGTCAAGAAGCCACCATCCACTTCACCATCATCCTCACCACAATCTACACCTTCCTCATCATCATCTTTCACTACTACAAATCTTCTGTCTGTGCATGCTCATACTTCCAAAGGAGATGGTCAATCACCTTTACTTAAACTTTATGTTAAGTTTGATATTCCAATGTATAATGGTTAAGTGAATGTAGAGAAGCTCAATGATCGAATTCGTCAACTGGAGGTTTATTGCAGAATTCAGAACCTCTAAGAAGATAACATAAAGATTCAATTGGATTCCTTGATAATGGAAGGATCAACACTTGTATGGTCTGAAGCAAGGACTCAAGAAGAGATTAAAAACCACAGTAAGATCTCAATGTCTTGGTCAAATTTTATTGCTGCAATCAAAAGGAAATTTTATCCTCTGGCTTACATGAAAAATACCATGGACTGGAAAGAATTTAGAAAATTGAAAAGGAAAAGTGTGCAAGAGTATACCCGTGAACTTAGGAGAAGAGCTCTTATTTTGGATGTCAATTTGTATTCTCAAGAAATTTTGTTAAAGTATATTGGGGGTTTGCACAATTATCTTAGACATACTATTCTCATGTTCAATCCCACAAACTTATATGAGGTTTATGTTGAATCCATACATCTAGAGGAAAGAGGGAAACATAGTGCACATGAGAAATGTGATAGTTTCCTTGAGTATGAGGGTAAAGTAAAGGGTAAGTTTAATGGAAGAGGAAATAGAAATTGTTCCATTAAAATAGAAAGAGAAACTCACATGTAAACAATGTTCAAAGAATGGCCATGAGGAGCCCCATTGTTGGAAATTCCATCCATAGTTGAAGCCAAACAAACTTAAAGACAAAGAGAAGGGGAAAACTGTTGCAATCATTGAACATGACTTAGATTCAGATTCATGATATGAAACCAATATTAGAGCAATGGGTTTTAATGGTAAGAACATAGCAAGCACTACTTCTTCAAGTTTTTCTAATGTAACTCAAGATTAAGATACAATAATTGAACTCTTTCACATTAGAGTCATTTCAAAGCATACCAAGATAGACACACTATTTTATAGTGGTTCTCAAGCTAATTTTATTTCTAAAGACTCAGTTAAGAAGTTAAACATTAAAACTGTTACACATCCAATACCTTATCCTTTAGGGTGGATATGCAAGAATGTAAACTTGGAGGCAACAAGGAAGTGCATCCTAAGGTTTGCAATCAATTCAAACATTCTTGATGAAGTTGAACTTGATGTGGCTCTGCTTGAGATTTTAGGAATTGTTTTGGGATGTCCTTATACTTATTATAGGAATACAGTAATTCTTCACCATGATAATAAGTATCACTTGTTTAAGGATGGAATTTATTACATAGTTAGAGTGCATAAAAAGAAGATAATTTTGTCCCTTATACATGCAGGAGAAATGAAGAGAATAGTGAATGCAAGTTAAAATTTGACTTTGTTAATGTTCATGTACATAGATATTTTTTGAATGAGACCTTTCAAAAAGATGCATAGAATGAACAAGTTGATTTCATTGAAGTTTATAATGCTCGTAATAAGATGTTTCAGGACTATATTAGGTTTCATTTCAAAGGAGGTAAATAAGATGTGAAAGATTTGCAGCAGTCAACATCAGTGTTGAGCAGTGATGGAAACAAGATGTCGGTGCAAGGGAGTTCAAAGGTCAAGGATAAAGCTCCAAAGAAATTTTAAAATGAAGGAATAGGTTCCACAAGAATTTATTTTTTGTCTCCAAACGATACATGGCAATGGAAAAAACACTTGGTCAAAATTTGACACAAGTACAAAGCAAGAGAAGCTAAGAATCACCATGTTGACAGTGTACGACGTGAGACAGATTTCAAGTTTTCTTTGATTGACGACCGAGGTGGACACAAGTTCGTTTCTACAAAGAAAACTTGTTGTTATGAAAATTTAGGGAAATTGTAGCATGACTGTGTCTACAACGGCAAGATAGGATCTCAAGAGTCAAGGAAAAAGGCTAATTTTTGTGAAAATATCAAATTGATGAAATTGAGAAAATTCCAGTGGATTGAGACTGGAAGGGTGAGGTAACTATACCCTAATCCACATGTTCTTTAATGAAAGAGATTTTGGGGTCCAAAAGGCTTCCAGTGGGGAGGAATGATCAGGTGCTCAGTTTTATGCTCAAATTTTTTTTTTCTCAGATTAGCTCAGAACTTGAACGACCACGTAATGTTCATCATTCTGAATCCGATGCACTTCATTTCATGAAAAATGGTCATCGTATGCTCCCAAAAACAAGATCTGTCCACTTGGCTAAATAGGTAAATTTTGTGGAGGGATGCGGACTAGATATCTGTACAGTCTAGTCAGCAAAAGGTATATTACAAGTAATATTCCTTGGAATATTCTCATGATATTCCTTGGAATACTCTCAGAATATTCCTTGGAATACTCTCAGAATATTCCTTGGAATATTCTCAAAATATTCCTTGGAATATTCTCAAAATATTCCCACAAGTGGACCTATGAATGGGTGACAAGTGTCACCATCATATTGTCTTATTCGTGTTGGGTTGGACCAGTGAGGTCATGACACGTGGAAATACTGGAGGCCTCCACGTGCCCTCATGGTCGTTGGTCACAATTTTATGGATGCACCAAGGTTTGACCCTACGACTTCCCCCCTGCCAACGCAAAGCTTTACCATCTCCGCTACCTATTGGATCTTAACATATATGGGTTTTGAATTATATTTAAATTGCACATTGGAATATGGTAGGGTAAAGTGGGGCCTACCCCGAAGGGCTAGCCCTAGTCCATAGGACCACTAACCCAAACCACCAGCGAATCTCCAAAAAAATTCATGGAGATTAATACCATAACTTCGCTTTATTAACCTTAACTCAATTTATTAACATTTAATCCATGTTTTCTAGGGAATAATCCCATTTTAACATGTGGTTTAACTTAAGAACGGGATTAGGACGTTAAGTGTGCTTAATTAGTGCACTAACTACCACTTAAAGCTAACTGTAGACTAACTTGGCAGACCGCCGAATTTGGCGGAAACTGCCAGTTCTAGTGGTAGTCAACTAGTTTAGCAACAGATTTAGTAGAAAAAATTGAAGAGGCCATAAATTTTTCAATTTTTGACCAATTCAGGCTCAGAAAGAGGTTGGTTGACCAATTTGAGCCATTATGGACACGTTGGAGCAGGTTACAAGAGTAAAGGAGCATTATAAATAGGTAATTTTTTAATTTTGAGCATAATATAGAGGCCAAAGCCATGGAAGCTGGACCAGTGAGATGTAGCCTGGGAGGGGTGAACTCCTTCATCGAATACCTCTGTCAATGTTATGTATGGTGATGTTCTGCACATTATTTTTTGCTCTTTAGTACTTTTTTTTATGTTAAGTTTCTTAGTAAATTCACATGAAAAACACTCATGAGACTTGATAATTTGCAAGAAAACATGAACCCTTAAGCACACATAAGAAATTGGTTTATAAAATTTGAAATGAGAATTACTTGAGCATTATTAACATCCTCCATTCAAATCAGGATTGATAGTTGATAAACCACCTGAAAAATGATCCCATACTTCTAGAGATGAGTATGTTATTAATTTCCTCGAATCGAATCCCCTTGGATTGTGGACCTAGTTCGGGGATGAAAAACTGCAAGAATTATTTTGTTTCAACTAGTATGAGGTTAGGTGGAAACAGGAGTCCCAAATTTAGTTCCCAATCTATGTTAACCATTCAAATAAGTTTCATGGTTGTATGCATTGGACTTAAGTTTAACACTTTATTTCGTATGTAATGAATGTGTGAATGGTTCTAGATTATCTTCAATGATTACTATGTATTACTGCATGCCCTCGATGTGTAATATGCATGGATATCTATGTTTGAATATTTCCTTGTGAAATTATTATGAATGATGCCTTGGTTTATGTGCAATGGTGATTAACGTATGTATTGGCAACGTGTTGTTGGCATTGATGTCATCCATAGTTCCAATATGATGGCATTGATGTCAATGTGGAGTTTGTGATGAAATTTTGATTCTTAATTGGGTGTGTATATAGAGAAATGATTAGCATAGAGATTGATGTCTATCATAATTTAAAGCAGAGGTTCCATGAAAAGAACAACAAATAATCTTGACATATTTCATAGTTATTCTAGAGATCAAGTTATAAGTTCGTACATTGTAGTGGGAGTGAGCTTGAAATGTGATTTTCCTATGGGTAGAGAAATCGAAAATGCATGAATGAATAGTTGTAGTTCAATGGGGTGAGCATATATAACACAAATCAAGTTCTGTGGGCTATGTGCATGGACTAGAAAATATAAAAGTGAACTAAGGATATCCTAGTGAATCACAATTTTATGAAAGAGTTTTGATGTTAAATCAAATGAGTATCAAAAAATTGTTTCAATTGCAAAGATGTGAATGGAAGTGGGGAACACACATAACTTCAATCCAGAGGTCGATTATTGATGTGGGATATGATGCATGTGTGGAACGGAACTGAGGAGAAAAGAACGATTTCCCTGTAGCATGTCAGAGATAATATGATATATTTTTTATGTGAGTTTGTTTGTAATAGAGATAAAGAAATTTATAGTGTGCAAAGTTCATATTTGAATACATGTGGAGTGAGAGAAATTTCCAGAGATCACCTGGAGTATTGATTGCTAAGATTAATGGTTTCTAGTGCAATTTTTCATATGCCAAGATCATGGATTGAGGCATAGTGTGCATGAAAAATGTTCAATGGAAGAGATCATATGTTTTGAAGATGGATTATAGATTTTTGAAATGGTTTTGTATGTTTTTTTTTGTTTAGCTAACAAGTGGTTTTGTAGATTCTGATGGATGAGTGTTAGTTGTGTGCTAACATTGGCTTTGTAGGAGTATATTCTTTATGACTTTGTTTTTTAGTTTTTTTTTTTCTATTGTAACTATTTCCATATTCTATCTGCTGAGATATATGAGAGTATAATATTTGTGGCTAAGTGGTGTTGAGATTAGGTCATATGAGAGGTTCTATGTGTATGACGAGAGTTTGTTAAGAGTTGCTAAGTACTATGTGAAGGAAGATTGTTTGTATGAAGAAAGTATTGTATTGTTGAGTGAGGGTTGATTCAAAGAGGTGTCTGTTTCAGTTATTGTTGAGAATAGTTTCGTATGGATCGAGATTGAAAATGTGATCCAGCAAGGCCAACATATGTTTTTACTGAATCAAGTGGATCCTAGTGTCAAATATTTTTAAATCAGGTCCACAAGAGAGCATGGAGTTTGGGGTCTTCAGTGATATCAAGTGTTTCCTTTCCGATTCAAGGTGTGGTGGCATCCTTCAAGTAGTGGTCTAATAACTTGGGAGTGTAAGCTTCTATCTAGTGGTGGTTGGATAGACTATTTGATGTTAGTACATCTAGTAGCTAGTGGCTTACAAAGTCATGGAATTAATAGCTTCCAAAAAATGGTGGTCTATTCAGTTTAGGAATTGGTGGGTTTGAACAGGTAGTCGATTGGAGTGAGTGTTTCTCTCATGATCGACATGTTTTGGCTTGCACATTGGTGGTGGCCAATACATATGTAAATGAAGATTTTGATTAATGAAAAGAGGATGAGGTAGAGTAGAATGAGATGGTGGATTTCTCACTTTGGGTTTCCACATTATATCCAATGTTCTTATGTGTGTTAATGTGCTTATGGTTTCCTATTTCTGTGATGCCTAAGATTTCTTCTTAGATTTGCTACATGTCATGTGTTGCTAATCATTGTGTAATCAGTTACTTTTTAAATAAAAGGAAAAAATGATATAAATCAATTAACAATTCATAATATTGATTCACTCCCCTCCCTGACAACACTCTCAGTGTTAAAAAGCTTCTAAGAACACGAAGAAATGAAGTTCTCTATTTAAATAATGTAATTGTTGGGATATTTATGAGTTGGAAGACTCAAAATATTGTTTAATACTGCAATGAAACTATGTTTATGAGTCATTATCGTCATTGCTATTTTATATTGCGGGATGCTTAAAACATTTCACATCCATAATGGGGGTTCTTTGAGCTACAGTCATGCTAAGGAAGGCTCGATAGAGTCTCAAAATTCCTTGGAGTCTTTAAGTTATCACAAGGTTTAACTAAGCCTATGTTTTGGCTATTAGCACTTATAAAATTGTAATGAAATGCATTACGGTTTTTGGCTGAATCGGATGATCATGGGACAGGGAGAATACTTATTAACCAATGTGACGAATTATTTTTCATCACGCCCCGACAACTATGCCACATGTTAACATTATTCATCGGTCATGATTGATGGGAGATGAAAGATGAAATCCCCTTCCATCACTTCTTGTGAGATCTCATTTCACCCGGTCCCGAGTGGCTTTAAGATATGAATATGGTGTTATAATAATGAGACATAATAGTGGTAAGCCAATTTATCTTTCTAGGGGAATGATAATTATATTCGGCAATTGAGTGTTGCAAACCCAAAAATTATTTCAATGTCAAAAGTAGAGGACTAGGACGTGGACCTCGTGAGACCCCCAATACCGGTTGAGGGGAAAGGTTATGTGAATTCCACAAGGAAGTGATGTGGACCAAATTTTGACATGCATCTACCAAAACGTTCCATGTGGTATGGTGATTTGTCCTAGGTAAGAGGTCAAGGAGTCAGAGTTTATGTGACACGTGGGAGGGGTTAAGTGGTGCCACAAGGCTCAGATATGATACATGACACCAACGTGGATTGATGTGGCACGGGTCCATGTCATCATGGATCACATACCCCCAAAATTTATTTTCATTATTAACATTGGTTGGGAGTGAAAGATAGAGGTGTGGAACAAGATTATTCATGTCATCCGATGGGAATTATACTCGTCAAATAACATGAATCATGACATAGAATGTTTGAGTGGATGGCGATTGGTATCTATGACGATTTAAAGGATGTAGGATATGGGAAATACTTCCATTAAGTAACATATAATTTATGTTGTGGAGGTTTTAGAAAGGGTTCTAATCCTTGTCATAGTTATGTGTCACAACCACATAGGTCACTTGGTGGCCACGTGGTAGTAATTTTTGATGAGCCACGGTTAAATGATGATAAATTTAAATGGGAATCAATTTTGATCCAAGTATCATATTCAGATAAATATTTATATTGTCAGAAATATGGTCACGATGTTGGGATTAGTTTTGGGTTTCAAGAAAGTTAAAATTTGAGGATTTTTATGACCCCGTATTCATAATAGACCTATTGATCGAATTAACTCAAATATAACACCATTCACTACGTAAAAATTACCTTAGAGGGTGGCATAAAGTTTTACATATAAATTCTTATTATTTCAACCGAAAAATTTGTGTAAAACATGAAATTTCCTAATTCAATTACTTACAATTTGGAATTTTCTCAAATAATACCAAGTTTTTTTATAATTGTTTTTTTATAATGTTTTCTTAATTTGTAGTGCACACATATTATCATTATTAATAAAAAAAATCACTTCATTATATATAAATGATAAATCATCTTAAACTCCATTTCATTTAAAGGTTAATGAATGCATTCAAATTATAATTCCCACAACTATTATCCTTATTAATCAAAAATGTTGACTCGATTATATCTAATAAATGCATAACTTGAATTACATTTCATCTTAAGTTTGAGGGATTCATTCAAATCATAAGATAACATTATTTTTTTCATTTAATGATATTCATAGTGACCAAAATGTTACACAATGACATCACGTTTTAAAATTTCAACATACGCATTGATATTTGTTAGAAAACTAATCTTAGCATTAGTTTGTGTTAGGGTAATTGGTTATTAGAGACCGTGAAAGCCCGTGAACTGATTCAACAGGTTACTTATGTATTTATATGTACATTGTGAGAATCATTATTTGAGATTATTCATTAATATATTGTTGAGTTTGGCTTCCAATTTTGTGTGTCTTAAAGTGGTATCAAAGAGAGTAGCTTATCCATTATGTTGAAATAGAATGTGCCATGGATGTCTACACCTGTTAAAGGATGAGTTGCGACTCCTGAGAACTGTAAAATGGGCATTGAGATCATTGCAAAAAGGTACAACCGCCTGCATGTTGGAAACAACTAGAGTGTGGCAAGTAGAGCCATTGTAGCCTTAAGAACTACATTCTTCTTTCCCTATGCAAGATAAAAATTTAGTATATTAGTATAGTAGGAGAAAGAGGTGATTATTTTTAAATAAATTGGCCTACAAGACAATTTTTTATATTTTCTTTAAAAAAAAGCTACCTATTTTTGTGATCGACAAGGATGATCCCAAATCTTGCGCTGAGGGTAACAATTTGCATCATAATGGCCACGAGAATCCAGAAGTGGACATGCGCTCCAACAATCAATAATGGAAAGGATAACACATACCATCAGTCTAGTGATACACAAATCAATTTGAATTGTATAAAGTATTATTGGCGGAAACCCCAACATGGATTCCGATTGCATAGAGATTTGTATGTAGTAGAACCCTGCGATTTAGTTAAAATAAATTGGTTGAGTAGTGGAATTCTACTGAGACGTACATTAATCATATCAATGATTTATTAAAATTATTGATATTTGACCAATTTATGTGCTACGTTACTTCGAAGTCATTTTTTGAGTTCCTTTGGATCGTGTAGTGGAAGTTGGTGAACTCCTTTCATCTGCAAAAAATGAGGTTGGCCACATTCGACAAAATATCATTTTTCAGATTATCTTCCAGCATTGTGTAGAATATTCAGTTTAAGAAAGAAGGCACAAATATTTTTTGGAAAAGAAGTGAAATACTCGTTAAGGTGGGGCTGACAACTGGTTGCTTTGTTTTTTGCACCTGAAAATGTTGGAAATATTGTTAGTCTACTTTCAGTGTTGGATATGGAAATCATATTTTAAAAAAAATGGCGTGCTAGAACTAGTAGTGATCTATTAAGTCTAAAAACATTGAAAGAAAATTCATGAAATATTTTTTTATAAGATCTGTCCGTAGGGGACTTAATTTTTTTTGGAAAAATAGTGATTTTAGTTAGAGAATTAGTGGTGCATGTATGTATAATAAGTTTTGAAGAAGGCGTTGTGGATAGCAAAGTTTATATAGTAATTTGGTATATTGAAGGTTAGAAGTTCAAATTTTTTGGGTGATAATTTTGGAAGTTGTTAAGAGGACATAATTTTTGAACAATGTTGATCTTACATTATAACTTTGTTTGTAATGGGTGCATTCTCGATGCTAGCCGACACCCCTTTTTCTCAGTTGATTGCAAGCTTACTTTGATACTAGACTAGAGAAAATGGGAAAAATAAATGCTTTGCTATAATTATTAAGAAATATAATGCTATCCACTATTAATAACAATGTCCAAATCACCAAAGACAAGCTCTCTGACATTCAATCATGTTTCCAAAATTGTAAAAAAAAAATTGAATTCTTGGAGCTAGATTCACAGTTACAACGAGATGAAATTTAGAATAAAACTTGTGATTATGAACTAGTGTTTGTTCATAAGAACAATTTTTTTGAGCCTCATTCTAATCTATCATCAGGGATAGATCAAACTATTTCAAGGGAAAATTCCGATAAGAAGCTTGTTATTCCAAAAATTGCAATAAAACCGTGGGAAAATATTACACATAAAAAACACATAGCTCGATTGGGTTATAAAAAAAATGTCTTGGATATATATTTTCATCTTCTTGATTTTTCTAAACCTATAAAATTTTGTAGTGCCAGCTTTCTAAATGGTGTTGCTCGAGAACAAGTTGATAAATGCCAACAGTGTAACAGAGTTGGACATGTGAAATATCGGTGTTTTGATATTCATCCGTGTGAGAATTGTGTAAAGATAAATCAACCTTCAAGTAGATGTTTTAGAAATAATTTCATTTCAAGAGAGAAGCTAAATTTTGGATGAACTACTTCTGTGGATTGGACAAAAACAACCAACTATATTTACTAATCATACCATAGGATTTATTCGAGAGTGTTAACGAGCCTTGTAGTGATGAAGAATACTTCTCACCTTATATTCAATAATGGGGGAATTTTTGGTGGTCTACAATAGGTTTGAGATGTCAAGAGAGCCTGAGTTAGAGATCCACATCCTAAGACACAACTTGTACCATTTAGAGCTAGAGTTGTAAGACTTCAGTTGATTGAGTTTTTTGTGAATGAGCACTTCCATATTCACAATTGTTAAAGGAATTTTTGTGATTGTTCAAGAGTTTATGGTCACCTTAAAACAATTTTTTTGCTATTTTTTAAGAACTACCATGTAGGTTCGAGAGTTGGTGTTTTTTGAGAGCTTAAGTTCTCCCATCTTGGTCTGTGGTCGTCCTAAAAAACATTTCTGAGAGACATTCAACTTTTGGGTCAGATGCATTTTTTAATTTTAGGCTCTGGTTGTTGGAATTCAGCATATTCCTTTAGATTAAAGGGGGAATGTTTGGTAACTAATTATCAGGTTAATTTGTGTTAGGGTAATTTGTTATTAAAATCCAAGAAAACTCAAGTACTGATTCAATGGTTTCTTAACGTATTTATATGTACATTGTGTACATCATTCTTTTGGATTATTCATTAATATATTGCTGAGTCTGGTTTCTAGTTTTATGTGCCTTACAATATTGAAATGAAAAATTAATTTCTAATTAGGTAATGTTTTTTTCATGTTGTCGACAATTGTTGTCTCTCCTAGAGACAGTCTAGAGTTGCCATAGACCAGTGCCTAGGACATCTTAGCATAGAAAGGAGCATATAATAAAGCTGGGGTGTCAATCCAAAACTCTCCTGCTATCTCTTGTAAAACAAGGAAATTAGTTTAAATGGGTCCAGGACTTACAGAAACTGCCACAGGGAAAGTAATGTTGCAGAGACAAGATGCAAAACTCCAACACAAAAGCATCAGGCAGTTAAGAGACAATTTACTGTAAAGAGGGCCGATTCAAATAATATGCCACAGAAATCAAGTATCAAAAGGTGTATGTAGTGAAAGAAATATAAGAAGATATTAGTTAACTTTGGTCTGATACCCAGATACACAACAGAACCATGTATGGGCTTATCAATCTAAGAATCCATACATGACAATGGCATTTTAAAAGCACCCTCCCAAAGAAACTAATATATCAGAAAGATGGATGAAATGAACATGAAACATTATATCATGCCTGAGCCATATTTAAAGCGCTTGACTGATTCAAGTATGGGCATCAACTCGGGTGAATCCTTACCTAAAATCAGTGAGCCACTCACATTCCAGTACATGATACAAGAAGATATATGAAATGAAATGTTGTATTAATCACATAAGAGAAGGTTACATACTGTGAAATACCAAAAACTAGAATCCTCATTACGGATAGAAATCCTCCTCACTGAGACCCTACGGGCTCTGAGCCTTCATACAAAAGCTTTACAAAATGTATACAAACATGCCTTTCACTGCACAATTTTCTGATACAAGTCTGGAACCCTTACAATGTATTTCTTCCTCCCTTTTATAGAGGAAGGAGAAGAGAAACTAATAAAAGAAGAAGGTGGAAACAATTAATGGTTTAATTTGAACAAAATGGCGGAAACATTCGCGCCCATGTTGCTTAATTAATATGCTGTGCTATAGGTACTCTGAGGCCGGCTCCATGAAGTAAATGTTGTAGGTGCCAATTTCTCCAGGGATAAGACATGAAGAATAAAATATGTAACATTTTGTACCTTCCTGAGAGAAAAATCTATCGAAGTTAAACCTGGAGAATATGATTTTTGTGCACTTGTACTCTTGGCCTTGTGAATGCTAAATTATTACTTAAAATATTCCACTCCGGACGTTGAATTTCTCGCTCTCTGACTGAACTTATTTATATGTACCATTAATAATTTCGTCTACAAGAATCTGCCTCTTGAATGGTTCTTGAAGGTTGGACAGATATGAGTCCTGCTTCTTTTAATGAAAGTCGCGTTTAAGCACCTACCCACGACCTTCTTCATGAATTTTTCCTTTAAAAACCGGTCCTTTGATGCACCCTTGACCTCTGCAATAAGGGCTGTGAATTATGGCTAACCTCTGGCACCGAAAAACCCTGCAAAAATTTGCACACATGTTAGGAAAATAATGCACGGGAATGCAGACATGGTGGGGATAGTGGGGTGGCAACTGCTGCATGGTCGACTAGTGAAAAATTTAGGGCGATGATGAGAAATGCGACGTAACAGTGTGGAGCGACTTGGAGGAGAAAACTAACATAATCATGAAAATGCATTGGAAATGAAGCGACGAGCTTAATATAGACCCATGGTGGCGGAATGCACGTGGAGTGACATGATGGACAGGTGGTACTGTAATAGGATGACGGGCACAGATGATGTGGATTGATGACTGTGGAGTTTGGTCAATGGCGAAGTGCATAAATCATAACCGTCCAATCTTAGGTGGAGATCGACGGTTGGAAACGTGCCGGGGACAATAGGCAGTGGGCCAGGGGCGTCATTAACCCTGGTTAATATTCGAGCAGCTTCAACGAATGATCATCATAGGATGAGAGCCCTCAGATCAGACGGTTTACATTGATTCCACTGCGCATCCGTGATCGAATGTTAACGCGCGAAATGGAGCGGTTTTGGCACCGTACAGAAAGACACGCGGTGATCAGCATATGGAATTGCTGGCCGAACGGGAAATACCGCTTGCCCAGCAATGGTGGTGCGGAAAAATCAGGCTGGTTTTAGGGGTAAGGCACAGCGAGCACCACTAAACAGGGACAGGTTGTGAATCGTCGATCTGTGGCATGATCGGACGTCGCAAAATGCACCCGATGGCTGTGTATGGTAAGCGCTTTTCATTTTGGCCCACGGGCTAGCTCCTGCGTTGTGTGGAGAAAAAAATGAAGGGGGCTGAGAACAGAAGGAGCTAAGACCGACATATTTCTAAATATGGGTTTTTTGGCCATTTTGAATACGGTTTTAGGAGTGAAAGGTGGCAACGGTAGGCAGGAGACGAAGGTCTTAGGCCATGACGGGGGTGTCAAACAGATTCAAATGGGACAGTAGGCCCAAAATCATAATGGGGGGCGGCTAATATAGTCAACATCAGCTCCATCTCGGAACGACACGTTCATCCCTGGACGTGTCGAGAACCTGCAGACCCTTTGATCATCTCCTTGTGCAGACTCTGCCCTTCAAAACCCTTTCTCTTCATGATTCATTATAACACCTACATCATAGCAATAAAACAAAAATTAATATACAATATGATACAGTCAGGCCACCATGACCTGAATCAGAATTGGAAGTAGGGTTTCAGAAATTGGTCGTTTACAGGAGCATCCAGCACGTCACCCTGTAAATTCTCCGATATGAAAGTATTATTGCCTCCCTGTTCCACAATTTTAAATGGGCCAAACCACAATGGATCGAACTTGCCATGTTTTCCATTTTCAGCTCTCCAGACATCCCATCTGAGAGCTAGATCTCCAATCTACAATTTTCTATCTTTTGCATGCTGGTCAAATATGTTTTTCATTCTTTCCTCATATTCAGCTAATCTCTGATTTACTTGGCCCCGTGTTTCCTCTAACTCCACCAACAGATTAATTCTCTTGACCATATCATCAGGCTCTTCCTAATTTTCTTGCATGAAACGTGCCACTGGTAAGGCCAGCTGCGCAGGAAACACTGCTGCTCGTCCATATATTAATTCATATGGGGATCTCCCAGTTTCTCTCTTGTTGGTTATCCTATTTTCCCATAAAGAAAATTTCAATTGGGAATCCTAGTTCTTCTGATTTTCATTTATAGTCTTATTCAAGGCCCTCACCAGAGTTTTATTAAAAGATTCTCCCAAGCCATTCCCCTGTGGATAGTATGATGTGGAATGATTAAGGGAAATATTATATTGTTGGCAGAAATTTACAAATTTTGCAGATTTGAAGGCCTGTGCATTATCAATGTCTATTCTAGCAGGTCAGCCAAACCTGGATATGATGTTTTCTTCCATGAATTTTATGATGACAATGTCAGTAGCATTCCTTGCAGGTATGGCTTCCACCAATTTTGTAAAGTAATCTGTGGTTGTCAATATCCATTTATGTTGTCCACTTGATGGGGGATGTATTTCTATGATAAAATCTATTCCCCATTGTTGAAATGGCTCATTCACATGAACTGGAATCAGGGGTAGAGCTGTCAACTTCTGTCTATCAGCAAATTTCTGACACTTATCACATGCCCTGACCCAAGTAAAAAAATTTCCAAATAATTTTGGCCAGTAGAAACCAGCCTTCAGTATTTTATGGGCTGTGGCCCTCCATCTGTAATGGCCTCCACAAATTCCTTCATGAAATTCCATCATTATACTTTCCACTTCATTTTCTGTGAGGCATAGTAGTAGTATGCCCGAAGGATCTCTCCAATACAGCTGACCATTAGCAACTATGTACTTTTGTGACTTCAACCTTAAAGCTCTGTATTTTTCTTTATCACAACTGGGAGGAAAGCTGAGTGTAAAAATATATTCAGCTATTTCTTTATGCCAAATACTGGTGAGATATTTTATATGTGCTTTCTGAGTAGCCATCTCCAGCCCTTGCTGCTCTTTTTCGATTTCAGATTCTTCATTTGAAAGCATAGACAGGTTTATGCCCAGAGCTTGATAGTTTGATTCTAATAAGATCCTGGCTAGCCCCTGTCCTTTAATTAGCTTAGTAGGTCTGATGCCCAGATCATATTCCTGTATTTTTGCAATCCATCTTACTCTTTTTCCTTCACTATCTCCCTGAATGAGAATATCTTTAACAGCTGCAGTAGGGACATATGCAGTAACGTGGGACTGCAAAACATACATTTTGAAGGCTTTAAGGGACTTTACTAGGGTGTATGCCTACTTCTCCAATATATTATATTTCAATTCTGCATCATGGAGAACTTGGCTGAAAAAGGCAATAGGCTACTCATATCCATATTTATTTTTCTGCAACAAAACTCTAGCCACTGTATGAGGTGATATAAAAGAAAAGATCATAAATGGTCTAGTATAATCAGGTCTAGCCAGCACATGGGCTTCAGCAAATGCAGCTTTAATTCTAGCAAAGCCCTCCCGTGATTCTTATGACCATTTCACCTCATTATTCTTCTTTAGCATATCTGTTATATGCCTAACTATCTCAGCATAGTTAGGAATAAACCTTCTCAGAAAATTTATCCGGCCTAAAAATACCTATACTTCTTTCTTTTTCCTGGGGAAAGGGATGCTATTTATCACCTCTACTCTTTTAGGATCTATTCTCACCCCATCCTTAGTTACAATATGCCCCAAAAGCTTGCCTTCCTCTAACGCAAATAAAGACTTTTGTGGGTTAAGAGAAAGGCCATACCTTCTGCATTTTTCAAAAGTTCTTCACAAATGCTCAATGTGCTCAGCATCATTTTTTGAAAACACTGTTATATCATCAAGGTATACCACCAAAAAATTTTCCTGCTCACCCACAAAAGCAATTTCCATAGCCCTATGAAAGGTAGCTCCTGCATTAATCAGCCCAAAAGGCATCCTGGCATACCTAAATGTGCCCCATGGTGTAGTGAATGTAGTCTTCTTCTGATCCTCTGGGAGCATAGCTATCTGGTTATAACCAGAAAAACCATCCATCATTGACATTCTAGAGGCTCCCACCACTTTCTGCAGGATGTGGTCCATCTTAGGCAGTGGATAATTATCCTTTAAAGATGCTCTATTTAAATTCCTAAAATCCACACATAGCCTTATTTCCCCATTTTTCTTTCAGACAGGGACCAAATTAGCAACCCATTCAGAGTACCTTAATGGCATAATTATTTTGGCCTTTAGCAGCGTCTTGATTTCTTTTTCAATGGAGGGAAGCAGCAGAGGATTTATCTGTCTAAGCTTCTGCTTATAAGGTTTTGCATCTTCCCTCAGAGGAATTTTGTGCTGTATTATACTAACATCAAAAGTTTTCAGGTCCTTATAGCACCATGCAAATACATCTTTATAATATTGAAATAATTTCAGGTATCTTTCTTTATACTCCTCTGGGACCTTCTTGGATAATTTTACAATTTTAGGATCAGTGTCAGTACCCAGATTTAGATCTTCTACCTGATTTTCTTCTACTATTTTGCTAGGCTATAATGGGATATCATTCTTGTCAAATAATATTTCTAGAGGCACCAGCCCTCTAGGTATCACATTCCCTTTCAACTGCAGCACTTTACTTCTTGCCATTTTCTCCTCCCACTTATTTTCTGAAATATTTTTAACCTAATCTTCTTCACAGTCATCAATATCCATATTGGATAATTCCCCCACTGTTTCCCGGAATCTCTTCATCTGTTCATCATCTTCAAATACCTACCAGTGCTTAACATTATCTGGGATTGATGGTCTATAACCTACCTCAATTTCATACCTCAAGAGAGGGTTCTGAGGAGGACGAAATGTACTAGAAGCCACAGCAAGGGAGTCTGCCATTCTGTTTTGCTCCCGGGGCATGAACTGGATATTAAACGCTAAGAAGAATTTTTCCACCATGTCCCATACTTCATTCCTGTATGCCCTCAACCGGGGGTGCTTGGTTTGACATTGATTTCTGACTTGTCTGACCACTAGCTCAGAATCTCGCAGAACCTTTAAACTCTGTATACCCATGCTCCTGGCTATCTGCAATCCTAGCAACAGTGCTTCATACTCAGCCACATTATTAGTAGCCTCATATTCCAATTTAAAAGACACTGGCACCCATTTTCCGGTAGGAGAAATTAATAATACTCCAGCTCCATTACCTTCTCTTGAATTTGCTCCATCAAAATGTAGAGTCCATACTCCGGCTTCATGGTCTTCTAAAGACTGCTCATTTTTAATCTGACAGAAGGACGGTTCGTGAGCATGATCTTGATCTTCTTCAACCATGAAACATGAAAAATCTCCCTCGTTGCTATAGACTGAAGAATTTTCAGAGCTCTCGGCCTTAGTTACCATCTTGACAAATCTGGTTTCTCTATATAACCTCCTCTCCTGACCACTGAAAATTGGAATAGTGGTATATGTTAAGTCCAGTTTAAGTGGCCCATCAATCTTTGTTCCCGAGGACCTTGACAACAACATGCCAAAGTGAGCTGTGATGTCAGCTACCACAATGTTCATTACTATGCTTTTTGCTGGAATTTGGGCCAAATTGACCACTAAATCTTTAATCATCCCCAAGCAGCCACGTCAGGTGGTCTTTCTTCCACCAGTCACCCCATCTTCTATCATGATGACGAAATTATGGAAAAAATCCCCACCCCTAACTTTCTCTATCCCCCCTTACATCGAACCCATCTGTTTACACCACATACACCTTGTGGCCATTACATTGAAACCCAATGTTTGGGTAAGGGGGCACCCACATTCGAGAGACCAAGAGAAGCACTTCTCCACCACTCTCCTAGTGTATCTAGTCGTGCCGACTTTAGTACCATTATTCTTCCACATTTAGAAGAACCTCTAGAGTCCCATATCACTTCAGATCACTCTAAGGATGATACCCCTTATCATTCCTTCATCTTACATCAGCAACTCTGTCTCTTAGACATTGTTGTTGAACAACCACTGGGTTTTCTAAGAGAGCATCAGTTCATTATCTCCAAATCCTCTCTTTGGGATAGTGACACCAGGTATGCCAACCCGAAACTTAAATTCCATTTGATTCTTCTATGCAGTACCAAAAGAGATTGGTAATCCTCAATTCCCTTTATCAAACTGCATAACCATAACGAAAACAAACGGCGCACCACATAATTAAAATGTGTTTAGATTCCCATTTTTCTAAATACATTTTGGCATGACCACATCATGATTGGGGGCACCTATGCCCCTCAACCACAACCCTCCCCAAAATCGAATTTCCTCACTAACAACACTTGTCCTTGGGGCACCACTTCGCCTCCATACTTGTCCTTGTTCGTGTCGATTTTCGTCATGAGATACCATATTATACTCATGTTTTCATGGTCCCCCATTGGACCTTTACTGTGTGGCAGCACCATCAAGTCGCCCTTGTTTAGTGAATCCAAGTTGAGTCATCATTGCATTCATGGAGTCTATCCCGAGTCCCTTTGTACCCCACTACAGTCCTCCATCCCTCATTGCTTGGTTTCTCTCTTGAGTCGCACATTATGGCCTTCAATCCCACTGTCTCTTATCCCTGATGATATCGTGTCAGTCGCTGCCATGTCATTCATGCCCTTTATGCTCTAGCAAGGGAAGTCATTCATTCGCTACTCAGTCCTTTCCATTCCACTATCATCATTAGTGTCAGTCTATCCGTCGCTCCACTATTTTCTCTCGTGCCTTAGTTGAGGATCTCTCATTGCCTCACATATGGCGGACCTCCTTCTGTCGACATCAGCTCATTCATTCTAGAAGCCAGGTCTAGAGGGTGGTGTACCTTGGTTCCAGCTTCCACTCTTGTTCGGTGCCTCAGATCAGGCAAAGGGATCTTTCATTTCCCTTTGACTTGATTGTTTCTCCACTTTAGCTCCTTTCAGCATGACCAAGATCTGTATACTTGATGGTTCAGTGATACAACAACGGCTCTTGATGATTCTCGGGTGTGTGTGAGATGTCTCAACCCTCATGAGGGGGTGGCCCTGTAGGTAGCCCCCCACATGCCCGGATGACCTCCTCCTTGCAGCCTTCGATGCAGCTCCAGATATTTGATGATGTTGGCATTAGCCACTTGCAGCGCCTCTTTGATTTGCATGTATCAGTCAGATTTTGTGAGCCCTTCCCCATTTACAAGGGGCATTTGGGTTGTATTTGTATCTCATGTACTCAGATATTATTGTACAAGTCCTGGCTGTTATCCCAGGCACAGCATGTATATGGGATTCCTCACTGTATTTTTATCTCGCTCATGATTATGCCAGCTGTACTTTATGGTTCGGTCCCTTGTTTACTAGACACACTATTCTTTTGTACTTTGTCTCGGCGGGCATAGGTATGCCTCCCCCGCCGCCTTCAGCACAGGTACCCTCTCATAAAAAGAGACTTGTTGCACCTGCGAGTCTCGTCTCCTCAGGGTCTAGTTCTTCAGCACACTATCTACCTTTCATTTCTCTCTCTGACTTCCCTTTTGTTGTCTGGTGACTGAAGTTCTTACAACGTACTTCGGTCATACGATTTTCTCCTGACACTCGCACGCTGGGGGGCAATCTGTTACACCATTTTTTGGTCATCTAACCTATTATCATTAGATGGACCCAAGTACACCATGTAAGACCAATTTTACCCGAAGTAAAATTGCTTTCACTATGTAAAATAACTTAATAAACCACATTTATTAGGTTGTTTATGGTCAAAATAGGAAACCCCAAAAGGAAATATTAAACAAACCCATTTTGTTTAATTTTCCTCATGGAATAATTAATTAAACCATAATTTAATTATTATTCCTAGTCATGTTTAACCCAAAAACAAAGAAATTAATTAGATAAACTTTTATTTATCTTATTATTTTCTAGGAATAATTATTTAAATCTTATTTAGATAATATTCCTTGTTAAATATGACCAAATCACCCACAAATAATTAAATAAATCATTATTTATCTGATTATCTTCTAACCGCTTCCTTAAAAAGATAAATAAATCATTTATTTATTTATTTTTGACAAATAAAGGGATTTGACCCAAGTCAAATACTTTTTCCCTCCAACAAATATAATAAAATATTCCATAAAAGGTGGATCTAGATTTGGTTAACATTATTTTAATCATACACCAAGATCTAGAATGACCCAATATTTTTGTTATAAATAGGAGGGTTTTTCCTATAATTCTTCACTATTTGTTTTGTCAGATCACTGATCTATACTGGGTCACTTTTTTCTACCATTTTACGTGTGAGCTCCCTTTGAGTTCTATTCTTTGTGTGGGTTTTCTACACCAACAAGAGAGAGAGATTCTAGACTCAAGTGCCGAGGACTTACAAGAACCCATCCCACTGAGGAGAATTGATACGCCTTCTTGGTTTTCCTCCCAGGTGCCCTTAATACAAAAATTCTTTCAAAAATTGTTCTTGTCTTGTCTATTGGTATATGGAGCAAACCCTTGTTTTTACTGCTTAATGTCTTTCTATGCATAGATCTGGTTTTGTGCAGCTCTTTTCTTGAACAACTAACTACAGATCTGAAGATATTGGCAGCCACTTTTGTTGTTAGGGCTATTAGTTATGCGTAGCTAAAGTGGTCCTTTTTCGTACACTTCGACAAAGGATTCATACTAACAAAAATGAATATAGGTATTTATATGGATGTGTGATTTGCAAACCTAGTTGCTCCATGACTGACAAAGGCATAAGATTATGGGAAGCCCCGGAATCTAACATACAATTGTGTAACAACAAGTCCTGAATAACTAGATACACATAGAAAGGACAAGTAGAGGGATCTATCTCCTCGACATGTGGGAAAAAAACTACCATGGGTATTTCTTCTTGAAGATTAAGACTGTTTGGGATTATCGGTGCTTCAGGAGGGAGCAATAAAGAAGTAACTTGAGATTGATATGCAGGTTGTTTCAACAGCTCAGTCAAAGGGACTGGGATTTTGAATTTCTCAAGTTCTTTTTGCAAATTAAAAGCGGGAGAGGACTTTTCTATCACGACTTATTTTGACTCTTTATTTTCAGCTGAAAGTTTAACTTCTTTTGATACAGACTCGACATTAGGAGGAGTGATTACTTTTGAGGAAGAAGGAATTTGATCATTAGACTTCAAAGGTTTGTTCAGAGGACTCTTACCTTTATCTGTGACTTTTTTCTTTGTTGACTCCTTCTAAATAGGTGATTCCTTCTGGGGAGGCTCTTCTTCATGTTCTTGAGTCCGAGTTCTCTTTCTGGAGGATCTGAGATCATATTTTCTGTTAAAATGTGCTTGAATGAAATCATTAAACTGCTTGCAATAGTGATCAATTTCTGCTTCTTCTTCTTCTTGCCAAGGGCATTCTATTTCCTCATTGTTTGAAAAAGAAAGATTTGCATATTGCAGTTCATAGGCAACATTATCAGTGGAGTCATCTACTGAGCCTTCCAGGACAATGGGTGTGGTACCTGATCCTGTTGTTCCTTAGCTTCCCTTGGGATATTTTCAGGGGTGGCTTCCTATACTGAGGATTGTAACCCCTGTTAAGAGCATTCTGAAAATTCTTGGAAGCTGAGCTCTTGGTCTCCAATTCCAGCTTGACCAGCTTATTAGAAATATTCTTAATCATTTTTCTCATTTCTTCAATTTTATCTGAATCTTTATCTTGATTAGAAGTAGATACTTCCTCTTTACCCCTTCTTCTGGTATCCTGCTCAGCTTTCCCTCTTAATTTTCCAGTGGAAGCAAAGTTTTCTTCCAACTCAAGAGAATCTGACTGAGCATCATCTAGGGTGGCAAGCTTTCTTTCCCTAAGAGAGAAACCAAAATATGAGTCAAAGGCTGCTATGAAAACAACTTTAGCGACATTCTGATGAGGCTTCATATCTGCAGGGAGATTTAGATATAACTTATTAAACCTCTTGATAAATTTCGACACTCCTTCATTATGTTTCTTCTTGAGTGTATTGACCTCAGTAAGACACTGTCCATGATCTTTCTTTTCTCCCCATTTTCTAAGAAAAGTATTCTCCATATCATCCCAAGTGGTTATGGAACGGTTTCCCAATGTCTTGAACCATTTTCTGGCTTCACCATCCAGAGATTGCACAAACAGTCTTAAGACCACATATAGATGTTAAACATTAAAGTTATCTGGAAAAGAGCAGAAGGTCTCAAGATGTTTCTGAGCATGAAATTCATTTTCCCCAGTGAATCTGGGCAATATCTTCAAATAGTCCTGTGGCATATCATTCAGCACTTGAGGTAATGCAAGGGGAGCATATTTATTCAACAAAAAGGCTGGGACATTAGCCATTGGAGGAGGTGGGGGTTGTGTAGAAATCTGGTGTACAAATAAAGGAAGAGGAGGAGGTGGAAGTGGAGTATGAATAACAATAGGAATATACTGTACATCAGCTTGAGGTGTAGATGGAAACAATTCACGATTAACAGGGGCTACCTCTGTAACTTCTTTGACTTCTTCGATCTTAGGGGTAGGACAAAAGTTTTCTTTGGTTCTAGCACTTCCCCTAGGTGGGCTATCTGAGTAATATTCAGGATTTTCCTTAGTGGAGTCAGGATTTTCTACTGGAATTTCTTGAGAAGAAGAAGATGGACAATCTTCTTCAAAAAACTCGGGGATTTCAGCACGAGCTTATTTCTTTTCTTTCCAACTTCTTCTATGTATAATCTTCTTTGGGTTAGACACTGAAGGTATCTTTGAATGAGATGTATCTGACCTTAAATGTGGCTTTCAAGGAGCCAAGACTACCAATATATTTATCAAATGAATAATAGTGGAGTCGCCAAGGTGAGAGATATGCAACTCTTCAAATCTCTGTGCTCACCTGATTAGAGAGTGAATAAAAACCGTCGAGACCCAGGGAAATTGATATTCTTAAATTCGTCCCTGGCAACAGCGCCAGAAAGATGCTGTCGACAATTGTTGTCTCTCCTAGAGAAAGTCTAGAGTTGCCATAGACCAGTGCCTAGGACATCTAAGCGTAGCAAGGAGCATATAATAAATCTGGGAAGTCAATCCAAAACTCTCCTTCTATCTCTTGTAAAACAAGGAAATTAGTTTAAATGGGTCCAGGACTTATAGAAACTGCGACAGGGAAAGTAATGTTGCAGAGACAAGATGCAAAAATCCAACACAAAAGCATCAGACAGTTAAGAGAAAATTTACTGTAAAGAGGGCCGATTCAAATAATATTCCACAGAAATCAAGTATCAGAAGGTGTATGTAGTGAAATAAATATAAGAAGATATTAGTTAACTTTTGTCTGATACCCAGATACACAACAGAACCATGTATGGGCTTATCAATCTAAGAATCCATACATGACAATGGCATTTTAAAAGCACCCTCCCAAAGCAACTAATATAGTATAAAGATGGATGAAATGAACATGAAATAGTATATCATGCCTGAGCCATATTTAAAGCGCTTGACTAATCCAAGTATGGGCATCAACTCGGATGAATCCTTACCTAAAATCAGTGAGCCACTCGCATTCCAGTACATGATACAAGAAGATATATGAAATGAAATGTTGTATTAATCACATAAGAGAAGGTTACATACTGTGAAATACCAAAGACCAGAACCCTCATTACAGATAGAACTCCTCCTCACTGAGACCCTACGGGCTCTGAGCCTTCATACAAAAGCTTTACAAAATGTATACAAACGTGCCTTTCACTGCACAATTTTCTGATACAAGTCTGGAACCCTTACAATGTCTTTCTTCCTCCGTTTTATAGAGGAAGGAGAAGAGAAACTAATAGAAGAAGTAGGTGGAAAAAATTAATGGTTTAATTTGAACAAAATGGCGGAAACATTCGCGCCCATGTTGCTTAATTAGTATGCTGTGCTATAGGTACTCTGAGGCCGGCTCCATGAAGTAAATGCTGTAGGTGCCAATTTCTCCAGGGATAAGACATGAAGAATAAAATATGTAACATTCTGTACCTTCCTGAGAGAAAAATATATCGAAGTTAAACCTGGAGGATATGATTTTTGTGAACTTGTACTCTTGGCCTTGTGAATTCTGAATTATTATTTAAAATCTTTGGCTCCGGACGTTGAATTTCTCGCTCTCTGACTGACCTTCTTTATCTACACCATTAATAATTTTGTCTACAAGAATCTGCCTCTTGAATGGTTCTTGAAGGTTGGACAGATCTGAGTCCTGCTTCTTTTAATGAAAGTCGCGTCGAAGCACCTACCCAGGACCTTCTTCATGAATTTTGCCTTTAAAAACCGGTCCTTTGACGCACCCTTGACCTCTGCAATAAGGGCTGTGATTTATGGTTAACCTCCGGCACTAAAAAAACCTACAAAAATCCGCACACATGTTAGGAAAATAATGCACGAGAATGAAGACATGGTGGGGATAGTGGGGTGGCAACTGCTGCATGGTCGACCAGTGAAAAATTTAGGGCGATGATGAGAAATGCGACGTAACAGTGTGGAGCGGCTTGGAGGAGAAAACGAACATAATCATGAAAATGCATTGGAAATGAAGCGACAAGCTTAATATAGACCCATGGTTGCGGAATGCACGTGGAGTGACATGATGGACAAGTGGTACTATAATAGGATGACGGGCACAGATGATGTGGAATGATGACTGTGGAGTTTGGTCAATGGCGAAGTGCATAAATCATAACCGCCCGATCTCCGGTAGAGAGCAATGGTTGGAAACGCGCCGGGGACAATAGGCAGTGGGATAGAGGCGTCATTAACCCGGGTTAATATTTGAGCAGCTTCAACAAATGATCGCCGTAGGATGAGAGCCCTCAGATCGGACGATTTACATTGATTCCGTTGCGCATCCGTGATCGAATGTCAACGCGCGAAATGGAGCGGTTTTGGTACCGTACAGAAAGACACGCGGCGATCAGCATATGGAATCGTTGGCCGAAGGGGAAATACTGCTTGCCCTGCAATGGTGGTGCGGAAAAATCAGGCTGGTTTTAGGGGTAAGGCGCGGAGGGGACCACTAGACAAGGACAGGTTGCGGATCGTCGATCTGTGGCATGATCAGACGACACAAAATGCACCCAATGGTCGTGTATGGTAAGCGCTTTTAATTTTGGCCCACGGGCTAGCTCCTGCGTTGTGTGGAGAACAAAATGAAGGGGGCTGAGACTAGAAGGAGCTAAGACCGACATATTTCTGAATATGGGTTTTTTGGGCATTTTGAATATGGTTTTAGGAATTGAAGGTAGCAACGGTAGGCAGGAGACGAAGGTCTCAGGCCACGACGGGGGTGTCAAATAGATTCAAATGGGACAGTAGGCCCAAAATCATAATGGGGGGGGGGGCTAATATAGTCAACATTGGCTCCATCTGGGGATGACACGTTCATCCTTGGACGTGTCGAGAACCTGCAGACCCTTTGATAATCTTTTTGTGTAGACTCTGCCCTTCAAAACCCTTTCTCTTGATGATTCATTATAACACCCACATCATAGCAATAAAACAAAAATTAATATACAATATGATATAGTCAGGCCACCATGACCTGAATCAGAATTGGAAGTAGGGTTTCAGAAATTTTCCGTTTACAGGAGAATCTAGCACGTCACCTTGTAAATTATCCAATATGAAAGTATTATTGCCTCCCTGTTCCACAATTTTAAATGGGCCGAACCACAGTGGATCGAACTTGCCATGTTTTCCTTTTTCAGCCCTCCGGACACCCCATCTGAGAACTAGATCTCCAATCTGCAATTTTCTATCTTTTGCATGCTGGTCAAAGATGTTTTTCATTCTTTCCTGATATTTAGCTAATCTCTAATTTAATTGGCCCCGTGTTTCCTCTAACTCCACCAACTGATTAATTCTCCTGACCATATCATCAGGCTCTTCCTAATTTTCTTGCATGAAACATGCCACTGGTAAGGCCAGCTGCGTAGGAAACACTGCTGCTACTAATTCATATGTGGATCTCCCAGTTGCTCTCTTGCCGGTTATTCTATTTTCCCATAAAGAAAATTTCAATTGGGAATCCCAGTTCTTCTGATTTTCGTTTATAGTCTTCTTCAAGGCCCTCACAAGAGTTTTATTAGAATATTCTTCCAAGCCATTCCCCTGTAGATAGTATGATGTGGAATGATTAAGGGAAATATTATATTGTTGGCAGAAATTTACAAATTTTGTAGATTTGAAGGCCTGTGCATTATCAGTCACTATTCTAGCAGGGCAGCCAAACCTGGATATGATGTTTTCTTACATGAATTTTATGATGACAATGTCAGTAGCATTCCTTGCAGGTATGGCTTCCACCCATTTTGTAAAGTAATCTATGGCTGTCAATATCCATTTATGTTTTCCACTTGATGGGGGATGTATTTCTCCGATAAAATCTATTCCCCATTGTTGAAATGGCTCGTTCACATGAACTGGAATCAGGGGTAGAGCTACCAACTTCTGTCTCTCAACAAATTTCTGGCACTTATCACATGCCCTGACCCAAGTAAAAACATCTCCAAATAATTTTGGCCAGTAGAAACCAGCCTTCAGTATTTCATGGGCTATGGCCCTCCAGCTGTAATGGCCTCCAAAAATTCCTTCATGAAATTCCATCGTTCTACTTTCCACTTCATTTTCTGTGAGGCATAGTAGTAGTATGCCCGAAGGATCTCTCCAATACAGCTGACCATTAGCAACTATGTACTTTTGTGACTTCAACCTTAAAGCTTTGTATTTTTCTTTATCACAGCTAGGAGGACATCTGAGTGTAAAAAGATATTCAGCTATTTATTTATACCAAAGACTGGTGAGATATTTTATATGTGCTTTCTGAGTATCCATCTCCAGCCCTTGCTGCTCTTTTTCGTTTTCAGATTCTTCATTTGAAAGAATAGACAGGTTTATGCCCAGAGCTTGATAGTTTGATTATGATAATATCCTTGCTAGCCCCTGTCCTTTAATTGGCTTAGTAGGTCTGATTTCCAGATCATATCCCTGTATTTTTGCAATCCATCTTCCTCTTTTTCCTTCACTATCTCCTTGAATGAGAATATCTTTAACAGCTGCAGTAGGGACATATGCAGTAATGTGGGACTGAAAAACATACATTCTGAAGGCTTTAAGGGACTTTAATAGGGCGTATGCCTGCTTATCCAATATATTATATTTCAATTCTGCATCATGGAGAACTTGGCTGAAAAAGGCAATAGGCTTATCATATCCATCTTTATTTTTCTGCAACAAAACTCCAGCTACTGTATGAGGTGATGCAAAAGAAAATATCATAAATGGTCTAGTATAATCAGGTCCAGCCAGCACAGGGGCTTCAACAAATGCAGCTTTAATTCTAGCAAAGGCCTCCCGTGATTCTTGTGATCATTTCACCTCATTATTCTTCTTTAGAATATCTGTTATATGCCTAACTATCTCAGCATAGTTATGAATAAACCTTCTTAGAAAATTTATCCGGCCTAAAAATACCTGTACTTCTTTCTTGTTCCTGGGGAAAGGGATGCTATTTATCACCTCTACTCTTTTAGGATCTATTCTCACCCCATCCTTAGTTACAATATGCCCCAAAAGCTTGCCTTCCTCTAATGAAAATAAAGACTTTTGTGGGTTAAGAGAAAGGCCATACCTTCTGCATTTTTCAAAAGTTATTCACAAATGGTCAATGTGTTTAGCATCATTTTTTGAAAAAACTATTATATCGTCAAGGTATACCACCAAAAAGTTGTCCTGCTCACCCACAAAAGCAATTTCCATCGCCCTCTGAAAGGTAGCTCCTGCATTAATCAACCCAAAAGGCATCCTGGCATACATAAATGTGCCCCATGGTGTAGTGAATGCAGTCTTCTTTTGATCCTCTGGGAGCACAGCTATCTGGTTATAACCAGAAAAACCATCGATCATTGACATTGTAGAGGCTCCCACCACTTTCTGCAGGATGTGGTCCATCTTAGGCAGTGGATAATTATCCTTTAAAGATGCTCTATTTAAATTCCTGAAATCCACACATAGCCTTATTTCCCCATTTTTCTTTCGGACGGGGACCAAATTATCAACCCATTTAGAGTACCTTAATGGCACAATTATTTTGGCCTTTAGCAGCTTCTTGATTTCTTTTTCAATGGAGGGAAGCAGCAGAGGATTTATCTTTCTAAGCTTCAGCTTATAAGGTTTTGCATCTTCCCTCAGAGGAATTTTGTGCTGCATTATACTAACATCAAAAATTTTCAGGTCCTGATAGGACCATGCAAATACATCTTTATAATATTGAAATAATTGCAGGTATATTTCTTTATACTCCTCTGGGACCTTCTTGGATAATTTTACAATTTTAGGATCAGCGTCAGTACCCAGATTTAGATCTTCTACCTGATTTTATTCTAATATTTTTCTAGGCTGCAATGGGATATCATTCTTGTCAAATAATCTTTCTAGAGGCACCAGCCCTCTAGGTATAACATTCCCTTTCAACTGCATCACTTTACTTCTTGCCATTTTCTCCTCCCACTTATTTTCTGAAATATTTTTAGCCTCATCTTATTCACAGTCGTCAATCTCCATATTGGAGAATTCCCCCACTGTTTCCAGGAATCTCTTCATCTGTTCATCATCTTCAAATACCTGCCAGTGCTTAACATTATCTGGGATTGATGGTCTATAACGTACCTCAATTTCATACCTCAAGAGATGGTTCTGAGGAGGACGAAATTTACTAGCAACCACAGCAAGGGAATCTGCCATTCTGTTCTGCTCCCGGGGCATGAAATGGATATTAAGCGCTGAGAAGAAGTTTTCCACCATGTCCCATACTTCATTCCTGTATGCCCTCAACCAGGGGTGCTTGGTTTGACATTGATTTCTGACTTGTCTAACCACTAGCTCATAATCTCCCAGAACCTTTAAACTCTGTATACCCATGCTCCTGGCTGTCTACAATCCTAGCAACAGTGCTTCATACTCAGCCACATTACTAGTAGCCTCATATTCCTATTTAAAAGACAGTGTCACCCATTTTCCTGTAGGAGAAATTAATAATACTCCAGCTCCATTACCTTCTCTTGAATTTGCTCCATAAAAATGTAGAGTCCATACTCCTGCTTCATGGTCTTCTAAAGACTGCTCAGTTTTAATCTGATAGAAGGATGATTCCTGAGCATGATCTTGATCTTCTTCAAGAATAAAAAATGAAAAATCTCTCTCTTTACTATAGACTGGAAAATTTTCAGAGCTCTCAGCCTTAGTTAGCATCTTGACAAATCTGGTTTCTCTGTATAACCTCCTCTCCTGACCACTAAAAATTGGAATAGTGGCATATCTTAAGTCCATTTTAAGTGACCCACCAATATTTTTTCCCCAGGACCTTGACAACAGCATGCCAAAGCGAGCTGGGATGTCAGCTACCACAATCTCCATTACTACGCTTTTTGCTGGAATTTGGGCCAAATTGACCATTAAATCTTTAATCATCCCAAAGCATTTAACTCTTTTGGAATCAAATGGATATAGGTATTTATATGGAGGTGTGATTTGAAAACCTAGTTGCTCCATGACTGACAAAGGCATAAGATTATTGGAAGCCCCAGAATCTAACATACAATTGTGTAACAGCATGTCATGAATAACTAGAGACACATAGAAAGGAGGAGTAGAGGGATCTATCTCCTCGACATGTGGGCCAAAAACTACCATGGGTCTTTCTTCTTGAAGATTAATACTATCGGGGATTATCGGTGATTCAGGAGGGAGAAATAAAGAAGTAACTTGAGATTGATATGCAGGTTGTTTCAACAGCTCAATCAAAGGGACTGAGATTTTGACTTTCTCAAGTTCTTTTTGCAAATTAAAAGTGGGAGGGGACTTTTCTATCATGACTTCTTTTGACTCTTTATTTTCAGCTGAAAGTTTAACTTCTTTTGATACAGACTTGACATTAGGAGGAGTGATTACTTTTGAGGAAGAAGGAATTTGATCATTAAACTGCAAAGGTTTGTTCAAATGACTCTTACCTTTATCTGTGACTTTTTTCTTTGTTGACTCCTTCTGAATAGGTGCTTCCTTTTGGGGAGGCTCTTCTTCATGTTCTTGAGTCTGAGTTCTCTTTTTGGAGGATCTGAGATCATATTTTCTGTTAAAATGTGCTTGCATGAAATCATTAAACTGCTTGCAATAGTGATCAATTTATGCTTCTTCTTCTTCTTGCAAAGGGCATTCTATTTCCTCATTGTTTGAAAAAGCAATATTTGCATCTTGCAGTTCATAGGTAGCATTATCAGTGGAGTCATCTACTGGGTGTTCCAGGTACAATGGGTGTGGTACTTGATCTTGTTCTTCTTTAGCTTCCCTTGGGATTATTTGCAGGGGTGGCTTCCTATACTGAGGATTGTAACCCCTGTTTGGAGCATTCTAAAAATTCTTGGAAGCTGAGCTCTTGGTCTCCAATTATAGCTTGACCAGCTTATTAGAAAGATTGTTAATCATTTTTCTCATTTCTTCAATTTTATCTGAATCTTCATCTTGATGAGAAGTAGATACTTCCTCTTTACCCCTTCTTCTGGTATCCTGCTCAGCTTTCCCTCTTAATTTTCTAGTGGAAGCAAATTTTTCTTCCAACTCAAGAGCATCTGACTGAGCATCATCTAGGGTGGCAGGCTTTCTTTCCCTGAGAGAGGAACCAAAATCTAAGTCAAAGGCTGCTATGAAAACAACTTTAGCATCATTCTGATGAGGCTTCATACCTGCAGGGAGATTTAGATATAACTTATTAAACCTCTTCATAAATTCTGACACTCCTTCATCATGTTTGTTCTTGAGTGTATTGGACTCAGTAAGATACAGTCCATGATCTTTCTTTTCTCTCTATTTTCTGAGAAAAGTATTCTCCATATCATCCAAAGTGGTTATGGAACGATTTCCCAATGTCTTGAACCATTTTCTGGATTCACCGTCCAGAGATTGCACAAACAATCTTAAGACCACATCTAGATGTTCAACATTAAAGTTATCTGCAAAAGAGCAGAAGGTCTCAAGATGTTTCTAAGCATCAAATTCATTTTCCCCAGTGAATCTGGGAAAGATCTTGAAATAGTCCTGTGGCATATCATTCAGCACTTGAGGTAATGCCAGGGGAGCATATTTATTCAACAAAAAGGCTGGGACATTAGCCATTGGAGGAGGTGGGGGTTGTGTAGCAATCTGGTGTACAAATGGAGGAAGAGGAGGACGCGGAAGTGGAGTATGAATAACAATAGGAATATACTGTACAACAACTTGAGGTGTAGATGGAAACAATTCATGATTAACAGGGGCTACCTATTTAACTTCTTTGACTTCTTCAACCTCAGGGGTAGGACAAATGTTTTCTTTGGTTCTAGCACTTCCCCTAGGTGGGCTATCTGAGTAATATTTAGGATTTTCATCAGTGGAGTCGGGATTTTCTACTGGAATTTCCTGAGAAGAAGAAGATGGAAAATCTTCTTCGAAAAACTTGGGGATTTCAGCACGAGCTGATTTATTTTCCTTCCAAATTCTTCTATGTATAATCTTCTCTGGGTTAGACACTGAAGGTATCTTTTACTGAGATGTATCTGACCTTAAATGTGGCTTTTGAGGAGCCAGTACTACCAATAGTTTTATCAAATGAATAACAGTGGAGTTGCCAAGGTGAGAGATATACAACTCTTCAACTCTCTGTGCTCACCTGATTAGAGAGTGAATAAAGATTATCGAGGCCCAGGGAAACTAATATTCTTAAATTCGTCCCCGGAAACGGCGCTAGAAAGATGTTGTCGACAATTGTTGTCTCTCCTAGAGACAATCTAGAGTTGCCATAGACCAGTGCCTATGACATCATAGCATAGAAAGGAGCATATAATAAAGCTTGGGTGTCAATCCAAAACTCTCCTGCTATCTCTTGTAAAACAAGGAAATTAGTTTAAATGGTACAAGGACTTACATAAACTGCCACAGGGAAAGTAATGTTGTAGAGACAAGATGTAAAACTCCAACACAAAAGCATCAGACAGTTAAGAGACAACTTACTGTAAAGAGGGCCAATTCAAATAATATGCCACAGAAATCAAATATCAGAAGGTGTATGTAGTGAAAGAAATATAAGAAGATATTAGTTAACTTTGGTCTGCTACCCAGATACACAACAAAACCATGTATGGGCTTATCAATCTAAGAATCCATACATGACAATGGCATTTTAAAAGCACCCTCCCAAAGCAACTAATATAGCAGAAAGATGGATGAAATGAACATGAAACAGTATATCATGCCTGAGCCATATTTAAAGCGCTTGAATGATCCAAGTATGGGCATAAACTCGGATGAATCCTTACCTAAAATTAGTGAGCCACTCGCATTCTGGTACATGATACAAGAAGATATATGAAATGAAATGTTGTATTAATAACATAAGAGAAGGTTACATACTGTGAAATACCAAATACCAGAATCCTCATTACAGATAGAAATCCTCCTCACTGAGACCCTACGGGCTCTAAGCCTTCATACAAAATCTTTACAAAATGTATACAAACATGCCTTTCACTGCACAATTTTCTGATACAAGTCTGGAACCCTTACAATGTCTTTCTTCCTCCCTTTTATAGAGGAAGGAGAAGAGAAACTAATAAAAGAAGTAGGTGGAAAAAATTAATGGTTTAATTTGAACAAAATGGCGGAAACATTCGCGCCCATGTTGCTTAATTAATATGCTGTGCTATAGGTACTCTGAGGCCAGCTCCATGAAGTAAATGATGTAGGTGCCAATTTCTCTAGGGATAAGACATGAAGAATAAAATATGTAACATTATGTACCTTCCTGAGAGAAAAATCTATCGAAGTTAAACCTAGAGGATATGATTTTTGTGCACTTGTACTCTTGGCCTTCTGAATGCTAAATTATTATTTAAAATCTTCGGCTCCGGACATTGAATTTCTCGCTCTCTGACTGACCTTCTTTATCTGCACCATTAATAATTTTGTCTACAAGAATCTTCCTGTTGAATGGTTCTTGAAGGTTGGACAGATCTGAGTCCTGCTTCTTTTAATGAAAGTCGCGTCGAAGCACCTACCCAGGACCTTCTTCATGAATTTTTCCTTTAAAAACCAGTCCTTTGACACACCCTTGACCTCTGCAACAAGGGCTGTGAATTATGGTTAACCTCTAGCACCGAAAAACCCTGCAAAAATCCGCACACATGTTAGGAAAATAATGCACGGGAATGCAGACATGGTGGGGATAGTGGGGTGGCAACTGCTGCATGGTTGACCAGTGAAACATTTAGGGCGATGATGAAAAATGCGACGTAACAGTGTGGAGCAGCTTGGAGGAGAAAACGAACATAATAATGAAAATGCATTGGAAATGAAGTGACGAGCTTAATATAGACCCATGGTGGCGGAATGCATGTGGAGTGACATGATGGACAGGTGGTACTATAATAGGATGATGGGCACAGATGATGTGGAGTGATGACTGTGGAGTTTGGTGAACGACGAAGTGCATATATCATAACCATCCGATCTCAGGTGGAGATCGACGGTTGGAAACGCACCGGGGACAATAGGCAGTGGGCTAGGGGCATCATTAACCCAGGTTAATATTTGAGCAGCTTCAACGAATGATCGCCATAGGATGAGAGCCCTCAGATCGGACGGTTTACATTGATTCCGCTGCGCGTCCGTGATCAAATGTTAACGCGCGAAATGGAGTGGTTTTGGCACCGTACAGAAAGACATGCGGCGATCAGCGTATGGAATCGCTGGCCGAAGGGGAAATACCACTTGCCCAGCAATGGTGGTGCAGAAAAATCAGGCTTGTTTTAGGGGTAAGGCGCGGCGGGGACCACCAGACAGGGACAGGTTGTGGATCATCGATCTGTGGCATGATCGGATGACGCAAAATGCACCCGATGGCCGTGTATGGTAAGCGCTTTTCATTTTGGCCCACGGGCTAGCTCTTGCATTGTGTGGAGAAAAAAATGAAGGGGGCTGAGACTAGAAGGAGCTAAGACCGACATATTTATGAATATGGGTTTTTTTGCCATTTTGAATACGGTTTTAGGAATGAAAGGTGGCAATGGTAGGCAGGAGATTCAAACAGATTCAAACAGGACAGTAGGCTCAAAATAATAATGGGGGGGGGCTAATATAGTCAACATTTCACATTCTTAGTTTTATGAAGTTTAGTTCTACACATGGAAAAAGTTATGATTAATGGGAGGCACAAGATGAAATGCCTTGTCATCACTTTTTGGGTGATCTCGTTTTGCATGGTCTCGAGTGGCTTTAAGATATGACTATGTTGTTATAGTAACAAGACATAATAGTGGGAAGACAATGTATTTGTCTAGGGGAAGGATAATTATATTGGATAGTTGACATCAAGAGTGTTGCAAACCAAAAATTTATTTCAATGCAAAAGGCAGAGGATCGTGACATGGACCTCGTGAGACCCCCTGTATCGGTAGAGGGGCAAGGTTATGCTGCTTCCGTTAGGAAGTGATGTGGGCCAAATTTTGATGTACCTCTCCCAAAATGTTCCATGTGGTAGGGTGATTTGGCCTAGTTAGGAGGTCAAGGAGTTTGAATTTAAGTGACATGTGGTAGGGGTTAAGTGGTGCCACAAGGATTAGATGTGATACATGGCTCCAAAATGGAGTTATGTGGCATGGGACCACGTCATCATGGATCACATAGCCCCAAAATTTATTTGCATTATTAACATTGGTTGGGAGTGAAAGAGAGAGGTGTGTAACAAGATTATTCTAGTCATCCGATGGGAACTATCCTTGTCAAATAACATGAATCATGACATAGGAGGTTTGAGTGGATAGAGATTTGTAGTTGTGCCAATTTAAAGGATCCAGGGGATGGGAAATACTTCCATTAAGTGACACACAATTTATGTGGTGGAGGTTTTAGTAAGGGGTCTAGTCCTTGTCCTTGTTATGTGTCACAACCAAATAGGTCACTTAGTGGCCATGTGGTAGTACATTTTGATGAGGCACAGTTAAATGATGATAAATTTAAATGGGAATAACTTTTGATCGAAGGATCATATTGAGATAAATATTTATATTGTTAGAAATATGGTCACGTTGCTGGGACTAGTTTGGGTTTCAAGAAAGTTAAAATTTGAGGATTTTTATGACCCCATCTTGATAATAGACCTATTGATTGGATTATTTCCAATATAACAACATTCACTACTTGAAAATGACCTTAGTGGGTGGGAGAAATTGTTACATATAAATTATCATTATTTCAATGGAATAAGTTTTGCAAAACATGAAATTTCCTAATTCAATTACTTACAATTTGGAAATTTCTCAAATAATACCAAGTTTTGTAATATTTTTTTTGTAATTTGTAGTGCACACATATTATAATGATTAATCCAAAAAAATCAATTCATTATATATAAATGACAAATCATATTTTTCTGCATTTCATTTTAAGGTTAACGAATGCATTCACATCATAGTTCCCACAAGTATTACCATTATTAATAAAAAATGTTGACTTGATTATATATAATAGATGCATAACTTGAATTAAATTTCATCTTAAGGTTAAGGGATTAATTCAAATCATAAAATAGAATTCTCTTTTTCATTTTATGAGTGAGAAAAATGTTACACAATGACATCATGTTCTAAAATTTCAATATACGCGTTGATATTTGTTAGAAAACTAATCCTAGGATTGGTTTGTGTTAGGCTAATTGGTTATTAGAGTCAATGAAAGTCCAGGAACTGATTCAATGGGTTATTTATGTATGTATATGTACATTGTGTACATAATTATTTGATATTATTCAATAATATATTGTTGACTTTGCTTTCCTGTTTTGTGTGTCTCACAGTGGTATCAAAGAGAGTATTTTATCCGTTTGGTTGAAATAGAATGTGCCACTAGTTTTTTGGCCATGGATTTATACACCCATTGAAGGATGAGTTGCGACCCTTGAGAACTGTAGAAGGGGCACAGAGATCATTGAAAAAATGTACAACTACCTGCATGCTCGAAACAACCAGAGTGTGGCAAGTAGAGCCATTGCAACCTTTACAACTACATTCTTTTTTCCCTCTACAAGACACAAATTTAGTATATCATTCAAGTAGGAGAAAGAGGTGATTCCTCTTAAAGGGATTGGCCTACGAGCGATCTTTTTTAATATTTTATTTACAGAAAAATATGTCGATATTTGTGATAGGAAAGGATGACCCCAAATCCGAGGGTAACAAGTTGCATCACTATTAGTATGAATCCTTTGTCGAAGCGTACGAAAAAAGACCACTTTAGCTACGCATAACTAATAGCCCTAACATCAAATATGACTGCCAATATCTTTAGATATGCAGTTAGTTGATCAAGACAAGAGCTGCAAAAAACCATATCTATGCATAGAAAGACATTAAACAGTAAAAAGAAGGGTTTGCTCTATATATCCAATAGACAAGACAAGAACAATTTTTGAAAGAATTTTTGTATTAAGGGCACCTGGGAGGAAAACAAGAAGGTGTATCCAATTCTCGTCAATGGGATGGGTTCTTGGAAGTCCTCAGCACTTCAGATCTAGAATCTCTCTCTCTCTTGTTGGTGTAGAAAACCCAGACAAAGATAGAACTCAAAGGGAGCTCACACATCAAATAATGTAGAATGTGACCAAGTGTATAGATCCAGAGTGATCTAATAGGCAACAAAAGGTGAAGAATGGTAGGAAAAACCCTCCTATTTATAACAAAATATTGGGTCATTCTAGATCTTGGTGCATGATAACCAAATCTAGATCCACCTTTTATGGAATATTTTATTATATTTGTTGGAGGGAAAAAGCATTTGACTTGGGTCAAATCCTTTTATTTGTCAATAATAAATAAATAAATGATTTATTTATCTTTTTAAGGAAGTGGTTGAAGGATAATCAAATAAATAATGATTTATTTAATTATTTGTGGGTGATTTGGTCATATTTAACAAGGAATAATATCTAAATAAGATTTAAATAATTATTCCTAGAAAATAATAAGATAAATAAAGGTTTATATAATTAATTTCTTTGTTTTGGGTTAAACATGACTAGGAATAATAATTAAATTATGGTTTAATTAATTATTCCATGAGGAAAATCAAACAAATATAGGTTTGTTTAATATTTCATTTTGGGGTTTCCTATTTAGACCATAAACAACCTAATAAATGTGGTTTATTAAGTAATTTTACATAGTGAGAGCAATTTTACTTAGGGTAAAATTGGTCTTACATGGTGTACTTGGGTCCATCTAATGATAGTAGGTTAGATGACCAAAAAATGGTGTAACAATCACAAATGGCCACGAGAATCTAGAAATGGACACGTGCTACAACAGTCAATAATGGAAATTATAGCACATGCCATCAATCTAGTGATACAAAAATAAAATTGGATTGTATAAAGGATTATTTGCAGAAACCTTCAGATGGATTTCAAAGGCGTATAGATTTGTATGTAGCAGAAGCCTGCGATTTACTTAAAATAAATTCGTTGAGTAGTGGAATTCAACTGAAGGGCATATTAATCATATCACTGATTTATTGAAGTTATTTATATTTGACGAATTTATGTGCTATGTTATTGCAAAGTCATTGTTTGAGTTCCTTTCGATCGTGTAGTGGAAGTTAGTGAACTACTTTCATCTACAAACAATGAAGTTGGCCACATTTGAAAAAATACGATTTTTTGGATTATCTTCCAGTATTTGTGTAGAATATTCATTTTAAGAAATAAGGCACAAATATTGTTTGGAAAAGAAGTGAAATACTTGGTAAGGAGGGACCGATAACTGCTTGCTTTATTTTTTGCATCTGAAAAATGTCCGAAATATTGTTAGCCTACTATCGATATTGGATATGGAAAGCATATTTTAAAAACATTTTGGCGTGGTAGAATTAATGGTGATCTATTAAGAGTAAAAACAATGAAATAAAATTCATGAAATATTTTTTTTACAAGCTCTGTTGAGAGGGGACTTCATTTTTTTTGGCAAAATAGTGATTTTAGTTAGAGTATTAGTGGTGCGTGTATGTATAATAAGTCTTAAGGAGGTGTTGTGGATAGAAACGTTTATATAGTAATTTGGTATATTGAAGGTCACAAGTTCAAATTTTTTGGGAGATAATTTTGTATGTTGTTAAGAGGATATAATTTTTTAACATTATTGATCTTACATTATAACTTTGCTTGCATTGGGTGCATTCTTGGTGGTAGCCAACTTGCCTTTTTCTCAGTTGATTGCAAGCTTATTTTCATACTCCACTAGAGAAAATGGGAAAACTAAATGATTTTCTATGGTTATTAAGAAATATAAAGCGATCCACTATTAATAACAATGTCCAAATCACCAAAGACATGCTCTCTGACATTCAATCATGTTTGTAAAATTATAAAAGAAAAATTTAATTCTTAGAGCTAGATTCGTAATTACAACGAGATGAAATTTAAAATAAAACTTGTGATTATGAACTGGTGTTTGTTCAAAACAACACGTTGTTTGAGCCTGATTCTAGTCTACAGGCACATATAGATCAAAATATTTCAAGGGAAAATATGGACGTAGAGGAAAATTCTAATAATAAGCTTGTTATTTCAAAAATGGTTATAAGACCATGGGAAAATATTGTGCATAAAAAACACATAACTCGATTGGGTTATAACAAAACTTCCTTGGATATATATTTTCATCTCCCCGATTTTTATAAGCCTATAAATTTTTGTAGTGCCGGATTTCTAGATGGCATTGTTCCTAAACAAGTTGATAAATGCCAACAGTGTAATAGATTTGGACATGTGAAAGATCGGTGTTTTGATATTCACCTGTGTGAGAATTTTGTAAAGAGAAATCACTATTCAAATAGATTTTCCAGAAATAATTTCAATGCAAGAGAGAAGCTAAATTTCAGATCAATTACTTCTTGGGATTGGACAAAAACAACCAAGAATATTTACAAATCATACCACAGTATTTGTTTGAGAGTGTTGACGAGCCTTGTAGTGATGAGAAATACCTCTCACCCTATATCCAACAAAGGGGTAATTTTTGGTGGTCTGCAATAGGTTTGAGATTGCAAGAGAGCTTGAGTTAGAGATCCACATCTTGAGCCACAACCTGTACCATTTAGAGCTAGAGTTGCGAGACTTCATTCGATTGAGTTTTTTGTGAATGAGCACTTCCATAATCAGAATCATTAAAGGAATTTTTGTGATTTTTCCAGAGTTTATGGTCACCTTAAAAAAAAAAATGTTTGTTTAAGAACTACTATGTAGGTTCGAGAGTTGGTGTTTGTTGAGAACTTAAGCTCTCCCATCTTGGTTTGCGGTCATCCTTATAAACCATTTCTGAGAGACATTCAACTCTTAGATGAGATGCATTTTTCAATTTTGAGCTCTAGTTCTTGGACTTCAGTATATCCCTTCGGATTACGAGGGGAATGTTTGGTAACTAATCACCGGGTTACTTTGTGTTATGGTAATTGGTTATTAGAATCCAAGAAAAATTGGGAACTGATTCAACGGTCTCTTCACATATTTATATGTACATTGTTTACATCATTCTTTTAGATTATTCATTTCTAATTAGACAATTTTTATTTTACATTCTTAGTTTTATGAAGTCTAGTTTTACACACGTAAAACATCATGGTTGATGGGAGGCTCAAGATGAATTCCCCTGCCAGCACTTGTTGTGAGATCTCATTTCGCATGGTCCCGCGTGGCTTTAAGATATGAATATGGTGTTATATTAAAGAGACATAATAGTGGGAAGACAATGTATTTTTCTAGGGGAACCATAATTATATTCGGTAGTTGACAACAAGAGTGTTGCATACCCAAAATTTATTTCAATGTCAAAAGCAGAGGACTGGGATCTAGACCCAATGAGACCCCTAGTATCGGTTGAGGGGAAAGGTTCTATGGATTCCATGAGGAAGGGATGTGGACCAAATTTTGATTTTCCTCTCCCAAAATGTTCCATGTGTAGAATTATTTGGACTACTTAGAAGGTCAAGGAGTCTGAATTTAAGTGACATGTGGTAGGGGTTAAGGGGTGCCAGAAGGCTCAGATGTCATACATGGTGCCAATGTGGAGTGATGTGACATGGGTCCACATCATCATGGATCACATACCCCCAACATCTATTTTCATTATTAACTTATCCTGAAGGAACTTTACACATGAAAAGAGCTTGGCGCCATGACGATTTCAAGTTGCTGACAAGTATTTAAATGGGTGAAATTATGCATATGAAGTTAATTATGCATTTTATTAAACCCATGCATTATTGATATAAATTAATAATTGTGAGAGGAATTTGTCTCATGTAATTAGGGAAATTGGTTTTATGTGAGAAACCACCTCACACCAATTCTCTATTTTTCTCAATTATAGGTTGAGAGAATCAAGGGCATGGTTGGAAAGTCTTTAGCTAGTTTTGATACGTTTCCCAATTATGGGCCTTAGATAGTTGGAGGTCCTACTTTCATGGAATTTGTTTTTCCTTCCTTGTAGTTAGGCCTCGCAATTGTGGGTCTTGTAATTAATTCTCTTTGTTGGAGAGTGGGTGAGAAAAACTATATATATTCCTTATGTAAGCCATGAGATGAGGACAAAACAGGAGAGTATACTTAGCCATTGAGATCGATCATGCTTGACTAATGTTCAGCCAGAGAGCTTGAATGTAAGAAATCTTACCTTGACGAAGGAATATAGAGGATATGCATTCCAATTGAAACAGATTCAGAGATGTAGCCCAAGAGAGGTGGAGGGGTGAACTGTGTTACCAATTGGTTGTCTCTCTCTTATTTTTTTTTTGCTTCTTGATTATGTTTAGTTCATTTAGTTATGTTTATGTGGAATAACATGTTCATTTAAGCTTGTATAATCCATATTCAATTAAAATATCTTAATACCATACACGATGGTTAGAGTAGTACTCGACCCGTGATTGAATAAAGTGGTATCAGAGCAAGTGACTGCTTTGTAGGATGGGAAAACGAGCGAAGCATGTTGGAACACTGCAAGAGTTGCAAGAGATAAATGAAACCCTTCAAGCTAAAAATGCAGAATTGCAAATATTATTGCTCAATAAGCAGGAGCTTCAGGAGATGCTACCAGCCAAAGATGAGATATTGTTCAAATTGCAGAAGGTTGAGACGTTGGAGGCTACATCTCAAATAGATGTATATGTTGTCACTTCATGTTCTGTTATCTCTCAATATCAAAATAATGTTGGCATGAAAATTCTCATGAATATGGGGTATAGCGGAGGTGGAATTGGCATAAATTGCTAAGGAATCCCCCAGCCATTGGAGGTTGTACCAAGAAAACCTTTTACAGGTTTGGGTTATGGACATGAAGAGAAATAGAAAGGAGAATGCTTGAACCTAGCTGAAGAAAAATCCATCTCTTCATCACCTGATTCCAAGAAGGGAATCGAGCCACCTAGTCATCATCAGTTCAAGGAAAATTCAAGAAGGTATGAAAAAATTTTCTTTTACATATAAGAGATCTGATCACTTCCATAGATCTTTGAACCGTGATGTAGTTAAGGATCATACAAAGAAAGAGTGGGTTAAGAAGGAAGATGTGCCCACAAGAAGGGAGACCAAGAAGAATGAGAACCTTCTGAATCCTCCTACCATGAAGGCACAGTTGAATGGGAAATGACATAACTCTGCAGTTTCTTCAAAATTAGTGGCCATTGGGAGAAGAAGTGTTGGAAGTTTCACCCCAAAATTCGCCACAAGTCAAGAAGGCAACTTGTAAAAAATCCCATGAAGAAGGATGCTCCATCCACTATTCGAAAATCCTACTTACAAGAAGAAAGTGCTTGGTGTTGGTTCGGAAAGTAGTTCATGATGTTTTTGCAAGTTATATTTCTGCTCTTTTGCGAAATTTTGAGTTTTATGGGTGTAGATATCTCTCTTTTGATGGGAAATGCTCAAAATTTTCCTCGCTCGAAATAAAATTATAATCTCACCATTGCGAAGAGCTCGACAAGACGAATCCATTAGTGCTTGAATCACCTCAAACAACCTCTGAATGGAAAAGTTATTGCAGCCTAAAGGATCACTACACCTTCTTGCACATGTTGTTCCCAGTGTTAATGGTGGTGTATTCGCCTCCTGTGAAAAATAAGTAAGGTCCTTAATGGTTCAATTAGTGGAGATTCTATTTTAGCTACAGTGGCTATTGTAAAGCATGAAAAATCCATGCTAGGAAGGTGGCAACAAGTTAGTTGCGTTTGTGACCTAGAGTCGGGTTGCAAATTGAAGAGTAGGTGGAGCGCGTAGGAAGGTTGAATGTCTTGTATTTTTGTGAGATTGTTGGCTTCCCAAGCCTGCCTTCCCAGATCATTTCCAAATCTCAAAATGTGTTGGCAAGGGAAATTAATGACCCCTTGCTTCCATGAGCATAAATTTGAGGATTTTCATATATCGTGCTCTTGCTATAAGAGGCAGAGGAAATTCCCATTCCAGCATCTGGGATGATGATTTCATATTGTCACTTTTAGCACCTTATGGGGAACATTCTCATCAGGAACATGCTGAGAGACTAGAGAAAAGAAGATTGTGCTTTCAGCACTAGAATGGCCCATATGACGAAAATATCTTCTAGGGATCAAGTTGAGCTGACTGGCAGCCAAAGGATGCAAACACCAGAGGGAATAGTGAGAACCATTTACGTAACTATGCAACTCATACATTCAAACTAGTTTGAAAATTGCAGTGCATTGAAGATGACAAGGAAAATTTAATTGCTGCATCAGGTGAATTGATGTTGTTTCCATATAAATTGGTTTCTGTAAATTGATCTGGTTCTTTATGGATTTCGTCAGTCCAATCCCAATTTGGACAGTGGGTATGACTGGTTTGATCTGGTCTCATAACTAATTTTCTAAGAGGTGACGACCGTGGCTTTGAGCATTTCATTGTTAACACTAATAGATAGTGCTTGTTTGTCACCTCTCTGTGAATTTTTCCGCGTTGACGTTCTGGAGCAGATGCTTGAATGCAAGAATGCCTGCCTCTCCCCATCATCTTCTCAAATGGGGTAGTGGTGAGTCCCAATATGAGATTGACACTGTATGCCACCCACAATACCGCCCAGATCGACGGATTTGCCACATCCACTCACATCGTTAGTGAGTAGTTCGACACACATCTAAAATATGATTATATTGTTGGGAAAGGCCATTCTATTCTAGGATGTTATTACGATTTATTTTTCTATCATAGAGAATACTAGAAATAATAAGGAGATATGCTTAACATGGGCATATTGAAGGTAGAATAACCCCACAATGGACAACCTAGCATCGATATTGACCCCTTATTTGAGCCATGAGAAGGATGAGTTCGTTCCCTGATGAACTATTGGAGCACGCATTGGCATTATTGTCATAGAACAGGGAAAGGAACTCGGTTTCACTGGTATTCATGTCGTGGTTTTGAATCGGATGGGCTTGCTACTATTGCTATCAATTGTAGGCAATTATAGAGCTCCACCAAAGCACCATGTTCATTGACTACTACAGAGGCTTCGGCCTCTAGCCCAAGAGCAGGTATTGCTTCAGCACCAAAAAATGGAGCCGCAACCACTTGTAAGGTCGACAAGACCATCGCCATCTTGATTGCTATAAAGATCAGTTCCTTTATGTCTATGGTGCATATGGTTCTCATGTTGGCCTAACATTCTCAGTCTACACAGATAGTTGGCGTTCCTCCGCCACCTTCCTTGCTAATGGTACTTTGATTATCACCAGTCTCACCATGTTAGTAGAGACGATGTTATTAAAGATGGAGGTGTGGGAATGATTATGCCCACCTGATCCCCACTACTGCAGTGGGTAGCATTGCCAGGGAGTCGATCTGCCAATACATCAGCTCAACCCAAAACCTTACAACCACCATTATATTTCCTAGCGCCAAATTTGGGATCTAGTCTTCTCCAGTTGTAGTTTCCTTTTCGAGTAGAGGGCCCAATTCCATAATGCATTCCCCACCATTGTCCATGGACAGAATAGTCGAAACTCTATTAGATGCAGCAACAAGTTTTGAATGGGAGGGAGGTCTTCGAAATTGATCCCAATATCCCACCTTCGAATTTTGAGGACAAGGGCCAAGTATTTCATACACGGTGGGGAGGATTACTTAGTTAAAATTTTTGGGTTCGGCCTTAAGCGCGTGTCGGTGCATACAAATTGTGCATAGTTGTGATCATGGTGAGATTTCAATGGAAACAATAATCTTGTGCAAACTCGGAGTTGGGTTCTCCCTCAAGCGCGTGTCGGTGCAGAGAGATTGTTCATTTATTGAAACTTGAAGGTTAAAATAGTTCAAATTATAGATCTTAGATTGACAAAGGGAGGAACTACAAATGGAAATTCACAAATGGAAAAGGTATCTAGAAGACTTTGGTAAAAAAAAATCGGTTTAAACTTTTCACACACTATGTTAGGGCACGTGGCCTAATTATGGTGGTTTTGTTTTTTTGTTTTTACCACCACTAGGTGCTTTTTGAAAAAGAGGAATTTTCCTTGAATTTTTATTTCTTTTATATGCTGATTATTTTCCTTATGTGTAGAAATTGAAGGGGGAAATTTTGTTATGCACATGTTTTGTAATGGGGGGATTCGATTTCTTTTCACTATTACTGTATTTCAATGTTTTGGTGCACACACATGTTAAAAGTGGTTTTTAACAATTTGTGTTTTTTTTCCCTTTTGTGCACATATTGGGCACATCAAATTACCTTGTAATTTCCATGTAAAAGGCCATAGTTTCCATCATATTTTGGCATCTGAAATTTGGCATGTAAATTGTTGAATGCCATGTAAAAGGCCATAGTGGCCACCATGAAAGTCATGGTGTAAAGATGATTATGAAGCATTGTAATGGCTTGTGCTAGCCACTCTTATGTGAGGAAGAGTGAGAGGCATATTTGTTCGCATTAAGCCTTGTTGGCTTCTTTGTAATCAGGTTGAATGAGGCGATTGCATAAGCCATTTTGTCATGTAAAATTGACCAATGAAATCTTGGCAAGTTTTCCAAAAGATGTAAATAGGTATGATTAGCTACATGTTGCATATTTCGGCCGATGTGGCCTTTTTCATTCTGATTCTAAAGGACTGCGATGAAGTAATCTTGAAGGAATGTGCCTTTTCAGGAATTTATGTAACAATTGTAGGTGTTGTTATTATAATCCGATTTCGAGGAATGTCAGGTGAACGAGTCATGATGGAATGTTCCTTTCAAAGACTTTTGCATACAGTTGAGTTGATTGAAGTTGATACTTTTGGAGACCAAATTTTTTTTTCTGGGGAGGTATGATCCAGAAGGACCTTCGCACATGAAAAGAGCTTGGCACCATGATGATTTGAAGTTAGTGACAAGTATTTAAATGGGTGAAATTATTCTTATGCATTTAATTATGAATTTTATTAAACCCATGCATTATTGATATAAATTAATAATTGTGAGAGGAATTTGTCTTACATTATTCAATAATGTAATTATGGAAATTATTTTTATGTGGAAACCACCTCACACCAATTCTCTATTTTTTCTCAATTATAGGTTGAGAGAATCAAGGGAATGGTTGGAAATTCTTTCGGTGGTTTTGAGAATTTTCCCAATTATGGGCCTGAGATAGTTGGAGGTGCTACTTTCATGGAAATTTTTTTCCCTTCCTTGTAGTTAGGCCCTACAATTGTGGGTCTTGTAATTAATGCTCATTGTTGGAGAGTTGCTGAGGAAAACTATATATATTCCTTATGTAAGACATGAGAGGAGGAGAAGACATGAGAGAATACTTAGCCATTGAGAGCCATCGTGGTTGGCTAATGCTCAACCAGAGAGCTTGAATGTAAGGAAGCTTACTTGGACAAAGGAATATAGAGGATCTACATTCCAATTGAAGCAGATCCGAAGATGTAGCTCCAGAGAGATGGAGGGGTGAACTCCGTTACGAATTGGTTATCTCTCCCTTATGTGTTTTGTGCTTCTTGATTATGTGAAATTCATTTAATTATGTTTATGTGGACTAACTTGCTCATTCAAGCTTGTATAATCCATAGTCAATTAAAATATATGGATACCATACATGATGGGTAGAGTAGTACTCGACCCATGATCAGATCATTAAAATTTGTTGGGAGTGAAATATAGAGGTGTGGAACATGCTTATTCCTGTCATCCGATGGGAATTATCCTCATCAAATAACATGAATCATGACATAGACGGCTTGAGTGGATGGATATTGGTAGTTGTGCTGATTTAAAGGGTCCAGGAGATGGGAAATAATTCCATTAAGTGACATAGAATTTATGTTGTGGAGGTTTTAAAAAGGGGTCTAATCCTTGTCCTAGTTATGTATCACAAATACATAGGTCACTTGGTGGCCACGTGGTAGTACTTTTTGGTGAGGTATGATTAAATGATGATAAATTTAAATGGGAATGAATTTTGATCCAAGTAACATATTGAGATAAATATTTATATTGTCAGAAATATGGTGCGATGGTGGGATTAGTTTTGGATTTCAAGAAAGTAAAATTTGAGGATTTTTATGACCCCATCTTCGTAATATACCTTTTGATCAGGTTAACTCCAATATAACACCATCCAGTACCTGAAAATGACATTAGTGGGTGGGAGAAAGTTTGACATATAAATTCTGATTATTTTAATCAAATAATTTGTGTAAAACGTGAAATTTCCTAATTCAATTGCTTACAATTTGGAAATTTCTCAAATAATACCAAGTTTTGTGATAATGTTTTTTAAAGTTGTAGTGCATACATATTATCATTATTAATCCAAAAAAATCACTTCATTATGTATAAATGATAAATCATATTAAACTCCATTTCATTTTAAGGTTAACTAATGCATTCAAATCATAATTACCACATCTATTATACTTATTAATAAAAAATGTTGACTTGATTATATATAATAGATGCAAAACTTGAATTAAATTTCATCTGAAGGTTAAGGGATTCATTCAAATCATGAAATAGCATTATCATTTTCATTTTATGATATTCATAGTGACCAAAATGTTACACAATGACATCACGTTCTATAACTTCAATATACGCGTTGATATTTGTTAGATAACTAATCCTAGGGTTTGTTTTTGTTAGGGTAATTGGTATTAGAGTACATGAAAGCCATGGAATTGATTCAATGAGTTATTTATGTATTTATATGTACATTGCATCCATCGTTCTTTGAGATTTTTCATTAATATATTGTTGAGTTTCGTTTCCATTTTCGTGTGCCTTACAGTGGTATTAAAGAGAGTAGTTTATCCATTATGTTGAAATAGAATGTTCCACTAGTTTTCTGGTCATGGATGTCTACACCTCTTGAAGGATGAGTTGCAACCCTTGAGAATTGTAAAAGGGGCACTAAGATCACCATGAAAAGGTATAGATGCTTGCATCTTGGAAACAACCTGAGTGTTGCAAGTAGAGCCATTACAGCCTTAAAAACTACATTCCTCTTTCCATCTACAAGACACAAATTTAGTATATCAATAGATTAGGAGAAAGAGGTGATGATTTTTAAACGAATTGGACTGCGAAAGAGTTTTTTAATATTTTCTTTACAGAAAAATCTGCCTAGATTTGTGATCAGCAAGGATGACCCCAAATCTTGTATGAAGGGTAGCAAGTTTCATCGCATATGGCCATGAGAATCTAGAAGTGGACATGTGCTCTAGTAGTCAATAATTGAAAGTATAGCACATGCCATCAATCTAGTGATACACAAATCAAATTGGATTCTATAAAGGATTATTGGCGAAAACCCCAACATGCATTCACACTGCGTAGATATTTGTATGCACAAGAAGCCTGTGATTTAAGTAAAATATATTGGTTGAGTAGTGGAATTCGACTTGGAGGTATATTAATAATATCAGTGATTTATTGAAATTATTTATATTTGACCAATTTATGTTCTACGCTACTTCGAAGTCATTGTTTGAGTTTCTTTGGATTGTGTAGTAGAAGTTGGTGAATTGCTGTCATATGCAACAATGAGGTTGGCCTCCTTTGACAAAATACAATTTTATGGATTATCTTCCAGCATTTGTGTAGAATATTTGGTTTAAGAAACAAGGCACAAATATTGTTTGGAAAAGAAGTGCAATACTCGGTAAGGAGGGGCCGACAACTACTTGCTTTGTTTTTTGCAGCTGATAGATGTTGGAAATATTGTTAGTCTATTGTTATTATTGGATATGGAAAGCATATTTTAAAAAAATATTGGCATGCTAGAATTAGTGGTGATCTATTAAGAGTGAAAATAATGAAAGAAAATTCATGAAATATTTTCATACAAGCTCTGTGTGGAGGGGACTTCAATTTTTTTTGCAAAATAGTGATTTTAGTTTGAGTATTTGTGGTGCATGTATGTATAATAAGTTTTAAGAAGACGTTGTGGATAGAAAAGTTTATATAGTAATTTGGTATATTGAAGGTCACAAGTTCAAATTTTTTTGGGAGATAATTTTCGCAGTTGTTAAAAGGACATAATTTTTGAACATTGTTGATCTTACATTATAACTTGGTTTGTATTGGGTGCATTCTAGGTGGCAGCCGACATGGCTTTTTCTCATTTGATTGCAAGATTACTTTGATATTGCACTAGAGAAAATAAGAAAAATAAATGATTTACTATAATTATCAATAAATATAATGCTATCCACTACTAATAACAATCTCCAAATCACCAAAGATGTGTTGTGTGACAGTCACTCATGTTTGCAAAATGCTAAAAGAAAAATTGAATTCTTGGAGATAGATACACAATTACAATGAGCTAAAATTTAAAATAAAACTTGTGATTATGAACTGGTGTTTGTTCAAAACAACACCTTGTTTGAGCCTGATTCTAATCTACAATGAGGGATATATCAAACTATTTCAAGGAAAAATCTGGACGGAGACAAAAATTCTGATAAAAAGATTGTTATTCGAAATATTGTAATAAGACCGTGGGAAAATATTACGCATAACAAACACATAACTCGATTGGGTTATAACAAAAATGTTTTGGATATATATTTTCATCTCCTTGATTTTTATAAACCTATAAAATTTTGTAGTGCAAGATTTCTAGATGTTGTTCGAGAACAAGTTGATACATGCCAACAATGCAATCGAGTTGGACATGTGAAATACCAATGTTTTGATATTCACCCATGTGAGTATTGTGTAAAGAAAAATCAATATTCAAATAGACTTTCTGAAAAGAAGTTCAATGCAAGAGAGAAACTAAATTTCGGATGAATTCCTTCTTGGGATTGGATGAAAACAACTAAGAATATTTATGGATCATACCATAGAATTTGTTCGAGAGTGTTGACAAGCCTTGTAGTGATGAAGAATACTTCTCACCCTGTATCCAACAATGGAGGAATTGTTGGTGGTATGCAACACATTCGAGATGTCAAGAGAGCCTGAGTTAGAGATCCACATCGTGAACCACAACCTGTACCATTTAGAGCTAGAGTTGTGAGACTTCAGTTGATTGAGTTGGTGAATGAGCACTTCCATATTCAGATCTTTTCAAGGAATTTTTTGATTGTTTGAGAGTTTATGGTCTCCTTAAAACATTTTTTTTTGTCGTTTAAAAACTACTATGTAGGTTCGAGAGTTGTCATTTGTTGAGAGATTAAGTTCTCCCATCTTGATTTGTGGTCATCGTTAAAAACCATTTCTAAGAGACATTCAACTCTTGGGTGAGATGCATTTTTGAATTCTGAGCTCTGGTTCTTGGACTTCAGTATATCCCTTCGGATTAAGGGAGGAATATTTGGTAACTAATCATCGAGTTACTTTGTTTTAGGGTAATTGGTTATTAGAATCTAAGAAAACTCAGGAACTAATTCAACTTTATGTATTTATATATACATTGTGTAAATCATTCTTTTAGATTATTCATTAATATAATGTCGACTCTAGTTTCCAATTTTATGTGGCTTACAATATCGAAATGAAAAATTCATTTCTAATTAGAGAATGTGTCTTTCGCATTCTTAGTTTTATGAAGTTTAGGTTTACACAAGATTAAAAATTATGAAATTAAAAAAACAATTAATGTTATAAAATAAGGCATCTTCCTTTATTGTTCGTAATTACTATTATGAAATTATTTATATTATGTTTAATATATAGATTTGTCTCGCATTTGTTCCAAACTTATGAGAATGATTTTATTCCATCTTTTAAAGACTGAAAATTTTTATTTTCCCTATAATACCATAATGCCAATGCTAATTTGTAGAATTTTGATGTAAATTTTGATCTACCATTTCAATCAAATGGAAATTTAAGCTTAACATTGAATTATGAAATATGGATTTAACTTCCTATGAAAACTTCTATTCAAGTAATATTATTCGTTTTATCTAAATGAGTAATTCTACCCTCTACTTTCTTTCTTTCTTTTAAATAGCATAAACTTGTTTACATGTGCAAAGAGATTGGCTACTTTGGAACTATTTTTTTAGTATTCTCATATGAGACCATCTAAAATCATCTTTGAAAATATCGAAAAAAGGCTCCAATTTTTGAAAATTTTCACGAAGTTAAGTTGCTTTAGGTGCTCAAATTTGTTTCTTTGCTGTCCAAAAATGTCAAAACAATTATAAAAAAAAATATATGATACAAAGTGGATAATGTCTTTGTTTTTTACCTTTTCTTACAGCATATGGGAAATATGAAATGCAGGAAATGCACACATCTTTGAGGGTTCTCGGATCAACACTCATCACATTATCCATAAAATCATTTTATGGTTTGATGGAAGTGTTTCGCCACATGGAAAATCCCGTGACATTAATTTAAGATCCATCGCACACCAATACAATTCCCCTCTAGATATTTAGATGGTGAGAGACATATACGTGAATGCAGTGTTTGTCTTCATAGACCACATCACACATTACAAGATTCACTTGAACGACGACCGAGACACAAGCACATGCTCTTAGGTCCTTTCATTATGGAGTTTCTCTGGTTTTCACATCATATGTCCATTGACACACTACATGTTTTCCGGGATTTAGAGGTACTCGTACAACATCTCACTAGTGGATCAGACTTTTCTCCGCCACATCTTCAGGTCTAGATAACTAGGATCACATTACTGAGAAGGTCATTCCAATCCATTAGCTTTACTCACATCTATAGGGAAAGGAACTGGCTTATTCTTTTTCAAAAATAGACATAAACAATGCTTATGGAAATATCTACTATGCATTTATAGTTGATGGTCATACGTGGAATGCTAAAATTTTGAACCTTATCTTCTCCCTACATATGTGGCTTTTGATTTCTAAGTGAACCTAATTATATTTGCATATTTTGTATTTGTTGAGAGTCATATTGTCCACATATTTGTACATGTATGTTTTTCATAATCAACATATTAGACATGACATAATAGAATGTAATCACATTATGAACATTTTACATATGCACTAGTACATTATATGCACCAGGGATTTTTTTGGGTGAAAAAAAAGTCTTTTAAGTGAAATTAAGTTGTTTTGAAAATACACAACTATAACAATATCACTCATTCGACAGCATTAAAGGTTATCATGGATGATCTATAATCACCTGGTTAGTTAACATAAATTTTAGAAAGGATGATTTGTAAATAATTGAATTTAAATAAATGATGAACAATGCTGCGTAACGGTCGGTTAGTGCTCACTGTAATCCCTATGATCTGATTTTGAAAAGACAGAAGTATAACATTATCACTCATCATTTTAAAAAATAACTTTACAAACAAAGTATACTTGTAATGCTTGCAACTTTAACACTTACCAGTATACGTGTAATGGTATAATGGTGCAGGAGCTTCACTAGTCGTTGATAGGATGTCACTTCAATGTGTACCTCTCTTACGTGTATGCCATTACTTAGACCAGTAATCCTTATCCTCTATTCATGTCTATGGTATTTAGACCATATAGATTTGGTACGAGGATATCATAATAACCTTTGTGATATGATTTTGAAAAGAGAGAAGCGTGAACCTTAACCATCGTTTTGTTACTAGCTTTACGAATAATATGTACTGATAATGATTCTAATTAAAGGTGCAGGATTGTTAGAAGTCATTGTTTAATGTGAACCTTGTGGATCAGCACTTTGGTTCATCTGCATCCCTGTGATATTCATTTAATTTTTTTTTTTTGTTGGAGAATAATTAATCTTATGCAAAGAGCAGTTGTTAAATCTATATAAATAATGTGTACTCAAATTTATGATTTTGTTTTAAATTTTTTAAATTATATTTTAAACAATTAAATATACTAAATTTTGATTTATTAAATTTTTATTGAATAAATGTTCTTTTTTTTTACAAATATGATATATCAGCTTAAATTTATCTAATTGAAAATGTATCATCAATAGAGAGGTCAAATTTCACTTAATATAAATCTTCTCTTCCAATGCTTATTAATCCGATAAATCTTCTCTTCCCATGCTTATTAATCCAAACATTGTTGAAACTAGATACGCATAATAATAAACATCTTTCTATAAGGGCTTTTCGTGCTAATCTTGTTAAACATGAGAAAATATGGATGTTATACTTAATTACGTTATCGGTTAAATAATATAACTTTAAAAAAATAAATTAAAAATAATACAAAATATATAAGAATTTTAAAAAAAAATTTAAACTTTAATCAAATTTAAAATATAAAATTCAAAAAAAAAAACTTATTTTTAATTCAAAAATAATATTGAAATAATATTGAAAAACTATTAAATTTAGTCCATAATTTTATATCGTTTTCTTTGTACATTAACCATTAATGTAATTACCCATTATCTTTATAATAAACTATAAAATATAAAATGTGATTCCCTAGCCAATAATCAAAATTATAGCTAAAGTAACTAAATATTAAAATATATAAAATATGTAACCAAACCTTAAAAAAAAGAAAAATCGGAATTATAAAATATTCTGAATTCTTTTATGGAAGGAGTTTATATAATTGTAAAATACTCTGAATTCTCCTACGGAGACAGTTTACATCATTCCTTTCTCTTGTGGAACTCCTTACATTGGTGAGACTCATCGATCTCTTAACCAGAGGTTATGTGAACACGGGGCTGGCATTAAACGCGCAAGATCACGCTCCTTTAGCGAAACATGCAAAAAAGACTAACCATCACAAATGTATTGAAGAAGCTAAAGTACTTGCAAATGTCTACCATTTTCATCACCGTAAGCTAAGGGAGGCTTTAGAAACTGAAAAAAGGCCTATCAACCTAAACAAAGATGATGGCTGGAGTATTAGAAGGAGTTGGATCCCTGCCCTATACTCCTAAGCGTTCGTGCCTTTTTCCAAAAAAACCCTCCATTCCTTTAATAAAATTAAATAAATAGATTTTATTATTTTAATCTCTAAAATATTTATATTTATAATAAAAATTTCATTTGAATAATTGAAAGTAATAAATTTAGTCAAATGTAACAATTCTTCAGATAATATTATATTAAAATATTTAGAATTTAACTACCTTTCTTTGACCTTTCCTTCTCTTGGGTCACACTAGCCATTTCCATCCACCTACCAGCTAACCCATCTCCTAATTTATTTATAGTCGAATGTTTTGATGTGAATTCTCATTAGTTCTGATGATGAGCCACACTAGATGGTTCTAAACTCTTCCACCAAATTATTTTTATGTATACAAACTAAGATCACAAAAACTATCAGGCTATGCGGTAACTCCAAAAAACTGAATATTAATTAGATGGAGGTTGCGTTTGTCCTTATACATGGAGGTGAGACTATTGGGATTCACTTCTAATGTCTCTTGGCCTTCCTTATTTACTATTTTACAATAATATACAATCTCACCCAATCCCTTAGGATTAGGTGTTAACATTCCCCCCTTTAATCTAAAGGGATGTTGGTGAGTCCAAGCCTCGTTCTAAATTTTTGAAACTTTTCTCTTCCAAGCGCTTTGGTGAAGATGTATGGAGTCTATTAATTTGTGGAACAATGACGTAGATGGATATTTTTAGCCTCAACATGATGTTTAATCAGATGGTATTTTGTATTTATGTGCTTTGTTCGATCATGGAACTTTGGGTTCTTGGGCAACTTTATTGCAGAATTTTTTTCGATCATGAATGGAGTTGAATGAATTTGTTTCATATGAAAATCTTCTAGGATTTTCCTGAGCCACACAATTTCCTTTGTTTCTTCAGTTGCGGCAAAATATCTTACCTCCATGTGGAATTTGCTGGAACTGACTGTTTGCATGATCTCCATGAGAGATCTCCTAATCCAAGACTCATGGTATAATGTGAAGTAGATACCCCAGTTTATTTGTCCCCATAAAAGTCTGAATCAGAGTATCCGATCAAGTTGAAGCCGCCTACCTGTGTATATTTGAGTCCAAAGTCTTGAGTCCCCTTCAAGTACTTTAGAACTCTTTTTGCAATAGACCAATGTCCTTCACAAGGTTTTTCCATAAACCTATGGAGAATTCCAATAGAAAATGAGATGTATGATCTGGTGGTATTCAGGTAGATAAGACTTCCTACAAGTTGTCTATACTTCGTTGCATCCTCGAATTTGTCCCCTTCAATGGATGTGGGCTTCAAGTTTTGTTCCATTGGAGTGGTTAAGGGATTGCATTCATGCATTCCAAACTTGTTCAAAAGATCTCTAATGTACTTATTTTGAGAAAGGAATATAAATTTAGGAAGTTGAGTTACAACAATACCTAAATAGTAGTGAACATAGCCCAAATCAATCATTTCAAAACCTTTCTTCAATTATTTCTTTAAGGATGTGATATAACTCTCACTGTTCCCTCTCATCAAAATATCATCTACATACACCACAAGATATACAACTTTTTTTCCAACTTTCCTAGCAAACAAAGTCGCATCATCAAGATCAAAATGTTTGAAGTTAAGTTTCAGAAGATGGTAAGTTAATTTCTCGTACGAGGCTCACGGTGCTTTCTTGAGGCCATACCCTTAGGTTTTCATACTTTGTGTTCTTGGCCCTTCATAACAAATCCTTTTGGCTAGGACATAAAAAATTTCTCCGTTAGATCTCCATTGAAAAGGGTGGCTTTTACATCCATCTGGTGGAATTTCCATACCTTATGAGCTACTAAGGAAAAGAGTGTCCCGATGGCGGCCCATTTTGTTGTGGGGGGGAGTTTTTCTTCATAATCAATCCCTTATTTCTCTGCAAAACCTTTTTCCACAAGCCTGTTTTTTTCTTGTTAAGTGAGCCATCTGCTTTGTACTTGTTCTTGTAGACCCACTTGCAGCCAATTGGTTTGGTTCCGAAAGGAGGATCAACCAGCTTCCAAGTGCCATTCTTTATCAAGGCATCATACTCCTTTTGCATTGATTCATTCCATTCAACACGAGAAGTGGCTTTTTTCAAGGAAGTTGGTTCATGATCTGTAGACAAATTTAGTTCACAATTATAAGCAATATCCATATCAATAGGTGAATTAGAATTATCTATGTCACTTAACTTTTTTCTAGTGGAACTTTTTATTCCTCTCTTTCCAACCTCGTTGGGACGAACTTTTTCTAGTATCTTTGTCAGCCATTTTGGGTGACCTTTCTGAGATAGCCCAGGCTACTCATTTGATTGAGTTGTAATTGAATCAAGATTCAATCTCCCAATTCTATCAATTACATCACTCAAGGTGTCATACGTGGTTGGTCCTTCATGTAGGGGAAAGAGTGCTTCAGAATATGATTCTACATAATGATTCAATATAGGGTGAAAATGTGAAGTTGGGTTACACTTTTGTGAGAATCAGGGGTAGAAAATTTTTTTCAGTAATAGTTTGGTCGAACTTTTTAGAAAGTTTGGTCGAACTATTAGATAGCTCGACTAAAATTTATGAGAAATTTCGGCCGAACTCATTTTGTCGTTTAGATTGACGACACACTAACGGCGTGGGCAAATAGAATTTTTTCCAAAGATGGGAAAACCGACAACATCACTTCGGCCGAACTATTTCTTCTAAATATATAACTCGCGAATTTTTTTCTTTTCGCGCGGATTTGTATCTGATGCTCTGTCGCTTCGTGTGTATTCGTATATGCTGCTCTATTGCTTCGCGTTTGTTGAATTTTTTCTCTAGCGCTACTTTGTTTCTTCTGCTATGTTGCTCTGTGCGATTTTCTTTGGGTTCGTTGAATTTCTACGGTGTTGCTGCTGCTTTGGGGCTACTTTCGCTTTGTTGCTGATGATCTGCGGCGACGTTAAGCGAAACACTAGGTAATCGTTATGGTTTTCTACAGTTAATTGTTTGATTATTATCGTAAATTATATTTTTTGATATAATTAACGTTTTTTTGCTCTATTGCTTATAGTTTGTCGAATTTCTCTGGTGTTGCTGCTGCTCTAGTGTTTCTTTTTGATCATCTGTAGAGATGCTAAGCAAACCACTAGGTAAGTAGCTCATATCCTTCTATTGTTGGATGTTATAAGTTATTTTATCACTTAAATTTCACCTTAGATCACTGTCAAACTCGCATCACTCGAATATCGCTTAGAATATAAGTGATATGAGAATCCAAGATCACTGTTTATAAATCACTGCCAAATTTTTCAAAAAATTTAAGTTTGCAGTTTGGTATTTAACAAGTGGTTACAGTTCTTAGGTTACAATATGTGTTAGAGACTTGTAGTATGCAGTCAAGGTCATGTGCCCAATTTATCAATTAGATTATAGAATCTATATATTAGAAACTCGAAGCTTGAAACCTGCCAAAGTTTACAAAAAAATAAGTTTGCAATTTGGTATGAAACAAGTGGTACCCAGTGAATGGGTGGATGCCACACACTATTGATAGGAGTGGATACAATACTGTCCACCCTTGTTAGATTCCCCAGCTTATTGTCAAATGGCTTGGCATGGGTTTGATTGTGAAGGGACAGAGTGAGTAACATATTACAAAGGTTGGTCGTTTTCTTCCAAGGCACAGTCACTGCCCATTGCACAACGTTTACCACTATGCAACAAGTGGTTACAGTTCTTAGGTTACAATGTGTTAGAGACTTGTAGTATGTATTCAAGGTCATGTGCCCAATTTATCAAATAGATTATAGAATCTATATATTAGAAACTCGAAACTTGAAACCTGCCAAATTTTACAAAATATTTAAGTTTGCAGTTTGGTATGCAACAAGTGGTTACAGTTCTTAGGTTACAATATGTGTTAGAGACTTGTAGTATGTAGTGAAGGTCATGTGCCCAATTTATCAAATATATTATAGAATCTGTATATTAGAAACTCGAAACTTGAAACCTGCCAAATTTTACAAAAAATTTAAGTCTGTAGTTTGGTATGCAACAAGTTATTACAGTTCTTAGGTTAAAAAATTTGTTAGAGACTTGTAGTATGTAGTCAAGGTCACGTGCCCAATTTATCAAATAGGTTATAGAATCTATATATTAGAAACTCGAAACTTTAAACTTGTAAATTTCAGTTATTTTAGAAGCTCAAAACTCGAAACTTGAAAGTTGTAAATTTATATTGATCCCTTGTTTTCCTTTATATCATAGAACCATTTCCATATTTACACAAATATCAGAATTGATTATTTATTAGACTACATATCTTCATATAGAACTTGCAAATAGTATGGTGGAAATGTGGATCTCATGACTCTTCATAATGTACAATGATTCATTCCATATCATTCATACATCAAATGTCATTAAATACAAGATTTATCATAATGTATAATGATTCATTCCAAATTCATGTTTAGATTCATTCCATATTCATTTAAAAGAAGTAACTACTATGTATTCCACTTCTACTCTAGATAGAGAAGGTAATGACTCTTTCTTGCTTAACCATGCAACCAAAGATTCTTCTAAGTAGAATTATACATTGTCCAAGTAATGAATCTTTCTTGCTTAAACATGCAACCAAAGACTCTTATAAGTAGAATTATACATTGTCCACTTGTACTTTTCATGTCATCCACAGAAGCCTAGTTGAATCTCTCTATGTGTTCAATGTAAATTTCTCACCTTTTGGGTATTATAGTCCATTGTTTGTAGTCTCTTTCACTTGTATCTTAATATCTGTCTATTGGTAATAGATGACTATATTATATTGAAATATTCCAACTAATGTAAATTCCAAAATCATATCTAGTCTAAACCTTGTTATGTATATCAAGCTTCCTATCATATAGATGTAAATGTTATGATCAACATCACCTCATTCATCAACCATCATCTGCACATAACTTGCATCCAATTGATTTGATAAAAACACATTAGCCAATAAACAAACCATTGAAACCAAAATTATTTGATAGTTCTATAGGCAGAGTTTGTAAAGGGCTGGGTAACCTTTAGATCTCATATTTTATGAAAGGTGACATATCCAGTAAATGCCCCTACATTCAATCTCTGGAATAGATCTAAATAGAAGTTTTTCATTTCCATATCCATTGTCTCAAACAATGAGAGAGAAAAAAAAAATTATATTCAACATGTAAAACACAAATTAGCCATAAAAGTTTCCCATTGGAACCATAACTGATTAGTTATTAGACTACATATCTTCATATAGAACTTGAAAATAGTATGGTGGAAATGTGGATCTCATGACTCCTCATAATGTACAATGATTCATTCCATATTATTCATACATCAAATGTCATTAAATACAATATTTATCATAATCTACAATTATTCATTCCATATTCATTTAAAAGAAGTAATTACTATGTATTCCACTTCTACTCTAGAAAGAGAAAGTAATGACTCTTTCTTGCTCAACCATGCAACCATAGACTCTTCTAAGTAGAATTATACATTTTCCAAGTAATGACTCTTTCTTGGCACTTAAACATGCAACCAAAGACACTTCTAAGTAGAATTATACATTGTCCACTTGTACTTTTCATGTCATCCACACAAGCCTAGTTGAATCTCTCTATGTTGTCAATGTAAATTTCTCACCGTTTGGGTACTATAGTCCATTGTTGTAGTCTCTTTCACATGTATCTTAATATCTTTTTGTTGGTAATAGATGACTATTATATTGAAATATTCCAACTAATATAAATTCCAAAATTATATCTAGTCTAAACCTTGTTATGTATATCAAGCTTCATATCATATACATGTAAAGGTTATCATCAACATCACCTCATTCATCATCCATCATCTTATCAAATTTATTTGATAAAAACACATTAGCCAATAAACAAACCATTGAAACCAAAAGTGATTTTACATTTCTATAGGTAGAGTTTGTAAAGGGCCAGGTAGACTTTGCATCTCATATTTTATGAAAGGTGACATATCTAGTAAATGCCCCAACAATCAATCTCTGGAATAGATCTAAATAGAAGTTTTTCATTTTCATATCCATGGTCTCAAAAAATGAGAGAGAGAAAACCTTTTATATTCAACATGTAAAACACAAATTAGCCATAAAAGTTTCCCATTGAAACCAAAAGTGTTTTCATACAAAACATAGGTTTTAACCTAAGAGTAAATGCCCCTACAACTAATCAATCTCTGGAAAAGTTTTAAATATAGAAGTTTTGCATTTTCATATCCATGGTCTCAAACAAAGAGAGAGAAAAAAACCTTTTATATTCAACATGTAAAACACAAATTATCCATAAAAGTTTCCCATTAAAACCAAAAATGATTTGATACAAAAAATAGGTTTTAACCTAAGAGTAAATTCCCCTACAATCAATCAATCTCTGGAATAGTTTAAAATATTTAAGTTTTTCATTCTCATATCCATGGTCTAAAGCAATGAGAGAGAAAAAAAAAATTATTTTCAACATGTAAAACACAAATTAGCCATAAAAGTTTCCCATTGAAACCAAAAGTGATTTGATACAAAATATAGGTTTTAACTTAAGAGTAAATGCCCCTATTGTCAATCAATCTCTGGAAAAGTTTTAAATATAGAAGTTTTTCATTTTCATATCCATGGTCTGAAACAGTGAGAGAAAAAACCTTTTATATTCAATGTATGTAAAACACAAATTAGCCACATCTGGAATAGTTTTAAATATAGAAGTTTTACATTTTCATATCCATGGTCTCAAACAATGAGAGAAAAAACATTTTATATTCAATGTATGTAAAACACAAATTAGCCATATCTCTAGAATAGATCTAAATAGAAGTTTTTCATTTTCATATCCATGGTCTCAAACAATGAGAGAGAAAAATACCTTTTATATTCAACATGTAAAACACAAATTAGCCATAAAAATTTCCCATTGAAACCAAAAGTGATTTGATACAAAACATAGGTTTTAAACTAAGAGTAAATGCCTTTACCATCAATCTCTGGAATAGTTTTAAATAGAAGTTCTTCATTTTCATGTAAAACACAAATTAGACATAGAAGTTTCCCATTGAAACCATAAGTGATTTGATACAAAACATAAGTTTTAACATAGGTTTTAACCTAAGATTCAATGTATGTAAGACGCAAATTAGCCATAGCTCTAGAGAATCTAGATCTAAATAGAAGTTTTTCATTTTCATATCCATGGTCTCAAACAATGAGAGAGAAAAAACCTTTTATATTCAACATGTAAAACACAAATTATCCATAAAAGTTTCTCATTGAAACCAAAACTGATTTGATACAAAACATATAGGTTTTAAAACCTAATCTAGTAAATACCCCTACATTCAATGTTTAGAATATATCTAATTAGAAGTTTTTCATTTTCATATCCATGGTAGTTTTTTAGGCAGAGTCTATAAAGGGCCAGATAGCCTCCGGATCTCATCTTTTATGAAAGGTTACATATCTAGTAAATGCCCCTACAGTCAATCTATGGAACATATATAAATGCCCCTATAGTCAACATGTATATAGTATATAGAAACAAAAAGTAATTTGATACAAACCATAGTTTTTAACCAAGTATATAGTTTTTAATTTTCATATCCATGTTCTTAAACAATGAGAGAGAAAAAACCTTTTATATTCAACATGTAAAACACAAATTAGCAATAAAATTTTCCCATTGAAACCAAAACTGATTTGATACAAAACATATAGGTTTTAAAACCTAATTTAGTAAATGCCCCTACATTCAATCTTTAGAATAGATCTAATTAGGTGTTTTTCATTTTCATATCCATGGTAGTTCTATAGGTAGAGTTTGTAAAGGGCCAGGTAGCCTCTGGATCTCATCTTTTATGAAAGGTAACATATCTAGTAAATGCCCCTACATTCAATTTGTGGAGTAGATCTAAATGCCGCTACAGTCAAAATGTGTTGGAATGGGGTCTCCTGACAAGCTGCGAAACTGGTCCATTTTGAATATTTTTAATTAGATTTAATCTAGTGGAGGGGTTTTGGGGTGGGTCAAAGCCCCGAAAGCGTTGTATTGGGTAACAGGGAAAACTAGGGGTTCAGAAACCATGGGTTACGGACCATAGGAAAGTCGAGGCTAGATTGTTATAAATAGAGATGCATTTTGTATTGTAAAAAATAAGATATAATGAGCTATTCATGCGATCTATTGTTTAAGCTATATGTTTGGGTTTTTGGGAGCAGACTCCTGTTGGCTGTGTGCGCAGAGATCCAAGTCCAGTTGTCTGTAGACCCTGCTGCTGTGTGCACTGGTTGGGAATGTAATTGTAAGGAAGAATTGATGAACGAATGAATACGAAAGATTGTTAGAGAACTGAATCTGTGAGTATTGTTGTGTGAATTACTGATAATTGTTGTATTGGGCAGTTTCTATCTTTACACTGCGAAATATCTATGTATTGCATTCTTGGATCTAGATCTGTTATGTTCTGTTAATGTAATGTTGTGTTAATATTATAAAAGGCATATAACTATATATCTATTGCACGTGGATGTGAATAGAGACTTGATTAACTCTGCACAAAACAAGGTAATCTAGGAATCACAGGTTCTAGCACAGCTCTTCTTGCCTTACCCTTCCTTTCTCAGGGTGCAGAAACCTAGTTCTAGCACCCACCCATACTACTTCGGGTGAGACTTTGACCTGCGCAAGCAGGTCACTGCCGAAAGGGCCAGTAGTATAGAGGTTTGTTGGCAAACCTTGCACACTGAGCCTGAGTCAGGACCCCTCTAGCCAAAAAATGGTTCCGTTGTTGGGAAAGGTTGAAGTCTGAGAAAAAGGATTGGGTAATGGAATTAGAGATCTAACACAGGGTTGAATGAGTGCTACTTTGGGTGAAAGCGCAATGCGGAGTAGTAAGTACTAGTCAAGTAGAGGATCTCTCTGCTTATAGCTCGCTAGGACCTACGCAAGGTTTGTCAGCTACCCCGACATTAGATCTACGGGAAAATAAACCAGAGGAACTCATGGCAGCACACTTAAAATTACCTACCTTTAAAGGCGCAGCCGATGAGGACATGGAACAGTTTTGGTTTGTAGCTGACTCGGTGTGGACTGCGCAAGGGGTGGTAAGAGATACTATGAAAAGGGCGCATCTATGCCTGGCTTTCGAAGAAAGGGCGCTAGACTGGTATATGTGGTATATATCTCAAAACGGGAGCGCATCGCTTCAAGATGTTATGGACACTCTAAAACAACAATTCCGGAAACCAAAATCTTACTCTCAGTTGGTAGCCAAAGTGAAAGACTTCAAGCAAGGTTCGTCCGAGTCAGTTTGGGAGGCTGAACAACGGTTAAATATAGCAGTCAGGGGAGGGTTCAGGTATGATGATATGTGGCACACAAAATGGTTCATTGCTATGTTGCTACCTCACTTACGCATACCAATGAGCCACCAGACCTTCGAATAGCAGGAAAAATCCTTGGATGCTACCATGAAACTCGAAGCTACGCTTAAGGAAAACACGTTGGGGGGAGTACAACAAATTCAGAAGCATCTTGGAGCTATGCATATAGAAATACAGAACCTGCAGAAGGAGCGAGGAAATGACGGTTGCGCAAATATTTGGTGCATATGGTGACAGGGTGTCTGGCCATACCAAGGACCAGTTTCCCCTATTGGCAGATTACCTCCAGGCAGGAGGACCTAGTCTCCTGCACACCGAGTCCAGTAGATCTACGCTCTGGTGTGATGACTGCCAAGTGGCAGGACTACATGACACAACCCAGTGCCCTCGGCTAAGAATGAGTGAACTGAAGTAGCAGTGGTGCAGGTTCTACCGATTGGTAGGACACGATGAGCAGAATTTTTGCACATATGACCTACTGGTAGATCGAGGAAACCTCTATAGGGTACAATATGATCCTGCGTCGCCGAGATATCCCACGACCTTTGGTGGCTCTCCTGCAAGGGGCAGGGCAGGCTGGGGAGGAAGCATAGGATGAGGATGGGGCCAACTGATCTGCTATAACTGTGCGGAGGTAGGGAACTTCACCAAGGACTGCCCGAACCCCACCAGGAAATCCTATAAATATTGCTGACAGTTGGACCATGAGATCGAAGACTGCCCAATCTTGATGACAAAAATGCAGGACAAATAGCCTACCCCCACGCAAAATGTGAAAAGAGTCAAAACTAAGCTGAGGAATGAAGATCCAAGTGTAAAAGTCATGACACATAGCATGGTCCCTCAGGAAGCAAGGGAGGAGCTTGCTGATCGAAAAAAAATGAATTCCACGAAACAAGAGCCGCTGGAAGCTCCTGCGCAGCTGCTAGTGCACCTCTAGAAAGAGGAAGAGGCTGAACCCCTTCTGAGGGCATGCTTGAAGCTAATGCGCAACCTACAGGCTGCAAAAAATCTTCAAGTATTACTACACAAACGGTTGAGATTAACGAAGTACATAAACTACACAGCTATAAGAGGCACACCGGGAAGGAGATGTGATTGACTAGATAGATTGGCGACTATGAAATAGATCAGGTTATTCTCAATATTAGATCAGATGCAAACTTCTTACCAAATAAAACATGGCAATGAATGGGAGAACCTAAGTTAGACTGGTCCACCATCCTACTACGCATGGTGAATCAATAGAAGGTCATCCCTCTTGGAAGGTTGCCAAAAGTCATGGTAGATATCGTAGGAGTAAAGGTCCTAGCCAACTTTGATGTAATAGAAATTTTGGAAGATACGGATCCCTATCCTGCACTCCTAGGAATATACTGGGCTATAGACGTGGGGGGTGTCATTAATCTAAAAAAACGTAGTATGTGTTTGAGAAGAACATTACGCACGTAGTCGTACCATGGGATCCCGCCAAGGGTGTGCGGTATACATAACCAGCCTATCAAGAAGAGGAACTAGATCACATCTACATGGTGACGGTGCAGAATGAAGACCAAGGTAACCCTACAACAGGCAGAGTATTCGATTGGGAGAAGGATAGGGAGTAGTTTTGTTATTCGGATGAATAAATAGAGGGTTGGAAGACTCGGCTACATGATGTCTCAGCACTACGATGCCCTCAGACTGCAAGGACCCTCTACTGCATTACTTCGGAGGTAAGATATCTTCCCCACTTTGATAGGTCGAGTAATGTCTAGGAATTCTTAAGAACATTGGAGGCTAGGGTGCCAAAAGAACGGCGGATCTGGGCACTCAATCTGGCTCTACAGGGAATAGCTACACGATGGTGGGATACCCACAAGAAATCATTTTTTGACTGGGAGACGTGTCGGGATAGGATGGTTCTGCAGTTCGCACCTCGCGCTGATGTGCGCACCAACATATTCCTGGGACCCGGGGATCCCCGCATGCATTTGTATACTTGGACAACCAAATGGTCCAACCGAACCCCAAAATAATGGATCCATCTATTTGTGCATGCCTTGGGCCCTATCCCTACTGCTTGGTACTTAGATGCGGAGTTACATCAGCAGACCCGCCACTGGGAAATATTGAAAGAAGAATTTATTGGAACATTCAAAATAATTGGGGGAACAAAGATGCTTGACAAAGCTCTGCACGAAATCGATGCGTTCATCTTTAAAAGGCCTCACCCACGAACCACACCAACCGTCCTGACCTGGGAAGCCCAGATGCAAGACATAGTCAACTGCCAGAGGTTAGCGATTAACGAAGAAGAGCATAATCTATGGAATATCTCTGTTCCATAATCTGAAGGAGAACGTACCGTTATGGGAACAATGCTCCAGGATGTTGATGTAACACAACATCTCAGGCTGTACGAAGTTAGTATTGGGATAGAAGAATGCCCTAAGCTGGATAAAATTGAGGAGTATTGGGATGAAGGCACCATAGGAAAAATTGTCGAGCTACTTACGGAGTACCAGGACTTATTCCCCACAAAATGTTCTGAGCTCAAAGGAATGACTGGGGAACTTGCCATTATGCACATCACTCTGAAACCCGAGGTGCACCCCATCAAGTAGCGGCCTTACCGGCTGAATCCTAAATATAAGCAAAATATCAAAGAGGAGTTGGACAAAACGTTGACCACAGGTATCATCGAACCAGTTGAACAGTCAGATTGGGTAATTCAAATGGTCGTCCAAGAGAAAAATACAAAGGGGGAAATACACATCTGTGTGGACCTACGAAAGCTGAATGATGCCTGTGTTCATGACCCCTTCCCTCTGCCCTTCTCTAATGAAATCCTTGATAGCATGGGTGGCCAAAAGGCCTATTCCTTCACTGATGGATTCTCGAGATACCACCAGATCTGAATTGCACCTGAAGATCGCAGTAAGAATACTTTTGTGACCGAATGGTGTTCCTTCTAGTATACGGTCATGCCCTTTGGTATTAAGAATGCACCTACTATATTTTCGAGGGTTGTAGTGGTTGTGTTCAAGGAGTTTATTCATAAGTTCTTGGAGATTTACTTCGACTACTGGACTGTCTTTGGCCTGGTAAAAGAGCATGTCTCGAACCTGCAATTAATGTTGGATGCCTAACAGAAACACCAGATCTCCTTGAATATCAAGAAGTACATATTCTGCGTACCATTCGGAATCTTGCTTGGACACATCATCTGTTGATAGAGATTGATGGTTGATCCTGCGAAGATAGCCGTAATTATCAACCTTGCAGCCCCCACTACAGAAAAACAACTGCGTTCTATTCTTGGTCACACAGACTACTATAGGAAATTCATTGAGGGGTACGCTCTGATCACAGCCCCCATGGAATACCTGCTAAAAAAATATGTGTCTTTTTTCTGGAATGATGAATGTCAGAAGAGCTTCCAACTGCTAAAAGAGAAGATTATCTCTGCACCCATATTAATATTCCCTGCCTGGTCAAAGGAATTTAATGTACATGTCGATGCATCAGGCATCGCCGTGGGTGCAGTTCTCACTCAACCTGGTGAAGGAGATATTGATCACCTGGTTACCTTTTCCAGTCACAAACTCTACGGTGTAGAAAGGAATTACTCTACCACTGAGTGCGAAGGACTAGCTATGGTGTACGCACTAAAAAAATATCGCCACTATCTGCTGGGTGGACACTTTAAGATGTTCACTGATCATTCAGCTTTGAAATACCTAGTCCAGAAGCCTGTTTTGGGGGAGAATATTTTCTGTTGGCTGTTGCTATTTCAGGAATATGATTTTGAGATCATCGTTAAGCCTGGGAGGTTGAATGCAGGCTCGGATCATCTGTCACGTATCGAAATAGGGGAAGAGCTTAATAACTTAGACAAGGGCTTAACCGATGCGCAGCTGTTCACCATTAAGGTGGTCGATGATCCCTTTGTTGATATCATTGAGTTACTTACTACAGGCATGGCCCCGACAGTGTACTTGGTACAACAAAAGAAGGAGTTGGTTACTTGGGCTGCAGACTTTACTATCATCGCAGGACAACTATACAAGCTAGGCGCAGATGAAATTCTATGCCGGTATGTATTGGAACATGAACGACCCACCGTCCTAGTAGAAGCACACGATGGAGTCACAGGAGGCCACTATGCAGGTAGGGCTACGACAGAAAATATTTTGAGGGCTGGATTATGGTGGCCTGCCCTACATCAAGATTCTTACACCTATTGCAAATCGTGTGATACATGCTAGCGAACTGGCTGACCCTCCCGACGAGATGACATGCCATTACAACCTCAAATGGCCCTACAAGCTTTTAACAAATGGGTCACTGACTTTATAGGACCGACAATCTACCAAGCAAGAAAACAGGCACGTGCTAGATTATCACTTCCACTGACTACGTCACCCGATGGGCTAAGGCACAAGCGGTAAAAGATTGTACTACTGATACTGCTGCGCACTTAATCTTTGAGCAGATTCTGACCAGGTTTGGCTGCCCGAAGATCCTCATGAGCGACAGAGGTATGCATTTTTTTAACCAAACGATTCAAGCTTTGAATGAGGAATTTCGGATCCACCATGCAAAGAGTACACCATATCATCCCCAGGCCAATGGGGTGGTTGAAGCCTTTAAATTTTTTTTGGATCTAGCAATAACTAAGGTTTGCAATGCTGATCGTAGTGACTGGGATGTTTGCATTCCCTTGGTTCTGTGGGCTTACCAAACAACCTGCAAAAAGATGATAGGCAGGACCCCCTTCCGAATGGTCTATGGCAACGAGGCCATTATGCCTGTAGAATACGTTTTTCCTAGCCTACGCATCACAACATTCACGAATATGGAAGACTCTGATATCATAGAGGAGCAACTGGTGCAACTGGTGGCTTTGGAGAAAGTTCGGTTTATGGCTAATTTTCAGCAACAGGTTCAAAAGGCTCAAGATAAAGCCTGGCATGATCAACACATTTGCTAGAAGAAATTCGTCGAAGGGGATCTCATCCTTTTATAAGATATCCAATTTTCGAAACATCCAACAAAATTCCTGCAGCACTGGATTGGTCCCTACACAGTTAAGGAGATCACGAATGGCGAAGCAGTCCAGCTAGTTACCCTGTGTGGTGATCCCATTCCTGGCTTTGTCAATGTTAGTCGACTCAAGCCATACCAAGCTAAGGACTATGTGGCTACACCACTACAGTGACTCGAGACGAGTCACAAGATTGTGTTGGGGGACTGTTGGAATGGGGTATCCTAACAAGCTATGAAATTGGTCCATTTTGAATATTTATAATTAGATTTAATCTACTGGAGGGGTTTTGGCGTGGGTCAAAGCCCCGAAAGCATTGTATTGGGTAAAAGGGAAAACTAGGGGTCGAAAAACCATAGGTTGCAGACCATAGGAAATTCGAGGCTAGATTGTTATAAATAGAGATGCATTTTGTATTGTAAAGAATAAGAAATAATGAGCTATTGATGCGATCTGGCGTTTACGCTATCTGTTTTGGTTTTGGGGAGCGGACTCCTGCTAGTTGTGTGCACGGAGATCCAAGTCCAACTATGTGTAGACCCTGCTGCTGTGTGCGTAGGTTGGGAAGGGAATTGTAAGGAATAATTGATGAATTAATGAATGCGAAATATTGTTAGAGAACTGAATCTGTGAGTACTATTGTCTGAATTACTAATAATTGCTGTATTGGCCATTTATTGTCTTTACACTACGAAAGATATGTGTATTGCGTTCTTGGATCTAGATCTGTTATGTTCTATTTATGTAATGTTGTGCTAATATTATACAAGGCATATAACTATAGATCTAGTGCATGTGGATGCGAATCGAGACTTGATTAACTCTGCACAAAACAAGGTAATCTGGGAATCATAGGTTCTAGCACAGCTCTGCTTGCCTTACCCTTACTTTCTCAGGGTGTGGAAACCTGGTTCCAACACCCACCTATACTACTTCGAGTGAGACTTTGACCTGCGCAAGCAGGTCACTGCTGAAAGCGCCAATAGTATAGGGATTTGTTGGCAAACCTTGCACATCGAGCCTGGGTCATGACCCCTCAAGCCAACAAAATGTATATAGTATTTAGAAAAAAAAAGTAATTTGATACAAAACATAATTTTTAACCAGGTATATAGTTTTTCATTTTCATATCCATGTTCTCAAACAATGAGAGAGAAAAAACCTTTTATATTCAACATCTAAAACACAAATTAGACATAAAAGTTTCCCATTGAAACCAAAAGTGATTTGATACAAAACATATAGGTTTTAAAAACTAACCTAGTAAATTCCCCTACATTAAATCTTTAGAATATATCTAATTAGAAGTTTTTCATTTTCATATTCATGGTAGTTTTATAGGCAGAGTCTATAAAGGGCCAGGTAGCCTATGGATCTCATCTTTTATGAAAGGTGACATATCTAGTAAATGCCCCTACAGTCAATCACTGGAATAGATCTAAATTCCCCTACAATCAACATGTATATAGAATTTATAAATGAAAAGTAATTTGATACAAGACATAGTTTTTAACCAAGTATATAAGTTTTCATTTTCATATCCATGTTCTGAAAAATTGAGAGAGAAAGAACCTTTTATATTCAACATGTAAAACACAAATTAGCCATAAATGTTTCCCATTGAAACCAAAAGTGATTTGATACAAAACATATAGGTTTTAAAACCTAATTTAGTAAATGCCCCTACATTCAATCTTTAGAATAAATCTAATTAGAAGTTTTTCATTTTCATATCCATGGTAGTTCTATAGGTAGAGTCTATAAAGGGCCAGGTAGCCTTTAGATCTCATCTTTTATGAAAGGTGACATATCTACTAAATTCCCCTACATTCAGTCTCTAGAATAGATCTAAATGCCTCTACAGTCAACATGTATATAGTATTTAGAAACAAAAAGTAATTTGATACAAAACATAGTTTTTAACCAAGTATATAGTTTTTCATTTTCATATCCATGTTCTCAAACAATGAGAGAGAAAAAACATTTTATATTCAACATGTAAAACACAATTAGCCATGAAAGTTTCCCATTGAAACCAAAAGTGATTTGATACAAAATATGTAGGTTTTAAAACCTAATATAGTAAATGCCCCTATATTCAATCTTTAGAATACATCAAATTATAAGTTTTTCATTTTCATATCCATGGTAGTTTTATAGGCAGAGTCTGTAAAGGGGCAGGTAGCCTCTAGATCTCATCTTTTATGAAATCTGACATATCTAGTAAATGCCCCTACAGTCAATCTCTGGAATAGATCTAAATGCCCCTGCAGTCAACATGTATATAGTATTTAGAAACAAAAAGTAATTTGATACAAAACATAGTTTTTAACCAAGTATATAGGTTTTCATTTTCATATCCTTGTTCTCAAACAATGAGAGAGAAAAAAACCTTTTATATTCAACATGTAAAACACAAATTAGCCATAAAGGTTTCCTGTTAAAACCAAAAGTGATTTGATACAAAACATATAGGTTTGAAAACCTAATCTAGTAAATGCCGCTACATTCAATCTTTAGAATGGATCTAATTAGAAGCTTTTCATTTTCATATCCATGGTATTTCTATAGGCAGAGTCTGTAAAGGGCTAGGTAGCCTCTAGATCTCATCTTTTATGAAAGGTGACATATGTAGTAAATTCCCCTACAGTCAATCTCTAGAATAGATCTAAATGCCCCTATAGTCAACATGTATATAGTATTTAGAAAAAAAAAGTAATTTATACAAAACATAGTTTTTAACCAAGTATATAGTTTTTCATTTTCATATCCATGGTCTCAAACAATGAGAGAGAAAAGACATTTTATATTCAACATGTAAAACACAAATTAGCCATAAAAGTTTCCCATTGAAACCAAAAGTGATTTGATACAAAATATATATAGGTTTGAAAACCTAATCTTGTAAATGCCCCTACATTCAATCTTTAGAATAAATCTAATTAGAAGTTTTTCATTTTCATATCCATGGTAGTTCTATAGGTAGAGTCTATAAAGGGGCAGGTAGCCTCTAGATCTCATCTCTTATGAAAGGTGACATATCTAGTAAATGCCCCTACAGTCAATCTCTGGAATAGATCTAAATTCCCCTACAGTCAATATGCATACAATATTTAGAAACAAAAAGTAATTCGATACAAAACATTGTTTTTAACCAAGTATATAATTTTTCATTTTCATATCCATGGTCTCAAACAATGAGAGAGAAAAAACCTTTTATATTCGACATGTAAAACACAAATTAGCCATAAAAGTTTCCCATTGAAACCAAAAGTGATTTGATACAAAACATATATAGGCTTGAAAACCTAATCTAGTAGATGCCCCTACATTCAATCTTTAGAATAGATCTAATTAGAAGTTTTTCATTTTGATATCCATGGTAGTTCTATAGGCAGAGTCTGTAAAGGGCCAGGTAGCCTCTGGATCTCATCTTTTATGAAAGGTGACATATCTAGTAAATTCCCCTACAGTCAACATGTATATAGTATTTAGAAACAAAAAGTAATTTGATACAAAACATAGTTTTTAACCAAGTATATAGTTTTTCATTTTCATATCCATGTTCTCAAACAATGAGAGAGAAAAAACTTTTTATATTCAACATGTAAAACAAAAATTAGCCATAAAAGTTTCCCATTGAAACCAAAAGTGGTTTGATACAAAACATATATAGGTTTTAAAACCTAATCTAGTAAATTCCCCCACATTCAATCTTTAGAATAAATCTAATTAGAAGTTTTTCATTTTCATATCCATGGTAGTTCTATAGGCAGAGTCTGTAAAGGGCCAGGTAGCCTGTAGATCTCATCTTTTATGAAAGGTGACATATCTAGTAAATGCCCCTACAGTCCATCTATGGAATAGATCTAAATGCCCCTACAGTTGTGTTTTACATAATTTTTTTACACTAAATTAAACAAATTAATTTTTTGAAATTTATCTTGAATTTAATTTAAATTAGTTATTTAAAAAATTAATTGTAAATGTCCACTGTAGATATATATATCACGGAGGATGAACAACGAAGATCAACAGAATCCCATATCTTTATGAGAGGGGAGAATCAAGGATCGGGATCGAGAGCTGTTCATTGTAAATTTAAATATAATCTTAAATCTCCATACATGCGTGTACATATGGAATTGATTTTTTATCAACTTTGTGAGTTAAATTAGTTGTTAATAAGTTTCATTTTTTATTTTTTAGGAGCTAATAAGAAGAGAAGGGTCTCTACTCCAGCCATGGATACCCATGTTTCACCCAGTTGTGGTATGGTTTTAACACAATTTAATCAATGAATATATACACATGTATTTATATGTATGCATGTATTTTTCAATTGATTATAAATTCATATTTGTTTCTGAAACTTCTCCCTCCTCTCGAGAGGTTGGTGGTGGTTCAAATCCCCTTAGAGGGCCATCAATAAGTGGTAGCAGGTTGCGTGAAGGGGGTGATATTTATTCTCCCGGAGGCCAATCAACGGCTGGTGGTGTTGGTTCTCAGCAGGGTTCTTCTGGGTTTGGTTCTCAGCAGGGTCATTCTGGGTCTCAATAGTTTCAGGGTGGAGAAGATGCTAACCAACCACATCGATGTTGCCATCAATTTCAATATTTTTTTCATTTAATTTTTACAAATTTGTTTACATGTGTTTTTTTTAATATACAAAATTATATATATATTGATGCAGAGGTTGAAAATGTTCCAAATATTAATCAAAATAGATGCAGGGCAGAATGCTACATTCAAGAAGAAGGTTGTCTACCCACCACAACTTATCCAACCAACATTTTTGATATACCATGGGAAAGAAACATGGCACAATGCACCTTACAAAGGTGTCAACAACTTCATGCAAAATTGCGGAGAGATGTCTTGCCTTTGACTCTACCTGGTGAGAGTTGACAAAGCCTCAAAATAGTTACACATTCATTGGGCGAAATAGTAAATGTGTACAAAAATATTGGGCCAACGACTGATACATTTGTAGAAGTGATGAGAAAGAAAAATGAAATAGTAATGAGTCATGATAAATTGGAGGATGTAAAACAAAGAGTTATAAAAGCTATGGGAAAGTCAATGTCTAATTTCAAGGAAGGGCCAAAAAGAAAAATGTTTAAGATACAATATTTCAAGCACCCAAATATAGCTCAATATTTGTATGATAGGAACCTTGCGGCCTACGGAAGGCTCCCATGGAACGACAAGGTTCCTGTTTATTTTGCACAATTATTTTAGGCGAAACTTTTTTTGAAAATGAAACCCAACTACAATGACCTTTTGTTATAATTTTTTGGTCTAGGGAAAGGTTGATTGTATGACCATAAGGGCACTAAGCAAGATGTGGAGTTGCCTTGGCCTAAGCTGCCATTGGTGAGTTGACCTTTTCGGGTCGAAACTCTGTAGTTAGAGATGGATGCGACTTCTCAAATAAGTCGAGGAGCAAGGGATGTCATGATTGACAATGTTTACAGCAGATTGGGTGGAGTCGATGTTTGTCTAAATCGACAAAGAGCAAATGAAAATGCATGTGCCAATTTTGTGTATTGTACATATGAAGAGATTGAAAACATGAATGTTGAAGATCTTCGAATATATGCAAATAATTTTCGCAATGGTTTTCAAGACCTAATTCTTCATGAGGAAGAGGGCATGGGAAGGGTATGTGTTAATGACCTTAGGGTTCAATTATGTTAACACATACATGAGTACAATTTGTAATAAATACATGTGTATGTACATGTATACATTTATTTGTATGTACATTAATCTAACAAAAATATATCATTATATGTTAAAACACCATTTGTAGTTGTCACACATGATGAATGACGAAAATGCTAATACCACATTTAGGACCTCTGGTTCAAACAATGCAGATGGGTCTCACCATCAAGATACGTTGGCAAATGTTATTTTTTTTAAGTGATATTTTTAAGATAAATAATTGTGCACACATGTACATGTATGTATATCTAATGATAAAATGTTTTAATAGATTTTGATTCCGTCCGATGTTTTTGGGATGGCGGTACCTTCTTCTTCCTTGGGAGATGCACCTTCTACTTCCTTAGGAGATGTGCCACATCCACAACAAGTATGGACAATTTTTCACTTTTAAAATTTATGTTTATGTTATATATATATATATTCCACCTCAAAAAGTTCCATTAAAAATTGAGATATATATATATCTATATCTGTTAGAAAATTATATATTATGGAGCAATGCAACACATAAAATATGCGGAAAAATACAAGAACACAAAACACATAAAACCAGAGAGACACAAATATACGTGGTTCACCCAGTTTGGGCTACGTCCACCCCGAACAGCCAGTCCTTCCTTTCTATTATCCAGCAAAAATTAAGAGACAAAACCTATAGCAGATTCGCTGTAATATCCCATGTTCTCTCTCACAGTCTCCCTCTCTGTTTCTCGCTCCGAGAATACACACATAATGCACAGCCGCAATACAATACCCTCATATATACAAGGGGTTTGCCTTCTAGGGAAAAAAACCCTAATCTAAACATAACTTCTACCGTCAGATCATTTTCCTAATGAACAACCCAGATTGACTAAAAATTACTATACTTTTACAAGGAAATTTTACATCTGTTTTTATCTTCAGGGGTGCTCCCCCGGAAACCCCCGCCAGGGGGGGCTCCGAAAAGTGCTGCTACCCCCCCCTGAACCTCCCACGACAGTGATTAATTACGGGCGGCGTTGCCACCCCTTTGAAGGTATAGGGGTCCAATGTTGTGATACAAAGTAAATAAGATAATCAGGCTCCACACCCAAAAATCTCCCACTTGGAGACTGATTGTAGCAACTCCATCACTGCTTCATTTGCTAGATAATGACTCCTCTTTAGACCTGGCTATTCCTCATCTTCATCGTCATCCTTGAATACCAATTGAAACTGAGAACATTCTCAGTTTCTCCCTGGTTACAACCTTTGTTAGCATATCTACAGGATTCTGGCTAGTGTGTATCTTTTCTAGCTTCAACTCTCCATCTTCCAATACTGACCGTATGAAATGGTACTTGAGATGTATGTGTTTAGTCCTGGAATAAAATGTTGAGTTCTTTGCAAGATGAATGGCACTTTGGCTATCACTATATAATGTGCCCATATCATTCTTCTTACCCAATTCACCCATAAACCTTTGTAACCAAATCATTTCTTTACTAGCCTCTGTAGCAGCAACATACTCTGCTTCTGTTTTTGAAAGTGCAACAACACTTTGGATTTTTGAAACCCAACTGGCAGTTGTTCCACCTATAGTAAATACATATCCTGTAGTGCTCCTCCTATTATCTTTGTCACCTGCCATATCTGCATCAACATATCCCTGTAGAACAATGTTTGAACCACCAAAGCATAATTCTTTATTTGTGGTACCTCTCAAATATCTAAGAATCCATTTTAATGCCATCCAATGTTCTTTTCCTGGATTATTCATGTACCTACTTACAACTCCCACCGCATGTACAATATCAGGCCTTGTGTAGACCATTGCATACATTAAGCTTCCAACTGCAGATGCATATGGAACTTTAGACATATATTCCATTTCTTTGTGGGTCTTGGGGCACATCTCCTTATTAAGTTTGAAATGGCTAGAAAAAGGTGTACTAACTGGTTTTGCATTCTGCATATTAAATCTTTGCAACACCTTTTCTATGTACTCATTCTGAGACAGTGTTAATTTACGATTTTTCCTGTCTCTAGTTATCCTCATACAAAGGATTTTTTTTGCAGCTCCCAAATCCTTCATTGCAAATGAATTTGCCAATTTTCTTTTGAGCACATTTATTTCCTACATGTTAGACCCTACAACAAGCATGTCATCTACATACAATAACAATATAATATAGATTCCATCATTTTGCCGTTTTAGATAAACACAATGATCAGAGTGACATCTAGTATAACCTTATTCAGACATAAACTTGTCAAATTTTAGATACCATTACCTTGGAGCCTATTTTAAGCCATAAAAACTCTTCTTTAACCTGCACACCAATTTTTCTTTCCCTTCTACCTCATATCCTTCTAGTTGTTGCATGTATATATCTTCCTCCAAATCTCCATGGAGAAATGTTGTCTTTAAATCTAACTGTTCAAGATGTAAATCTTCCGCTGCTACAAGACTTAAGATAGTTCTGATTGAATTCATCTTAATAACAGGAGAAAATATTTCATCAAAATAAATATCTTTATTTTGTGCAAACCCCTTCAACACAAATCTAGCTTTGTACCTCTGTTTTCCTCCATCTTCTTCCTTCAGCTTGTAAACCCATTTATTCTGCAATGCAGTTTTACCTGCAAGAAACCTGACTATTTCCCAAGTCTCGTTATGCATTAAGGAGTCCATCTCTTCTTCCATGGCTAGCTCCCACTTCTTCCTACTTTCAACCTGCATTGCTTCTTCATAACATTTAGGTTCACCAGAATCAGTCAACAATAAATAATATAATGAAGGAGAGTATCATTCAGGGGGTCTACTTATCCTAGTAGATCTTCTAACACCACTTTCAGGTGTTTGAGGTGCCTGTTGCTGTTGTGGTGGTTTCTGCTACTGTGACTGTTGATCATTGTTATTTTCAGGCACCTTTACATTTTCAGTTATCTCATCAAGAACCATGTATTCCTTGCTTTATTTTTCCTGTTTCTTTTCCTGCAACTGATTCTTATACAAGACCTTTTCATTGAATATTACACCTCTGCTCCTAATGATTTTGTGATTTTCATAATCATATAAGTGATAACCAAAATAATTAGCACCATATCCAATAAAGGTACATTTCTTTGATTTTTCCTCAAGCTTTTTTCTGTTTTCTTTATTAATATGGACAAAGGCCTCACAACCAAAAGGCTTTAAAAAAGAGTAGTTTACCTTTTTACTTGTCCATGCTTCCTCTGGAATACCACCATCCAAGGAACTTGAAGGCCCTTTGTTTGTTAGATAAACAACAGTATCTACAGCATCTGCCCAAAATTGTAAAGGAAATCCTATATGCAATCTCATGCACCTTGCACACTCCATGATTGTTTTGTTCATCCTTTCTGACACACCATTTTCTTGTGGTGTTCTTGGAACTGTCTTCTCTCTACGAATTCCATGCTCTGAACAGTAACTATCAAACTCTTTGCTGCAATACTCACCTCCATTGTCTGATCTGAGACACTTCAACTTCTTTCCTGTCTTAATCTCAACCAAAGCATTCCATTTCTTGAAAATATCAAATACATCAGATTTATTCTGAATACAATAAATCCATGTTTTTCTAGTTGTATCATCAATAAAATTAACATAATAACGAGAGCCACTGAGAGATGATACCTGAGCAGGTCCCCATACATATGTATGCACAAGCTCCAATTTTTCGCTCTTCTTTTCTTTCCCAACTCTGAGAAATCTGACTCTCTTTTGTTTCCCATAAATGCAATTCTCACAAAAATCCAAATCAACATTCTTCAATCCTGGCAACAAATTTCTTGAGTGAAGAATCTTCATTCCCTTCTCACTCATGTGTCCGAGCCTACGATGCCATAATGCTGCATCTGCTCCTTTGGAAGTTAAAGCATTAACAAAGTTAGAAATACCATTGCATAAATACAATGTACCAACCTTTTCACCTTTTGCTATTACTAGGGCTCCTTTGGTGACCTTCCAAGTTTTATCTGTGAAAGTTGTCACACAACCTTCACTGCCTAACTGCCCTGTTGAAATCAGATTTTTCTTCAGATCTGGAACATGCCTTACCTCCTTAGTAGCCATTGGTTTCCATTCTGTTGTTTTACAAGAACTTTACCCATTCCAACAATTTTACAGGGTTTATCATCACCCAAACGAACTTGTCCAAAATCTCCTTGAACATAGTCATGAAAATATTTCTTATCAGGTGTGGCATGGAATGAAGCCCCCGAATCTACAACCCAAGAATCAGTAACATTTTCGAAAGAAAGAATCAAAGCATCTTGTAACACATCACCTGTCACATTTGCTTCATGATTGTTTTCTTGCTGTGTGTCTCCTTCTTTTCCCTTCCGAGATCTACAGTCTTTCTTTAGGTGTCCTTTCTTTCCACATTTCTAGCACACTATCCCCGATCTAGACTTGGATCTGTCTTTCCTTGATTTATTGCGATATCTCGAGCTCTTTCCTCTTTCCATTCTTCTTCCCCTAGACTCTGCACTCAAAGCATTACCCGATGTCTCACCAGAGCTTTTCCGTCACATTTCTTCGCTAAGGATAGCACCGACAACATCATCAAACTTTAAAGTACTAGATCCAGAGACAGAGTTACTAATGGCCATTACTAAACCATTCCAACTCTCTGGAAATGAGCACAAGAATAATAGAGCTCTAACTTCATCATCAAAGTTTACCCCTACAGAACTTAACTGACTGGTAACTGTATTAAATTCATTTAAATGGTCTGCAACAGATCCACCTTCTGACATCTTCATATTAAATAGTCGTTTAATAAGAAATACCTTGTTTGAGGCCGAGGGCTTTTCATACAGTTTTGCCAACGTCTGCATCAAACCCTCTGTTGTTGTTTCCTTCGAAATATTGAAGGCGACTGACGCCGCAAGACACAACCGTACTGTTCCGAGTGCCTTTCTATCAAGAATGTTCCATTCCGCGTCTGTCATGGTCGTCGGCTTCTTTGTTTTTCCGCTCAATGGTAGGTACAGATCTTTCTGATACAGATAATCTTCCATCTGCATCTTCCACAGCGGGAAGTTTTGGCCGTTAAATTTCTCGACCCTAAACTTACCATCTTCTGCCATTGCTCCCACTCGAACCAGGAACCCTTCTTTCCTACGAGTTTATCAGCCAAATATACCTTCGGCTCTGATACCAGTTGTTAGAAAATTAAATATTATAGAGCAATGCAACACATAAAATATGCGGAAAATACAAGCACACAAAACACATAAAACCAGAGAGACACAGATATACGTGGTTCACCCAGTTTGGGCTACGTCCACCCCGAACAGCCAGTCCTTCCTTTCTATTATCTAGAAAAAATGAAGAGACAAAACCTATAGCAGATCCGCTGTAATATCCTCTGTTCTCTCTCACAGTCTCCCTCTCTGTTTCTCGCTCCGAGAATACACACATAATGCACAGCCGTAATACAATGCCCCCATATATACAAGGGGGTTGCCTTCTAGGGCAAAAAACCCTAATCTAAACATAACTTCTACCGTCAGATCATTTGCCTAATGAACGGCCCAGATTGACTAGAAATTACTATACTTTTACAAGGCAATTTTACATCTATTTTTAGCTTTGGGGGCGCTGCCCCCGAAACCCCCGCCAGGGGCGGGGGGGCTCCAAAAAGCGCTACTGCCCCCCCTGGACCCCCCACGGCAGTGATTAATTACGGGCGGCGTTGCTGCCCCTTTGAAGGTATAGGGGTCCAATGCTGTGATACAAAGTAAACAAGATAATCAGGCTCCACACCCAACAATATCTTGAGATATTTTAATTTTTTTGAATTTTAGGTTCTTGGAGATTTTCATTTGGAGCCTCTCTTAGGAGATGTCCCAAATTCACCTGCAAAAGTATTCAATTTTTCACTTATATATATATCTGTGTGTGTGTGTGTGTGTGTGTGTGTGTTTTTAATTTAGTTATAATTTATAAATTGTTGTTTATTTAATAAATTGAGATCTTGATCTTGAGTTATTTTATACTTTTAAAATTTTGAATTTTAGGTTCCTATAGAATATTTCTTTAATCCATAGACTCTAGCGACGAAGATAGGAACATCCACACCATTTCAACCATTTGAACAAATTGTCTAACTTTTTTTTAATATTATTGAAAATAATTTTATATATGTACATGTGCATTTTCATTTGAAATTTTTTAATATATATATATATATATATATATATATATATATAACTGTACATGTATATTGTACAGTTTACCGTTGCAAATGTTCCCATGGGGGGGGGGGGAACTTGTAGCAGGTAAACAAATGGAGAGGGAACCTCATGAGGTATTGCATGATTTATTTATTTTATATTTTGTTTTTTACATGAAGTTCTACATATATTCTCACTCATTTTTAAAACATCAAATTTCAATGTTCAAGTACATGTGCATTGTTTACAGGTTTCCCATGCTTCGCATGATAGTGCGCGGATTGAGACCCTGATAGGAAAGACGCCACATCCATCTCTATTTGATGGACATGATTTGTAGATTTTATTTCAAGATTTAGATAGTCTTAAATTTGTTTTTTTATATATTATCTAGATGCATTGTTATATATATATATATATATATATATATATATATATATATATATATAACTTGATACAGTTTGATACTTATGAGATCTACAATTTTTGGACATATTTTATTACATTGTTAATATAATTTGTTTTGTTCCAAAAAATTAAGTTTTGGATGGTTTTAGTACTTTTGGCATGTGAATGTGAAGTAATGTTGTTATATAATTTGTTTGGTTTTTAAAACATTTAAGTTTTGGATAATTGAACTATTAGTAATGTTGTCATCTATAAATTAATTTTTTACTTCTGAACTACATTTGGCATGTTATGTAATGATGTGTTATAATTTGTTTTGTTTTTAAAATTTATGTTTTGGATGCTTGAAGTACATTTGGAATATGAAGTAATGTTGTGATCTATAATTTAATGTTTTTATCAGATAGCTGAACTATAATTGGCATGGCATGTGAAGTAATGTTACATGATATAACCAAAAAAAATTTAAAAATCAAGTTTTGGATGGTTTCAATCTACATTTGGCATGTGATATTTAATGTTAAATGTTTAATGTTTTTATTCGATAGTTGAACTATAATTGGCAATTGCGATGGCACTGTTACATGATATATATCAAAAAAAATTTCAAACTCAATTTTTGGATGGTTTCAATCTACATTTGGCATGTGATATTTAATGTTAAATGTTTAATGTTTTTTGGCTGAGAAGCCAAGAATTACACCTGGCATGGTATGTGAAGTAATACGTGTATCCGAAGTAACAAGGTGGATCTAGTAATTTTGGATGGTTTCAATCTACATTTGGCATGTGATATAATGTAAATTTTTTTATTGGATAGTTGAACTATAACTGGCATGGCATGTGAAGTAATGTTGCACGATATATAATCAAAAAAGAAAATTAAAACTTATGTTTTGGATGGTTTCAATCTACATTTGGCACATGTGATATAATGTTAAATGTTTTTATTGGATAGCTGAACTAAAATTGGATGGCATGTCAGGTAATGTTGTGATATAATCAAAAAGTTTTTAAAACACAAGTTTTGGATGGTCGAAGTACATTAATCATGTGAATTAATGTTGTGATATAATCAAAAAGTTTTTAAAACTAAGTTTTGGATACCATTTCAATCTACATTTGGCATGTGATATAATGTTAAATGGTTAATGTTTTTATTGGATAGTTGAACTACAATTTACATGACATGTGAAGTAATTTGTTTTGATATAATCAAAAATTTTCTAAAATTCAAGTTTTAGACATGGTTGAAGTACATTTGGTAAGTTTTTAATTTTTTTTTCACTGAAACAATAGTATGTAGTATGTAAATTTTTCATCAATGCACATAGAACAAATTCAACCATTGGATAGACAAATTTTGTACTAGATTTTTAATCAGGAATAGAGATGTGGGTCAAATCCCACCAAAAGTCGAAGAAGTGCTCTGAGTCTCTTGTTTGAAAGGAATCTTCGTACAAAATTATACTGCGGATGATTTATTTACATTGTGGATACTTTTTACAAAGAAAACCCACAAGAAAAATTGGGCATGCATTGAGTTCGTGTATATATCCATTACATGCAACATTTTTCATCAACGCACATAGGAAAACTACTTTCAGTTTATTGCATTCTAGAACACACACACACACACACACACACACACACACACACATATATATATATGCAACATTTTTCAGCACTGCATGTATAAAGAAGCTACTTTCAGTTGATACTAGAGTGTGCATGTACCAAAACAATTTGTACATGTGAAAACATTTGCACAGATAACATAACAAGGTAGCTCAATTTTTAATTGAGTACTAGAATTTCTAGAACATATAATCCAAAGAGAATAAATTGTTGGGCAGTTCAATCAAAAAAATTCCAATGGAATGCCATCTTCAATAATCCGTTCATGATCAGATTTTGAAATTTTCCTTTTATTGATATTTGTTTTTTACTTTGATTGAACCTCGATCAACTTTATGCGTGCTACACACACCAAGTAACTATATTGACAACTTATGAAATCAGGCTCATAGTCTTCAAAGTAAAAAAAAATCCCACTTTGATTAGTTTGTCTGAAAAAATAACCTTTCAGCATATTAGATCCTCTTTCATATAGAAATCCGTGATCATTATAGTCTTATAATAATTTCATTTTTCATTCTGTGCAATGCATCAAATAATACTTAACATTTTCATCGTTGTCAGTAGGTGCAATTACAGCAAAAACATCTCCTGCACAATAAAACAAACTTGACAAAATTATACATATTCAAATTTATTTCTAGATCTTTATCATTAGAAAGCAATTCAAATGTTACCTTCTCTAACAAGATCAAAAACTCGATCACCATCAAATGATATTGTAGTCTCCTCTGATTCCATTTCTTCTAACATTGAAATGGACATTTTTCGATTTGTATTTAGCTCTGTATGTTTCCAATCTTTTACATACATTTTGTTTTCACAAACGTCATTGGATTTTGTATTCTCTATGCAAACACGACAAAATCAAGAATATTTTCTTTTATCTAATGAAAACAAATTTTTGGACGACTTTGTTTTAATTGAATGCAATTTTTTAGTGCCTTTTACTGTTTCAATGTCATTTCCAATTGATCTATCTATGTCTTCGATCCCAATATGCCAAAAAAACCTTTATATGGAAAATTTAAAGAAGAATGTAAATATGATATCAAAATACAATAAAAGATAATCATTGCGATAAATGTACATTGTTTATTTAATTAGATATCCAATAAAAATTAAATTGAATGTACCTTTGCACTTCCCTTGATCGGTTAGTCTCATGGCTTAGAGCAGCGATGCACCATTGAAAAACTTCTTTCGCATCCACAAGTTAGCTTGCAGAGGGGTTCATTTGATATCTTTGAATGCTCGTTTTATGCATGCCCTTGCACCGTCATGTTCTCCTTTTCCATGGCCAATATAAAATAAATTCCAACAATGTTTAATGCAAGGTTTCTTATGAATACAACACAACCAAAAGAATGATTGTGCAGATTTGAATTGTCCTATGCATCCGTCTGACCATATCCAATGTTCATTGAATGTTATTCCACGATTTTTCAAGGAATCATAAATTTTTCCAAAACAATGTTGTAAAAAATATGTATCATATGTACTATCGTCACTGATATAAAAGTTATATTCTTTAACAATATGTCGATTTTCACAGGTGCTTTCTATATGATCGACGTTTTTTTCAGCACGTCTATATAGAATATGGACGAGCATGGAGACTTGGTCACAATGATAGTATTCACTTTGACTTTCTTTTTGGGGAACAAATGTGTAGTTTTCTGCAAAATCAATTACTGAAAAAATGGTCTCTGGTGGAAAAACTTCATGGGAATTTTTGAATTGCAAGTCTTGCCATCGAGCTCTATGGGAATGCTTGGTGTATTTGTAAATTTCTGCCTCAAACTTTCCCAAAAAGTCTATCACAAAAATTTCTTCTTCTCGTAATTCAATTCTTTTAACACTATTTACACCTTGAATCGATGTATGGATATATTCATATCTCTTCCATTTCACTTTCATGTTGGACAATGATTGATCATTTATATCAGTACAATATTTGTTTTGAAATTTAGTCAAATTTCCACAATAATCACATTTCTTACCACTGACACATTTCTTTTGGTAAAATAGTTCATCGCTTTCTCTTTCACATAGAATTTGAGATATGAAATCATGGATAGTGGAAGGAGGAGGTGAATTCTTCCAAAATTTTCTACCAAAATCAAGGAATGTGTCATAATAATATAACTCAAATTCCACATAATAACGACAACAACAAGTGTCGCGTATGGTGATAGGTTTTACATACCATGGTTTTTGTTGAACAAAAGCACTGATTGAAACATGAATTTCACGATTTTCTTCTTTGAACTTGTTGAAAAACTCTATCTGAGTGGTTTCCAAGAAATGTTTTTCATGTTCTTCGTACTGATTTCCTGCTATTATTCTTCGTATCACATGTGTTGCAGTTGGCGAGACACGTGAATCGTTCTTCCAATATTCATATATTATTTTTTTAACATTTTCTCCAAGTCTATATTTATATGGTTGCCTAGAAATAGCTCTCCAACAAGCAAGTTCATTATTTACATCTATTTGCAACCGAAATTTCTGATGTTTGTGCAAAGTTTTTCGCGAGGTTCCTAATGCTTGTGCCATAGATTTTACTAAGTGATTCTCTTTAGTACTTGATGAAACCACTGCCATATGTATTTCTCTATGTACAACTCAAACATTTTTCTGTCTGGATCTTTTCATTGAATTTATAGCACTACTTATATTTTTTATCACATTTTCATTCATTTTTTTATCTTTGGTTGATTTTCAAATACCCAATAAAGTCGTAGCTTCTTTTAATTTCCTTAATGATAGGATAACTTTCAACATTTGGGCTTGAACAGTCACATTTTCCTTTACGAAATACTTCTAAAAAATGTGGTTAACACGATATCGTATATAATGGTCAGCTTTTTTATCTCCATTTTTGTGAGTGTCAACATTTTCTAACATCCTGTCATCGACATTGATTTCATCTATACATATTCAAATGAATAGTACATAATAAGTTTACATATTCAATAAATAACTAAATTAATAAATATATGCATTATTTCAATAATACGCGCATGTGTTCAACATATATGTGTGTGTGTGTGTGTTTGTGTGTGTGTGTGTGTATGTGTGTATGTGTGTACATACCTTGTGATTCAATTTCTTCACTTGAATTTCTTTCATCATTTTCACCATCTTCAATAATTGGCTCAATATCTCTTTCACTTTCTCTATCAAAATTTTGTATCTCATCATCAATGTTTTGAAGAATATCTCTCTCTGTTTACATTGCAAAATATTTTTCAAATTAGTTCATCAAATAAAAATTAAGCTTCACATTTTACACTAGGAAAATTTTAAATATATCAAAATCATAATATTTATATTTAGATACATGTTTCAACTTCTAGTTGAGGTTGATTTTCCCCTTCAATATTTGAGAGTGCTTCTATCTTTCTTTTGCGAGATTGTCTCGTCTCTTCTCTACGTTCCTCAAGGTATCTTTTTCGATCATATTTTCTTGTAAAATTTCTTCGATTTCCCATGATAATAGAGTATGAAGTTCAAAAATTTTCCTTTAAAAGTTTAGACAAAAACCCAATTAAGAAAAAACACCACAAAATATTTAATTTAAAAAAAAACTCATTTTAAATTTTTTGCCAAAACTACATACTCCAATCCAAAAAACTTACTTTAAAAAATTCAAGAAAAAAATGTCTTATAAAAATGAAACGAAGTTCAAAATATTTCCTTCCAAGTCCTACAAAAAAATTTCATTTAAAAAGTTACACAAAAACTCATTTTAAAAAATCATTATAAAAGATTTACTTCAACCCAAAACCAAAAAATTTCTTTTTGAAATTAAGTCCAAATTCATACTTGAAAAAAAATGAAGGCTGAAAAATTGTATGACATACCTTCAAGAAATGTCTTTTGAATGTACCTCCAAAAAATTTTGAATGTACCTGCAAGAAAATTCTTTAAACCTAAAAAAATTCCTTGCAAAATCAGATCAAATGTAAGAAAATAATGTGTCTCAAAGAAAAGTCCTTTAAATGTACCTCCAAGAAAATTCCTTAAACCCAAAACGATTATTTTCAAAATCAGATCAAGACTTTTGTAAAATCAGACCAATCATGTGAAAATTGAGAAAATAATGAATGGTTTCACAGCAATTTATATTGCCGCGAAATGTTTTTTTGGAGGGGCTCAGCAGTAATTTTCGGCCAACGGAAAGATAGGTAAAAGTTTGGCCAAACTACTTTTTCGTTTGAATTAACGTGCCGTCAGCGCAAAAAATAGTTCGGTCGAACTAACACGTCACCAATTACGCAAAGCCAAGGTCTGAATACGTTTTTGCAACTTTGGACTGATTAAACTCCATGAAACATTCTGAATTAACTGTTGGAACCAAGACAAGCATTTTCAGAATTTAATCTACTTTCAGGAAATATGACTTTCATGGAATTTCATAAATATTTACTAATTTCAATTAATTTTGTAATAAAATGGATGCAAACAATTTCTGAAGGTCATTGTGATTCAATGAAATCAAAATTCTGTATCTTCCAAAATACATTGTAAAAAAAATTAAAAAAAGTATCGTACATTACATTGGTCCGTTGTCTCTAATGGGTAGCTTTTACATTTTTAGTTTATAATTTATATGTTAAGAAATTTTTTGCATCGCGAAACATATTCAAAATATGTAGTTTTTCATATTGGACCAGTTCAAAAAATTCTAGTAATTATGATATGCATCCATTGGCTTTATAAATATGACGAAACCAAAGTAGGCTCTGTCTAGATTGTTGTAACACATTTTGTTTCTCAAAAACACAAATTTTCAAAGAATACAACATTGCGTATTAACATGACTTCTTATGAATCCGTTGATTATTAAAAAACATACACTCGAAGAAAAAATAAGTTGACATAACAAATGTGTATAAAAAAATTCCAAAAAATAATTAATAGAAAGCTAAAAAAATTTCTAACAACTTTTATTTTTATCGCAAAATGAAATTCTAAACAAAAAAATTGTTTTAGCTTGCAAAAGTTGAAGAGCTGAAAAAAAATGAAAGGTTTTTCTAAAAAAAGGGCAAAAGTGTAGCCCAACTTAATATTTTCACATAGTAATCCCCCCTTCAATATGTGGAATCTGATTATCAAATTCTTGAAAAGGCTTTGCATCTGAGAATCTATCCAGGCAATCAAGTTGTCGCTCAACAAAATTGTCATTCTTGGAAGATTCAAGTAATATGACATCTCAGGCTAGTACAAACTTCTTATTGACTTCATCATAGAGACGATATCCTTTGGAGGTATTGGAATACCCCAAAAAGATACATTTTCGAATTCTAGCACTGAGTTTATTCCTTTGTACCTTGGGTATCAAAGAATAACAAGTGGAACCAAAGACCCTGAAATGCTTTACCAAAGGAATCTAGCCATGCCATATTTCATAAGGAGTTTTGTTTCTGATTGAATTTGAAGGACACATATTCTTTATGTATACTACTCATAGAACTGCATCAACCCAAAAAACAATTTTACATTCTTAAAAAACATCATGGAGTGAACCATATTTAAAATTTTCCTGTTCATTCTTTCAACTACACAATTCTGTTCGGGATTATAGGGTACATTTGTTTGATGTTTAATCCAATGTTGATGAATATATTTTTCAAATTCATTTGAAGTGTATTCTTTTCCATTATCAGTGCACAAAGAGCTAATATGAGTTTGTGCATCATTTTCATTCCATGCATGAAAATTCTTGAATTTTTGAAAAGCATCAGATTTGTTCTTCAACAAGTAAACCCAAGACATTTTGGTGTAGTCATGAATAAATGGCATCATATATTTATTTCCATTTTTAGAAGCAATAGCCATGGGGCCACATAAATATGAATGAATAAGCTCAATTTTTCTATGTGCTCTAGAATGTGATTCATGAAATGGTTGTTTGCTATGTTTTCCTATAATACAAGCATAACATTGCTCAAGTCTCCTAGGAATTGTAGGAAATCTAGTAACACCATTTTTCTTCAAAAATCGAAGGTTGTCATAGTTTAAATTTCCAAACCTAGCATGCAATAAGAGAGTTTATGGGAATTTACCTTCATCATGATGTGAATTGAATGCAAAGTTTTGTTCATGAGCATAGGAACCTTGTAGCTTTAAGAGTCTTTCTTCTTCTATTCCCTCCATGACAAGTGACTGATCTGATGCTTTTCTGACCTCAACCTTGCCATCAAACAAGTGAATGGAGTTTCCTTACTAGCATATGTGGACCAAGGACAAAAAAATTTCTCCTCAACTCAAGGAGGTATAGAACCTCATGTAGAAGATGATCTAGAAGACCAAGAAACTTAAGACTTATTGTGCCAAGCCCTGGTGGCTTGAGTTTGGATTTATCTGCGAAGTATACTGCTCCATCAACTTTGTCACTAAATTCTTCAAAAAAATCTTTTCTAAAAGTCATGTGAAATGTTTCTCCTAGAGCTAGCAACCAATCATTTCTCCAAGAAGTAAATCAAACATAAAAAAGATCTCTAGTTACTCCATTGTTACAATGTGCTACAACATACTGAGCGTAATCAAGTGCTTTTCCTGTGTCTCTATCTTAAGTTTTACCATTTTCAGGATTTATTTGCTCCTCAATTTTATCCCAAGGCAACTTACATGTAGATGCATCAAGCCAATATTTATTGCAGCGTACGCAATGAAAATCAAATTTTTCAGTTTGAGTTTGTCTACCCCCCCTTCCTCTAAAATTCCTTCCTCCTCTTCCACATCGGCCACCTCTTCCTATGGAAGAATCTTGAGCACGACTCTTCCCTCTATGTGTGAAACATACAGCCTCTTCAAAAGATAGAGGGGCTGTCATATTTCCAAAATTATTCTCTCTGTCCACAATTTTTTTCTCAACGGAATCAAAGGTGATTTTCATGAGGTTTCCACTTCCTTGCAATGACTCAAGGTAATGTGAGTAAGTGGGATAAAATTCCTTAGCATAAGCTATGAGAGGTATGTCAAGTTCTATACGAGTATTCTTAATGTCATGTCTTACACCAATTTTTTTTCATCTAACCTGTTACTATTAGATGGACCAAAGTACACTGTGAAAGACAAATTTTGCACTAGTAAAATTGCTTTGACTATGAAAAATAACTTAGTGATCCATAATTTATTAAGTTTTTTCTGGTCTACCCCATGAGTACTAATTGAATAAATCCTTATTTGTTTGATTTTCCTCAAGGGATAATTAATTAAACCACATTTTAATTAATATTCCTGGTCATATTTAACCCAAAACAGGAAAATCAATTAGATAAATCATAATTTATCTTATTATTTTCTAGGAATAATTATTTTAAACATTATTTAAATAATATTCCTTGTTAAATTTGACTAAATCATTTATAAATAATTGAACAAATCATTATTTATTTAATTATTACTCAACAAAATTCTTAAAATAATAAATAAGTCTTAATTTATTTATTATTTACAAATAAAAGGATTTAACCAAATTCAAATTCTTTTTCCCTCCAACAAAAATAATAAAATATTCCATAAAAGTTGGATCTAGATTTGGTTAATAATATTTTGATTATGCACCAATATATAGACTAACTCAATATTTGTTTTATAAATAGAAGAATTTTTTCATTCATTCACTACATTTTGTTGCCTAAAGATCACTTTGGATCTATACTTTTGGTCAGACTTTGATCCTCTATCATTGTCATACTTTTGTACTTTTTGCTTCTGAACTCCCCTTGAGTTCCATTTTTGTCTGGATTTGCTACACAATCAAGAGAGAGAGATAGTAGATCCATAGCACTATGGACATACAAGAACCCATCCCATTGAGGGAGACTCGTAAAATCTTTATATGTTCCCTTATCTGGTGTCATAATAGAAAAAATTCTTTAAAAATTATTGTCTTGTTCATTGGATGCATGTAGCAAATCTTGCTTATTATTTGATGTTTAATCTATTTAACAACATAGATCTGGATTTCTGTAGGATATATTTTGATCACTAACTACAAATCTAAGGAAATTGACAACCATATTTGATGTTAGGGTTGCTTGTCATGCACAAATAAAATGAGATTTTTTCATATGCTTGTGATTAGAATTCACACTAACAACTGGCAATTCCACAAGCATTTATAATTATGATCGCTATCATTTTTTAGATCCGAGCATGACTAGCTGCTTAAACACCTATGGCTTTTCTTTAGCTTCTTATTTTTCCTTTCTTGATGTTGTTTTTAACCTTTAAAACCCTAAAATAGTAAAAATTATTACTTCTACGTGTTTCTGGGTCTATTGCGCAGGTAATTGGTATCAACCACAACAGAGACAACAAATTTTTTTTTCTAAAATCTTCTCCCGAATTAGCCATAAGTACAGGTCACACTTTTTAGGCCAAAAAATGCAACCTCAACCTTCAAGATGCGAAAAAAAGCATGAAACCTATGACCTATGCAGAAAATATGTCAGAACCTACGACATGTACTTTTTGCGGAAATTTCTTTGTGATTTTCATGGGTTTCTCTGGGCTACTGTTCAGGGTTGTCTGACCTCCCTCTCCACCCATCTTTGACCTGTACTGATTATTTCTACTTGTCGAATTATGAACCAAGCCCCTTAGGGCTTCAGTACGCTTCCACTTTTTTAGGAGGAGTTTAGTTGAGGAAGGTCTTCTGAGATTTCAGTGTGTTCAGACATTTTTCAGATTTGAACCTATACTTTTAAATCCTTTTTAGATCAGTTCTTCATCCATATAAAACACCTCTTTTTAGTTTTTCTTTGTCCTCCTTTAGGGTCCCTGTTGTTTCCCTTTAGGTTGTTACCTTTCACCATCTTTTTTGCGGAATTTTTCCCTATTGTATTTTGTTGTTTTCTGTACCTATTTCTAGTAGATCTGACCTTTCAATCCTTGTCCCTCCCGAATTTAGATCCATTGGCCATTTTGTGCATTTTGACTACATTTTTCCTACCCATAGACAAGTTGTTCGGAAGCCTCCATCTTTGGGTTTACATTGATTCATCTTTAGTTATTCATTTGCTTTCGTATGCAGTATCCTTTACTGTCATTTTCAGATTTATTTACAATTATACAACATCTTTTTTTTTTCTCTACACACATCCAAGATTAATTAAAATTAACACACTTATCACATACACGCACACCCTAAGTGACGATTGCATGGTTTACATTTCCCGACCAAGACTAAAAAATTGTAATCAATTGGTCTTGCACCTCCCTGTGCTTGTTTCTTCATTGTCATCAATTGATCCTGCATCTCCCTGCCCTTGTTTGTCTCTCTTCCTTCTGTGATCAATGTCTATTTTCCATCATTGCACCCCCAAGGCATTTATCTTGGAGACTCCTGGGCCTTCAACCTCAGTTTCCGTTAGGAACACTTACTCCTCTGTGCAGGGTTCGAGTTCATCCTCCACCAAGTCCCCATTATAACTCTTCTTTCATTTCATCGAGTTTCCCTTCTGGTTCTATCCCCAGTTCTCCTCCACCTTTCATCTTTGCCATGTCTCGTTCAGGACCTACCACTAGTGTCAACCCTGGCCCTAATGCTGGGAATGCTACTAGTAGTGCCGCAACATGAACTATCCTGGCTCCTCCCTTGCTTGCTTATATGGCATGCCTAAGCCTTCCCAATTTTAGCTACTTCATCAACGACCCCATACACCATGATCATGGTTGGCCTTCTATGCCAACCAAGCTCCCTTCAGACATCCCCAATTTTGAAGGAATTGCTGGAGAGGATCCTACCAACCTTGTTCACTCTTTCCACATGTGGTGATGATCAAACTCCATCACCGATGATTTTGTCTGTCTTCGCTTATTCTAGTGTACGCTTACCGGAGAAGCTTCCAAGTGGTATGTAGACCATGCCTCCTCTTCTCATACTACTTTTGTGACTCTTTCCAGGTATTTTATGTCTTACTTCCAACTTCTCCTTCACTATGACACTAGTACCTAATTCTTGGCCTCTTTTCATCAATCTTTTGCGACCTGCCTATCTGACCATGTTCAAGGATGGAAAAGAAGAAAATGCCTATGTCGAGCTCCTACCTTCGAAGACTGTTTCTACATGGACTGTTTTCTCAAATACCTTTTGTCTGCTATTGGAAAATGTATCGCATGCAACTTCCCTTTGACCGAGAAAGAAACCCTCCAGATTGCATTTAAATATGACTTGATCTACGCACAATCTGGTCAGGTTTATACCATCTTACCCTATCTCCCTAGACCTGGTGGTGCCAACGCACCGGGGGAATGTCATGATGGTATCGTTGGAGCCCTTTCACATCTATACACTCATCCTCCAATGGGTTGTGGTTTCCCTCAGGGAGGGGCCACCTCCCCTAGCACTTTCCCCCCTCCCGATAGCATGTATCTAGGATACAACATTTCCCCTCCTTTTTCCCAACATGTTTACCCCAATGTTTCCCAACCTCGTTATTATATTTATCCACAGCCTCATGCTCTAGCTTCTCCATTATTAAAACCTCAACCTCCCTTGCCTTCTCAAGCTCTGCAACAGTAACACCACCACCTCAGGGTCAGGTGTATGTGCAACACGGTAAAACTAATCCTCCTACTTCCAAAAATAAGATGAAAGGAAAGAAAAACCAATTAATCCTAGGTAATCAAGGAAACAATCCCCAAGGGAATGCACCTAACACTGCAAGGCATCAACATGGCACTTAGACCAAGTAGGATAGGCTCGTTCACACGAATAAACCTTGTTCTTGTTGCGGTGTCTATGGTCACTACACCCATGATTTTCCTCTTCTTCCTCAGATGAATCAGATGTGGGAAGCTCAAGCAACATCCTGAGGACAACAAGCCTCCCAATGCTACCCCTATCTAACCGACCATGTTTACCAATCCTTTCCCCCAGTAAGGATATGTGGCTGCCCAACCCCCTGAAAGAGAGGAGACCACTCAACCTTCCACATCTGGTACCTCTGATTACCAGATCCTGATGATGAACTCTGACCAACCCAATCTTGTTGACCTCAACCTTTAGACTCGGTCTCATCAGTACACAAGCCCCCCACTACGCCTGCTACCGAGTCTCCTTCTTCAGGTCCTACGAAGCCTCTTTTCACACCCAATGGTCCTTTACTGATCCCTCAATGTAAGGTACAAGTTAATACCAAGATCCCCAAGCGACCATTACGCTGAAAAACTACTTCTGGTAAATCTTTCCACTCCTATAATATAGTAGATGACTTGGCACAATCCCTTGCCTCCATGTCAATGCTGGAAGTCCTCGAGTCGTGCCCTTCACAACAGAAATATTTACTAATTTCCATGGGCACTGTGGATCCTTCAGATTATTATTTGATTGTCTTCTATGTTGACCGGTCAGAACACCCCCCCTTCCGACTATCGTTGGCTTCAAAATGCCTGTCAAGATCCAGAATGTCACCATCTACCATTGTATCATTGTCAAGGGGGCATCCACTTATGTGATGTCCACTTCGGTTTTTAAGAAACTCGGATATCCTAAGTTAGCCCCTTCCACTATCACTCTGCGAGTGTGGGATGGCCACTCTTCACATTCCCTTGGCATGTTCAGAAATTTGCTACAAGTCCTTGATGCCCTTGGCATGTTCAGAAATATTCCCCATTGCTTGGTTCATTCCCTAGTATCCCTCCTCCTATCTTTGACCCTAGCTCTTTGAATGTTTGCATGATGCAATCGTCTCAATCTGACCTCAAACGGACCAGTTTGACTAGTCATCGGCCTCGCCCTCTGCAACCTACTCCTAGCACCTTGAATCAGCTTTCCATACCCCCTCCTCAAGGCCCCTCATCTGTAGTTGGTTTCCATGAGCCTCTCTACCCTCCTATAATGGTTCCCCCTGGCCTTAACCATCTCGGAGCTGTTCGGTCTCGCCATTACACCTCTAGTCTGATACCATTTCTAGCTTCCCCTCATGGAGTATTTTCGGTACCTGTTATGGCTACCTTGTCTCTTCCTAACATGACCTTGGCGATACTAGTCTGGTACATTGATCCCCAGCCACCATCCCACCTGGTCAGCCCAAACCTTATACAACTTTGACCCCGGTCCAACCGATCGCCATGACCCCTCCCTTTGCTTTTGTGTCCCATCCACCTTGACAGGAATCTACTCCTATTGGGAAAGCTTTGGGTGAGGGGGGAAAAGCATAAAAAAAGGCACCTAAAGGTAAGGCTTCCCAAACAACCTCTGCACCTCCTCAGCCTCCAAAGCATACCCCCTCGTGTGCTTTGTGTGATGTTCTCGGTCATGCCACCCATAATTGTCTTGAATTGCCTCGTATCAAGTCCATTGTTAATGTCGCATTTCCTGATTCTAAGGTCCTTAAATCCTATGTTCTTTCCACGACTACAACCAATAACCCCAAGACTGTGCGCACCAACCACCCTTATGCTTTGTGTGATCTCCATGGCCATTATACCCACCTTTGTTGCCGCCTCAATGACTACCACACCTTCTTTGAATGAGTCTGCTAGTATGCGACCAACCACCATGAGTTCACCTCCCCTTTACTTGTGCGTTATGCCACAGGAAAGCCAGAGGACACATCCACTCTCATTGACATTCCCGATCCTGATGTCGAGATGATGGAGCCTTCGGTGACTATCCTCTACCTGCCATCATCTATGAGATCCACAGTGGAATCACCCTCTGAGACTTCCCTTTCTGTTTCTCCTGACCTCTCTTAAACGATCACCCCAGGCTCAACATCAGTGGATCCCTTATCTAATTTTTCTTCCATCACCCCCCACGATGATGCGCACGTGAACCTCTTTTCTCATGATTATGAGTCTGGTATCTTTTCCATGTCATGTGGTTATCTTTCCACTAGTCACTCCATCCTCTACTGTGATCATGACATTATGGAAGCCTTTTCCACCCCTGACTTCATTTTTCCAGCCCATATGAAAAATTACATCATCCGTGTCTATGGTGACTTTCGCAACTTGAGCATAAACTGCCACCAAATAAATTCCCCCACACCATCCTTTTTTAGTGTGATGGGGGTAGAAATCCTACCCATAGCATTCCCTCTAGCAGTGCTTGTGTGATTTCTGCCTTGCGTTCAGGTTGCGAGAAGTTTTCATCATCCTCTCATTTATTGTCTTGTGTCACCTTTCAGATGGACCCCTTGTCCACACCGTGTATCATTTATGCCGATGGTGCAAGTCTCTACTCTCAGAATCTAGCCTCGGTAGCCTAGGCCATTTTCACCCCCTTACATTTGCTTGTCTTCTCTAATGACTTATGTATTGGTTTTTTCACCAATAATCAGGCCAAATATGATGTAGTGAGAGGCTTATTAGTCGATGCCCTTGACCATCGCATTCTCCACATTCATGTATGTTTATATTCTTTGTTGCTTGTCATGCAATTGAATGGTGTTTATCATGTGCATAATCCTGCCATTTTTAGAAGATATTTACAAGTGAAGCTTTCGATCCGTGAATTTGAAATCATTACATTCAGTCATGTACTTAGAGAATGAAATCACTATGTAGATATCATTGAAAACAATATTCTAGATTGGCATTTATTACACACATTTCACATAAGGCAATAAAAATAAACCATAAAACGATGCATATCCAGAATATGTGTCGTTCAAAATGTTTTAGAGTCCATCAACTTTGATACATATGACATAACCATAGCATGTTTCAAAAAATAAAATCTAGGGTCACCTCATGCCCCTACATCTAGTCACTATCTGGAGGGTCCTGAGCCAATGGCTCGGCTCCTACAGTCCATAGATCGCGCATCCCCTATCCGGCCATCGTCATGCACTGCATGACTCCTCGCCACTCCAAGGGAAAACCAATACGTGGCTCTATGTATCAGTCGTCTAGGTCCTGCCAGCCGTGGTAAAAAACTATCATCAAAAGCCTCTCACATATATGGTGGAGATCCTCTAGGATGGCCACAACATCCTCATTTTGCAGACCCCTCGATTTGCTAGGCCATGCATCTCCTGATACTATGGGCTGTCCCATATACCTAGCCATTTTTGCCAGTGCTATATCTGCATACCAAAAGTCAATGAATCAGTACCATCTATAATATTTTAAAATTTTAAAATGCACATGAAATATAAGCAACTTGTCACTTATCATCGGGTCCCCATGCTCGACCTTGTGGCAGTGGCAAGTCCGAGTCGCCATGATAACTCATCCCACTATAGGGATAGTTGTCTATGTACAGTGACATTTGATCCCAATGTGTGAAGAACTTTAGTCGGAATAACCGTCTAACTGCCACACCTCCCCCTCTACACAGTAGCCACCCCTCGTGGCGCATTCTGGGCTCTTGCGGGCCCGCATCCTAGATCCTTATACAAGGCGAAAGTGTGGGGATCTTCTCAAAGAAGAGAAAGCACAATATTGTGCCATATGAATAGCCATGGTTCACCTGTCTCTTGCATAGTGACAATTGTCATTTCAACAACGCCAATGTGACTTGGGCCCACCCATAGTAGGTCCCACTCAATACACTCTCAACAAGAAAAATATGACCCCCAGTGATGTGGTGGAGCATGTGGTTGACCAAGATACACAACACCGTTGCGGCCACAACACGAGTCTCTAGCCTCTCTAGATCTCCGATTGGTATCCTTGTCCCTTTCAGATGGAGACCCGGTCGACAGTGGCACTCTACAAACTCCCTAATGTTCCACCCTAACGGTAACACTAGTTGTGTGTTTCCCACCATCGATCTGGGTCATCCATGCCCTTTATGCTCTAACAAGAGAAGTCGTCAGCCCTCTACTTAGTACTCCCCATTCCACAGTCATCCCTAGTGTCAGTATATCAGGCACTCTACTATTATCCCTCGTGCCTTAGTTGAGGATCCCTTATTTCCTCACCTATGGTAGACCTCCTTCTGTCGACATTAGCTTACTTATTACAGAAGACAGGTCCAGAGGGCGTGTGTACCTTGGTTCCAGCGTCCACTTTTGTTCAGTGTCTCAGATCAGGCAAAGGGACTCTTTATTTCCTTTTGAATTGATTGTTTCTCAGCACTATCTCCTTATGGCATGATCGAGATCCATATACTTGATCGTGCATTGATGCAGTAGATTGTACCGGTGCTTCCCAGGTATGTCTGAGATGTCTTAGACCTCATGATGGTGTGGCCCTTCCGATAGCCCCCCACATGCCCGAATGACCTCTATACTATAGCCTTGGATGTAGCTTCATATATTTGATGGTTCTAGCCTTAGCCGCTTTTAGCACATTTTAGTTTGCATGTATCACTCATATTTTCAGAGCCCTTTCCTATTTTATAGGGACTCTTTGGTTGTAATTATATCTCATGTACTCAAATATTATTATATAAGTCCTGGTTATCGTCTTAGGCACAGTATGTATGTGGGATCCATTATCATATTTTTATCTGGCCCATTTTTATGCCAGCATGTACTATATAGTTCAGTCCCTTCTTTACTGGACGCATCATTATTCTTGGTACTTTGTTATCTCAGGGGTCATAGTTATGCCTCCCCCACCTCATGTATAAAAGGTACTCACTCATAAAAGATACTTGTCATGCCTGTAAGTCTCACTTCCTGAGGGTCTTGTCCTATCACGCTTTAGTCTACCTTATATTTCTCTCTCTCTGAGTCCCCCTTCAGTGTCTAGTGATTGAGTTCTTACAACGTACTTTGGTCATACTATTAGCTCCTAACGCTCGCACACTGGGGGGCAATATGTTATACCAATTTTTGGTAATCTAACATGTTACTATTAGATGAACTAAAGTACATCATGTAAGACCAATTTTATCTTAGTAAAATTTCTTTCACTATGAAAAATAACTTAGTAATCCATAATTTATTAAGTTGTTTATGGCCTAAACAGGAAACGCAGTGAGGAATAATTGAATAAATCTTTATTTGTTTGATTTTCCTCAAGGGATAATGAATTAATCCATGGTTTAATTAATATGTCTAGTCATACTTAACCCAAAATAGGAAAATTAATTATATAAATCATTTTTTATCTTATTACTTTCTAGGAATAATTATTTAAAACATTGTTTAAATAATATTTCTTATTAAATTTGAATAAATCATTTATAAATAATTGAATAAATCATTATTTATTTAATTATTACTCAACTACATTCTTAAAATAATAAATAATTCATTTATTTATTTATTGTTTACAAATAAAGGGATTTGACCAAATTCAAATTATTTTTCCCTTCTACAAAAATAATAAAATATTCCATAAAAGTTGGATCTAGATTTTGCTAATAATATTTTAATTTTGCACCAATATCTAGACTAACTCAATATTTTGTTATAAATAGAAGGGTTTTCTCATTCATTCACTACCTTTTTTTTCCTAAAGATCACTGTAGATCTATACTTTGGTCTAACTTTGGTCCTCCATCATTGTCATATTTTTCTACTTTTTTCTTGTGAACTCTCCTTTAGTTTCATTTTTGTCTGGGTTTTCTGCACCATCAAGAGAGAGAGATCTTATATCTTAAGTGCCAAGGATATACAAGAACCCATCCCATTGAGGGGGACTTGTAACATCTTTCTATGTTCCCTTCCTAGGGGTCATAATACAAAACATTCTTTAAAAATTATTGTCGTGTTCATTGGATGCATGGAGCAACTCTTTCTTATTATTTGTTGTTTACTGTCTTTAACTACATAGATCTGGATTTCTATAACGTTTATTTTGATCACTAACTACAAATATAAGGAAATTTACAACCATATTTGATGTTAGGAATGTTTATTATGCACAACTAAAATGAGCTTTTTTCATACACTTGCAATTAGAATTCACACTAACATCATGCATGATAGACCTTACTTTTGAAGCTAAAGAAAGCGGGTCATTATTTTTCAATTCAAGACTGAACAACTTAACCATTAATTTAAAATTTTCAAGTTCTGAATGTGAGTCATAGAGTTATTTTAGTTTTCTCAAGTCTTCATAGGCATTTGAAAACAGTGTAATATGGTGACTCGCCTCTTCATTTACGGAAACTGCAATAAATGCATAGGCCTTGTAGTTCTTGTTTTCCTAAATGGAGATCTTCTTGTCTAAGGTGGGCTTTGCTGGTGGATGGTCACCTTCTCCTTCACAAATTCCTCTCCACAACTCATTAAAAATGAGAGTGCGGTTGATTTTCCGAGACCATTCAGGATAGTTCTCCTTGTTGGAGAGAACAACTCCCACAATAGATATGAGAGAATACATTATTTCGAAAAAAAAATTCTTTTCTACCATTGTAAAAAAACTCAGTTCTAGTTTAAGTTGTACATTACTGCAAGAAACTCTAAGCAGGAGTGAGGGGGAGGGGACAGGAATGGGGTGAGGGGTGACGGGGGGAGGTAGAGAGGAACGGGGTTGAATTCGAGTGAGGGGGAGGGGACAACAATAGTGAAAGGGGTGATGGGGGCAAGGGATAACGGGAGTGAGAGGGGGGGAAAGGGTGCGGGGGGCCAGGAAGGGAGGTAGCGGCGCGGGAGTGGAGGCGAGTAGAGGGGTTGGTTCACAGGAGCGGGGACATCAAGGAAGGGAGGGGTGAGGGGAAGCGCGAGCGGGGATGGAGGTGAGCAGAGGGGTTGGTTGATTGCGCAGATTGGTTGGGTGAGTGGGAGTGAGGGGTGCGGGAAGGGACGAGGGATGGAGGTGAGGAGAGGGGTTAGGGGACTACAGAGAGAGGTGAGGGGTAGCGTTGATTCTGCGAACAAGGGGGAGCGACTACGAGGAGAGAGATGGGAGCATGAGCAATGAGGCTGCGAGGAGAGAGTGATGAGTGATGAGGCTGCGACGAGAATCAAGCACCATAATGTAGCAAAAAAACGAATCGAGGGATGAGAGCAGAAAAAAATTGAACGCAGGTGTAGGAGTAAAAAAAAATCTGAATGCATAATGACATTCTTGAAAAAATGACGAACATATACAAGAGGGAGTTACACCAAGGGCAAAAATGTCAAAAAAGGGACTGGCTCTCAGGTAACTCTGCAATACTGAAGATGAATTAGATGGAAGTTGTTTGTGTACTTATACATGGAAGTGAGACTATTGGAATTCACTTCTCAATGTCTCTTGGCTTTCCATATTTACTATTTTACAATAATATACATTCTCACCCAATCCCTTATTTCTCAACAGATTTCAAACATGAATTCTTTAAAACTTCCCAAAGTAGCATCACCCACCATTTATATGACCTCAAGTGGAATAATGATATACTCGGATTGAGTGGTGTTGTTCGTAGAATTTTTAATGTCGATATAATGATGGGTCGATCTCGATATCTTTCATGAATGTTATATTAATTAAGAAAGCTATTCAATCGTGTCCACACACGAAGAAATTTCATAGTAGATTCCGATGTCATTCGATAAATATTGATGTCAATGGACATGTTTTCAATTAAATAAATAAATTGAGATGTAGGTACCTGATTGAAAAAATATTGATTACAATGGATTTTTTTTTAATTAAAAAAATAAATTGAGGAATAGGATTTTGAGGGCACTCCATGATATTCGGTTAATATTGATATAATGGAATTAATAAAGATTCATAGAATTTGAAGTATAATTATTAAAATGATATGAAACTATATGATCACATTTAAAAGAAATTAAGATTGAGATTTGGATCTATTAAACTTATCAGATTACAGAAAAGCTGCCATTCCAGTGGTGTTTGCTCTGACGTAGCAATAGGAATCACGTACATGAGGAAGATATAGGTAACTTTTATTCCAATGAATGCTCTCGTTTTTCTTATTAAAAAAAAAAACTACCGTGTTTTTTTATTGCCACTCTTATCTTTTCCTTTCTTTTTTCATTATGTCGGTAGGAAAAAAATATTTTAGTGAAATATGAGGTATGAGCTAGTTGAAAAATTGATACAATCACCATAAACTATAGATTGCGTTTAGAATGCATTTTCACTTGTATCACTACTATGTCTTGATATTGAAATATTTGTTTTCTCCCTTTATTTACAAGTAATACTGGTCTTCAATGTGATCCTTTCTCTGACAACTATTGGGATATTCATATACACCATCCCACAATGTAGGCATCGATATTGAAATGTTGAGCTAAATTAAAACTAAATTATTTCTGGTTTTTTTTATTGCTACTCTTATCTTTTCCTTTCTTTTTTCCTTATGTTGGTAGGAAAAAAATAAATTAGTGAAATATGAGATATGGGCTAGTTAAAAAATTGATACAATCACCGTAAACTATAGAATGCATTTTCACTTGTATCACTACTATGTCTTGATATTGAAATACTTGTTTTCTCCCTTCATTTACAAGTAATACTGGTCTTGAATGTAGAATGCATTTTCACTTGTATCACTACTATGTCTTGATATTGAAATACTTGTTTTCTCCCTTCATTTACAAGTAATACTGGTCTTGAATGTGATCCTTTCTCTGACAACTATTGGGAAATTCATATACACCATCCCACAATGTAGGCTTGGATATTCAAATGTTTAGCTAAATTGAAATTAAATTAATCCTGTAAAGTGTTACTCAGCATTATTTAAGCATTAACCAGAACGTTTAGCTCTTTCCCTTTATTAAACCCGACTTTAGGAGTTGCTCAGAGGACTGGAGGAGGCTCAACCCTCTGCCCTAATGGCCGTTGTCTTTGTATTTTCAATATTATTAGTTACATTTAGAGAATTATAGAGATAAATCTGCTAGCACAATTATGTGATAAGAATCATATGACATGGGAGGAAACGATTTCTAGTTTGTACGGATTTGGAAAGAAAATGAGAAATAAGAGGTTTTAGTTAGCAAGAAAGAATTTCATAAACAATATTTATTATAGAGTAGTTTAGTTAATAAATAAAATGGTTTAATAAATTTACACACATTTCTTATTGCATTTTTTACCATTAACATAATTTTTTTTTACCAATAAGGTAAATTTTAGTTATTGCATATACAAAACTATTAATTTTATATTATCATTACATACTATATAGTATATATAACTATTTTAGCAAGACAGTTTAGATACTATACATAATATCTCAACTAACTACATATTAATCTAGGAGATAGATGTATCTTAACTACAAATATACCAAGCCTCATTGAGATCAAATTTCTTCATATGTAAACTTTTCTTATGGTAGAAAACTTGAAAAAAAATTGGAACTCAAGATTTAATCCCTCTTTGTGTTTTATAAATACCTACTTAATAAGGATATAATGGTTTTGTTATCACTTGAAAAAGTGAAACATTATTTGACATGGTGATAGAGTTCATTTGTCATAAGTTGGTATAGGAAAATTTAAAATTTTTCATTTTTAACCTATCCTGAGGTTCAAACCCACCTCCATATAGGTCACAACATGTCTCACTAGTCATCATTAGGTGTGAGACTCCATCTCGCAAGTGTTTAAATCCAAAAAAGGACACTTTAGCAAGTTTTTCCTCTTTTTGTGGTGTTTTACACTATAAAATAGCAGTTTCCGCTATGAAACTGCCTAATAGTTTTGTAGTGGAACTGCCAGAAAATGAACTAGCCATGCTACGAAAAATAATTTTTTTGTTTGTCTTGTCGAATCCAGTGAAAGGTGTCAGTTCATGATTAGATGAAATAGGGTGAATGTCATTTGAGTCAGTTAGGGTTATTTCAAAGGTACAAGGTCATGCCTGAGGTCGTCATTACCGTTTTTAGCATGCATGAGACATGATTAGGGCATGATTTATCATCAAAACCATAAAACATTACCCAATTGAGTCTTTTTGTCATTCTCTTTTCTATCCTTGCATGTTATTAAGTTGCTGGAGAGTTGCTTCATCGAGCTAAGCTAGTTGTTGCCATTTTCAAAAGTTGCAGGTGTCACTATTCAAGCGAGCCTGAGAAGATATAAAATCACCATGGCTACAAGAAATAAGACTAAAAAAGGTGGTCATTGCCTTAGATATGAGAACATGGACATGAATTTGTTAAATTAAGACCTAACTGGCTTGGAGATATTCAGAAGAACAGGTTGTTTGCAGTTCTACCAAAGATTGCAAGGATGCCATTTATAGGTTTCTAAGGAGTCTGTTATCAGTTTCAATGGGACAACTTCTAAGGTGGGATGTTAAAACTCACAGTAACACCAGAGACCATTGCAGTAGCAAGAGGAATCCCTAGGGGAGGTGAACAATGGTTTAAAGGCATCAAGTTCACCATACAGGACTGCAAAGAATTCATCAAGTCAGAGCATAGCGAAATTGATCTAACAAATGCTATCCCAAGGAGCTACATGAAACAAAAATTCTCAAAGATGCTGCTAATTATTCAGAAGTAATTCACCTATGAAGGGAGGTTTCACATGGTCTATTCTTACCACCTTAGGCTTCTACTGCATTTTGTGGGTGAGAGGTCTCTTGACTTGCCCTTTTACTTATACAGAAGTCTAGCTAAAATTTCAGAAAAGGTCGAATTTAAAAAAGAAGGAAATGAAACTTCTCTCTTTCATCATAGTTTGATCAAGTTGTTGGCGTTAGAGGAGTTAAAGATATTAGGAAGAGATTGGACATTCTTTCTATTCATCAGTGGTTTTCAAGTAGATGTTGTCACTCCTAAAAGACTTCCCAAACCTAGAGATGTTTCATGACCTATATCAGAAGAGCAAGTTGAGCCAGTGAGCATGGAGACAAAGCCTTTGCAGAAGGTTGATACACCCAAAGCTCCACCTGCAAAATAGAAGCCAATAGTTAGCAAACATGGCAGTAGGAGAGTTACAAGAAGCCAAACACTGGCTAAGGGTAACTTAGAGTACATCTTGCATGCCATTGATATTGAAGAAACTCCCATTCTCCAAGTTGAAGACATAGATGAGGGAGGAAGGAAGCTTAAGAAAGGAACACCAACTAAGAAGTTAGAGTTTGGAGGTGATGATGCAAGATTCATGTTTCAAGCTAGAAAACCAATGACAAGACATGCAAGAAAAGTCTTGGAAAGCAGCAAAGAAACTCAGAAGGTGAGTGAAACTGTTTAGCCACCACTAAGCATCATAGACCTCTCCTCACCTGCAAGAGAAGAATTAGTCATCAAAAAAAAGAAGGGCAAAGAGAAAAGCACTGAAAATTTAGAAGTTTAAGCCCTTAAGGAGTAGTTGAAAGATGCAAGTGAAGAGATATCAGTCTTCAGAAAAGAGGCAAAGAAGCATACAATTGAAAGAGTGCAGTTTGAACAAATGAGGAGGATTTGGGAGGATCAAGTCACAAGTGTCTCAAAGACCTTGGACAACACAAAAAAATTGATAAAGTGAACTGAGCCACTAATAAGAGAGGTAAAGAACATTAAAAAGTTAATCCTCCATTTACAATCCAAGAATAGGACACTGAAAGACCAAGTCAAAGACCTTCATGAACAATTGGAACTGATTCATGAAGAGCTGGAAAAGAAGGTTTAAAGATGACTTTGATTGAGAATCCCATAGCTAAACTTATCATAAATGAGGAAGAAACACCACAGGAGCCATAAGATGAGATTAAATATGATTTATAAGGTTCGTTACATGCATAAAATCAAGATTTTTCACCTGGAGTTCATTTTGTGAAGACATATTTGAAATAGGAAAATTATGTGTTTTTACACAGTTTCGTAGCGTTTCCTCGTCTTAAAGCCAAGAAAATGCTATGAAGAGTCATGTAGCAGCGCTTTTGCCTCTAAATTCACTTTTTGTAGTTTCCAAGGAGTGATATTGATTGTGGTGATGTTTCATGACTTGATTGACATCATGGAACAACAAAGGAGTGAAGTTATTGGATGCAAAAGCCACTTTTTCAATGCTACCGAAACTCGCTACGAAACTGTCTTGTTTTCGTAGTGAGCATTTTTTAAAGGTTTTGGAGCATATTAATGGAAGTTTTGGATAGATGGGCTCCTCAAACATGTTAAGAGAGCTTATCATAAAATATTTATGACTCGGAGTAGGTGCTATGAAGACAGGTCATCAACCAAAGTATCTTTGAAGATAAGTGTCATGAATTCCTAAAAATTAGGGTTATGCTCCACAAGTTTAGGGGGGTTTTAAATATTTAAAGTGGTAATGGTCTTATTCATGTGTCTTTTGAGCATGTGATGTTTATTTTGTAACTGTCATATAATTGTTTCACAAGATAAGGTAGATTTTTGTAATAAATAGGAGTTAGAGTCCTATTAGGAAATGTTTTCTTTAAGGTGTAGTTGTCAGCTTTAAGTTAGAAGTCATGTATTTCAGTTATGTGATGTGTAATAGGAGAATTCGATGGGCTAGCAATGAGGAAACCATCCTTATTGTAAATAATGTTTGTTTAAAGACAAAGCATCGAAGTAGTCCAAGGTTGGAGACTTTTTGCACCAAACTGTTTCTTTTATGTATTTGAATTTTATCAGTAATACGAAATGACTTTCTTCTTGATAGACCTGAGACTCTCATCAGGTTTTTAATGTCTTATTGATCTGTATGTTTATGTTTACCACTTGCAGTAGATTTCATCTCTATTACTTAGAGTTCATAAACTTATGCTCAGACTTCCTTTAGTGATGAAATGATTGTGTTTTCCTATGTTTTATGTGTGAGTTTCCTTTGTTAAAGACCTCTATCTACCTCAGCTTCCATGTCAAGAAACCTTGCCACTGAAACTACTGATTGTTGACTCCATAAGCCCAATGGTAGCAAGCCTGCATTCTTTTTAACATGAAAACATAAAAAACAAGTTACATTTCCAAAAGAGTTAGCCATCTAGTATCATCATTATTCAATATCATAAAACCCCATTGAGAGAGTCCTCTCAGACTGAAGAGGCTAAGCTTTAGTCAAAAACTGGTTTGAAACTGTTACACTGAGTTGTTTGATAAGCAACCAATCAAGTACAATTTTGTGATAACATTTTGGTGCATTTGTCAGGATACTGAAGACATATGTCCCAAAGTTTTTGTGCAAACAGTGAAGCTGAACTCTTGAAGGTAGCAGGAGCTTAGAATTTTTTGAGGCTACAGGATTACCTTCGCGATTCAATTTTTGAAGGATTCAAAAGTTCATAGATTCATGGTGAATCCAATGGACTTATGAAGAGCTCATATGCTTCCATTCTTGTTTCGAGGTATGCATGTGTATATTTTTGAGAAATTTATGGTTTCCCAAATCCTATTCCCAAGGATGCATATTTTTTAAGGAATGGTCCAAAATTTAATGGAGAATATTTGAGTTTGACCTTGAAGCATATATCAGATTTCCATGAATTTACTGAGCTTCTTAGAGTCAAACATGAATATATTTTCATCATATTGTTCTATGATTCATTTCAAGGGGAATGTAAACAATGGATTGAATGTTTTCATGCCATATCTATTAAGTCATTTGCATATTTTTGGCTTATTTTTTTGGAAACATGGATGGAAAGAATAGAGTTGGTGGCAGACTCTCCTTCCATTCAAGGTTTTAAACAATGGAATGATGATGATACTAATGAGGAGTTGGATGAAAAATTTTCTTTGACCTTGTCTTGTTATTTAAAGCCATTTGAATCAAGTGAAAAGATAAGATTCAATTTTTGGATGAATTTGCCAAGAACATTGAGAAAGACATTGAATTTTTAGAAGATCAAATTCAGTCTTATACTCTTCATGGTCAAGATCAGCCTTTTCAAAAGTTTTTTCATGCCAAAATTCGAAGAGAAGGTGGTGATACCTTTTTATTTTGAGATTGAGGAGAAATCCATTGTTCTTGAAAACGAGTTTGATAGCACAGAAGTGAAATCTTCTGTTGCTAAAGAAAGCATATATAAGTTGTCTAAAACTACAGAATGCCTCGAGAATTATCAAACAGACTATGTCTTCTATGATCCTATAGCTGACTACTTGGAAGAGTTTTACAGTTCAAATTTCCGATTATGTTTTCATTGTGAAAATAGGACTCATTTTATGTTGCTTTGGTCATTTCAGTATCCAGCTTGCTTTTGGTTCAAGTGTAGTAAAGGGGTTCGAGTATTAGATCAGCTCATTGAATAGCTTTATTGGAGGTTTCATGTTGCTTGAATCAAACATGAATATTGCAGCTATTAGGGTAGGTAGGAGTGTGTGAGAGTAAGCTCAAAATAGATTGAGCATATTTTTAGTAGGTAAAAATTTGGCTTTTCAGCAGTAATCATTGAGCTTGAGCCCGAGGTGAAGGCCGTAAGAGTTTGAAGAAGGCTTGGAAAATTTCAATGTTTTATTTCTAAAAGATGGATGACACTGGAAATGTAGGTTCTTTGGTGTACCACAAGGGCACACCATCCCATGTGGAGCCACTTTTATCACTCACAAAAAGTGCAACATTATTTGACATGGTCATACAGTTCATTTGTCATAAGTTGGTATAGGAAAATTTAATTTTTTTCATTTTTAATCTATCCTAAGGTTCAAACCCACCTCCACAAAGGTCACAACATGTCTCATCAATCATCATTAGGTGTCAAATTCCATCTCCCAAGCGTTTAAATCCAAAAAGGACACTTTAGTCATTTTTTTCGTTTTTTCGTAGCATTTTACATTCTAAAATAACAGTTTTAGCTACGAAACTACTTAATAGTTTCATAGAGAAACTATTAGAAAATGAACTAGCCACGCTACGAAAAACATTCTTTCTATCTGTCTTGTCAAATACGGTGAAAGGTGTGAGTTCATGATTAGAGGAGAAAGGGTGAATGTCATTCTAGTCAGTTAGGGTTATTTCAAAGGTACAAGGTCATGCCTGAGGTCATCATTACCATTTTTAGCATGCACGAGTCATGACTAGGGCATGATTTGTCATCGAAACCATCCAACATTACCCCATTGAGTATTTTTGTCACTCTGTTTTATCCTTGCATGTTATTGAGTTGCTGGAGAGCTGCTTCATCGAGCCAAGTTGGTTGTTGGAATTTTCAAAAGTTGCAGGTGTCACTAATCAAGTGAGCCTGAGAAGATATAAAATCACCATGGCTACAAGAAAGAAGACCAACAAAGGTGCTCACTGCCTTAGATATGAGCCCATGAACATGAATTTTTTAAATGAAGACCCAAGTACCTTGGATATATTCAGAAGAGCAAGTTGTTTGGAGTTCTACCAAAGATTGCAAGTGTGCCATTTGCAGGTTTCTAAGGAGTTTTCTATCAGTTTCAATGGGACAAATTCTAAGGTGGGAATGTTAAACCTAAAAGTAACACCAGAGACCATAGCAACAACAACAGGTATCCCTAGGGGAGGGGAACAATGGTTTAAATGCATCACATTCACCATGCAAGACTGCAAATAATTTATCAAGCTAGAGCATACTGAAATTGATCTCACAAATGCTATCTGAAGGAGCTACATGAAAGAAAACTTCTCAAAGCTACTTCTAATTATTCAAAAGTACTTCACCTGTGAAGGGAGGTCTTACACCAGTTTTTTGTCATCTAATCTTTTACTATTAGATGGACCAAAGCACACCATGTAAGACCAATTTTACCCTAAGTAAAATTGCTTTCACTATGAAAAATAACTTAGTAATCCTTATTTATTAAGTTGTTTATGGTCTAAACAGGAAACCCCATGAGGAAATATTAAATAAATACACATTTCTTTGATTTTCCTCAAGGAATAATTAGTTAAACAATAGTTTAATTAATATTCCTAGTCATATTTAACCCAAAACAGGAAAATTAATAAGATAAATCATTATTTATCTTATTATTTTCTAGGAATAATTATTTAAACCTTATTTAAATAATATTCCTTGTTAAATTTGACTAAATAATTTATAAATAATTGAATAAACCATTCTTTATTTGTTTATTACTTAACCACATCCTTAAAATAATAAATAAATAATTTATTTATTTACTATTTACAAATAAAGGGATTTGACCAAATTCAAATTCATTTTCCCTCCAACAAATATAATAAAATATTCCATAAAATTTGGACCTAGATTTCGTTAATAATATTTTAACTATGCACCAATATCTAGACTAACTCAATATTTTGATATAAATAGAAAAGTTTTTCCATTCATTCACTACCTTTTGTTGCCTCAAGATCACTCTGGATCTATACTTTTGGTCTCACTTTGATCAACCATCAATGTCATGTTTTGCTACCATTTTTCTTATGAACTCCCTTTGAGTTCCATTTTTTGTCTGGGTTTTCTACACCATCAGGAGAGAGATTTTAGATCTAAAGTGATGAGTACTTACAAGAACCCATCCTGTTGAGGGGTACTGGTAACATCTTTCTATATTCCCTTCCCACATGTCAAAAAATACAAAAATTCTTTAAAACATTCTTGTCATGTCTATTGGATGCATGGAGAAACTCTAGATTTTATTTACTTCTTAATGTCGTTTTCTGCATAGATCTAGGTTTTGTAGCATTCATCTTGGTAAAATATTTGTAGATATAAAGAAATCAGTATCCATCTTTGTTGTTAGGGCTCTTTGTTATGCATAGCTAAAGTGAGCCTTTTTCGTACGCTTACGATTAAGATTCATACTAACAACTAGCGACTCCACAAGGGTTTACGATTACAACCTCTGTCGTTTTTCAGATCCCTGCATATCCAACTGCTTCAAACCCTAAGATTTCTCTTCAGCTTCTTGTTTTGATTTTCTTGATGTTGTTTTTAGCCTATAAAACCCTAAAACATTAAAAATTCTAACTTCCATGTGTTTTTGGACCTCTTGTGTAGGTGACAGCCATCAACCACAGTTGAGATGACAAAATTTTCTAAAACCTGCTTCCGAGAGTGACAGAAGTACAGGTTGCACTTTTTGGGCCAAAACCTGTGACTTGAACCTCTACGACACTATAAACAGGCCCAAACCTATGACCTTTGTAGAAAATAGGTCATAAACTGCGACCTGAACGTTTTGCAGGAATTTTTCTCATATTTTTCAGGGTTTGTCTGGGCCTCTATTCAGGGTTGTCTGACATCTGTCTCGACCTGTTTTGGACCTATGATTTCTTTGTTTTACTCATCAAAGTGGGAACCTAGCCCCCTAGTGCTTCAGTACCCTCCACGTTTCTTGGAAGAGTTTTAGCTGCTACAAGTCATCTGAAATTTTAATGTGTTCAATCATTTTTTAGATATGATCCCTTACCTTTAGATCCACATCAGATTGGTTATTTAACTATTCAAAACACCTCATTTTGTTTTTCTTTGGGTCTTCCTCTAAGGTCTACTCTGCTTCCCTCAAGGTTATAGCCTTTCGCCACCTCACTTAGAGCAATATTTCCTCTAATTTTTTGTTGTTTTTCTGCACCTATTTCTAGCATATCTGACCTTTAGATCATTGTCCCTCCCGAATTTAGATCTATTGTATATTTTGGTGCGTTTTGACTAGATTTTTTCCCACCCACAAACTAGTTCTTGAGAGGCCCGCCTCCTTGGGTTTAGATTAATGCATAATTAGCTATTTATTTTCTATTATATTTCAGTTTCATATACTATTTTCTGCAGGTTTATTTATAGTTATACAACACACTTTTTCTTTTTCTCTACGAATGTTTGGGTTTCAAAATTAAAATTTACACACTTAACACACACACCCTAAGGGAAGAAGAGCTTGGTTAACACCGTGAGGAAAAGACTTTAACATTGTAATCAATTGATCCTGCACCTCTCTACCCTTGTTTCGACATTGTAATCTGTTGATCCTACACCTCCTTGCCCTTGATAATCTCTTTTCCCTTTGTGCTATGTTTGTGCTTTCATCATTGCGCACCGAAGGCCTTTATCCTAGAGAATTCTTGGCCTTCATCCTCGGTTTCCAGTCGGAAGAATTACTCCTCCACGTAGCATTCGAGTTAGTCCTCCACTGTGTCCGCACTCTGACTCCTCCTCTAGTTCATTAGGTTCCCCTTCTGGTTCCGCCCCCGGTTCTCCCCTTATCACCTTCACCATGTCTAGTTTAGAACCTAATGCTAGTGGTAGCCCTAGCCCTAATATTGTTAATACTACTAGTGGGATCGCAATAGGAACTATGCTGACTGCTCCCTTGCTCCCCTATATGGAAGGCCTCTGTCTTCCCGATTTTAACCAATTGATCAATGACCCCATATGCCATGACGTTGGTTGGCCTGTTATGCCAACCAAGCTCCCTTACGACATCTCCAAGTTTGAAGGTCTTGCTAGAGAAGATCCTACAAACCATGTTTGATCTTTCCACATGTTGTGTTCATCTAATTCCATTACCGATGACTCTGTCCGTCTTCGGTTTTTCTAACATACGCTTACTGGCAAAGCTTCTAAGGGGTATGTTGGTCAGGTCTCCTCCTCTCATCCCACTTTTGCGACTCTTGCCCAAGATTTTCTTTCTTATTTCTAGCTTCCCATTCATTATGAGATTGGTACCTAACTTTTGACTTCTTTCTGTCAATCATTTGGGACTCACCTATCTAATCATGTCCAAGAATGGAAAAGAAGAAAGAGCCTATGCCGAGCCAATACCTTCGAAGAATGTGTCTACATGGATTGTTTCCTTAGATCCCTTTTGCCTGCTATTAGAAAAGATGTCGCATCACATTTACCTCAAACCAAATAAGTTTCTCTCCATATTGCGTTAAAGTATGACTTGATCTACACTCAGTTTGGTTATTTTTATACCATCCTACCTGATCTCCGTAGACCCGGTGGTGCCAATGCACCAGGGGCATCCCATGCCACAGACATTATCATTGGAGTTCTTTCTCATCCATATTCTCAACCTCCCATGGGCTATGGTTTCCCTCAGGGAGGGGCTAGCACCTCCAACACTTTTCCCCCTCTCGGTAGCATGTATCCAAGATACGGAATTCCTCCTCCTTTTGCCCAACTTGTTTACCATAGTGTTACCTAACCTCCTTATTATCCATATCTGCAACCTAGTGCTCCAACTCCTAAAACATTAGCACCGTCACCTCCTTTGCCTTCTCAACCCCCGCAACAGTAGCCACTGCCCCCTTAGGGGTAGGTGTATGTACAACAGGGTGTGAATAATCTTCCTACCTCCAAAAAGAAGAGGAAAGGCACCCAAAATCAATATTCCCCCAGTAATCCAAGACCTAATCCCCAAGGTAATGTAGCTAACACTGCTAACCAGCAACAGGGCACTCAGCCCAAGCAGGAGAGGCCAATTCACACGAATAAGCCTTATTCTTGTTGTGGTGTTTATGGTCATTAAAACCATGATTGTCCTCTTTTACCACAAATGCGGTAGATGTGGGAGACTCAAGCAGCACTAAGAGAACAGCAAGCCCCCCTTTCTGTTCCTCCCAGTCCCGCACCTAGTCAGCCGGCTGTGTTTACTAATCCTTTCCCTCAACAAGGATTCGTGGCTACCCAACCACCTGAAGGTTAGGCGACCACTCAAACTCCTCCACCTAGTACCTCTGATTACCAGATTCTCATTATGAACTCTGACCAACCCATTACTGTTGAGCTCAACCTTTAGACACGGTCCCATCAGTACAACAAGCCTCCCACTACATCTACCCCTGAGTCCCCTTCTTCAGGTTCTACAAATCCTCTCTCAACAACCAATATTCCTTTACAGACCCCTCAGCCTAAGGCAAAGGTTCATACCAATATCCTCAAGGGACAATTATGTTGAAACGTTTCTTCTGGAAAATCTGCCCATTCATATAGTATAGTAGATGACTTGGCGCAATATCCTACTGCCATCTCAATGCTGGAACTCCTCGAGTTTTTCCCTTCACAACAAAAATCTCTACTAACTTCTATTGTTGTTGTAGATCCTTCAGATGATTGGTTGATCATCTTCAATGTTGACTGGCCAAAACAATCTCCCCTTCCTACTTTCATCTCCTTCCAAATCCCCGTCAAGGTTCAGAACGCCAACATTTCCCATTGTATCATTGATGAGGGGGCATCCACCTGCGTGATGTCCACTTCGGTTAGGAATCAACTCGGATCTCTTGAGTTGGACCCTATCACTATCACCCTCTGAGTGTGAGATGACCACTCCTCCAAGCCCATTGGCATGTTCCACAATTGTACTATTACTCTTGCGGGCAAGACTGTTTGCGTTGATGTAGAAGTCATTGATGCCCGCTTAAATTATAACATTCTACTAGGTCGTAGCTACACATATGCGATGTCTATTATACCATATGCGGTTCATCGCAAGATTTCCTTTCCCCATCATGGAAAGATAGTCACCATTGACTAGTTGACATATTATGAACAGAAGTATCAGACCTCCCCTGATTCCATCATATCTTCGGTGGACAATAAGAAAACCATCAACCTCTTATCCAGTGTCTCACCTAGAGTCTACAAATAATATTCTTTTCTTGGTTCATTCCCTGGTCTTCTTCCTCTTGTCTCTGATCCCAACTCATCGAATGCTTACATGATGCAATCGTCTCGGGCTTCCCTCAAGCGGCCCGCCTCGTCTAGTTAGCAGCCCTGCCCTCCGCAACCTAATAATAGCCCTTCAATTCCGCCTCCTGTCCCTTCACCTATAGCTAGTATCCATGAGCGTCTTTACCCTCTTGGAATGGTTCCTCCTAGCCTTAACAATCTTGGAGACGTCTCACCTGGCCATTACCACTCCGGTCAGATACCATTCTTAGCTCCCCTTCCTGGAGTGTTCTTGGTACCTGTTATCGCTACCTTATCACTTCCTAACCTGACCATAGGGATCCCAGTCTGGTACATTGATGCTCCAGCTGCTATCCCGCCTGGTCAGCCCAAACCTTATCTTGCTTTGACCCCGGTCAAACTGGTCCCCATGAACCCTCCCTTTGCTACCATGCCTCAGCCACCTCAACAGGAACTTCCTCCTATTGCAACAAATTTGGGTAAAGGGGGAAAATCTTGCAAGAAGGCACCTAAAGACAAGGCTGCCCCAAAAAACCCTGCTCCTCATCAGCCTCCAAAGCTTACCACCCAGTGTGCTTTGTGTGATGTTGTCGGTGATGCCACTCATCATTGTTTCGAGTTGCCCATATCAAGCCCATGGTTAATGTTGTGTTCCCTGAGTCTATTGTCCTTAAAGCCTCTGTTTCTTCCTCAACTAAAGCTAAGAACCCTAAGAATTTGCGCACAAATCACCCCTGTGGTTTGAGTGATTTCCATGGCCACTATACTTACCTCTTTCCCCACCTCAAAGAGTACCGCTCCTCTTTGGAAGCAGTTTGTCAATTCGAGGCCAAGCGCAAAGACTCCACCACTCCCTTATTTGCACGTTTTGTTTCAGCAGAACTAGAGGACACATCCACTCCTATTGACATTCACACTCCAGATGTCAAAATGATAGATTCTTCGGCCACTGTCCAATACCTATCATCATCTATGAGATCCTCGATGGAAGACCACACTGGGCCTTCCCCTTCTGTTTCGCCTGACCTCCCTTCAGTGATCACCTTAGGTTCAACATCGATGGATCCTTCATCTACCTTTTTTTCTATCACCCCTTGTGACAATGCACATGCGAACCTCTCTTCTCATGATGATGAGTCAGGCAGCTTCGCTGCATCAGGTGGTCTTTCTTCCACCATTCACCCCCTCTTCTATTACGATGATGACATTATGGAAGAAATTAGCACCCATGACTTTATATATCCCCCCTTACATTGAAACCATACATTCGAACCATATACACCTTGTGGTCATTACATTGACACCAAATGTTTAGGTAAAGGGGTACCCATATTTGAGAGACCAGGAGAAGAAATTCTCCACAACTCTCCTAGTTTATATGGTTGTGTTGACTCTAGTACCCTTATTCTTCCCCATTTAGAAGAACCTTTACAGTCCTATATCACTTTAGATCAGTCTAGGGATGATACCCCTCATCATTTCTTCATCCTACATCAGCAACCCAGTCCCATAGACATTGTTGTTGACCAACCTATGGGTTTTCTAGGAGAGCACCAATTCATTATCTCCAAATCCTCTCTTTGGCATAGTGACACCATGTATTCCAACCCAGAAACTTAAGTCCATTTTCTTCATATATGTAGTACCAAAAGAGATTGTTAATCTTCCATTCCTTTCTCGAACTACATAACCATAACGAAAACAAATGGTGCACGATATCATAAAAATGTGTTTAGATTCCCTTTTTCTAAATACATTTTGGCATGACCATAACATGCTTGGGGGCACCTATTCTCCTCAATCATAAAAATCCTAGATCTTAGCCAAAAATAGCATTGGAACTCCCTTTCTCTAGCAGTTCGCACTTTTCAGGTCATTTCACGGGACAGGTCGCAGTATTCTACCCAGTTCCTGCTACCCAGGTCATAGAACAGACCCCAAAAAGTGTGACCTGGCCTGTTCCTGAGCTCTGGGCACCTAAACTGAACTTTCAATCCACGAAAATGAAGGAGTAGGGTTAGGCCTATTACCTGCAACTAACAGATCTCGATTCCAATGGTCAGTTTGTTTGCTACAATTGCTGCAAGGTTTAGGGCCTTCTCTCCTCTCTACATTCACCACAGCTACACTTGCAAATGAGTGAATTTGGAGGGAAAACACCTTATTAAAAAATAAACCCAATATTTTTCTTTCGCCTGTTGTGGCCAAACTGTAGCTCAGTTTGAAAAACCACATGTACCGTTGGAAAGCTCTCACCGAGCTCTAAAATGGGTATCTATTAGTTTTTTTTTATTTGATACTTCACCACGACACATTTTATCGAAGAAGTGTCACTTCATCACTCCTCAAAATAGATTTCTTCACTTAAAACACTTGTACTTGGGGTGCCACTTTTCCTCCATACTTTTCCATGCTTCTGTCAAATTTCGTCATGAGTAAGCACCTTATACTCATGTTTTTATGGTCCTCATTGGACCTTTTCTATGTGGCAGCATCATCGAGTCACCCTTATTTAGAGAATCTGAGTTGAGTCATCATCACGTCCATGCAGTCTATCCCGAGTCCCTTTGTATCGCACCATATTTCTCCATCTTTCATTACTTGGTTCCTCTCTCGTATCGCACATTATGGCCTTCAGTCCTACTTTCCCCTGTCCCCTTTGATATTGTGTCAGTTAGTGCCAAGTCATCCATGCCCTTTATGCTCTAACAAGGGATGTTGTCTGTCCACTACTCAGTACCCCCCATTTCATCATCATCCCTGGTGTCAGTTTGCTAGTCGCTCTACTATTTTATCTCATGCCTTAGTTGAGGATCCATTATTGCCTCACCTATGTTGGAACTCCTTTTGTCGACATCAGATCATCCATTCCAGAAGAGAGGTCGAGAGGGAGGTGTACCTTGGTTCTAGCTTCCACTCTTGTTCGGTGCCTCGGATCAAGAAAAGGGACCCCTTATCTCCGTTTGACTCGATTTTTTCTCAGCTCCAGCTCCTTACAGCATGATCGAGATCTGTATATTTGATGGTTCAGTGATGCAGTATATTATATTGGTGATTCCCTGGTGTGTGTGAGATGTTTCAGACCTCATGATGGGGTGGCCCTTTAGGTAGCTCCCCACATGCCCAGATGACCTCTTCATTACAGCCTTTGATGTAGCTCCATAGACTTGATTATGTCGGCCTCATCCACTTGCAGTTTCTTTTAGTATGCATGTATCAGTCAGATTTTTAGAGCCCTTTCCTATTTACAGGGGCACTTTGGTTGTACTTATATCTCATGTTCTCAGATATTATTATATAAGTCCTGGATGTTATCCCAGACACAGTATGTATGTGGGATTCATTATCATGTTTGTATTTGGCTTATGTTTATGCCAACATGTACTATATAGCTCAGTCCCTTGTTTACTAGACATATTATTCTTTGTACTTTGTCTCACCGGGCATATGTATGCCTCCCCTGCCACCTATAGCATAGGTACTCACTCATGAAAGATACTTGTTGCACCTGTAAGTCTCGCCTCCTCAAGATTTAGTGTTATAGCTCTTTGGTCTACCTTATATTTCTCTCTCTGACTTCCCCTTCAGTGTCTAGTGATTGAGTTCTTACAGTGTATTTCAGTCATACAATTAGCTACTAATGTTCGCATGTTGGGGGAAATCTATTACACCAATTTTTTGTCATCTAATTTGTTACTACTAGATGGACCAAAGTACACCATGTAAGACCATTTTTACCCTAAGTAAAATTTCTTTAACTATGAAAAATAACTTACTAATCCTTATTTATTAAGTTGTTTATGGTCTAAACAGGAAACCCCATGAGGAAATATTAAATAAATCCACATTTGTTTCATTTTCCTCGAGGAATAATTAGTTAAACAACAGTTTAAGTAATATTCCTGGTCATATTTAACCCAAAACAGGAAAATTAATTAGATAAATCATTATTTATCTTATTATTTTCCAGGAATAATTATTTAAACCTTATTTAAATAATATTCCTTGTTAAATTTGATTAAATCATTTATAAATAATTGAATAAATCATTATTTATTTGATTAGTAGTCAACTACATCCTTAAAATAATGAGTAAATCATTTATTTATCTATTATTTACAGATAAAGGGATTTGACCAAATTCAAATTCCTTTTCCCTCCAACAAATATAATAAAATATTCCATAAAATTTGGATCTATATTTGGTTAATAATATTTTAATTATGCACCAATATCTAGACTAACTCAATATTTTGTTATAAATAGAAGGGTTTTTCCATTCACTCACTACCTTTTGTTGCCTAAAGATCACTCTGGATCTATATTTTTGGTCTCGCTTTGATCCACAATCATTGTCATGTTTTGCTACCATTTTTCTCATGAACCCCCTTTGAGTTCCATTTTTTGTCTGGGTTTTCTACACCATGAAGAGAGAGAGATTTTAGATCTGAAGTGCTGAGGACTTACAAGAACCTATCCCATTGAGGGGGAATGTGTTAGGGTCCTATAAGTATAGGATTCATAATTTCGAATTGACTTATGATATTCTTGTAAAAATATGTACATACCTTGCTTTTTGCAAGTTGTTTTCACATATTTTTTAAAAAATAAAAAAATAGAAAATCAAAAAGAGAGTAAAAGTCCTAAAAGAAAGATCAAAGGACTTAGAAAAAATAATATACCCCAAAGAAAAAGAAATAAAACATGAAAGTGAGCAAGTCCAAATGCCACTACTTTTTACTGATGACTATGGTAGAGTGTCAATAAATGACATAATCCATGATGAGTTGAACTACTTAATCTTGACATGTCATGTTTCAATTTTATTGTTGTAGAATAGTGGATAAAAATTAGTCAGACAGTTTCATCCTGACTAATTTGTAGATAGGTCGAGAATAAAGAGGAGCTCATCATTTTAATCTGAGCCCTCAGAATAAATATGGTAGATTTAGTTAGTTTTTACTGCTTTCAAAAGAATATAATGTTTTAAAGGTTTCTAGCTCAAATGTACCTGCAAAACTGGAAGAAAAAATGTTAGAGTAAAGGATTGGGTAGGTAGAAATAAGTGGGAAAATCATTGTATATATCTTTCACCGGGAAATTATTACTGATTTCCTTTCCCGTATAGTTATTCTGCATTCTAAACTTCCAGTCAAAAAGGTTCATATCATTTCTCTGACTTCTGTTGGGACCGGATCCAAGGCTCAATGACTGATAAGTTAAAATGTGTTGAATTCCTATGTTAATCCCCGATTATCATCATTTACCCCACATTCATCCATTACACTTAAATTTCATAAGTAAAGACCTTTTACTTAATGAAAAATAAAATCCCCTTTTTACTAATTTTCTTCATTCATAAAAACATAAAAACCCTCCAAAGGTATTATATTCCAAGTTAAAGTGGTTAAATTATAAATGGTTAAAGATTTTTTCTTGTTATATGATCACTTTGCTTAAGTTATGTAATTACGTTTTGGTGTTTTCATTGTCCCTTTTTCATATTAACTTCTAATTTATCTATTAAATCCCTATAAAAAGGCCTTGTCCTATTATTATAAATCCTTTTATTTTATTATCGCTCAAACCCACTAATATAATCTTTTTATGCCAAAGTAATTACCCACATGTTGAAATAAATCCCAAAAGTATCTCTTTGGCATAAAACTATCAATATTCAAATATCCTGCCCCCCTATAGTTTTAGAACTTCCAAAAAGTCTAAAAACTATATAATAAAAATAAAAACACAAAAAGACTTTAGACATGTTTTATATATGTCTAAGTGAAAAATATGTCCCCCATTATATCATTTTATCCTAAGTTTTATAAAGGTTGATCTTTGTGCCTTTATAATACTTAAATACCATTTCCCGCATTGCTTAAACCTAAGGCTAAAGCCTAATACTATTTATCCTAAGCCTTTTACCTTCCCCGATGTATAAAACCTCATGTTTGGTACATAAATTAAACCCTTGGTTAAATGAAAACCCCACCTATATTTCCTTTTGAAACCATATAACCTCGCCTATATATGCTTTTAACCTTTACTTATTTGATATATTTTAAGAGGTTCAAACATATATTAACTACTGTGTATATGAAGCCGCTTGGCCCCACTTTTGTTTACACCGCAGCTTCTAAAGGCATCTCAACCGTTCTGCAATGTTCCTAATTTAGCTTCAGCTAATGGGAATATTAATTTTACTCTTAAAACTTAGATCGGTGAATAAATGGGCAAGGAGGCTCATAATTTGCTCAAATATGAATAAAAATCCTTCCTAATGTGAAAGGGGATCATGTAATAACCAGTTCAAGCATCCACATGTGTAAAAAAAGCCTAAACTATGTGGGAAAGGTTAAGTTTGACCAAGTCAACAAAACTGTCTGGATGCATTGAACCATCTTTTTGGATAGTGCAGTTTTTGTGGAGGAGCCTTTGCATGGAAGCAACCTCATAGTGGGTGGGACCCTTGGTGAGGAAGCTCATCAATTATATAATGAAGGGGATGGCTAGCATATGGGTATATTGGAGATTATATTTTCATGATTTTTTCTTAGAATTCCTACATACTTAGCTATTTAGCTAAGTTTCTACACTGCTTAGTGCAAGGGTTTTCTCATGTGGGAATGCCCTGCTTTTTCTTGGACATCTTGTAGCAAGAGATCTAGGGAGAGCCTTTGATCTGAAAATTCCACTATCTAGTATTGGGCCAAGCACCTGTACACTTCATCTACACATTCCACTTAGAAAATGCATTATTTTCCAGGAGGTGCAGTGGAAGGGGGTAAATACCCCATTGTTTCGAGCTAGTTTCCCAAGAGGAGAACCATTGTCTCTCCTGGTAAGCTAGCTAATGGGTATACAGCCATTTATTTGTATGCTTATTCATTTTGGTGCAGGGTTTCAATAATAAAACCCATTTCAAGTTATAGATCTGCAATTGTTACTCTTGTATATCATTTTCTGTTGAGAAACCCTTGTCGGGTGATCTTAAGATCTATGTAAAAGGAGATTAGATCTCGGTTTTCATGCCTATTTGAGTATATTAATGAAATATCATATTTCTCTCTACAATTTCTGAATCATGGCCTCCATTGACTACATAGTTCCTTTCTGCAGTCATTTTATTATTATTGCAGCTCCTCAATCTTGAGGGTTTTTCATGTAAATCTTCTGTTTATCATTGATTATTGCTCCATCCATGTTATAAATCTGATTTCTAGATGATTCAAACTATTTTCCATCTAAAATCTTCAGAAAATCATGCTGCTACAGCTTCAGAACTTTCTGCATACTCTAACTCATGGGAAACTAGGGTTTTCTAGCCTAGTTTGGGAAGGAGAAGTTGTTTAGCTGAGCTGGAACTCTTTTTTTGAGATTAAATTCGGATCATAGGTCCCTCATGACCTAAGCTAACAGCTCCAACCATCCCCATCCCATTTTTCCACGCAGATTTCTGAATACACCCATTTTAGGGATGAATTAGTTGCTTTTCCCCAACTTTTGCATCATAAATCTGAATCAATGTTGCTACTGTGGTTTCCAAAGATATTTTTTAGTCTATTATATCTATTTTAAGCTTATTCATCTCATCAGGACCGTTATACAATTGTTTCATTGTTGAATCCTGAAAAAGGATCATTACAATGGTATCGGAGCAACAATCTTGGCTCAGCCTGTGAGCCCAAGAATTATGGAGTATTATCATGGGGAGAAGGATATTTTTAGGAGAAACCAGATAAAACCTTTGTTGCATGGAGAGAAGAGGTTCTCGAAACTTCTCTTGTCAAAGCTGCAGGACCAAAGCAAGGGCATCAAAGAAATGAGGAGGGAAACACATCAAATTCCCTCACACAGATATATACAGGAGGAATTTTCTAAGTCCTCATCTTATGGATATGATAACTTAGCCATATCATCAGATCTACCATGTTCTATCAGAAATTGCTTCATGAAGAAGAGAAAAGGAGGTGTGCCAAAGCAAGAGACTCTTGGAGACTATTTGCAAGAATATGAAGATAAATTCAAGGAGTTCAAATATCACTTGAACTTCCAAGGGTGTTGCAAGATTAACGAAGGAATAAGCACAAGGAGAAATCAGCATGATGTGGGTATATTCTTTCTATCTAATTTTGATGGATCACCTAAATGTCTGGTTAGGGTTTTTGTGAAGGAGCTAGACACCCTTATACAGCAACATCAAGTTTCAGAAACTAAAGCCATCAAAGTAGTAGAGCTGCATTTTGAGGGTAAGGCCTGTGCTTGGTGGTTTTTTGAAACATTTTCCTTAAGGAATGCAAATAAATCTACTTATGAAAATTTCATTTAAAGTTTAGTAGAAAGGTTTGATGATATTTCTTGTGAAACATCTTCTATTGCAACTATCAAACCACAACTTTTGCATGAGTTGGGAGGATCTATAAATCCAACTCCATTTCTGAAAACCAATGAAGATGAGGTGAGATTTTTTGATGCTTTTCCAAGGGAAATATCTCCTTTGGATGAAGGGCTTTCTTCTCAAGGGAAAGACATGAATATTCCTTCCTCAAAATAAGACCAAGATTTGAGGTCTCTTGTTGAAGATAAGGCAACTTCGACTATTGAAGAAGAGAAAGGGAAGGCATGGGACAATAACGCAGTCATGACAAGATAACCTCAAGCACCTCATGGAGAAGAGGATGGAGCACTTTCTCCAAGAAAAGCAACTCTTGCACTCTTGCAAAGAGTTTCAAGAGGTCCCACACATAGAGCTCTTGGCATAACACATGAAAAACATGTACTTTCATTGCCAAGTGATGGGATCTTGAAGATAGGAGGAGGAAAAGAGAAGGAATGGAATCATGAGATGAAGAGCATGAGACCTTATCTATTTCAGGGCTTGAAAGAACAAAGAAGACAAAAGAACCCATGCAACAAAGATAGGGGCAAATTTGTCCACTTACATTCACATCCTACTCTATGCTTTGATGCCTCTTTGCAAGGAAGCATTTCAGCAGGAAGACCTCCTAATTGGAGGGAAACTAAATTGTTCTCTCAAATATATACAACAACAACATATTTTTTTAAGGAGGGAACCTTGGAAGGAGCCACTACAGTGCTGAAAACCATTGATGGGAGGCTAGGCAAACTTCTAAAATTGACCTTGCTTTCTTCCATTAATCTATTTGCGTTGGAGGGGATAGATTCAGAAATTTGTGCTAATATGAGCATAGTATCAAGGGGCTACTCCATAGCTTTCGGGCAGCAAAGGATACTCCAATATAAAATGAAGATTTTTGAACATAACAAAGAAATAATTTCATTTTTGCATGCAGGAGAAAAGAGGTGGAAGTTTTTGAGAAATAGAACCTTTCAAGGGAAGGGTGACTTTCCTAAACTTCAATCTTGTCTTGAGCAAGATCAGCTGCAAGAATGGTAGCAAAAGAAAGTTGGGAATAATCCAACATGTCACTTTGACATCAATCATGTCAAGGAGGAGAGCCATCATATGACAAATGCGTCATTTCAGATTTCTACAACGCTATCAATGTTGGGAAGCCTAGACCCTTATTGGGAATCCCAACTCTTGATGGAATATTTTAAGGACCTATTCACATGTAAGGTTCTTGATGGGAAAGCCATGGATGAAGAGTATGAGGTAGTTAATGGAATCATTTATGTTCATAATCAGATCTACTTAACAAAATATTCCAAGCTCAAGAATAAACTACTTGATACAACTTATGAGCTCTTGCTTTCAAATCCCACTAGTTTCATTAAAACATGTCATACTGTATTATTTGGATTCATGTGGGAAAATATTAGAGAAGAGATGCACTGTCATATGAGTAATTGCATGGATCATTCGCTGGTTGAGGAGGGACTTAGCCCTTGGGAAGAGTTATAATTATCACCTCCTTATTTATTGAGTGTGAGAGGGAGCTCATCCATGAGCTACCTTGCTGATTTTAGACAAGTGTATGAAAAACAATGTATTGCTGAATCTCATGATGTATTCATTATATACTTGTATCTTCTTAACACTCATGTGCAGGTCTTGGCTCCAAGAGGGGGAACTTTTGTTGATGGGCTTCATAAGCCACTTTGGGACATGAACAATGGTGATGTTGGCCATTCTTTGGGAGATCTTGGAGAGATGATGTAATCTTCATGGTGTGGTTTCTTAACACCAACCATCATACACCTTCTCCAAGCATGCAAGAAGGATGGGGCAACAAGCAAGTGTTGGGGAAAATTCTTGTCCTATCATATCCTATGGCCATTAGGAGGAAAACTGTGCTGGTTGCACATGAAGGACCATTCTCCTTCTCCCTTATTGTATATGGCAGCTAGCATTATCTTACTTATGTTCCCACATGTTGAAGATGTTCTTATGTTTTTTAGAGACATGGTTAGAAGAAAGACACATTTGTTGGGTGTGTCTTTGGGGCAAGGGAGTCCCTACTTTTTCTGCACTGGATGTTCCAAGGGGAGAATGAGAAACTATATGGCCACCATTGCATACCACTTGTTTCTTTATGATGTGGACCATATGTTTTGTTGGAGCACTTGGGGCATTCCTCTCATGAGAAATTGGGAGGAGACCTCCATTGATGATGAAATTCCCCATGATTGTCATCACTTCTTTCTTGAGAAGGCCATGGATCAGCAAGAAGGTTTCCATAACAACTTTCCATTCTTTCATGATGAGAGCCATTAGGTTTATTCACCAAAGGCCAACTTTCACACTTGGGAGGAGCCATTGAGAGATGGAAGTTTTGCAGAAACTTTGAAGCAATGGAGGAGACTATGGGATGAGAGGGCCACGAGAAGAAGAGGGGAGATTTTTCACCACCCTTGCAGTTGCTTGAAGACAAGCAACCTTTGGGAGGGGGAGATTGTAATGTTCCTAATTTAGCTTCAGCTAATGGGAACATTAATTTTTCTCTTAAAACTTAGATCGGTGAATAAATGGGCAAGGAGGCTCATAGTTTGCTCAAATATGAATAAAAATCCTTCCTAATATGAAAGGGGATCATGTAATAACCAGTTCAAGCATCCACATGTGTGAACAAGGCCTAAACTATGTGCGCAAGGTCAATTTTGACCAAGTAAACAAAACTATCTAGATGCATTGAACCATCTTGTTGGACAGCACAGTTTTTGTGGAGGAGCCTTTGCATGGAAGCAACCTCATAGTGGATGGGACCCTTGGCGAGGAAGCTCATAAATTATATAATGAAGGAGATGGCTAGCATATGGGTATATTGGAGATTATATTTTCATGAGGTTTTCCTAGACTTCCTGCATACTTAGTTTTTTAGCTAAGTTGTTGCCCTGCTTAGTGCAAGGGTTTTCTGATGTGGGAATGCCCTTCTTTTTCTTGGAGATCTTGTAGCAAGAGATCTAAGGAGAGCCTATGATCTATAAATTCCACTATCCGGTATTGGGCCAAGCACCTGTATACTTCATCTACGCATTCCACTCAGATAACTGCATTATTTTCCAGGAGGTGCAGTGGAAGGGGGTAAATCCCCCATTGTTTTGAGCTAGTTTCCCAAAAGGAGAACCATTGTCTCTCTCGGTAAGCTAGCCAATGGGTATGTTAGCCCCTTAAAAATTCCTTGGCAAGCAAGCAAGGGGCTAATTTTTTTCATAAGCCTGTAAGTAATGCATTTCCCTTGAAAACACATCGTCCTTGCAGCCTCTTTACGTTCCCTACCTCCTATGTTTCCCTTCAGCTATAAATTCATGAAGAAACTCATTGTAAAGGTTGTTGGTCAGTTATCAGAGAACTACAAGTAGTTTCATTTGAGACATAGTATTTGTGTGAAGGTGTAAGATAGGCTGAGGAATATGATTTCAAACTGAATATTCAGCTATTGGCAATGCTGTACTTGACTGGTATTGTTGTTTAATATGACAAGCACATTTCTTTGGATCCTGATCTAAAGCAGCGGTGATGTTTTCCTGTCTCTTTGTTTAATTCATTTCATTTCGTTTCTACTAGCTTGCATCAGAGTATTAGCATAGGATTTACTCTTGTTAGGTACCCTATGTTTCTGCTCTCCTTGCCAATGTTTTTCTTCCAAATGTGTTATCTAAGAATCGATTTCAATTAATTTAACCAATGTAGTGGATGTTATTGCCTACTCTCTGATGAATGAATTAAATGTATCTATTATTAGATGTCTTCTTGTTAAGGATTTAGCTGGAAGATTTGGGAACACTGGGGATTAGAGTTAACCCAGTCCACTAGGATCCTTGTGTGACCAGCTGGGCATTAACTTTGTGCTTTGAATCTGTGTTATATCTTCCTCTCCTACCTTTCCATATCATACAATCATCTTTAAGATCCAATGGTTTAGATGACTAGCCCAATTGAATTCTTGCAAATTGGATAGTAAGAAAATCCTTTTTTGACTCCATTGCCCAATGGTTTTTAATATTTCCTGTAACACTTCACCTCTGCCCTATTCCTCTTTGCTTAGCTTTGTCTTACATTGAATCCTTCTTTCCTGATAACCAGCAACCAAACAAAAACACAATCAAATAAACAAACCTTGTGCCTGTAACTAGCCTAAAATCCTAACACTGAGCTTTAAAGTCATACACCTTTTGACATTTCATAGAGAGATCCCTCTCTAGACCCAGGAGGGCTAGATCCTGAGGTTTGAAAGTGGTTTGATGTTGTCTCATCTTTTGGTCTTGCCAATCTGGCCAAAACATGGGAACCCCAATAGGGTATACAACCATTTATTTTTATGCTTATTCATTTTGGAGTAGGGTTTCAGTAACAAAATTCATTTCCAGTTATAGATCTGCAACTGCTACTCTTGTATATCATTTTCTATTGAGAAACCTTTGTTGGGTGATCTTAAGATCTATGTAAAAAGAGATTAGATCTATGTAAAAAGAGATTAGATCTCTATTTTCATGCCTATTTGAGTACATTAATGAAATTTCATATTTTTCTCTGCAATTTCTGAAGCATGGCCTCCATTGACTACGCAGTTCCTTTATGCAGTCATTTTATTATTATTGCAGCTCCTCAATCTTGAGGGTTTTTCATGTAAATCTTCTGTTTACCATTGCTTATTTCTCCAGCCATGTTCTAAATATGATTTCCTGATGATTCATAATATCTTCCATCTAACACCCTCAAAAAATCATGCTGCTACAGCTTCATAACTTTCTGCATACTCTAAGTCATGGAAAACTAGGGTTTTCTAGCTTAGTTTGGGAAGGAGAAGTTGTTTAACTGAGCTAGAACGCTTTTTTTGAGCTGAAATTCGGAGCATAGGTCCCTCATGACCTAATATAACAGCTCCAACAATCCCCATCCCCTGTTTCCACGCAGAGTTTTGAATACACCCATTTTAGGGCTGAATTAGCTGCTTTTCCCCAACTTTTGCATCATAAATCTAAATCAATGTTTTTGTTGTGATTTCCAAAGATATATTTTAGTATATTAGAGATATTTTAATCTTATTCATCAGATCAATACCGTTATACATTTGGTTCATTTCTAAATCCTAAAAAAGGATCATTACACATTCGCTTTCCCTTCTAAGATCTGACGGTTTAAGACCCTTTTTGTGCTCCCAAAGTAAATGCTCGCCAAAATCCCAAATGAGTGAGAAATGGTCAGTTCTCTCCTTAATGCCTCCTGCGATGTGTCATTTCCTAATACGATAGCATTCATTTGGAAAGAATCCGCTTACCACTTCTATCCAACGCGAAAACATCCTATGGTTTTTCACATTCAAAAAACTAATCTGCCTCCCGCCTTGGAATAGACCTACATTAAATGACATTTATAATGATTTATATTGAATGATAAAACTTTGATATATAATTTATATATGTATTATTTGCACTCCGACTCGCTAAAACTTTTTCCCTGACTGTTTTAAGAACTTTAAACGCCTGTTGATCGATTTCTTCTCTCGAAGCTAAAATTAACCATTGTTTCTCTATATTTGAAGCTGATTGAAGCCACCCTCTTCGTCAAACAATCCAGTTTAAGGTTGAAGCCACCGGAAACCCTCTCGTCCATTAAAAACCTGCAAAAAGGTTTTTTTTTTTCAGTATTTTGACCTGCAACTTTCAAAATTATACCATCTTTAAGCTGAAAAAGACTGAATTAAAAGAATTAATGGTGTAAATTGCCCAAAAACAAGCCAAACCCTGGCAATTTTTTTCCAGAAAGCCTGAATTCCTCTTTCAACCGTTCAAAGTAAAAAATCCTCAATTTACATCATGTTTTGACCCTTGAAAACCAATTATGAACACAGAAGAAGTGTAAAGGCCTGCAGATTTATTAAAAGACTTCTTTTTCACATTTGTACCATTCAGGAAACCTTGTTTCCTATATTAATCTAGTTTTATCTCTGATAAGCCCAAATTGAGCAATAAGCCACTTTTTCAAGATAATCCTTTCCTAATAATTTCTCAATTTCCCTTTATTTGTGAAAATTAACTATAGCAAACTATATAAACTTGTTTTATTTATTACAAGATGACTAAGAAACAAGCCACCCCTAAAGCTGCAAGCTCCAAAGCTACTAAATCAATAATGGTCAAGCCTTCCAAACCTGAATCCTCAAAAAACAACAAACCTACTCCAGTAATTACTGCTAATACTGCTGCCACTGATAATCCCCTTCAACCTCCAATTTCCACTAAATAAAGCATTCCTTTAACTGAGTTAGATTATAATATTGCGAAACTTGTAGTGGAATTTAATCTACTAGAGATTCATAACTTGTGTTATGATAAGTTTTTGGATAAAAATCAAGATGACATACCTATTTGGGAGTCCAATTTGGCCAAATATGTAGTTCTTGTTACTCATCCATCCCAAGACCTTCTCAGAGTGTGTCAGCAGCATTATGTTCCTAATCAAAGATCCATTGTGAATTTAGATAGGAAGATTTTGTTTTCCATTACAACATAATCTATAAATGAGATCCTTCAATTAAAATTTGATCCCGGAGTGGTTCCATTGTCTATTGAATCATTGACCTAGTTATTTTTAGGAATAGATTTTCCTAAGAGGTTTACGACCTTTCAAAATTTCATGCCTGCATATGTAGACATCCTAAAGGTTAATCCTCCTTATTCCACTTCAAAGTTCCCTGAAGCTTCTAGACAGGTCATTTCCATGTTATCCTTTATATTAGGATACATTAATTATGAATTCACTCATGAATCCATCTTTGGTTTTCTATCTACATTTTCTCCTCGACAGCCTACTTCCATGACCTTTGATTTTGCTAGATACATTGCTGATAACATCCATCATCAGTTAACAAGATTGCGAACAGAAGGAGTATTTAGATATTCATCATATCTATTCCATTTGTTTCTAGTTTTTAAAGCTAAGTATTTTACCATTACTTTCCAAAAGATGAATGCAGAGGGCCAACCTCTATCAGTGATATTTTGGACATCCTTGCTCAGAAAGGAAGGAAATGAATTCAGTTATAAATATTTTTCAGAATTATTCATTAGACCAGCCATGAATTTACTGTACAAGTGAGAACAACCCAGAGGGAGTGAGGAAATAAAAAGAATATTACAGCTATCTGAACAGTGCAAATTAGGACACTTGTAATTATATGAGAGACACAAAAAATTAATAATATTTGGAACTAATTTTTCCCCTTACAAGTTACCTAAATTTTTAACCATTACGGTTTTTGCATTGGAATATTTAAGGCAAGTTTTAAATGAAGATGCTATAAACTTCATGGCCTCAAAGAAAAAGACTCAGTTTAAGTTGAAGAACCAGATTGGAACTTTCATAGTAAAAAATAGGGAGGCTAAGAAATAAATATCGATAAGATTATCAAAATGTCAATTTCAAGAAAGTTTTTAGTGGAATTATGACCCCCAGGGTTTCCTCAGTGCTCTAAGGATCAAATGCAAGCTTCCACCCTTTTTACACGATTCAAAACCAGATATTGAGAAGTTTGACAATGAAATAGAATGGGTGGAAAACACATTGGTATAACCTACTGCTAATACATACATAGTAAAAAAAGCAGACAATTCACAGGCTATGATAGTTACCAAGCAGTCAGAAGTTTCAAACAAAAGATCAAGGGATGATGAAGGTTATTCAGCTGAAACTATTACTAAGAATAAGTTTAAATTAATTGACAACAAAAGACCCAAAATTACTAAGCTGAAAAGGAAAAGGCCATTGAAAAAGATGATACCAATGAGTAGGAAATGAATAAAGACCAGTCAGCAAATCAGGAAGTGACAGTAATAATAAATGAGACATTAACATAGATGGAAAAAGAACAGGTTGCAGCAAATGAACAGGGCAGGGAAATAATTAAAAAGCTGGTTAGTTTGGAAATTCCCTCTTCTTATAAAACAACAGAGGGAAGAGATTCTAATATAAAAGAAATGTACAAGCAAATTAAGGAGAAAAATGAGGAAATTAAAAGAAAAATCTACTCTCAATTTCTCAAAGAAAAACCAGGAAATAAGGATAGATTATTAACTTCTTTTGATTATTAAACTAATAAAATTATCATGTCCTTTCTTCAACCACAGGTTCCAGATCCCAAGACAGTTTCAGATTATAGAAAGACAGAATTTAAATTTGATTCAAAAATCATCCATGAGCTTGATTAAATCGAGTTTCACAGACATACATAAAAAATGCTCTATTCCAAAGTTGTGACTAAAACCATGAGTGCTTTGAATTTACAAATTACAGTCTTCAAATTACAAGATCAGATGAAGCTGGAAAAAGCTTCTTTGCATGAAAAGGACCTAAGGATTAAGTCCTTAGAAGATATAGTCCTACAAATAGGGGTGGATCCATCAAATATACAGGTTGCTCAAGCATTGATTAAACATAATATTAATGATATTCTTGCTTTGAGGAAGCAATTAAAACTTCCTCAAAGTGAACATCCACAAACAAAAGAAATAATTCAAGAACAATCAGAAAAGGATGAAATGATGAAATTAGTATTAAAGCTAACCGATGAAGTCAAGGATATGGAAAATAAAATGGATATCCTTATGAAAGAAAAGGAAACTATTAAGGAAATAGATGATTCCACCATTCCCACAGTTATTCCCATTATTACAGCTATTGTTCCTTCTACATTGGGAGAGAAATTAGCACCCAAAGAGCCACTAGAAACTACAGTGTCAGTGCAATAAGCTACCACTTCCAATACTTAATCCTCAAAATCACAGGTGCAGCAGTCAAATGATGCAAAGAAAATTTTCAAAACAATGGAAGAAATGACATTGAAAACCCATGAAATTAACAATTTTAAGAAGAAGATTCAAAATATGGAGGTATCAAATAAAGAAACATTGATTAATGCAAATAATTATGAACAAAAAGCAAAAAGACTTGTAGAGCAAGTAAAAAATCTTCAAAAGGATTTGAGCTTCACTACACAGATTTCTTATAGAAGAAATCATCTATGGACCAACATTATTGAGGCCATACGTCTTCAATGGCCATCAATTCAGATAATATATGAACAAAGGGACCTCCTTCTGGTAGCTCAAAATGAAATACAATTGACTACATAAGAATTATCAGACAAACCAGCATAGGCACAAAGGCTAATTACATTCTTAAACAGTGAAAACAAGACCGAGCTAGAGGAATTGAAGATATAGGATAGGACAGAAGCTATATTGAAAATAAAAAAGGTATTGACAAAGAAAACTTTGATGAGTAACTTGAAAGAAAAATGTGATGCTATGAAGTTTTCCATTACCAAGTTTTTATCAAAGTATACTATGCTCAGACAAGCAAGAATTCGAGACATACATGTATTCAATGATAAGTTAATGGACTAGAAAGAATATGATAAGAAGATCAGAGATCATGCCAAAGAACAAGTGAATAAGCAACTGCCACAGGGATCTCCAACAGGGAAAGCAGTTCTCCAATACCTTGAAGATTTATTCTTCCTTCAGAATGAAATCAAGCACTTATTTGTGATTAAACGAAATTTTGCTAAGTACACTGAAGTAGATGAGAACTACAGAAAGTTGAAAAGTATGAAGATTCCAGGTTCTGAACAATGGCATACCTTCACAAATTTATTATAGAAACAAAGCAAAAAGTGAAATACAGTGCAGATAAAGTAGTCAAACCGAGAAGAAAAGAATAAAAAATCTTATCTGATTTTGATTTTTTAATTTTTATGAGTCTCTTTTGTAGTAGTAAAAAGGTAAAAGGGAAATATAGTATGACAGAAAGATGATATGACAGTGAATTGATTTTTCTACCACAGTGAAAATTCCTTTTATAGCTATTAAAAGGTTAATATATCAGTTGAAAGTGTATCTGAATAAAGAACAGGGTCAAAGAGTATCAGAGAAGAAACATCCTACTCATTTTTTACTATTTTAATTTCTCTATTTTACAAGCAGTAAAGTGATAGATGAACAACGTGAAAGAGTATCAGGAAGAAAGACAGTGTTAAAGGGTATAAATTGAAAAGAGTATCAATCAAGCAATCTTCAAAGAGATATTTTCCAAATATGCCAGCAAGCATGTACACCTAGTAAACAAATTGTTTTGATTAGATAAGTTAGTTCTATATTTTCTAGATAAGAGGACAACTTGGTAAGTTGTTAAGCAGTTGTCCCTCTTAATGTGTAAAGATGATTTTTATTTCCTAGAGTTATTCCTAGATTTCTCCAGGATATTTTGTAATAAACATTTGTATAAATAATTCAATTTATGAAGTGTTTAGGGTGGACTAAAATTGCTAAGAACATTATAGACATTTTACTGGTACATTGGAGGCTCAAATGTGTTGATTTCAAAGCAGCAGTCTAGACAATAGCCAATTGGACTTCATAATTCAGGATTCATGCAATAATTTGAAGAGTAAAGTGCATCTATATTGTCATTGTTTACTTTCTGAGTTCCATTCATTTCATATATGTTGTTCAATCTTAATTATTAATTAGGAGTCTTACTTCAGAACTAGTGTTAGAACTCCCTATCTTAACTACTTAATCATTTAAATGTTTTGTGCTAATTTTCAAATTTAGGAATTCTTAATTTCTCCTAGTCCCGTTTGACCCTTGTCTCCTTCCTCTTTTTCTGGATCAAAGGATCCTTCATTTCCCTTTATCCCAAAGAAAACTATGTCATCAAAACAATCTATCCAAATATCTGAGGGTTATCTACCTTTCCCTGAATACATTAGCATCCTCTTGCCCTTGCCTTCTAGTTCTGCTTGCTAGAATTTGACTCCATAGCCCAATGGACTAGTAGATCCCTCTTTAACTTTTCTTTAAGTAATATTATTTCCCCCAAACATTTCAAAACCAAAACCAAATTGAACTATCATAACTACCCTAAAAACATTGAAACAAAAACAAAGTTAAACCATAAAGAGAGAGCCCTCTCTGAAATCTAGGAAGGTTAGATCTTAAATTTCCAAAGTAGGTTTCTGGTTACCCCTAGTTTTCTTAAAACTAAAATTCAAAAGCCCATAATCTTTAGAAATTACTAAGGTAATAACATAGTGGCGACCATACTCGCTAATAACCAATCTCCAGTTTTAAAATTAGTCTTAAAGGAAGATCTTTAATCTATATTTTTACTTTAAGATTAGTTTTAAGGGTTGTGGGTATTCATAAATAGTCGTTCTAGCTTCTAGGAAAACCTACTATACCATGTCTAACCCAGATCCTAAGCCTGCAGTTATATTAGATAACCCAGAACAGATTGGAAAAACCAAAAAGAAAAAACAAATTGTCAATTTAGAAGCTGAAGTGCCCTTAACAAAAGCTAATTCTTTACCCAAAGAATTAGTGAGTTTAACTGATATTGATTTTGATTTCAAATTTGAACAATCATTGTTTAGAATTAAACCTAAAATTGATTTAAAAGATATTGTAATAGATCCCGTTTTTACTTCTTTCTTGAAAACAAAACAGAATATTATTTCAGCAAAAAGAAATCAGATAAATTTGAAAGTCAAAGTCAAGTAGAAAGGATTAATGTTACACGGATTAAAGACGTTGATGAAGCTATTAAACTAGCCGATTTTTTATCTCACTTTAAGCCTCCAGTTTCTAAATTGCCCACAACAATAATTATAACAGCAAATTCAACTCTGTATGTTGTCACTTCATTTTTAGACTCCACTGTCAGTTCATCCACTAAACCTTTTATTCCTGAGTTGCCTTTGCAGCCTAGGATTTTATTTCCATCATACCCTCAATTCACTGCATCCACTAGTTTTATAAGCACTACATCATCAGCTATCATATCCAGCACTGCTCCTATCATTATTATTATACCTCCTAGTTCAGAAAAACTCCAAGCCATGGCTGGTAGGTATGCTCCTCTTGTTTTTCCTCAAAACCTTCATGATATACCCCAAGATTATCAGAAAAATATACCTATATTAGATGGACTGTCACGAATTACTGACAGAAAACATGTTACCAGAATGACAGACTATTGTGAAATCTATGAAATAGATGAACCAAGTGTGCAAGTGAGGTTGTTTTCTCAAAGTTTAACTCGGGAAGTTAAGAAATGGTTTAAAAATTTAGCTGCTGGCAGTATAGCTGATTTAGCTGCATTTCATAGAGTGTTTCTAAATAAATGGGAAAATAAAAATAACCCTTTGCAAATTTTATCTAAATTTGATTCTTTAAAAAGAGCTCCTAATGAGTCTGTTTAGGATTACTTCACTAGATACAACAGTGTCTATAATTCTATTTCTGCAGATCTTAAACCTACACCATATTATGTGCTTCTTAAATTCCCTGATGGATTTGATCCAGATATGGCATACCAACTAAGAGAAAGAGATTTTGAAACATTAGAACAAATGCAATTACATGTTGTTAGTGTAGAAATTAATATTTTAGCTAGAAATGCTAGACTTAGGAATGAAAGAAGAATCACAATCAAAGAAGAAACATCAAACTCAGATGGTAAATTTGAATTTTTTGCTAAAACTTTAGAAAGAGTAGTTGAAAGATTAGAGAACATTGATAAAAAAATTCAATGGGATAACCAACCCCAAATCAGAAATCCCAACTACAGAAAAAACAAAAATCCTGGAAAAGGTAAAGAAACTTCTCCAGATTAGAACATTAGGCCCCCATTCCAAGAGAACTATGCTGAAAGTTATCAAAATAATGATGACGAAGATGAGGATGACATCAATATAGTAATGAGGATAGATGAATAAAACACTATTTTCCTCACTCAGGAGGATCAAGAACTTTTTGAGATTCAACAACTCAAAGTAGAATCTAGTGAATCCTTTGATTTCAAACAAGGTTATGACTTCGCCATTAACAAAATTCACAGTTAGTATAACCTTAGAAACAGAAAAAACACTTAGCCTTCTACAAAAAACACCTCTCAAAATCAAACCAAAAGGAATGTAGAAGCACCAAAAACCAATATTTTGCAAATTCTCCCAAGAGAAAGCAAGCAAAATTCCAATCCTCCCAGTCCTAAAAAAGGGCCAAGTCCAAAAATAGTTGACATCACTAAAGAAGTGGCCCAATCCTCTAGTAATACTCAAAATACAAATGCTACCAAAGCCCCTAATTCAACAAAATCAACAATTCCTGATCCTAAGAAGAATCCTGTTGATTCTAAGTCAGCAAATCCCAAAAATCTTAACAATAAACCTTCTGCTGAAAGTTCAAAATATAAAAGAAATCCTGCTACCCCTGAATCTGTCCCTAAAAAGAGAATTAAAGATAGCAAGAATAAAGAAACTCAATCAGAGAACAATAGGACAACTCAAGATAAGAGTACATCTGCTGAAATACCTGAAAAACCCACTCAGATAACTGTCACAAAAGATAAACTAATTCAGATTAGTAAATATCAACCAGCATTTAATATTCAAATTGAAATAGCAAAGTTAAAGATAACAATTCCTTTGATAGAATTGGTAAATAATGATGTGTATAAATCAACAATTACTGAAACTTTGAATATGATTGTTGGTGAAGATTCTATTAATTTAAATGATGATCAACTTGAATTAATTTTTGGTCCTGATGTTAATGGTAAACATTCAGATGGATCAGTTCCTCCCTTCTATATAGGTCTTACTATTCATGATCAAATTATACATAATGCAATGTTAGATTTAGGAGCTTCTCACAACTTAATGCCAAAAGCTATCATGGAAACTCTGAATTTAGAAATAACAAGACCTTATAAAGATTTATTCTCTTTTTATTCAAGCAAGGTCAAATGCATAGGATTGATAAAAGACTTATGTGTGAATTTGGTTCAATATCCCGGTAAAAGTATTGTCATGGATATTGTAGTAGTTGATATCCCACCAAAGTATGGTATGCTTCTTTATTGCTCATGGGGAGCTAAGTTGCAGGGATCTCTACAATTAGACATGAGCTATGCCACCATAACAGTGTTTGGAAAACCTAAGAAACTTTACAGAGAAACTCTAATGAACTACATGGTTAACAATTTTGAGAGATCAATTAATTAACCAATTTACTCAACACCAACTAATCTTGACTCTTTCATTTTATGTCACTCTGATACTAATGAGATCCAAAATGAATTAATTGAAATAAAGCCTAAACCAAACAATGATAATATTTTCCATCGAGCCATTTGGCATTTAGAATTTGATGGTTCAGTGAATAAGTCAGGAGCAAGAGCTGGAGTGTGGATCACAAACATTGAGACCAGTCATTCAGAAGGACATGCCTTTAGATCAACTTTAAATGCACCAACAACATGGTAGAGTATGAAGCACTTACCTTAGGCCTTCAAATCATCATAAATTTAGGAGGTCAAAGGATTTTAATTATGGGAGATTTAGAGTTAATCATTAAACAAGTAAATGGAGATTATTCTATTCATAATCATAGACTAGACAGATATAGAGATACAACAGTTGATTTATGTGATGATTTACTAGAATGTAAGTTTGCTACTATTCCAGGAAAACAAAATTTGCAAGCACACTGCCTAGCAACTTGTGCTAGCACATGTAACTTACTTTTTCAACCAACACATAGATGTATTTCTGAATTTAAATATACACCTATTGTCCCTAATAATGTTAAATATTGGCAGATTTTCTCTGAAGATGAACAGATTTACCATTTTTTGAATAGTGAGGATGAATTTCAAAATTGTATGATAGACACATATGGTAATTTAGATTCTGAATGTAACATATATTTAGATGATAATTGTAAAATAAATAACTTAGATGCACATAAACTTACCAAACCCACTGTATTTACTCAATTTGACATAAATAACTTAGATAAAGTAGATATAGAGGAAATAATTGAAGATGAAATTGAAATGTTAGATTTAAAAGATAATTTTTTACCTAAGGGTTTAACACCTTTGGAGGACTTGTTTGATTCCAATGATGTGACTAAAAATCCTAAAATGGAACCAGAAAAGTCTGACACTGAAGAATGTAACATTGGGACAGACACCAAACCAAAAATTATCAAATTTTCAAACATTTTACCCCCTCAAGAAAAAGAAAAATATATTGAACCTTTAAAGGAATACCAAGATGTCTTTGCATGGAGTTACAAAGATTGAAAACCATATGACACCGACATCATTCAACATAAGATTCCTATAAAAGATAATCAGAAACCATTTAGACAAAAAATGAGGAGGATTAATCCTGTCCTATTACCATTGATTGAAAAAGAAGTTAAACACATGTATGATGCCCAAATCATTGCACCAATAAGATATTCTGATTGGGTTTCTAACTTAGTACCTACAAGAAAGAACACTGGTGAAATCAAATTATGTGTAGATTTCATAAATATTAATAAGTATCATTGAAAGACAGTTACCCTTTACCAAAGATGGATCATATTTTAAAAAGGGTATTTGGATCTGTTAGCACCTGAAATGGACCCCAGGTTGAAAAAGGCAAATAAGGGTAACAACTAAACCACGCTCAGCCTTGTAGCTAGCGCTACAAGGATAGGAGAGGGATATCTCCGTAGAATAGATATTCAATAACACAATAATGAACTGATTTTAGGCTAGATATATAAATGTGAAAGAGGTATTTTAATATATGACTAAATTTTCAGGGATGTATGGGACAAAAGGACAGCATGCGCTGAGGAATTAAATCAGGGACACAGAATGTTTCACGGGGCAAGGTAGGCAGGAGATTTAGCAATCAAATTGAGATAAGATGGAATGGAAAGACTATTGAGAAGCTGAAAAGGGCATAACAAATTAATCATTTTCAAATAGAAGAAAACACACAGAGTATGAATGGTTCCCCAAGGCAGAGCATATAAAATGGATTCTACCTTTCTAACTTGAAAACATTCAAACTGGAAATCTTTATGAATGAATGGTGAAACATAACAATGTACATATGAAACACAAAGTAGAGCTAAAATCATACCACATGAATCCCACAAATCAGAGCTGCATCACTTTATTAATTCCCTGCCAAACTATACAATGGAGCGCAGAGCTCACTGCCACACTATTCCCCTATTTTTGAGTTTTCAGACTTCAGATTTTTCCAGCCTCTTACAAATGATTAGCATTTACAATAAATAGACATATTTTGTAGGAATGAAAATCGATGGGAAGAGGATAAATCTCAACTGAAGATGCGAGGCCAAAAGCCAACAATATCTCAGTAAAGGGAGAGTTGTGTTAAATTATTTCATTTGAAATTTTTGGATATCCAATGAGGAGGTGAAACCATGTAGCGTGGATCCTTTCAAATCATTACTGAAGATCTGACTGTTACAATTTTGTTTCTCGGCCCCTAAAGTTTCGCTTTCCTTTAGCTGTTTGAAGTAAACTAACATTTTCTAACAATATGCCTTTGAAATAAATTGAATTGAATTTATGCTTTCGTGAAGGGAAAAAAACATATTTTAAATGGGAAAAATGAAGGGATATGGAGGCGGGACCCACATAAATCGCAATCGCAATCAGAGCGGGGCAGAGAGATATATATGTGAAACAATAATTGCAATTGGAATGTAGCGGGAGGGGAGTGATATTATATAATTGCATTTTGGTTAAAAAATAATGTATAATGCGATTTTGTGATCAGAAAGGGGAAAAGGGACTTTTAAAGGAAATTTAAACTTTAATAACACAAAGTTTCAAAGGGAAAAATGGGGAAATAGGGGGTATATGAGGGTATAAGGGATTTTACTTCACTTGAGCATAAAATTCAATCCAGAAGTCAGTTTTGAGAGTGCAGTATACCGTTGGAAAGCTCTTTCCAGGCTCTTTCTGATGGATCTGCTTGGAAGATGCTCTAGCACTGAACATGCTGCAGAAAAATTCTTTGGAAGGTAGGGACATCACTTTGTGGAGATAATAGCTTCTGATTTGTGGCTGAAAGGCAAAGTATCATGTTTTCACCTCAAAACATGGTTTTGAGGTGAAAATTACATCAAGAGGAATAAAATGTTTCTTTGATCTTCCAGGTGTTGTAACTTTGAATTTATTGACATCCTCATAACCTTGCTGATATCATTGATACTTAACTCATTAATTTGACCATGGTGAGACCCTAGAAACTAATGAGACCCATCCTATGACCTACTGACATGATTTTGAGAAAAAGTGACTAATGACTGAAGGCCATAGAGAGGAAAATCAGCAGGTTTCACATGAGGGAAAACTGATGAAAATTATTACCATCAATGAATCCATGACCTAACTGAATGGTGAAATTTATTCAGTATGAGACACATAATATGCAAATGCAAAAGAGGAGTTTTGATCATTGATGGAAGTATGAGTAGACTGACACTAACATTGGCTCCAATGGGGATGGTAGTTCCTTGGAGGTGCCAAGAACACCGTAGACCATGTAGCCTTATCCATTGGGCATGGAGTCAAAAATATTTAAAAACTAACACAATGCTGACTGACACTGACTCAAGACTAGGACTGAAAGACTGAAATAAAATCAAACCATACACATAACATTCAAGTTTTATAGCCTTCACCTCAGGCCCCAAACTTCAATGACTGTGTACTCTGAACTCTGATAAACATAACATGGTATATACAATGGTGATGAAATAGATTTCTGATCCTTTGTTTTCAACAATGGTAGTGCTTCAATAGCCTACCATTTACTGCTCCTCCAGGGCAATCTTGGCCATCCATTTCAGAGAGAAAGAAGGCATTCTACCCTCTGTATGCTAGGATCCTATATGGTCCTTTCCACAAATTTTCGAACTTACCATGCTTCCCTTTGTCTTCATTTCTGGCATCTCTTTTCAACACTATATCATCCAGCTGAAACTTTTCTGCTTTTGTCTTCCTATCATAGATATTTTTAATCTTCTCCTGCAACTGAATAGCGTTCTGTGACACTTCCTCTCTCATCTGTTGAAGGTGGATCATCTGATTGATCCTTCGCTGATTTTCATTGTCCTCTCTACCAACTTCTTGCAATAGTCTCACAACTGGGACTATGAGGGATGTAGGAAATACAGCGTCAGTACCATAAACCAGCTCAAATGGTGACATACCTATTGATCTTTTACTGCTAACTCTGTCTGCCCACAGTGCGTTGATGAGCTTTCGGTGCCAGTTTCTTTTGTTTGCCTCCAGCATTTTCTTAATTATATTTACCAAAGATTTGTTAGATGACTCAGCAAGGCCATTTCCTTGTGGATAATACACTATTGAATGGCCCAACATGATGTTGTATTTATCACAAAAATCGATCATCTTCTTGGATCTGAACGCTGCTGCATTTTCTGTTACGATTTTGCATGGGCAACCAAAACGAGATAAAATATTCGATTCCATGAATTGGATGATTACCCTGTCTATTGCTTGCCTAGCTGGGATGGCCTCGATCCATTTCATAAAATATTATGTCCCTGTCAATATCCATCGGTGTTGTGCTGAGGACGCGGGGTGAATTTCTCCTATGAAATCGAGCCCCCACTACTGAAAGGGTGCGTTCATTGAAACTGGTTTCAAAGGGAGTGGACGCAATTTCTTCTTCCCTTGGATGATTTGGAATTCATGACATTTCATCACTATCTTATATAAATCAGAGAATAATGTGGGCCAATAATATCTTGCTCTCAATACCTTGTTAGATGTAGTCTTCCAAAACAAGTGACCACCACAGTCGCCTTCATGAAACTCATGCATTACCTTCTGTGCTTCTTCTTCAACCAAAAAATTGAGTAGAATGCCTCTCGGATCTTTCCAATATAGAGCGCTATCTAAAATGCAGTATTTTTTAGATTTTAGCTTCAGAGATCTACCTTTACTCTTAGACATGCCCGTAGGAGGTCACAAATGCTGAAGGACATAGACGATATCTGAATACCATGGGGACTGTAAAAAAATATCTGCAATTGGAACCAGCAAACCTTTATCTTCCTCTTCTGCCGCTGCTGTTATAAGGTTTATATCTAGGGCGCACATATTTGATTGGGCCATCAATTTCGCCAAGCCTTGGCCTTTGATCAACTTCATGGGCTTGATCTCCAGATCGTACTCCAACATAGATGCTATCCACTTACCCCTTCGACCTTCTAGGTTAGTTTGCATCAACACATCCTTCTCCGCGGCGTTAGGGATATATGCTATGGTATGTGAATGTAGAATGTAGACCCTGAAATCCTTTAATGCCTTAATGAGAGCCAATGCCTGTTTTTCAATAATATTATATTTCAAAGCAGCGTCTCTAATAGTCCTACTGAAAAAGGAAATTGGCCTTTCTATTTCATCTCTCTTTTGCATTAAAATAGTGGCCAAAGTATGCTCAGATGCAAATGAAAATATGATAAAGTCTTGAGTGTATTCAGGACTGATCAAAACTGGGGCATTGGACAGAGAAAACTTTACTAGATTGAATGATTTTATAGCCTCATCACTCCATTTAACAGTGCTATCTTTCTTCAGAATATTAGTCATTTCCCTCAAATTTTCAACCAGATTGGGTATAAATCGACGTAAAAAGTTCATTTTACCACTAAAAGCCTGAATCTCCTTCTTGTTTCGTGGCAATTCTATGAGCTGAATTGCCTCAACTCTAGCTGGATCGATGCAAATACCATCTTTGGAGATGATATGCCCCAGAAGCTTCCCTTCATCCATGGCAAAGAGACACTTCTTGGGATTGAGAGAAATTCCAAATTTTCTGCATCGTTGAAAAACAACTCTCAAATGGTGCAAATTCTCATCATCTGATCCTAAAAATACTATCAAATCATCCAAATAAACAACCAAAAAAACATCTTTTTCATTTGCAAAAGTGATGTCCATTGCACGCTGGAAAGTAGCTCCTGCATTCTTCAGTCCAAAAGGAATTTTGGCATACTGGAAGGTTCCTGAGGGTGTTGTGAAGGTAGTTTTAGCTTGGTCCTTCTCATGCACCAAGATTTGGTTGTAGCCTGAGTAGCCATCAAGTAGTGACATCCTGGATGCTCCAACTACTCTCTGTAGAATATGGTCCATTTTCGGAAGTGGATAATTATCCTTTAAGGAGGCCTTATTCAAGTTCCGAAAGTCAATACACAGTATTATTTCTCTAGTATTTTTATGCACTCGGACCAAATTCGAAATCCAATCAGAAAATATAATAGGAACTATGATTCCAGATTTGTATAATCCGTTTACCTCTTTTTCGATGGATTGCAGCAGCTTCGGATTGATTCTTCTCAGCTTCTGTTTGAATGCATTTTGATCTAGCTTAATAGGAATAGTATGCTGGATTATGTTCTTATCATACACCTCCAAATCTAAATAATCCCATGCAAAAACATCAGAAAATTCGGATAGCAATTTCACATACTTCTCCTTTTCTTCAGGGGACAATGTCTTTGACAATTTCACGAACTTGGGTTGATCAGGTGTTCCAAGATTCACATCTTCGACTCCTTTCTCCATGGGCACCAAGCTTGGCTTCTTTGCCACATCGTCCTGATCAAATAGCTCCTCTAGAGGTATGAGACCTCTAGGAATTACGTTATCTTTCAGCTGCAATATGTCCATCTGGTTTGTTTCCATTTCTTGATCATCAACCATATACTCGCCTTTTATGGGAGTGTCCTTCAATTTTCCATCACCCTGTAAAAATGCATTGATCTCATTATCATCCCAAAATGCTTGCCAATACCTTAAATTGTCTAGAACAATAGGCCTATGTTTGACATAGATTTCAAACTTATTGTTGGAGTTCATCGGAATCTTCAAGTTACTTGTAGTAGTGGCAAGAGAATCAGCAATAAGATTCTGCATCGTGGGCACTGCTATCAAAGTGTATTTTGAGAATGTCTTCAAAATGTCCAGAACTGCATTTCTATATGCCCTCAGTCTTGGATGTTTAGCTTGGTATTCACCCTTCACCTGCTTTATTATTAACTCAGAGTCACCATACACAGAAATCCTTTTCGCCTTCAACCTCTTCAATATTTTGAGGCCTACAATCTAAGCTTCATACTCTGCTTCATTGTTAGAGCAATCGAAAGCTAACTTATAGGAAAAAACTCTAACATTACTCGAAACCTTCTCATGTTGAAAAACAAGGATCCTAATCCATATTCGAATGCCAGCTCCATCCTTACCAACAGCTCCATCAAAATCCATACTCCACAGGCCTTCTTTTTCTTCTTGAAGATGCTAGAAATTTGTTTCTTTCTCTTCTTTGCCTTGGCTGATTTCTGGCTTTTCATTATCCCTTTGCTCTTGTCAGGCAAGAGGCTCAGAAGTATTTGATGCTTTGTCCTTTTCCTGTTTGAGGACTTCTCTGAAATTTTCTGAAATCTTGGGTATCTCCTCCACTTGTACCAACTGAACATCCTCATCATTTAAACCACCATCTAAATATAAGACAAAAGATTCTAAATATGTGTGGACTACATTAATGGGATGGTTTACTGGCTTGTATTTTCTAGTAATCATATATTTCATTTTCTTTTCCCTATATAACTTTCTCAACTCGCCAAATACAGGGATTGTGGCATAGGAGAAATCAATTTGTATGGTTCCCTTGAGTTTTTCACCCCAAGACCTAGATAGAAGCATTCCAAAACGTGGTGGGACATCAGCAACAACTACATCCATCAAGACATTTTTGGCTGGGATTTGATCTAAAGACACTACTAAATCTTTGATGAGACCAATATAGTGAACCCTACTTGAATCAAAAGAATACAAATCATGGTATTTTCTAGTAACATCAAGGCCTAACTTCTCCATGACAGATTTGGACATCAAATTATGCGAGGCCCCGGAGTCCAACATAGCGTTATGCAAGATAAACTCATGTAACCTAAGACTTAGGTAAAAGGGGGGAACTTTATTTTTTTCAGAATATTGTGTGGCTGGACCAAAAATAAGTTCAGTGTAGTCATCTTCCACATTAACCATATCATAAAGAGGGTCAATTTGCAAGACATTAGACACATGACTTTTATATACACTATTCTTCACCAACTCAGTCAAGGGCATAGACACTTTGAGTTTGGAAATTTCATTTTCTAAATTAAAGGAAGGAGATTTTTCTACCTCTTTAATGGGAGGGTCTTTCTTCTCTGTTTTCTCCTTCGCTATGCTCTGTTGGACCTTTTCATTTGCTGTGTTAGTAGCTGCAGGTGATTTGCTGGATGAAGGATTGGCCGGCTCTTTTCCTTTCTTTTGTGCCTCGTCCTTCATTTGGAGTTCTTTTCTCTTTTGAATGGGACTGATTGTGACGTTTCTATTCCTCAGGGAATACTGCCTTTGCTGGGCTGATACAGCATTCATATACCCTCTTTGGTAGTCGTTAGATTCTTCTTCTAACACTACGTCATTTGCCAAGATGAAATTTTCATCCCCTCGAATGTCTGGAGTCGCCACTGTGTATTCTTCGTCTTCTGTGAGGAAAATGGGTGCACCATCAGCTCTGAAAAATTTATTGGCCTCAAATACAGGGTTATCATCGTCTGATTCGGTCCCTTGCATGTATTTCTAATGTAATGGCATTTTGATCTGCTACTGTGGTGCCACTTGGTCCTACGCCCTCTGTTCTCTCTGTCTAATTCTGAATTGTGGCTGCTGTTGTCCTCTAAAATTCGGATTTCTTATTTTGGGTTCATGTCTGTCCGAAATCGTTAATCGATCAACCATATTTTCCATTGTACGAATCAGTGTGTCCATTTTGATGTCCGAAGGGGAGGCTTCCTCTTTCACCATGACTTTTTTTTCAGCTCTGTCTCGAGCTCTTCTAGCCAGAAGATTAGCTTTAAAGCTTACTGCTATCCTCTGCATGTCTTCAAGTGACAGCAGATCTCTTTCACGCAGTTGATATGCCATATCGGCATCAAAACCATCCGGAAACCTCAGCATAGATGAATCCATACGAGGTTTGAGGTTAGCCGGAATAGCATTGTATACATCATTGAATCTTAAACAATAGTCTTGCACAGTTTCACCCACATTTCTTTTAATATTCTCATATTCAGACAGAATTTGGTGTGGATTCCTTTTCACCTCTCACCGGTCTAAGAACTGTGTGTGTAACTCCTATAAAGTACGAATTGAGCCAACTGGTAAAGCTCTGAACCACTTTCTAACTTCACCTCCGAAGCTTTGGACAAACAACCTGGTAGCTACATTCTCTTCTTCTACTCCATGCAAGTCAAAAAAGTCATTCATCTTGTCAACATGTTGTTGGGCTATAATGCCCTGAGTGGCATCAAAGATAGTAATTTTACTCTGATAGTCAGCAGGCATATCATTGAGAACCTGAGGTAAAACTGAGGGTGCATACCGGGTAGCCATGACTCTGGGTGGGTTTACAATAGGATTTGCAGGATTCAGAGGAGGTGTTGTTGGAGGAGAGGATAACTAGGAGTTGACTAAAGGGGATGCTGATGAATTATGAGGGGGCAATGCTACTCCTGATGATTCTGAAGGCTCGGGAATATAAGTTTTAGTGATGGACTGAGGAGAATTCAAAATGTAGTCATCAATGGAGGAATTCGTTCTTTGAACTTCAATATCCACAAGGAATTTTGAATCTAAAACTATGTCTTCGAGTGCAGTTTCAGACTTACTTCTAAACAAAGAGAGCTCAAAAATCTCGTCAAAATAAATCTCTTCTACAAAAAACCACTCACTGGACCAAGTATGGGACCTGGAAATAGGTGTAGGACTTAGTGATACCTCCTGTCTTCTGACTATTCTTGGGATAAGATTTGGATTTTCAAACACAGGGGGAGGGTTTGGATCAGGATTAGCCCTCGTATGTCTTCTTGAAGCCAGTGTGGTCAACTTATTACTGTACAATATTTATATCAGCCTAAAAAACTCTGAAATATCATCATCGAGACTTTACAAGAAAAATATTACTGGGGTGATAAATCTTCTATGCAAAAAGTTTGTAAATGTTCCCCAGTACGGTCGTCAGAGATGTTAGCACCTAAAATGGACCCCAGGCTGAAAAAGGAAAATGAGGGTAACAACTAAACCACGCTTAGCCTTGTAGCTAGCCCTACAAGGACAGGAGAGGGCTCTCTCCATAGAATAGATATTCAATAACACAATAATGAATTGATTTTAGGCTAGATATATAAATGTGAAAGAGGTATTTTAATAAATGACTGAATTTTCAGGGATGTACGGGACAAAAGGACAACATACACCGAGGAATTAAATCAGGGAGACAGAATGTTTCACAGGGCAAGGTAGGCAGGAGATTTAGCAATCAAATTGAGATAAGATAGAGTGGAAAGACTGTTGAGAAGCTGAAAAGGGCGTAATGAATGAATCTTTTTCAAATAGAAGAAAACACATAGAGTATGAATGATTCCCCAAGGCAAAGCATATAAAATGGATTCTACCTTTCTAACTTGAAAACATTCAAACTGGAAATTTTTTTGAATGAATGGTGAAACATAACAATGCACATATGAAACACAAAGGAGAGACATATGCTAAACTCATACCACATGAATCCCACAAATCAGGGCTGCATCACTTTATTAATTCCCTGCCAAACTGTACAATGGAGCGCAGAGCTCACTGCCACACTATTCCCCTATTTCTGAGTTTTCAGACTTCAGATTTTTCCAGCCTCTTACAAATGATTAGCATTTACAATAAATAGACAGATTTTTCAGGAATACAAATTGATGGGAAGAGGAGAAATCTCAATTGAATATGGGAGGCCAAAAGCCAACAATCTCTCAGTAAAGGGAGAGTTGTGTTACATTATTTCATTTGAATTTTTTGGATATCCAATGAGGAGGTAAAACCATGTAGCGTGGATCCTTTCGAATCATTACTGAAGATTTGACTGTTACAATTTTGTTTCTCGGCCCCTAACGTTTCGCTTTCCGTTAGCTGTTTGAAGTAAATTGACATTTTATAACAATATGCCTTTGAAATAAATTGAATTGAATTTATGCTTTCGTGAAGGGAAAACACATATTTTAAATTGGAAAAAGGAAGGGAGATGGAGGTGGGACCCACATAAATCGCAAACGCAATCGGAGCGGGGCGGAGAGATATATATGTGAAACAATAATCGCAATCGGAATGGAGCAAGAGGGGAGTGATATTATATAATCGCATTTTGGTTAAAAAATAATGTATAATGTGATTTTGTGATCGGAAAGGGGAAAAGGGGTTTTTAAAGGAAATTTAAACTTTAATAACAAAAAGTTTTAAAGGGGAAAATGGGAAAATAGGGGGTATATGAGGGTATAAGGGATTTTACTTCACTTGGGCATAAAATTCAATCCAGAAGTCAGTTTTGAGAGTGCAGTATACCATTGGAAAGATCTTTCTGGGCTCTTTATAATAGATCTACCTGGAAGATGCTTTGGAACTGAACATGCTATGAAAAACTTCTCTGAAAGGAAGGGACATCACTTTGTGGAGATAACAGCTTCTGATTTGTGGCTGAAAGGCAAAGTATCATGTTTTCACCTCAAAACATGGTTTTGAGGTGAAAATTACATCAAGATGAATAAAATGTTTCTTTGATCTTCCAGGTGCCGTAACTTTGAATTTATTGACATCCTCATGACCTTCCTGATATCATTCATACTTGAATCATTAATTTTACCATGGTGAGACCCTAGAAACTAATGAGACCCATCCTATGACCTATTGACATGATTTTGAGAAAAAGTAACTAATGACTGAAGGCCATAGAGAGGAAAATAAGCAGGTTTCATATGAGGGAAAACTGATGAAAATTACTACCATCAATGAATCAATGACCTAACGGAATGGTGAAATTTATTCGGTATGAGACACCTAATATGCAAATGCAAAAGAGCAGTTTTGATCACTGATGGCAGTATGACTAGACTGACACTAATAGGATCTTGCAGGATTTATTTATTAGATGGTTTCTCAGGATATAACTAGATACTTGTTCAACAAAAATATCAACCTAAAACAACTTTTACCACTCCTTGGGGCACTTTCATGTATGTGAAAATGCCTTTTTGTTTGATGAATGTTGGAGCTACTTTTCAAAGGGCTATGGACATAGCCTTTGCTAAGGAGATACATGAATTTTTGGTTATTTATCTAGATGATATTACTGTTTTTTCTAAGTCAGATAATGAACATTTGGATCATTTGAGACAAGTTTTCATTAAATGTATAAAATATGGTATATCATTAAATCCTAAGAAAACTCTTTTTGGACTAGAAGAAGGAAAACTACTTGGACACATAATTTCAAAGGAAGGTATTAGGATAGATCCAGCAAGGATAGAAGCCATATTTCAAATTCAACCCCCTAGGAACATTAAAGAGTTACAAGCATTTTAAGGTAAAATTAACTTTTTAAGGAGATTTATTTCTAATCTAGCAGAAATCATCAAAGAATTGAAAAACATGTTAAAAAAGGACTCTTTTCTCAAATGGAGAGTTGAATAAAAATAGTCATTCGAATCTATTAAACATGCTTTAACAAAAACACCAGTCCTAATCAGCCCATAATTCAATAAATATGTCATAATATTTTCATTTGCCTCAGAACATAGCATAGCTGCAGTCCTACTGCAGAAAAAATGACCAAGGTTTTGAACAGCCCATAGCATTTTTCAGCAAAACCCTTAGAGATGCACCTTTGAGATATAACATAATGGAAAAACAAGCTTTAGCCTTGGTTAAAGCCATAAAATATTTCAGAGTGTACATTATTTACTCCCACATTATTTCCTATGTCCCCAATACTGTAGTCAAAGATATTCTTACACAGGATGGGCCAGATGGAAGAAGAGGAAAGTGGATTGCCACTATCCTTGAATATGACATAGAGGTTAAACCAACCAAGCTCATAAAAGGACAAGGTTTCTCTAGATTAATGACTAAATCCAATTGTAATTCTTTGGATATAAATTTTATTGCCCAGGTTGATGACCAGGTAGAGAAGGCGACTCCATTGATCAGTGAAGCCTATCTAGACTCACCATGGTACTTAGATATTATCTTTGTACTTAAAATTTTGCAAGCTCCTCCAGGATTAACTAGAACTAAAGATAGATTCATCAAAATAAAATCAATGAGATATTGTATTCTAGACAAAATTCTTTATTGGGAAAAACAAAGCGGGATTTTACTGAATTGTTTACTATAATCAAAAGTTGACAAAATTCTTGAAGATTTTCATGCAGGTGATTATGGAGGACACTTATAATAGAAAATTACAATAGATAATATTCTTAGAACTGGTTTCTACTGGCCTACCTTATTTGTTGATGTGAAAAAATGTGTTACTTCATGTCACAAATGTCAGATTTTTGAAGGAAAAAGGAAGTTTTTACCTTTACCACTCAAACCTATTTCTACTGAAATGCATTTTCAACAATGGGGTTTAGACTTCATTGGAGAAATTCACTCTCCATCCTCTAGCCAACACAAATGGATATTGACTGCCACAGATTATTTCACCAAGTAGATTGAAGCCATCCCAACCAAACAAGCCACTAACTCAGTCATTATATCTTTCCTAGAAAACAACAGTTTATCTAGATTTGGATGCCCACAGAAAATTATTATTGATAATGCAGTTGCATTTAAATCTAAGAAAATGTTTTCCTTTTATCACAAGTACCATATAACCCTAGGCCATTCTACTGCTTATTACCCTCAAGGTAATTGCTTAGTTGAATCTTCCAATAAAAGCCTTCTGAGTATCATCAAAAAACTACTTGAAGAAAATAAGAAAACTTGGAATAAGAAATTATTCTATGCCTTATGGGCAGATAGACTTACTACCAAGAAGTCAATTGGAACATCTCCTTATCAGATTGTATATGGGATGGATACATTTTTCCCATCATCTTTAGGTATCCCAGTTATGAAAATTATCCAAGAATCACAAGTAGAACTCGATGATATACAAAGAAGGATAAATCAGACTATTCATCTACAACAGAATAGGGAAGAAGTATATGAAAAATCTCAAGTCATTCAAGAGAAAATCAAGAAAATCTTTCATAAAAGAACAAAAGAAGATGACTTTGCCATAGGAGATAAAGTGTTAAAATGGGATCCCAGGAGAGAAGAAAAAGGAAAACATGGAAAGTTTGACTTTCTATGGTAAGGTCCTTATGTCATTTATGGGTAGAGAGGTAACAATGCATTTTTTATCAAAAATTTGGATGGAACAGACATTCCAGAAGGAGCAGTGAATGGTAGAATGCTCAAACACTACTATTCCTCTGAGTTAACTAATAGTTAGTCCTAATTTCCTTTTATATCATTGTAAATATCCATTGCAGTTTGTAGATTGGATTGGATGTTTTCTTTCCAAAGTTGAAGCCCATAGTGAAAGCCCTAAGCTTTGAAGAGTAAAATGTCATAAGAATGAGTTTTTGTAGAACTCAGAAGACAGTTACAGGATCATCATGGTCAAAATGGAAGGCTACTGATCTCAGAGTTCTTGACATTTCACCAGAAAATGTCATCCCCATGTGAAGCCGCTGTTAGGGTCCTGTAAGTATATGATTCATAATTTGGAATCGACTTATGATATTCTTGTAAAAATATGTACATACCTTGCTTTTTGCAAGTTGTTTTCCCATATTTTGTAAAAAGAAAAAAAATAGAAAATCAAGAAGAGGGTAAAAGTCCTAAAAGAAAGATCAAAGGACTTAGAAAAAATAATATACCCCAAAGAAAAAGAAATAAAACATGAACGAGAGCAAGTCCAAATGCCACTACTTTTTACTGATGATTATGGTAGAGTTTCAATGCCATAATCCATAATGAGTTGAACTGCTTAATCTTGAATTGTCATGTTTCAATTTTATTGTTGTAGAATAGTGAATAAAAATTGGTTAGAAAGTTTAATCCTGACTGATTAGTAGATAGGTAGAGAATAAAGAGGAGCTCATCAGTTTAATCTAAGCCCTCGGAAGAAATATGGTATATTTAGTTATTTTTTACTGCTTTTAAAAGAATATAATTTTTTAAAGGTTGCTAGCTCAAATGCACCTGCAAAAATAGAAGAAAAAATGTTAGAGTAAAGGATTGGGTAGGTAGAAAGAAGTGGGAAAATCATTGTATGTATCTTTCACCGGGCAACTATTACTGATTTCCTTTCCCCTATAGTTATTCTGCATTCTAAACTTTTAGTCAAAGAGGCTCAGAGCATTTCTCTGACTTTTGTTGGGACCAGACCCAAGGCTCAATCACTGATAAGTTAAAAAGTGTTGAATTCCTATGTTAATCCCTGATTATCATCATTTAGCCCACATTCATCCATTACACTTAAATTTCATAAGTAAAGACCTTTTACTTAATGAAAAACAAAATGCTCTTTTTACTAATTTCCTTCATTCATAAAAACATAAAAACCCTCCAAAATTATTATACTCCAAGTTAAAGTGGTTAAATTATAAATGGTTAAACCTGTTTTCTTGTTATATGATCACTTTTCTTAAGTTATATAATTACGTTTTGGTGTTTTCATTGTCCATTTTTCATATTAACTTCTAATTTATCTATTAAATCCCTATAAAAAGCCCTTGTCCTATTATTATAAATCCTTTTATTTTATTATCCCTAAAACCCACTACTATAAGCTTTTTATGCCAAAGTAATTACCCACATGTTGAAATAAATCCCAAAAGTATCCCTTTGGCATAAAACTATCAATATTTAAATATCCTGCCCCCTATAGTTTTAGACCTTCCAAAAAGTCTAAAAAATGTATAATATAAATAAAAACACAAAAAGACTTTAGACATGTTTTATATATGTCTAAGTGAAAAATATTTCCCCCATTATATCATTTTATCCTAAGTTTTATAAAGGTTGATCTTTGTGCCTTTATAATACTTAAATACCATTTCTCGCATTGCTTAAACCTAAGGTTTAAAGCTTAAGATTATTTATCCTAAGCCTTTTACCTTCCCTGATGTATAAAACGTCATGTTTGGTACATAAATTAAACCCCTGGTTAAATGCAAACCCCGCCCATATTTCCCTTTGCAACCATATAACCGCGCATATATATGATTTTAACCTTTACTTATTCGATATATTGTAAAGGTTCAAACATATATTAACTACTGCGTATATGAAGCCGCCTAGCCCCACTATATGAAGCCGCCTGGCCCCACTTCTGTTTATGAAGCTACCTGACCCCACTTCTGTTTACACTGCAACTTCTAAAGGCATCTCAATTGTTCTCTTTCACTTCTAAGATCCGATGGCTTAAGACCCTTTTCGCACTCCCAAATTAAATGATCGCCAAAATCCCAAATGAGCGCGAAATGGGCGGTTTTCTCCTTACTGCCTCTTGTGACGTGTCATTTCCTGATACAGTCATGTTCATTTGGAAAGAATCTACTTACCACTTCTATCCAACACGAAAAAAACCTGTTCTTTTTCACATTTGAAAAACAAATCTACCTCCCGCCTTGGAATAGACCTGCATTAAATGATATTTATAATTATTTATATTGAAAGATAAAACTTTGATATATCATTGATATATGTATTATTTGCACTCCAACTGGTTAAAATTTTTGCCCCGACTGTTTTAAGAGCTTTAAACCCCTGTTGATCGGTTTCTTCTACCGAAGCTAAAATTAACCACTGTTTTTTATATCTGAAGCTGATTGAAGCCACCCTCTGCATCAAAGGATCTAGTTTAAAGCCAAAGCCACCTGAGACCCTCTCATCCGTTAAAAACCTGTAGAAAAGGTATTTTTCAGTATTTTTACCTGCAACTTTCAAAATTATACCATCTGTAAGCTGAAAAAGACTGAATTAAAATAATTAACGGTGTAAATTGCCCAAAAATAGGCCAAACCCTGGCCAATTTTTTCCAAGAAACCTGAATTCCTCTATCAGCCGTTTAATGTCAAAAATCCTCAGTTTACATCATCTTTTAACCCTTGAAAACCAATTCCTAACACAAAAGAAGTGTAAAGCCGTACAGATTGATTAAAATACTTATTTTCCACATTTGTACAATTCAGGAAACCCTGTTTCCTGTCTCAATCTAGTTTTATCTCTGATAAGCCCAAATTGAGAAATAAGAAACTTTTTGAAGATAATCCTTTCCCAACAATTTCTTAATTTCCCTTTGTTTGTGAAAATTAACTATAGAAAATTGTATAAACTTGCTTTAGCTATTACACGTTGACTACAAAATAGGCCACCCCCAAAGCTGTAGGCTCCAAAGCTACTAAATCTATAACAGTCAAGCCTTCCAAACCTGAATCCTCAAAAATCAACAAACCTACTCCAGAAATTACTGCTAATACTGCTGCCACTGTTAATCCCCTTCAACCTCCAATTTCCACTGAAGAAAGCATTCCTTTAATTGATTTAGATTACAAGATTGCAGACCTTATAATGGAATTTAATATACTATACATTCATAACTGGTGTTATGACAAGTTTTTGGATAAAAATGAAGATGGCATACTTATTTGGGAGTCCAATTTGGCTAAATATGTAGTTCCTATTACTCATCCATCCCAAGACCTTGTCAGAGTGTGTGAGCAGCATTATGTTCCTAATCAAAGATCCATTGTGAATGTAGATAGGAATATTTTGTTTTCCATTACAGAAGAATCTGTAAATGAGATGCTTCAATTAAAATTTGATCCCGGAGTAGTTCCATTTTCTATTAAATCATTGACCTAGTTATATTTAGTGATAGATTTTCCTAAGAGGTTTACGACCTTTCAAAATTTCATGCCTGCATATGTAGACATCCTAAAGGTTAATCCTCCTTATTCCACTTCAAATTTCCCTGAAGCTTCTAGACAAGTCATTTCCATGTTATCCTTTATATTAGGATACATTAATGATGAATAAACTCATGAATTCATCTTTGGTTTTCTATCTACATTTTCTCCTGGGAAGCGTCCTGCCATGACCTTTGATTTTGCTAGATACATTGCTGATAACATCCATCATCAGTTAACAATATTTCCAATAGAAGGATTATTTAGATATTCATCATATCTATTCCATTTGTTTCTAGTTTTTAAAGCTGAGCATTTTCCCATTACTTTACAAAAGATGACTGTAGAGGGAAAACCTCTATCAATGATATTTTGGACATCGTTGCTCAGAAAGGAAGGAAATGAATTCAGCTATAAATATTTTTCAGAATTATTCATTAGACCAGCCATGAATTTACTGTACAAGTCAGAAAAACCGAGAGTGAGTGAGGAAATGAAAAGAATATTATAGCTCTCTGAACAATGCAAAGTAGGAGACTTGTAATTGTATGAGAGACACACAAAATTAATAATATTTGGAACTAATTTTTCCCCTTACAAGTTACCTAAATTTTTAACCATCAGGGTTATTGCATTAGAATATTTAAGGCAAGTTTTAAATGAAGATGCTATAAAATTCATGGCCTCATAGAGAAAGACTTAGTTTAAGTTGAATAACAAGATTGGCCCTTTCATAGTAAACAATAGGGAGGTTGAGAAAGAAATGTCCAGAAGATTATCATAATATCAATTTCAAGAATTTTTTTAGTGGAATTATGACCCCTAGGGTTTCCTCAGTGCTATAAGGATCAAATACAAGCTTCCACACTTTATACATGATTCAAAACCAAATATTGAGAAGTTTTCCAGTCAAACAGAATGGGTGGAAAACACATTGGTAGACCCTACTGCTAATATAGAGATAGAAAAAAAGCATACAATTCACAGGCTGTGATAGCTACCAAGAAGTCAGAAGTTTCAAACAAAAGATCAAGGGATGATGAAGGTTATTCAACTGAAACTATTACTGAGAATAAGTTTAAATTAATTTACAGCAATAGTGCCAAAATTAATACTGCTGAAAAGGAAAAGGTCATTGAAATAGATGATACCAATGATCAGCAAATGAATAAAGACCAGTCAACAAATCAGGAAGCCACAGTAATAATAAATGAGACATCAACAGAGATGGAAAAAGAACAGGTTGCAGCAAATGAACAGGGTAGGGAAATGATTGAAAAGCAGGTTAATTTGGAAATTCCCTCTTATTCTAAAACAATAGAGGGAAGAGATTCTAATATAAAAGAAAGGTATGAGCAAATTAAGAAGAAAAATGAGGAAATTAAAAGAGAAATTTACTCTCAATTTCTCAAAGAAAAACCACAGAAAAAGGACAGATTATTAACTTATTTTGATTATTCAACTAATAAAATGATCATGTCCTTTCTTCAACCAAAGGTTCCAGATCCCAAGACAGTTTTAGATTGTAGAAAGACAGAATTGGAATTTGATTCAGAAAGCATCCATGAGCTTGATCAAATCGAGTTTCACAGACATACATCAGAAATTCTCTATTCCAACGTTGTGACTAAAACCATGAGTGCTTTGAATTTTTCAAAATACAGTCTTCAACTTACAAGATCAGATGAAGCTGGACAAAGCTTCTTTGCATGCAAAGGAACTAATGATTAAGTCCTTAGAAGATCTTGTCCTACAAATAGGGGTGGATCCATCAAATATATAGGTTGCTCAAGCATTGATTAAACAAAAGAATGATGATATTGATGCTTTGAGGAAGCAATAAAAACTTCCTCAAAGCGAACATCAACAAACAAAAGAAATAATTAAAGAACAATCAGAAAAGGATGAAATGATGAAATTAATATTAAAGCTGACAGCTCAAGTCAAGAATATGGAAAATCAAATGGATATCATTATGAAAGAAAAGGAAACTATGAAGGAAATAGATGCTTCCACCATTCCCACAATTATTCCCATTATTACAGCTATTGTTCCTTATACATTGGGAGAGAAATTAGTACCCAAAGAGCCACTGGCAACTGCAGTGTCAGTGCAATCATCTACCACTTCCAATACTGAATCCTCAACATCATAGGTGTAATAGTCAAATGATGCAGAGCAAATTTTCAAAGCAATGGAAGAAATGACATTGAAAACCTGCGAAATTAACAATTTGAAGAAGAATATTTGGAATATGGAGGTATCAAATAAAGTAGCATTGATTAATGCAAATAATTATGAACAAAAAGGAAAAAGACTTGAAGAGCAAGTAAAAAATCTTCAAAAGGATTTGAGCTTCACTACACAGATTTCTTATATAAGAAATCATCTATGGACCAAGATTATTTAGGCCATACATATTCAATGGCCATCAATTCAGATAATATATGAATAAAGGGACCTCCTTCTGGCAGCTCAAAATGAAATACAAAGGACTATAGAAGAATTAACAAATAAACCAGCACAGGCACAAAGGCTAATTACATTCTTAAACAGTAAAAACAGGACTGAGCTAGAGGAATTGAAGATACAGGACATGACAGAAGCTATATTGCAAATCAAAAAGGTATGTACAACGAAAAATTTGATGAGTAACTTGAAAGAAAAATGTGATGCTATGATTTTTTCCATTACCAAGTTTTTAGCAAAGTATACTATGCTCAGACAGGCAAAAATTCCAAACATACATGTATTCAATGACAAGTTAATGGACCAGAAATAATATGATAAGAAGGTCAGAGATCATACCAAAGAACAAGTGAATAAGCAACTGCCACAGGGACCTCTAACAGGGAAAGTAGTTCTCCAATACCTTGAAGATTTATTCTTCCTTCAGAATGAAATAAAACACTTATTTTTTATTAAGCCAAATTTTTCTAAGTACACTGAAGCAGATGAGAACTGCAAAAAGTTGAAAAGTATGAAGATTCCAAATGCTGAACAATGGCAGACCTTCATATATTTATTATAGAAACAAAGCAAATAGTGAAAGACAGTGCAGATAAAGTAGTCAAACCGAGAAGAAAAGAATAAAAAAACTTATTTGATTTTGATTTTTTACTTTTGATGAGTCTCTTTTATAGTAGTAAAAAGGTAAAAGGGAAATCTAGTATGACAGAAAGATGATATGAGAGTGAACTAATTTTTCTACCACAATGAAAATTCCTTTTACAACTATTAAAAGGTTAATATATCTGTTGAAAGTGTATCCCGATAAATAACAGGGTCAAAGAGTATCAGACAAGAAACAACCAACTCATTTTTTACTATTGTAATTTCTCTATTTTACAAGCAGTAAAGTGACAGATGAACAACGTGAAAGAGTATCAGGAAGAAAGATAGTGTTAAAGGGTATAAAGTGAAAAGAGTATCATTCAAGCAATCGTCGAAGAGATATTTTCCAAATATTCCAGCAAGCATGTACACCTAGTCAACAAGCTATTTTGATTAGATAAGTTAGTTCTATATTTTCTAGATAAGAGGACAACTTGCTAAGTAGTTAAGTAGCTTTCCCTCTTAATGTGTAAAGATATTTTTTATTTCCTAGAGTTCTTCCTATATTTCTCTAGGATATTTTCTAATAAACATTTGTATAAATACTGCAATTTATGAATTGTTTAGGGTGGAATAAAATTGCTAAGAACATTATAGACATTTTGCTGGTACGTTGGAGGCTCACATGTGTTGATTTCAAAGCAGCTGTCTAGAAAATAGCCAATTGGACTTCATAATTCAAGATTCATGCGATAATTTGAAGAGTAAAGTGCATATATCTTGTCATTGTTTACTTTCTTAGTTCCATTCATTTCATATATGTTGTTCTATCTTAATGATTAATTAGGAGTATTACTTCAGGACTAGTGTTAGAACTCCATGCCTTAACTACTTAATCATTTAAACGTTTTCTGTTGATTTCCGGATTTAGGAACTCTTAATTGCTCCTAGTCCCGTTTGACCCTTGCCTCCTTCCTCTTTTTCCAGATCAAAGGATTCTTCATTTCCCTTTATCCCGAAGCAATCCATCTCATCAAAACAATCTATCCAAATCTCTGAGGGTTATCTACCTTCCCCTAAATACATTAGCATCCTCTTGGCCTTGCCTTCTGGTTCTGCTTGCTAGACTTTGACTCCATAGCCCAATGGACTAGTAGATCCCTCTTTAATTTGTATTTAAGTAATATTATTTCCACCAAACATTTCAAAACCAAAACCAAATTGAACTATCATAACTAGCCTAAAAACATTAAAACAAAAACAAAGTTAAATCGTAAAGAGAGAGCCCTCTATGAAATTTAGGAAGGCTAGATCCTAAATTACCAAAGTAGGTTTGTGGTTACCCCTAGTTTTCTTAAAACTAAAAATCAAAAGCCCACAATATTTAGAAATTACTAGGGTGATAATAGATTGGTAACACCTTTCTATGTTCCCTTCCCAGGTGTCAAAAAATACAAAAATTCTTTAATACATTTTTGTCTTGTCTATTGGATGCATGGAACAAATCTTGATTTTATCTATTGCTTATTGTCTTTTTCTACAAAGATCTAGATTTTGTAGCATTTATCTTGGTCAACTAATTGCAGATCTAAAGAAATTGGCAGCCATATTTGCTGTTAGGGTTTTTTGTTATGCATGGATAAAGTGAGCCTTTTTCATATGCTTGCGATTAAGATTCATACTAACAAGAGGTTTCACATGGTATATTCTTACCACCATAGGCTTATACTATATTTTGTGGGCAAGATGTATCTTGAATTTCCCTTTTACTTATATAGAAGTCTAGCTAAAATGTCAGATAAGTTCCAGGTTAAGACAGAAGGAAATGAAACTTCTCTCTTTCATCATGGTTTGATCAAGTTTTTGGTGTTAGAGGAGTTAAATAGATTGGGCATAGACTGGACATCCTTTCTGTTCATCAGTGTTTTTGAAGTAGATGTTGTCACTCCTAAAAAATTTCCCAAACCTAGAGATGTTTCATCACCTACCATATCAGAGCAAGTTGAGCCATCGAGAATGGAGACAGAGCCTTTACATAAGGTTGATACACCCAAAGCTACATCAACAGAATAGAAGCCAACATTTAGCAAACATGGCAGAAAGAAAGTTAGAAGAAGCGAAACAGTGGCTAAGGGTAACTTAGAGGAAATCTTGATTGCCATTGATATTGAAGAAAAGCCCATTGTGCATGTTGAAGACATAGATGAGGGAGGAAGGAAGCTTAAGAAAGGAAAAATAGCTAAGAAGTTAGAGTTTGCAGGTGATGATGTAGGATTCATGTTTCAAGCTAGAAAACAAATGACAAGATATGCAAGAAAAGTCTTCGAAAGAAGAAAAGAAACTCAGAAGGTCAGTGAAACTATTTAGCCACAACCAAACATCATAGACCTCTCCTCACCTGCAAAAGAAGAATTAGTAATCAAACAAAATAAGGGAAAAGATAAAATCACTGAAAAGTAAAAAGGAGGGAGATTGATGGTTGTGATGTGTCATGACGTTATTGAAATCATGGAACATGAAAGGAGTGAAGTTATTGGGTGCAGAAGCCACTTTTTCAACGCTACCAAAACTCGCTACGAAACTATCATGTTTTCGTAGCGAGCATTTGTTAAAGTTTTTGGAGCATCTTAATGAAAGATTTGGATAACTGGACATCTCCAACATGTTAAGGGAGCTTATCATAAAATATTTATGACTCAAAGGAGGTGATATGAAGAGAGCTCATTAGCCAAACAAGCTATGAAGATAAGGGTCATGCATTCCTAAAAATTAGGGTTATGCTCCACAAGTTTAGGAGGGTTTTAAATATGTAAAGTGGTAATGGACTCTGTCATGTGTGTTTCATCCATGTGATGCTTATTTTGTAAATTTCATACAACTGTTTCACAAGATAAGGTAGATTTATGTAATAAATAGTAGTTAGAGTCTTATTAGGAAATGTTTTCTTTAAGTTGTAGCTGTCAACTTTCAGTTAGAAGTTGTGTATTTCCGTTATGTAATGTGTCATAACAGAGCTCAATGGTCTGGAAACCAAGCAGATCATCCTTATTGTAAATAACATCTATTTAAAGACAAAGCATCGAAGTAGTCAGGGGTTGGAGATTTTTTGCATCAAACTGCTGCTTTTATGTATTTGACTTATATCAGTAATACATAGTGACTTTCTTCTTGATAGACGTGAGATTCTCATGAGGTTTTTAATGTATTATTGATCTATATCTTTATGTTTACCACTTGTAGTAGATTTCATCTCTATTACTTAGAATTGATAACTTTATGCTCTAACTTCCTTTAGTGATGAAATCACTATGTTTTCCTATGTTTTATGTGTGATTTGCCTTTGTTGAAGACCTCTATCTGCCTCAGCTTCCATGTGAAGAAACCTTGCCATTGAAAATATTGATTTTTGACTCCATAAACATAATGGTAGCATGCCTTCATTCATTTCAACCTGCAAACATAAAAAAAAAGTTACATTTACAATAGAGTTAGCCATCTAGTATCATCATTATTCAATATCATTAAACCCCTTTAAGAGAGCCCTATGAGACTGAAGAGGGCATGATTTAGTCAAAAGCTGGTTAGAAACTGTTACACTAACTTGTTTGATAAGCAGCCAATCAAGTACATTTTTTTGATAACAGATTCTTTTTTCTTTTTAATAGAAAAAAAATTCTAATATATATAATGTACTAGCACAATGTCAAATTTTAGTGAGAATTACACTCACAAAATATTTCACAAAATATTTCATGTTAAAATTTATCAAACTATGATGAGGTATAATTGTTGATCAGTGATTGTCATTGGTGTCAACCCAAGCAACACCAGGGGCTAGCCCAATATTTCATGGGAATTTTAGCCTACCAAATTACTATATTCTAGGTCAAGAATTATTTTGATGGTTTCTTCTTGTCGATATGTTTCCGTTGATATATGGCACGCAACGTAGTTCTTCACAATTTAAGAGATATTCATGTTTGAAGTTTGTAACCCCAGTTAGTGGGCTAAAACCCCATGCGATTGTGGCATGGGTCATTGAAAATTCATAATTAATATTTTTTAAGCTCCTAAAATCCCTCCCATGTTCACTTGTTGAAGCCCCTCTCAACCTAATCATTTATATAAATTGTTATCCTCATATCCTCCTTATGCAAGGGATTTCGCCATCTGAAACAGGTGATCGTGGATTTGTCGCCCTAACCTTGTTTCTACTTACATTTGGAAACTGAAATTTTCTTGAAGCGAAGCTGAAATCCTAAGGAAGCTCCTGTGAAAATTTTAGATCAAGGTGCACAATATGTTCAGAGATATGATCTGTGGAAGTCAGTGTTTTTGCAGGCTCCTGAAATTCATCTCAAAGAAGTGACCTTGGGAAAATCATCATAACTCTATCTCTGAGTATCAAATTGGAATTTTGTAAAATGTGGCATATATTTCACAGATTCTAGTTCTTTCCCTATCAACTTTAGAGACAAATGAAGAAACAGTGACATGTGGCATGCTGTACAGGTTCTCTCTACTAAAACAACCCATAATCAGGGAATTGTGAGAGATTGTAAATAAATCTCCCTTGAAGAATCCAAATTGGGTCAGACCTATGGCATTTGAAACAAGACTCAGAGGAATAGGACAAGGCCAAAAATCACATATTTGGGATCTAAAATAATAGAGATACACAAGATTCAATATTGAGCTCCTAGAAGGCAAGAAAAAACTATATCATGTGTTGTCAAGGGCTGCAAAGGATCAGACTTTCTAGGGCAGCAAAACAAAGCAAGGTGCAACAGAGGGTAGCATGACAAGAGAATCAACAAAGGTGCATATCAGCAGCAATAATTTCATCACATTAGGTCTTCAAGTGGGCAACACTACATACAATCACGGTAAAGGTATCATTGTACTAAGTCATTGTAAATACATTATTGTAAAAATTGTACTAGTGTCTATCTACCAGGAGTTGAAGGGACAGTGTCGGGAGGTCTAGGACCATCATTAGGTGGTTGTGTCATAGTTGGGGTTATGGTATAGTGTGACTTATTCTCCTACATCATTCCATATCATTGTAAAGTGGACCATTTTCCCTGGTACTGGAGTCCATTCTTCTTTTATTCTTCTACAGGGTGGTAGGGTTGTGCTAGGGTGAGTTGTAGCTCATTGGGTGTTGGGGCATCCGTTCAGTTGACTACTGAAGAATCTCGGGCATTGGAGCATCCATCTAGTGAGAGCTGGAGAAGAATGATTTTATAGATTTTAGGAAGTTGGAGCTTTATTTTCAATTGGAGTTGAATATTAAAGAATTATTAGAAAAGCATTAGGTGGTTTTTTTTCCTGGAATGGGTTTCCACCTTAAAAAATGTGTGCATTTTTGTTCCTTTTGTTTTTTTTTACCATTGTACAAACACTGATAATAATTGAAGATTAACTAATGCTCTAATTGAAAGGAATATTGATTCACTCCCCCCCCCCCCCCTCTCAGTATTTCCAACAATTGGTATAAGAGCTTGGTTCCTTCAATAACAGTTTAACAAGTGGAAGGAGGTCATGGAGCATACCATGAAGGGTGTACCTCTGTTCAATGAAAATAATTATGCACTCTAGAAATGAGGAATGGAGGTCTATCTCTTGGTGCAAGGTTATGAAGTATGGGACACTGTTCAAAATTGATTTACATCAACTGTTGATGAACGAGGTAAGAATAATTTGGTAAATGATGCAAAAGAAAAGAATATTCTTATCAATGGAATTATTTAATATACTTATCATAAGGTGTTGGGTTGTAAAACCACCAAAAATGTATGGGACAAGCTTGAGAATATATATGCAGGTGACTCAAATGTCAAAGAAGCAAAGCTTCAAATCTATAGAGTGAAATTTGAGCAAGTCAGAATGAAAGAAAATTGCAACATTACTGCATACTTCCAATATGTTGATGAAATAGCCAATAGTCTAGAAGGATTGGGAGAGCTAGTTGATGGGAATACTATTATACGAAATATTTTTAGAACGTTACCAGGGAGATTCAACCCAAAGGCATCAGTCTTAGAATACAGTGGAAACATGGAAAAACTCAACAAAGAGGAATTACATGGAGTTATCATAGCATATGAAATGAGACTTGATGAAGAAGAGGGTACTTCGCATATAGAAATTGCCTTCATTGCATCTAAGAAGACCAATAAGGATAAACAACCATCAATTGAAAAGAAATGCAGTTGCAAGTGTGAAGAAAAGGAAGATGATGGAGAAGGTCTTTCGGATGAAGAATATGCTTACTCTATGAGAAAACTAAAAATTGGTAAGGGAAAATTGAAAGGTAAACGTCCATTGATATGTTTCGGCTGTGGTGAGGTTGGGCATTTCGTGGAAAAATGTTCGAACAGAAGTGATGGCAACTCAAAAGGAAAGAAAGGCTTTAAGAAATTCAACAAGCAAGAAAAAAGGAAAGGATCCAAAAGGAACTTTCTCTCTAAAGAGCATAGCTCATCATCCGATGAAGACAGTAATAGAGAAGAAGAAACCAATGAGAGTGTATTGTTTATGGCCAAGCATAATAAAGAAGAGGTATCAAACAATGAAGAAGAATGCTTGACGATAGAAGAATTTTCTAAGGAGGTAATCAGGCTTATAAAAGAGCTCAAGGCTGAGAAAATCTGTTTCAATACTCTTTAAGAACAAGTTCAAGGTCTCAAAATTGAAGTTGAAGAACATAAATGTATTGAAGAGTCACTTCAAAAGAAGTTGGAAGAAAGCAACCAAGAAAGGGAAGCATTACAAGCCGAAGTAGTTTCACTGTGTAAGGAAGTGAAGAAGGGAAAAATTGTCCAAAACTATACCAACAACTCAAGGGCATTGGAAGAAATCATCAGCAATCAACGATCTTACAATGACAGAACTGGCCTCGGTTACAAAAAAAAAATAAGTAGTACCTTCTACAACAAAATACAATGAACCTATGAGATATGACATGCATGTAGACTTCATTGGACAAGATTCGCAAGAACATCCTTGGAAGACAATTCCTCGACGAAGATTTCCATCTAGGTACGAACATATATTTTATGGCTATTGTTATTCATGTCAAAAATTTGGTCATAAAGTTGTAGAATGTTGCACGTACCCTAGGAATCAATACAATTCTAGGAGATCATTGAAATATGAACCTCCTAGGGCTCAAAGAAACATCAATAGATTTGAACATTTAAGAAATAATATGGAATGTTACAAATGTTAGAACTTTGGACACACAGCCAGAGACTACAGACTTGAAAATCCTCCAGAAGAATCTTCGAAGCCACAGAATGAACGGATATGGAAGGAGAAGAAGACTGATAATTGTGCCCTTTCTCTCGAGGCTCAAAACAATAAATATGTGTGGTATGTTGACAGCAGTTGCTCAACGCATATGACTGGAGATAGAAGGAAATTTGTATCTCTAAAAGAGAAGAAGGATGGAACCGTATCCTTTGGAAATGATGGATCTTCAAATGTTATAGGATCAGGTACCCTCACTCTCGGAAGCAAAGATGTTATAGCCAAGAATGTTCTATTGGTTGAAAACATGAATCACAATCTGCTTAGTGTTGGAAAAATGTGTGATCAAGGACACACAATGCTATTCAACTCTACAAAATGTGAAATCAGGAAAGGTATGTATGGTAAAATTGTGGCTGCAGCAAGCGAAGTTCCAAACGACATATATGTTCTAGATGAAGCCACTAAAGCATGTCTACTAGCTAAAGAAGATGAAATCTGGTTATGGCACAAACGAATGGGTCACATAAACTTTGACAACCTTGTCAGGATAAGAAAAAAGGAAACAGTACGAGAAATCCAGAAAATCTCAAAACCTTCCAACACGCTATGTGAGGCTTGTCAGCATGGCAAGCAGACAAAAGTCCAATTTAAAACAAAAGAACACTTTGCATCACATCCATTAGATCTGATACATACCGATCTATGTGGTCCTGTGAGAACAAAAGGCTTAGACGGAGAATTATATTTCATGTTAATGATAGATGGCTATACTACGACGACAGCCATCAGTTTCCTAAAGAAAAAATCCAAATCATTTGAGTGCTTTAAGATCTACAAGGGGTTGGTCGAAAATGAAACTGATTTGAAAATAAAGTGTCTAAGATCAGATAATGGCGGAGAATTCACTTACAAATTATTTCAGCAATACGGTGAGGAAAATGGAATAAAAAGACAATTTTCAATAGCACAAACACCTCAGCAAAATGGACTTGCTGAAAGAAAGAAAATAACCGTACAGGAAATGGGTAGAACAATGATGAATGACTCAAAATTGGATGAAAAATTTTGGGTTCAAGCAATTGATATGGCAGTGTTCATTATCAACCGAAGTCTTCTTAGAAATAATTACAACAAGACGTGATATGAATAATGGAAAGGAAAACCAGCTAATGTAAAATATTGTAGAATCTTCAGAAGAAAATGTTATATCAAAAGAGAAGATCAAAATTTGGGTAAGTTTGAATCACGTGTTGATGAAGGTATCTTTGTTGGTCACTCATGCAAAAGAAAGGCCTATAAATGTTATAATCTAAGACGAAAATAGATAGTGGATAGCATAAATGTTACATTTGACAAAGATGGTGTTCTAGCGAATAATGATGAGGATCTAGAATCTTTGAAACTTGAGACAGAGGCTGAAAAAGACACAAATAAAATTCTAGAACAAGAAGCAACTATCAACCAGGAAGAAGTAAATAATGATCATCAAGATATACCAGAACAACAACAAGAAGCTCCTCCAAGGAGAACAAAAGAATGGATTCAAAAGAGCCATCCATCAAATCAAATCATTGGTGACATAAATGAAGGTCGATAGCTTCGTTCATCACAACAAGCTCACATTGCTTTTCTAGCAACATTTGAGCCTAGAAGTTTTGAGGTAGCCATCCAGAATGAACATTGGGTAGTAGCTATGAATGAAGAATTAGATCAAATCGAGAAGAATAACACCTAGAAATTAGTTGCACGACCAAAAGATAAAAATGTCATTGGGAATAAATGGGTGTTCAGGAACAAATTGAATGAAGATGGACAGGTTACCTGAAACAAAGCAAGATTGGTTTTTCAAGGCTATGCACAAGCAGAAGGAATTCATTTAGATGAAACATTTGCACCAATTGCCAGAATGGAAGCCATTGGAATTTTGCCCGCCTATGCATGTTCAATAAAAATCGAAGTCTACCAAATGGATGTTAAGTCAACATTTATGAATGGAAAATTAGAAGAAGAAGTTTACATCAAACAACCTGAAGGTTTTATGCTATCAGAAAAAGAATACTATCTTTGCAAGTTAAAGAAGGCTCTATATGGTCTCAAGCAGGCTCCCAGAGCATGGTATGCTAATCTTGATGGATATCTACGTCAACAAGGGTTCAAGAAAGGTACTGTTGATAGAAATATTTATGTACAAATAGATAAAGATAATTTAACAATCATTGAGGTATATGTGGATGATATAATATTTGGTAGCAATGATGATCGACTAAGTAAGAACTTTTCTACAAAGATGCAAAGTGAGTTCGACATGTCTTTACTTAGTGAGCTGACATACTTCTTAGGGCTTCAAATATCTCAGCAGGAGAAAGGAATATTTATATGTCAAGCCAAGTACATCAAGGAAATGATTAAGAAATTCAAAATGGAAGATTGTAAACCCATCCTTACTCCGATGGTAACAGGTTGCAAATTGAGCATAGATGACTCATCTAAGGATGTGGATCAGAGGTTGTACAAATCTATGATTGGTAGTCTTCTATATGTAATAGCCTCCCAGCTAGATGTTATGAAAGCAGTTGGAGAAGTAGCAAGATTCCAAGCAACACCAAAAGAATCACATATTATTGTCGTCAAAAGAATTATTCGATATCTAAAGGGCACAGAAGAATATGGCTTGTGGTATCCCAATGGTAACAATCTCAGTATTTAATCCATTACAAATACAGATTAGGCAGGAAGCGTTGATGATCGTAAGAGTACTAGTGGAGTAGCATTCTATATAGGTGGTTGTCTCCTATCATGGTTGAGAAAAAAGAAAACCTCAATCTTGTTATCTACATCGGAAGAAGAATACATTGCAGCAACATCATGTTGTACTCAAGTCCTTTGGATGAAACAAACTTTGTAATATCTTCAAGTAAAATTCAGTGAGCCTATTCCCATATTCTGTGACAACACTAGTGCCATCAGCATCTTCAAGAATCTTGTCATGCATTCAAAAACAAAACACATTCCAATCAAATATCATTTTTTTAGCGAACAAGTCATTGAAAAGAATATCGAACTTGAGTATGTTGGTACAAAAGAAAAAATCATTGATATCTTCACTAAAACTCTACCTCGTAAAGCATCTTAATATCTTCGCCAGAAGCTTGGGATTCTCCCAATTTCTCATTAGATTTTCCTTATTCATAATATAACGAGGTAGTGGAAGTGTGTACAGGTCAGCAAGATGGTTGTGTGGCAGGGGGAGTTACCCTTTGCCATTGATGTCAAAGGGGGAGAGAATGTTGTAGGAAGAGGTGTCATGATCACAGGGGGAGTACTTGTGTTGCCGTCAATGCCAAATGGGGAGATTGTTGATCAGCGGTTGTCATTGATGTCAACCCAAGCAGCACCAGGGGATACCCCAATATTGCATGGGAATTTTTACCTACCAAATTACTATGGTCAGGGTCAAGAATTCTTTTGATAGTTCCTTCTTGTCGAGATGTTTCTGTTGATCTATGGCACGCCACGTAACTCTTTACTATTTGAGATATATTCATGTTTGAAGTTTGTAACCCCAGCTAGTGGGATAAAACCCCATGGGGTTGTGGCATGGGTCATTGAAAATTCATAATTAATATTTTTTAAGCTCCTAAAATCCCTCCCATGTTCACTTTTTGAAGCCCCTCTCAACCTAAGTGATCCAGGAGGATCTCGATCAGTAAAGTTCAGCAGAAAGGTCTAGTCAACTTCAGCAGTTCGACGTCCAGTTCAGTCTTCAAAATCATCAATTCACCAGTGAAAAGGTCCTCCAGTATCGTCCATGGTTCAATGTTAGGTTCATGGCATGGTCATCATGTGTTTCTAATTTGGGTTAAGAAAGGTCTACAAAAGGTGTAATACCTTATCATGTAAAAGGTCTAAGGTTAAAGCTAACCTAGATCTAAAATCATAGACATAAGCCTAAATTTCTAGACCTAAGGTGTCAAACCCTAAAACATATGTCAAAGACCTTACCTAAAGGCTATGGTAAAGATTTCATGTAAAGGACCTAATTCTAAAGTCCTAAACATTTAAAAATTACCACTAAACCTAAATCCTTAGCCTAAGTCTTAAAATCCTATGTTGAAAAATCCTAGTGAAAATAAAAACTATATTATAAAACATGTATAAACCTTTCAGGCCTAAAACATTAAACTTTGTATTAAAACCTAAGTTTGAAATTATTTCGGCCTTAATATAAAACTATAATATAAAACCCACACAGCTAACTGCATGGCTATCAAACCACGTCAGAAAATCTAATCGCCGACACATGTGACAGATAAGAAAACCGCGGCAGGAGTTGTTTGGATGTCCACCAGTTCTAATTGCACAAAGACCACCGGGTTAAAATGTTATGTGAACAGATAATACTGTTACCACCAGGTGTTACCGTGACTGTCGAACTGATGAGCTGACCGCAACTGCCGAGGGATTTCCACCTGTTCACATGCAACAGCTATACAAGCGTGCCCAGTTAGCCTAACTGTCAGGCTAAGAATTTATTATATAGTTAAATTTTGGGTTTTTGAATTAAATGATGTGCTAAGGGTTATCAACTTATCCCTAGGTTCATGTATGGAGATAGGATTAGATATCCTAATCAGAAATTTCTCTCAACTAATTGCTAAATTGGCATCCGGGAGTACGAAGCCAAGTCTTTATAAATCATGACATCTTTCTATTGAGGACATTGAGTTTTTGAGATCAGTTTTAGTAGGTTGGAGGCATAATTGTTTGTAGCATTGCCCAGCCGTCGGGTGTCAGAACTGAGCACGGAGATAGGCATCGGAAAGGCGAGGAAGAGTACTTTCTCTTTACATGGTTCAGAAGTCCCTATGAGCAGAGTCATTATATTCAATTTCAGTGTAAATATTCTTTAATATCAATCCTAATAAAAATGGACGCCCACTTAAAAGTGGACCTAGAGATGTAGTCCAAGAGGGACGAACTCTGTCATAAAACTGTTTGCTTCTTCTTCTTCTCTCTGATTATTGTTGTTATTTAATCATTTATTTTTGTTGGTTTATGTCGTCTTTCATTAAAGCATACTTCAATTAGCAATCAATCTAAAGGACAAACTAATCAAACTACTTAAGCACTTTATTTGATCACATATGGATCACTAAGCATTTATATAAGTTGTGATCCTCATATCCTCCTTATGCAAGGGATTTCGCCATCTCAAAGAAGTCATCATGGAATTTTTGCCCTAAATTTTTTTCTACGAAGGTTTAGAAGCTGAAATGCTTATGAGGCAAGTCAAAATCTTGAGGAAGCTCATGTTAAAATTTCAAATCAAGGTTCGCAACATTTTCGAAGATATGATCCGTGGAAGTCAATGTTTTTGTAGGCTCCTGAAATTCATCTCAAAGAAGTGACCTTGGCAAAATTTTCATAAATCTCTCTCTGAGTATTAGATTGGAATTCTGTAAAATGTGCCAGATATTTCACAGGCTCTAGGTTTGGCCCTATCAATTTCAGAGTCGAATGAAGAAAACATGACACATGGCATGTCGTAAAAGTTCACTATACTAAAACAGTCCATAATCAGGGCATTGTGAGAGATTGGGCATAACTCTCTCTCTTGAAGAATCCAAATTGGGTCAGACCTGTGGAATTGGAAAGAAGACTCAGAGGAATACTACAGGACCAAAAATCACATATTGGGGATCTAAAATAATACAAGATTCAATATCGAGCTCCTAGAAGGCAAGAAAAAGCTATATCATGTGTTGTTAAGGGCTGCAAAGGATCGGACTTTCTAGGGCAACAAAGCAAATTAAGATGCAGCAAAGGGTAGCATGACAAGAGCAGCAACCAAGGTGTAGATCAACAGCAAGAATTTCATCACATTAAGTCATCAAGTGGGCAGCACTGCATACAATCACTGTAAAGGTATCATTGTACTAAGTAATTGTAAATACGTTATTGTAAAACTTGTGCTAGTGTCTATCTTCCAAGAGTTGAAGAGGTAGTGTCGGGAGGTCTAGGATCATCATTAGGTGGTTGTGTCATAGTTGGGGTTATGGTCTAGTGTGTCTTATTCTTATACATCATTCTATATCATTGTAAAGTGGACCATTTTCCCTGGTACGGGAGTCCATTATTCTTTTATTCTTCTACAGGGTGGTAGGGTGGTGCTAGGGTGGGTTGTAGCTCATTGGGTGTTGGGGCATCCATTCAGTTGAATACTAAAGAATCTCAGGCAATGGATCAAACATCCAATGGGAGTTGGAGAAGAATGCTTTTCTAGATTCTAGGAAGTTGGAGCTTTATTTTGAATTGGAGTTGAATATTAATGAATTATTAGAAAAGCATTAGGTGGTTTTTGTCTCGGAGTGGGTTTCCACCTTAAAAATTGTGCGCATTTATGTTCCTTTTGTTTGCTGCTATCATTGTACAAATACTAATAATAATTGAAGATTAAATACTGCTCTAATTGAAAGGAATAATTATTCACCCCCCCTCTCAGTATTTCCAACAATAAAAAAATTATCCAACTATTTATGAGATTAAGCAGTGATAGTTCCAAAAACAATCTAGTCAAAGGTTATCTTCATGTCTATGATATAATTTCTATGCATTCTTAAGAGTACTTGAGTTTTCTTGTATTTCTTTAGTAGGAATTCTATCTCCCCCAAGTAATCTTCATCCATGTTCGAGAGGATCAAATACAAAAAAGTCTCATCTTGTATGATCTTTCCCTTACCATTTTATTTGTGTCTGCATCAGTAGTATCCTTTTTAAAATAATTTGACAGTGCCCTTAGCCCCACTTATTAATGCATCTATGAATTCATAATGCATCTCACCTAAAATACCCCTTGGTCACTTCTTTCATAATCTGTCAGTAGTCACATTCTTTTCCCTATGTATATTAGTGAATCAGATGATGGAGAATGCTATTCTAATATCATTAATCATGTCAACCCATGCCAAAATATGTCCTAGAGCTAATGTCTTCTAATGGTTCAAATAATAAATTAGTACCGAGAGTCTCCAAATACCAAAATTTTGTCTATATAGAGATGTTTTGAAAACCACATTAGCCCCCATAAAGCCAACATCTCAACCCTCATATTGGTCCCCAGTCCTCCAAACCAATGAAATTTATTGTGGCACTGTGGGGAAATCATTAGTCATGCGCCGCATCCACAACTCATGTTTTTTTATGCCCCATCAAAAAAACCCGGATGATAATGTATTTAAAATAGCCTTAGTCTAATTGATAGATCTCGGCGTGGTCGATTTTGAGTCCTCATGTCCTCCAAATTTGAGATCATTTGTGTAGTGATCCATGATGGAGTAAATTTATGGTCTTTGAATATCTATTTATTCCTTCCACGCCATAGTCTCCAATGAAATATAAAGGGATGCTCCTATATTTCTTACCTTGTTCAAACCACCATCTTGAAGAGTCTTCGACAGACAAGAAATCCTCCTCCTATATTCTGAAATGTTTTAACAAGATATTCCAGATCTCACAAGAAAATTTACAATTATAAAAGAGATGTTTTTTGTCTTCCTCCGCTTCCATGCAAAGACATCATATCATGGGTCTGATCTTGCCTCTCTTCCTAAAATTATTCCACGTTAAGTTCATGAACTTCCTTAAAAATCACATGAGGATAATAATTTTATACTGTATCTATAATTTCCATATATCCATAAACTACCATATTCCACCCTTTTCATCTTGTAAATCATTTAGTTTTTTATAGGTCTTTGAAGCACTAATTTAACCATTTTCCAGGGTTCCCCCCCCACATAATTTGATCTCCATTCTTGTTAAGTCCACATCCCATGGTTTTTATGCCAGTCACATATGTGTTCCATTCCTCAGCCATGTGGCCATAAATACCTATGTTTGTGGCCAACATCCTCCCTATAAATGACTCATGAGATGTTCAATAATCATGTTATTTTGTGGATTTCCTCTTATGTCCCCTGCCCCTATAAAAATCCCCTAGCCATTTCTGAAATTTCATTGTAGCATCCTTTAAAACATGGGTCAAATCTTCCTAATTCCATTCCAGATGCATGATCCCCTCCTATCCATCACTCATTCCAAAGTATACATATCCTCCATATTTAATGATCTAAGATATTTATATTTAATTATGTCATTCCACATACCCAGAGTCTGCAACCATATCCAAAGTGATTTCATATGAAGATATTTTCCAAAGGTATCCACCTCCAATGGTCCCCATCACCCTCTCTCCTTTGAAAAAGTGATTTGTTCCTATTTAATGAAATGATATTTCCTTTCCTCCCGACCACCGTTCCAAATGAAATTTTCCATGGATTTATTTATTCTTTCTATAACGATCTTTGGGATATAAAAAATGTGTGGCAATTATAGTGTAAGTTGTTGTAGGACTACCTGCACTAGAACCATCCTCCCACCCTTTTAAAATCATTTCAAATTACCTCCATTAATCCTTCTTCTATATTTTTCAAAGAGCCATGTCCAATATGCCACCCGATATCTGGATGGTTTCAATCAAAAGCCCATATAGGTCATCCCTTCGTCAAGAGGACCTGTATTAAAATTAAATGTCTCCCGAATCTATTTGATAGTATATGGGTCCCCATCAGAATAATATAAGCAAGAATTTCCTTCATTTTCTATTATCCTTGATGCTTCAGAAAAACCTTTAAATATGGCTTTCATTACCCTTCAATATTCCATGATTAACAACCCGAAGATCAACAGATCATCCATAGAGAAAATATGGTTGATCTCCCAGTGCTTTGCCATTTTTATACCATGAAATTGACCCATCCCCACAGCCCGCATAATTTTTATGTTGAGTGCATCCATCACCAGAATTAACATTAAGGGTGAAAGAGCACACCCTTGTCTGAGTCCCTTGCCTGGATTAAAGAAACTACTCCCTGGTCGATTTAAGAGGACTTCCATCGACGTGTAGCATACATAATCCATTATCGAATCCATTGCACTATAGAACATCCAGATTTTGTGAAGAATCATTCTGAGGAGAGCCCAATCCACCCAGGCATATGCTTTACTCAGGTATACTTTCATTATCATATCTTCCATTTTCCAGTCCATTATAGAAGGCATAATCTCTTGTGTAGATGCCATGAAATCATGAATGATGTGGTTGTTCAGAAAACAAAACTATTCAAGGGAGATATGCCTTGATAGTACATCCTTAATTATGTATGTGATAATATTTGATATGATTTGATACATAGTGTTACACAATGATATGGGCCTATAGTCATTGAAGGATGTCTTACCTTTCTTCTTTGGAATGAGAGAAAGGAATGTTGTATTAATCACTCCATGCACCATTCCTTTATGTATTTCCTCTTCTACCATTACAATGATATCCTTAATCAGTATGTCAGCCAAATGAATAAAGAAATCAGGAGACCAGCCATCAGGGTCTGGGCTTTTGTCTAGGGAGAATGATTTCAGAACCCCTTCAACCTCTGCAACACTAACTTCTCTGAACAATATTTTATTATCCTCTTCTGAGAACATAAGAGGATATTCAACAATAATTCGAAATGAGCATTCACCTTAATAGCTTCACTAGTCTTATATAAGGATTCAAAATATTGAATAGCCGGATCATGGATTTGTTCAGTGGTATTATGTATTTTACCATCAATCTCAATATTCCAAACTGCATTAGAATACTTCCTTCCACTAGTGAAATGATGAGCCTGGCAACATGGTTAAATGAAGGAGATAGGATATAATGGTTCTATGTGTGTGTGTAATTTTTCATCATTTAAATTTCATTTTTGAATGTATAAATGGATACAATGCCTTAAAAAACACTTTTGAAATTTGGATTGTATAACCTAGACAATTTGAATTTGACATTCCAACAAACCTTGGCGAGATTCTAAACCAAATTTCTATAAAAATAAGCATGAATTTAAAACCAAAATGAAAAATAATGAGATTACTTGCAATGTCATAAACTGTTTGAACCATACAAATATTTTAATGGAATTACACATATTAAAATTATTTTATGTTATAAATATATTTTTAAATATACATCAAGATTAACTAATATGAAATATTTTATTTATGATTGATATTGAATAGTGTTATTGTTATTAATATTATTTGAATGCCACATATCAATTTTATATTAAAAATTCAATGAATTGAGGTAAATGAATTATTTTACTCTCTTCCCATATACATATATGTATGTATGAAATTCTTATTGAAATATATTAACTATATGGATATTCAAATAGTCTAATTGCTATATCAACATAAATATACATTACATAGCAAGAAATTTTCATAAAATTATATTATTTAACCTCTACATTGGAATATTTTACTTATGACTTCAAGAGTTAAAGTAATATTTTTACTTCATATTCTTTGTACTCAAATGAAATATTAACCAACCAAGATCCATATTAACTCCTTATGCATCAGTCACCTAGAGGGATCACATATCTGGAGCTATAAACCTCTTTTTTTAGGGAAACACTTGAGTAAAGGTTCTCACCTCTCGCTTGATAGATCATGAGTTAAGATGGATCTAGGTTGGTTTCAGTATTGTGGGGATATTGGATAAAATTAATCATATATTCCAATAATTAGTCATATATGATTAATTTTATCAATATTATGTAAATACATCTAATATTAAAAGAATCATTTTAAATATGCTAAATATGTATGAGATTAACTTGGTCCTTTTAATTTTAAAATTTCTTAGTTACCTCTCTTCGTTGGGATGATAAATATTGTTAATAAATTTAATGATGAAATGATTCTTTTGAATGAAAAGTGAGAATGATAATGTTGAATGATATAAAATGTGAATAATAATAATGTATTCAATTCCAAATAGTCTTCATTATATCAATCAAATATTCTTAATTGTATCAATCTCAAACAATTTTCATCTATATTCTTACTATCACCCTTGTTGGTTTTGTCATATTTTCATATCAATTATATGAAAAGGACAGTTGAAATTGTAAACCATTTAAATTTTTATTGAAGATGTTATAGTAAACATCATATCTTCTCTCTCTTTCTCTCCAGTATTAACAAGGTTGAATTACTATACTACAAAAATCAATGTACATTGTCAATAATTTTTTGTGCTTACACTGAAATCAATGCACAATGTTAATTTAAAATTAATTTACCATCATATATCTGATTAAATCAAATCAGAAATCAAAATATACACTAAAACCAATCCATATAATGTAAGAAATAAAATAAAATTAGAAAAAGACTTCTACACTGAAATTAATGCATCTAATGAAACCAATCAAATAGGATTAGAAATTAGTAGGTACACTCAAGTTAATGCATATAGGTCAAGTAAGGAAATATAATTAGAAACCAACAACTACACTAAAATCAATGCATTTAGTGCGGGCAACCAAATAGGATTAGAAATCACCATCTACACTGAAATCAATGCATTTAGTGCACATAATCAAATAGGATTAGAAATCATCTACATTGAAATCAATGCATATAGTGTAGGTAATCAAATATAATTGTAAATAAACATCTACATTGAATTAAATGAATCTAGTGCAATCAATCAAAGAGGATTAGAAATCCCCATGTAAACTAAAATTAGTGCATTTAGTGCAATAAATCAAATAGTATTAGAAATCATCTACATTGAGATCAATGCATCTAGCGGAAGCAATCAAATATCAATAGAAATAAATATCTACACTAACATAAGTGCATTTAGTGCAAGCAATCAAATAATCTTAGAAATCAACATATACACTAAAACCAATGCATCTAGTGCAATAAATCACCTTCCATCTCTTTCCTTTCCATATATATCTATATATCCCTATATCTCTCCTTATTTTTCTCTATATTGCACCCCCCAAACATACATGCTCTCTCACTCAATATATATCAATCTATCTATCCCTCCCTCCCTCTTTCCATATCTCTCTTATTCCCACTCTTTACCTTTCATCTATATCTCTATCTTCCCCTTCTCCCCATCTCCCCCACTTCTATTTGTATTTCCTCATGTTGTCCTCTCTCCCTCTCTCTCCATCTTCCTGATCACTCCCTCTCTCTCTCTTCACCTTTATCTCTCTATGTATTTCTTCTTACCTCCCTCTCTCTCCCCCTCCAACTCCATCTCTCTTTCACTCCCTCTCCACTCTCTCATATACTCTCTCTTCCTTCCTCTCTCTCCCTTTCTCTACCACCTCTCCCTTTATCTTCACCCTCCAACTCTATTACTATATCCATACCTCTCTCCTTCTATCTGTTTATCTCCACCCTTCTCTCCATCTCTCCTTCTTTGTCTCTTTATCTCAACCCCAAACATACAAAATCTCTCTCCATCTCCCCCATGTCACTCCCTCTCTCGTTCCACTTCTCTCTCTCTCTCTCTCTCTATGTATTTATTATACCCTCCCTCTCTCCCACTTTAACTCCATCTCTCTATCCATTCATCTCTCCTTCTCTCTCCCTTTATTTCTCCCCCTCTCTCTCAAGTCCTCTCTCTCTCTTTTCCCTATAATTGTATCTCTTCCTCCATCTCTCTCTCTCTCTCTCCTTTCCCTATAATCGTATCTCTTCCACCATCACTCTCTCTCTCTCTCTTTGCTCTCTAATCCTCTCTCTCTCTCTCTCTATGCTACTATATCCCTACCTCTATCCTTCTCTCCCCCTTCTCTCCATCTCTCCTTCTTTGTCTCTTCATTGCACCCCTGAACATACACACTGCTCTAAATGGGAATATTGGTTTTGCTATGATAAGATCCAATTCAGAATATAAATGTAGTGCTTGAGGATTATGAGGTAAATTGCAAGCTTAATATGAGTTTTGATGTGATTTTATGTAAATTTTGTGAGAAAATTAACATAAAGAAAACATTGAACAACAATATCTAATAGAAATGAACATCACCATAAATAGTAACACAATAGCACATGATGAAGGAGCTCACCCCGCTTGGGCTACGTCCCCTTGGCCCAACTTCCAATGGCTTGGCCCTCTTCTATTATTCTCAAAAGTGTGATCACATGTGTTTACAACGCTCAAACAGCTCCGAAACATGTTCCATCAACTCCAAAATCCCCAAAAATTATTGTGTCTCCTCTTTTGGCATCAAATTTGGCCAAACAATCATCAATTTATGACTTCCTCTAGTTTCTCCACTATTTGTTCCACATTTTCCCCAAAATCCAGCACCAAACCCACAATTCTGCCCCCAAAAGCACTATTGGAGTGCCAATTCCGCTAAAAACAGAAAAAATTATTGGGACATTCATTTTGCCTCTAACACCCAAAATCGAAATTTAAAAACATATTGATTATGATTAAATACAAATTTTGTAGATATAAAGCATCGAGCCATTAGGGCTAACCACTAAAATTAACTATTGGCATGGAAAAATAGCGGTCGACAATGGTAAATAATTAGTAGACCGTTTGGGGTTCTGACGGTTACCATGACAGTCCTACATTACATTCACATCACAATCTCCATCGGGGTTTAAATGTTATGGTTACGGTTAGAAGCGGGGGCACGGGGATAGCCTCCCGCCCATCATCCCATCTCTGGGGGTGACCATAGCTAGGGCCAGAACCCATCCTCCTCCCCCCAATGTGCCAAATAAATTGAATTAAAATCAAACTCAATCTGTAGTTTATTAAGGGACATATGCAATGGTACGATGGTATGCCTTGGTGCTTGGTGCTCACTGGTTGAATTTTCGACACTCACTGCTACTGCTCATACTTGACCCAATATTTTGGTGGCCCTCGGGCTGCCACCCGATGGCCCCTAGCTCAGGGACGTTGTAGCATGTGGTTGGCCAACAAATCCAACAATAAAAACTTTCCACACTCAACCAATACCTATGTGCCACTTCGCACCATACCATTCGTCGGAGATAACCTTGACCAAGTAAAACTACACAGTAACCCTGCAACGTAGGCATGCCCAGTCACTTGTATGAACTGCTAACTGGTTTGTACTACATCTTTTTTTTTAAATTCATGTTTAAAAAATTAGACATAACGGTTTTCTTGGATCATACAATATCAGTTTTCCATGAAAGGACTTGCACTAGATTCCGAACTACAAGATCTATGTGATTGTTCAGGTTCAACACTAATCCAACAACTTTGATTTTCTAACATAATTTTGAGCACCTAATCTCTCCTCCCCAATGGAAGCTTCTAGACCCCAATATATCACTTTCAGTTGTTCAAAATATGAGGGTACAGTTCTCTCATCTTTCCAATCTTGATCCATTTGTCCTTAGAAGGATTTGTGCATTTGAGCCCCTGTTATGAAACCAACTCACAAAATAGAAGAAAAAAGAGATCAATGACTTAGAAATCAACCACTTCGACGGGGAAACCTCCTTTACATTAAAAAAATGAACAATTCTTGGATGACACAAAATAAAAAACCTCTTTTCTAGATATAGGAGTCTGTGGGGTCACAATATATTCCTAAATGACCTAAAAATAATAATGTAAGGGCACAATAATAACAATATGGTTATTATAGGGGTGCAAAAATAACGATAACTGGGTTGCACTTGTTGAATTCTTAGTTAAACTGAGAGGGGGGGTGAATCAGTTTAACACAGACATGAGCTTTTTACAATTTTCATCAACTTATTTACAGCTTACTTTTATAACCAAACTTAATATATGAACAGTCTCAATAAGTTGCAGCAAGTATTAAATTATTGTGACATCAAACTTGTTATGAGAGTAGCAAACATTAAGCAGATTTGGTAAATCATCTCAGCACACAGGAAACATAGATAGAGACAATAGATATAAGTGGAAACCCATAAAGGGAGAAAACCACATCTTATTATTGTTGTGATGCAAAGGCAAGCTCCAACTCCCTCTCACCATTGTTCTTTTGCAGGCACCAACCTACAGGAGGCTCCAACCTCAGTCAGCTATAACTAATAGCTATCAAGCTTCAACTTGATAGGGAAGCTCCAACTTCCTCAATTTATGAAAAGAAATGTTTGTTGATTTACCTCAGATATCAGCTCTATTATGTAGCATCTCTTTCTGCTCCTCTCTTCCTTATCTTATCTGCCTCGATTTTCAAAACTCTGCATTCTCTATTCTCACTCTCTCTAACTCTCTTGTGCATATCAAGATGATATTATTTATAAATATTTCTTGATGACTATTTGTTTTCCTCTAGGAATTTAAAATGGATAGTCATACCTCTTGGTCTTCTGCCTTCTCATTTCTTTTCAGCTCACTCAGAAAAATGTAACTGTAGGTGCTTATTTTGATATTACAGTGGGATTTAGTTTTCTTCCGGAGACTTGCCAATGCATTACAACCAATAAAAATCAATTACAACATTTACATTCACATTTTCAGTTACACACTTCAATTTCACTCAGCTCCTTTTCTGGATTTTGGCTTTACTGGATTTGTCTTTTCTGCTATTGTTGAGTGCATGTTTTGTATACTTTGGTTCACCTCTGTGTCTATTCATCTGTTCACTGTACTTGTGTGCACCAGCTAGATATATAACTGTTTTTCAGTTTTTATTCTCAAAATTTACATATGAATCTGGGAGATGTTTGTTCATTGCCAATATCTGTTCTCGGGCTACCTGCTTACATTCTCTGTTCATATATGAGCTTTAACTTAATGGTTGTAACTCACATTACAATTTAAATTCATCCTTTTCATTATACAATTTTTGCCGTTGTCTCTCTCTCTTTCATTCTCTCATTCATCAACCTCACTCTCTTTTTCATTTTCTCTTTTATTTAGTTCCCTGTTCATTGCAATTATATAATTGTTGTATGTACAACTTACTTTTAATCAAACATAAAATAACTCTCGGCATTTTTATAAAACCTTTTTAACAACACGGATATATTAGTACTCACAATATTTATCATGAACCATCAACAATATAACCTTTGGTTTCGTATTTACAAGAAATGCTTTGACTCATTAAATACACATTCCGAACTTGTCATTCTCATAAAAAAAAATATCTGCTCCCTAATCAAAAGTTTTATAACCTTCTTAATAAACCTTGGGTTTTATATTAACAAACAATCAATGCTAATCTCTGATAGATTTGGGCCCCACAGGTCTATAAACCCTTCTGCTCTATTTTCCGATGCCCTTAATCGCAACTTGAATACCCCCGACGCAATGACTTACTGTTCACTTTATTTTGCCGATGCGATGTATTACTGTTCACTCAATTGTGCCGATGTGATGAATGGTTTTCTTTGATGCGGAACTCAAACATGTATAGATCATAGTTTATAAGCCCATTGGGTCCGGTTGTTCATCGCAATCACAATCTTTTAATATATTGCTCCGATGTTCTGCTTTTGTCCGATGTGATGAACGGGTCCCGAACTCAAACACACATATGAATCATGACTTATTGATCCATCGGGTCCGCATTTCAATCATAACTCTTGTCAATATGTTCCACTGCCAAAACGTTTCTCCGATGCGATTAACCACTGTGCCGATGCAATTAGGCTAGAACTCAAACATATAAAATCACAGTCCAGAAAAGATCGGGTCCGCTTCTTTCATCTCAATTGCAATCTGTTGTTAACCTATTACGCTGTCAACTTTTCCGATGTGATTGGATTGCTTCTGAACACTTCCGATTGCGATTGATCGCAATTGCGACTTTTAGTTGTGATATCCGATGCTCCGATGCTCCGATGATTCACTGCTCATTGATTTACGATTCTCCACTTCTGATTGCGATTAACCGCAATCGAAACTTGTATTTGCATGTTCTGATGCCCTGCTCCTTCTCCGATGCAATGAAACACTATTTACCGGAACTCAAACATATATGAATCATAATTTATAACCCCATCGGGTCTACATCTTCATCGCAATCGCAACTTCTATTGTCATGCTCCGCTGCCACACTTTCTCCGATGCGATTGGGTGAGGGTCCCACCATATAGGACTTTGTTTGTTTTAAATCCAAGCGAATAAACCTTTGGTTCTTTTGATCTCACGCCAAAAGATATAATACATATGCTTCGTATTATACCTTTGGTCCCTTGTCCATAAAGCGCTCCATATATATATATATATATATATATATATATATGCTTTGGACATTTATATATAATGCACAACATATGTTTCGCACTGCATATATATAAGCTTCCACTTCCGCCTTAATGCAACCTTCAGCTGGGGTAATGATTCTCAGAATTTTCTGTAGAGGGGTCCCACCTTATGGTACTTTGTATATAGTGTGCTGCGCATATATATACACTTTTCTCTTTGTAAAAAAATGCTTAGTGTATCTTCCAGCTGGACTCTGCCTCTGTGTCCATTGCTCGACCATTTCCTCTCTGCCTCTACCTTCGTTGTGCCTCTGCTGCTCTACCTCAGCCTCTACTACTCGATCGTTTCATCTCTTCCTCTGTATTCGCTGCCTCTGCCTCTGCCTCTCTTTTTACTGCCCTGTCTCTGTTCTTCTTATGCTCCCTATAAATGTTACCTACTATCTTCTGTTGTTGTCCTTTGCCTGTCTCTACATTTGCTGCCTTCTTTGCCATCAATGCAAATATTTCCAACAGTCTCCCCCTTTGGCATTGATGGCAATATACTTTCTCTGTTTTCCTTTGAGGACCCTTTCTCCTGTTGCTTGCTCTTCCTCCCCCTTTGACATCAATGGAAAGGGATTGCTCATCTCTTATTGTAGATTCTATCCTTTTGATCCTGAGGACCTGTTTCATGCTTCCCTTGCTGGCTATTCTCCCCCTGGAATGATATTTTCATTTCTATTCTCCCTCTGAAACTGTGCTTTCTCTTCATATCAAAGAGTAGCATCTATAGATACTACCCCTAGTCTATTTCTCAAATATTCAAATGGTTCTCTAGCAAGAGGTTTGGTAAATATATCTGTTGTCTGTTCTTTTGTTGGTACATTCTCCAGTTTTACTATCTTTTGAGCCACTTGTTCTTGGAGAAAATGACATTTGATTGGGATATGTTTAGCTTCTGAGTGAAGCACAGGATTTTTAGATATACTTATAGCACTTGTATTATCACATTTGATTGAGATAGGTTCTTCAATGCTTACCTTCATGTCTTGGAGGGTTTGCTTCATCCACATGAATTATGTACAATATGCTGTTGCTGCTATATATTTTGCTTCTGCTGTAGACAGAGAGATAGATGTTTGTTTCTTTCTTAACCATGCCACCAGAATTTCTTCTAAATAGAATGCACCTCCACTTGTGCTTTTCCTATCATCCACACAACTGGCCCAATCTGCATCTGTGTATGCTATCAAGTTGAAGATTTTGCCTTTAGGATACCAAATTTCATACTTTTTTGTTCCTTGTAGATATATAAATATTCTTTTAACTACCAGAAGGTGGTTTTGTTTAGGTGCTGCTTGATATCTAGCCACTAGTCCTACTACTAGCATGATGTCTGGTCTTGATGCTGTTAGATACAGCAGACTTCCTATCATGGATCTGTAGAGTTTTTTATCTATATCAGCAGATCCATCATCAGCACATAGCTTTCATCCCATGATCATGGGAGTTGACACAGGTTTGCAATCCTCCATTTTGAACTTTTTCAACATTTCTTTTAAGTATTTTTCCTGTGAGATGAATGTACATGTGTTCTTTTGCTGAATTTGAAGTCGTAAGTAGAAACTGAGTTCTCCAATCATGGACATCTCAAACTCTGATTTCATCTCCTCAGCAAACCCTTTTGCTACTTCATCTCTGTTGCTTCCAAACATAATGTCATCAACATATACAACAACAATGAGGAGTTCATTTTCATGGGTTTTTATGTATAGATTGTTGTCTACTCCACCTCTCTTAAAGCCTCGTTTTTGCAAATACTTATCTAGTCTTGAGTACCAAGCATGAGGAGCCTGTTTCAGTCCATAAAGAGCCTTCTTCAGTCTACACACATAGTTTTCTTTGTCTGTTAGAGAGAAGCCTTCTGGTAGTTCCATGTAGACTTCTTCTTCTAGATCTCCATTCAGAAAAGCAGATTTCACATCCATTTGATATACGTTGAAGTCTTGGTACCATGCAAAGGCCAGAAACATTATGATGGCTTCCATTCTGGCTATAGGAGCAAATGTTTCATTATAATCAAGTCCTTCGATTTGTGAATATCCTTTGCAAACTAGTCTGGCTTTATTCCTGATTACCTGTCCTTGCTCATTCATTTTATTCTTGAATACCCATTTTGAGCCTAGAACATTTTTCTCAGTGGGTCGAGGAACTAGTTCCCAGGTGTTATTCTTCTCAATTTGGCCCAATTATTCATTCATAGCATTCACCCAATACTTTTCCTTGATGGCTTCTTTAAATATCTTTGGCTCTATTTGTGATAACATGGCTATGTATACCTCTTCTGTCTGTTCAGTTAGCTACCTTCTTGTCTGGACCCCTACTTTCTTGTCTCCTATGATCTGATCTTCACGATGATTCTTCTGAGTGTATCTTTAGGGGGCTTTCGAGCTCAGCTCTGCATCTTCTGTTGTCTTGCTTGTTTCATCATTAGTTTGGTTTTATTCTTCATGGTTTTCTGATGGACTACAACAGTCTGTATCTCTTTTATTGTTTGGAAGTTCTTCATGAAATCTCACATCAATACTTTCTACTATTTTTTGAAGAGTCTTGTTGTAGCACCTTTACCCTTTAATTTTGGAAGCATATCCTATAAAAATCCCTTCATCTTTTCTTGCATCAAATTTCCCAAGATTTTCATCATTATTCTTTATATAACACTTGCTTCCAAAAATTCTAAAATGTTTGATTGAAGCTGGCTTTCCATGCCATAGTTCATAGGCAGTCTTGTAACTGCTTGGCCTTAAGTGATTTTTATTAAGGATATGCACCGCTGTGTGTACTTCTTCTGCCTAGAAGGTTTGAGGAATATTACTCTCTTCCATCATGTCTCTGGCAATTTTTTGAACAGATTTGTTTTGTCTCTCTGCTACTCCATTCTGTTGAGGTGTCCCTGCAATAGTAAATTTTTGTTTTATGTCATATTCATTGCATAGATCTGAAAATTCATAATCTATGAATTCACCTCCTCTGTCCGATCTAATGCATTTTAGCTTGCATCCTGTCTGATTTTCTGCTAATGCTTTGAAAATTCTGAATTTGTCTAGAGCTTTCAAATTATTCTTGAGAAATGCAACCCACGTCATTCTGGAGAAATCATCTATTATCAGCATGAAGTAGGATTCTCCACTTGGTGTTTTAGTTCTTGCAGGTCCACATAGATCCATGTGCACAAGCTGGAGTGGTCTTCTTGTTGATAACTCATCTTTGGCCTTAAAGGATGTGTGGGTCTATTTACCCAATTGACAAGATTTGCATATGGTATTAGAAGGCCTTTTTATTTCTAGCATGTATCTGACAGCTTTGTTCTTGCTTAGTCTGATGATGTGGTCGAAGCTGAGATGTCCCAACCTTTTATGCCATAACCATGACTCCTCAAGTTTGCTAATATGGCATGCTTCATCTTCCTCTTTCATAATGTAAACATTACTCGTTGTTCTAACTTTTTTGAGCAGAGTCTTACATGTGGTGCTTGATCTGACTTCACAATATTGTGCTCTAAAAATAACTTCACAGCCTTTACCACACATTTGAATAACACTCAGCAAATTTGATTTCAGCCAGTCTACAAATAGTACATCTTGTGCCTTTCCTCTGCCATTGTCTAGGCTGACTGAGCCTTTTCCTTTTATTTTTCCTGATTTATCATTGCCAAGGGTAACATTGCCAGATTTCTTTTCATCAAGAGTTATAAACTTGCTTCTATCTCCAGTCATGTGTTTTGAGCAACCACTATCCGAATACCACTGGATTTTTAGGTCTTGAGTAGTTAGAGCCAAGTCGCATTTATTCACCTTCTTTATCCACTGGAGGCACCCTTTTTTTTGGTATATTTTGTGAAATGATGAACTACATCTTCTAAGAGGACATTTGGAAGGCATATGTCCAACTTGATTGCATACACAACATTTGATCATAATTTTTGCAGAATTATGAGTATGAACAAAATTTCTTTGATTCATAAACCTCCTTGAGGTGTTGAACATCAATCTTTGTCCATAATTTCTACACTCAATGATTTTATGGCCAAATTCCTTACAATAAAAACAGTAACCGTAGAAACTATTTGCATACCTGATGTAAGGTTGTCTTTTCCATTTGTTTGCTTGAGGCAGTTTCTTTACTGTTTACATCTTTTGCTGGTTTGAATTACTCCTCCTTGCATGAAAATATGCAGCAATGTGTCCCAGCTTGTGGCAGAAATAACAGGTGGCATTCTTCATAGGAGGGAAGAATCTCCTTTGATGGTTTCCAAATTTGACATACTTAGGCGTCTTAGTATTTATTACATTCTTTGCTACTAGAGGTTTCTTCTGATCTCTGTCTTCCTCATTACAGGTTTCGTTTTTTGTAAGAATTGTTTGAGCTGCTTCATCATTCTTCTTTTCTTTTACAAAAATAATCTCTCTGTTTTCATTTTCTTTGCTTTTACTTGATTCTCCTTCATAGCCTATTCCAGTTTTTATCATAGGAGATATTTGAGCACCCAAAATTTCGTTCAACTTACTAGAGCTTGTTGTTTGAGAGGAATTTGTAGACGCTTTCCTCTGAGCATTTTCTAATTTCTTCCTCAGACATACAACTTCTTCTTCCAGCTTCTCTTGTTCTCAAGTTTTATCCTTGATTTGCTGAAGTAACATGTCTTCTATCTTCTTGGCTTCTTCAAGCTCTACCTTCAGCTGCATGAGGACTTATGAATTTTTTTCTTCTCTTACATACTTGAGGAGAATGTCCTTTTGTTTTCTTCACTTCAGTTTGAGTCTGTCAATCTCTTCCAAAGCACTTCTTAGCTCCCCATCAAGGTCGACTTCACCTTCTTCTTCTTCATCTTTTAGCAGGAGTCCTTCAAGTTCTTCTATGGCCATCATTAAAAATTCAGATGTTCCTTCTTCACTTGAGGGTTCATCTGAGTCTTCAGATGTACTGCTGCCTTGTTGAGCATAGAAATATTTTCTGCTAAACTTCTTTCCTTTCTGCTGGTTCTTTGATGTATTTCTCTCTGACTCTTGAGCCTGATTCCTTACTTTCTTGTGAGGACACTTAGCAGCATAGTTTCCAACTCTTCCACAGTTAAAACATTTCAAAGGAAGTTTTCCTTTGTATTTACCTGAGCCTCTATCCAATTTCTTGACAAATTTTGCCTCTTCTTCATCCGAGCAAGAGCATATGTCTTCCTCTTCTTCATTCTTCTTTTCTGTTTTAAAGGTTGCCTCCCTCGTACTTGGCTTCTTCTGTGGGAGCCTCATCTCATATGCTTTTATATTTCCAAGTAGCTGGTTCATGGTCAAGGTCTCCCAATTAGTTGTTTCTTCTATTGCAGACACCTTGGGATTAAACCTGGATGGAAGAGATCTTAGAATATTTTGCACAATTATACTTTCTGGTATGGTTTCTCCAAGAGCTTTCATATTGTTAACAATTTATGCAACATTTAGAAAGAAACTTCCAACATCTTCATCATCATTCATTTTTAAATTTTCAAATTGGGCTCTATATACTTGAAGTTTGGAAGTCTTTACCTTTTTATCTCCCTCATGGATATTCTCTAGAGTGTCCCACATATCTTTGGTAGTCTTATTGTGCATTATTTTGATAAATTCAGCCTCACAAAGTCCATTTAAGATTTCATTCATGGCCTTTTCATTAGCTACAAATTCTTGTTTAGATTCTCTTTCTGGGTCAGTTGTCTTTGGGGCATATCCAAATTCTACAATAGCCCATACCTCTATTCCTAGAGACATTATGTAAGCTCTCATTTTGATTTTCCAGAAGGCATAATTAGTACCAGTGAAGAAAGGGGCTTTATTGGTTGAGCTTCCTTCTTGACTAGCCATCTTGGAGGCCTAGGATCTCCTTTTAGTGGTTACACTGGTATAAAAGGAACCTGATCTGATACCAATTGTTGAATTCTTAGTTAAACTGAGAGGGGGGGTGAATCAGTTTAACACAGACATGAGATTTTTACAATTTTCATCAGCTTATTTACAGCTTACTTTTATAACCAAACTTAATATATGAACAGTCTCAATAAGTTGCAGCAATTATTAAATTAATGTGACATCAAACTTGTTATGAGAGCAACAAACATTAAGCATATTTGGAAAATCATCTCAGCACACAGGAAACACAGATAGAGATAACAGATATAAGTGGAAACTCATAAAGGGAGAAAACCACATCTTATCATTGTTGTGATGCAAAGGCAAGCTACAACTCCCTCTCACCACTTTTTTTCTACAGGCACCAACCTACAAGAGGCTCCAACCTCTATTCTACAAGCTACAACTTGCAAGGAAGCTCCAACTCCCTTTAATTTTCTGCAAGCACCAACCTACAGGAGGCTCTAACCTTAATCAACTACAACTGACAGCTATCAAGCTTCAACTTGATAGGGAAGCTCCAACTTCCTCAATTTATCAAATGAAATGTTTACTGATTTACCTCAGATATCAGCTCTATTCTGTAGCATCTCTTTCTGCTCCTCTCTTCCTTATCTTCTCTGCCTCAATTTTCAAAGCTCTGCATTCTCTATTCTCACTCTCTCTAACTCTCTTGTGCATATCAAGATGGTCTTATTTATAAATATTTCTTGATGACTGTTTGTTTTCCTCTAGGAATTTAAAATGGATAGTGTTAGTTCCCTGTAATTAGCAAGATTGGAAAAATTTCGATCTCAGGGAGAAACATCGTTTCAACCACTTTGGGATTCTAGGATCTAGCCCTCCTGAATCTGGAGAGGGATCTCTCCAATAAGTGCAAAGATGGATTTGTCTTTGAAGTTTTGGGTAATGATATTAGGCTAGTTATGAAGGCCAAGGGTTTGTTTTGTTTTTGGATGGTTGAGCATGATTACTGGTTGAGGGAAAATCCTAAATGCGAAGAGTTTCAAAGGTGAGAAGTTGCAAGCAATCAGAATAAGCTTCGGCCAAAAAGATAGATAATTGCAGGTTTTAGTACATTGGGCTATGGAGTCATAATAGGGTTTAATTAGAACAACAAGAGGCAAGAGTGGTCCATGGGGAAAGACATATATGTCTAAGGATCTCTTTGAAGATTGATTTATGGAATGAAATGATACAACAAGAAGGAAAATTAAACAGATGCAGAACAAAGAGCAGCCCAGGATCTGATAACTAATTTTAAACTAGTCAGCCTTTGACATTAACTCAAGAAGAACATAAAAGCAAACTAGGATCTAGTAAGTACTTTTAAACTAGCCAACCTTTGATACACTTTCAATAGAAGACACTTTAAAAACAAAGGGAAAATTGAAGGCAACTATTGGAGTAGAAACTAGCGGGTCGGGCTCACCACAAATCCTCTCCTAGATCTGCTTTTCGTGGTTGCTTTCAAGACAAACACAAATATAACACAGAATGGCCTAAGATTTGGTAAGTACTTCGAAACTAGACATCTTTTGACACATTCCAAGGGAAACATTCAGATAGTTGTGGAGATAAAACTGGGACCAGGTCTAACCATATCTTCCTCAGTTCATCTTCACTTAACATATACTGAACATAACATTTAAAAGTAACATTCAGCTAAGACAATAAGACAAGGGAACGCCAACATTCCTATGCTTGAACTGAATTAACTCATTCCTAAAAAACACATGTTGGAAGAAAACATTCAGATAAAGATTTTCAGTCAAAGAAGGTTACTGATATACAGTAGGTCCTAAGTCTATGCATGTTTTTCTTTATAAGAGAAAATGAAACAAAATGGAAATAGAAAACAAAATAACAAGTTACAATGAGAAAAAAATCACCGTCAACATAAACTAGGATCCCATAAATCAGCTTGTATTAATGCTCCAAACCAGTTACAGCTTCAAGTCCAGTGCTTTAGTTTAGAAATAATCTACACATCTCAGCCTAACTTATCTATCACAAGCAGAGCTCCAAGAGCCAGTGAACACTATTTACAATCAGAATTTTTAGCTCAAGTGTATATCAAAGTTCTTCAACCAACAGTTTCTCATCTTCTATAGAAGTATTTATAGAAGAATGAGGAGGTGAGATCTAATAAAAGATCTCCCAAGACAATTAATACAGATTCAAGACTTCTCGGCCTTTGAGGGGCTCAATGGAGAAGTGTATAGGTGTTTCGCTGTATTAACTTCTTTACAATTAAGATTAAAGATCGGTGTGAGCTTTTATTGACTTTTAGGCTCTCCGTAATGTTTGGAGTAACTCTGCAGATATTTCTGCATTTATTTCCTCGCAGAAGTAACTCCCTAGCTGCGCTGGAGGTGAATATATTCATTTTATCAATAACTTCGGCCTCTGTGTTGAATGCTTTGAGGCACAGGTGGCACTTATGGTAGCTGAGGAATCAATTTGCCTCAAATGTGGCAGTGGAGGCCTCTCTGCCTATTAAACATTTATGATTTTCTTTAATTGTGTTTTAACTCTGGGAATTAGGATTTTGATAATCATTCTTAGCCGTAATTCCCATATCTGTCTTCAATCTTCTGCTTTACTCTGTTTTTCAACACTGATACTCTTTTAACTGTGTTTTAAATAAAACAGTGTCTTGTCGATGTGCAAGGCCGCCTTGGGATTTTAAAGGCGTCAATGCCCATGAAACATCGATGAAACATTGAATCCGTCCCTTGTGAATGGTTTCTATTGCTAATTCAAAGGCACGGGAAACGTCTTTCTTGGCCTTCGTCATTTCTTTTGAACAAATGAAAAAATCATTAATCCCTGCAAACATACACAAATCATTTGAAAATCCTGTGTTTTTTGGGTTTGTACTACTTCAGAAGGAGGGGAATGAGCGTAGCCTTTGGATGAAAGCATCCAACGGTGGAGATTTAGTAAGAGGAGGTTATAAAAGAGCAGTGAAATGAACGAGACGGGGTGATTTTGGATTGTCTGATCTGGACACGTGGACGGTCCAAATCTAATCGGCAGATCAAAATCGGAGGATAGGCAATCGGGGGTGGTAAATAAATGCGGCGATTGAGAAAATTTGATGTGATTTTGCGCGGGTCGTTTGATCGGATTTAGATCAATGGCGAGGATTTCTTTTAGAACGAACCGGTGGAAACCCTTATGATATATGAAAAACTCGAAGTTTTAATATAAATAAAGGTTTTTAATGGATCGGGGGGCAGAAAGAATATATATAAAAAAGTCTGGCGCCTGATTGCGGGGCCTTTGGATGTATGAAACGTGATAGGCCCGGGGCTTAGTAAAACAAAGACCAATCGTAATCGAAGCCTCGGGCCTGGTCTTTTTAATCTACCCATTGGAAATTTTGCGATGCGATTAGCACCTGGGGTCTTTAGCATTTGGGTCCGGGGAAAGTCATATGAAATAATGGTGGGGTGGAAATAACATATATAAGACCCAATCAGATCGAAACTTTTGATGCGGGTCTTTTTGATCAACCCATTGAAATTTCTCCGATTGCAATTGTGCGATCGGTCTTTCAATCTACCCATTGAAATATTTAACACGTGATTTTGATTTTTAGACCAAAAGTTAGGATAAATGGGTTTTTTTATTTACAAAGGAAAAAATAGATCGAGCATGGTTTATTCAATGTGTTAAGTGCGGAAGGCGGGCCCACTGGATATTTATATAAAAATAATATGATCGGGGGTTCTTATAACACAAAGGGTGATCGCATCAGATCTTTTTGGTAACAAAAAACTTACACACCATCGAAAGTTTCCAATGCGATAAGCGCTATATGGGTTTAGTGCTTGGTTCCAATCGCGTGGGCATGTGGGGGGAAGTGGTTATGACTTACCCCAAGGGGGTGTTGGGAAAAATACTGAGAGGGGGGGCGAATCAGTATTTAGTGCTGACTGGCAACTTATTACTTTTTCTTTCTCTAAAACCCATACGCTACTTTACGGAACCCAACTCACGTATACACGCGGATATCCTTAAGAAAAATCGCGTATATACAGAGATCTTATTATACATTTAATTCCTTACTTAGATCATTGCACCATTCATTCAACATATGTTTAGTAAGCAGTAAGCATGTGCAGTAATAACAGAATAAACAAACACACATGAACACCAGTATTTAAGGTGGAAACCCAATTCGGGAGAAAACCACCACTACTGTAGTCTCTGTCTTCAATATTTATTATAAAGAAAACTTCTTACAATTCTGTACTGGTGCAGACTCATACCAGCATGCAGGCACCCACCTGTAGAAGGTTGCAACCTTGTCTCGTTTACCAGCCTCTCCTGGAAGGGAGCTTCAACCCCCTTCTCTCGTTTACCAGCCTATCCTGGAAGGGAGCTACGACCCCCTGAAGTTAGCACCAGCTTCTACTGACAGAAATATTCCTCTTTCATACTGAAGGCTTCAACCCTCAGATCTACTATAGACCATGTTTCATCAATTTTCATACTGGTTCAAACAGCTTCACCACAACTCTTTACTTAACATCAACAAACATACTTTGCCAAATACTTCAATCAGACCAGTGAGACCACCTTAACCAGAATATCAGAGATAACCCACACTTCATAGTAGATAATCAGATACATATTCAACCTAGAACAACCATTAATTCAGATACCATACGCTGTTTTTCTTTATGTAACTCGCGTACATATGCGTCTTTCTTCACACCAACCTGCGTATGCTTCAGTGCATAGTAATTTTTTATACGTGAATTTTATTCACCATTTCCGCGTATGCGCATGCTTTCCTGTCCACCAACTAGCGTATTATTTTGAGTATGCTTTCTTTCAGAATTGGTTTAGATTCAGATCTGAAATCCTATTTCTTTTCAGACAATCTATCAACCATGCAAAACTGTTTAGACAGTCATTCTTCGTTCATCAATTTAGTCATTGAATCATCAACCAATCAACCAACAACTTTATCTATAATCAACAGCATAATCAACATTCAAACAACCCAGTTTTGTATGAATACATCATTGTGAGATAGGAGTAAAACAGCAAAAAAGATAAGACATTTCATTCCACATACTTTAGGAAAACCCTAGATTCCATACGCGCTTTTAGTTCACTGAACCTGCATAAATACGCGCTTTCATAGAGACAAACCTGTGTATACTTCAGTGCATTTTATTCTTCAGAAACCCTAACTTCCATACGTGCTTTTCTTTGATCGGACCTCTGTATACACGCAACTTTCATGAAACGAACTTGCGTATAGATCAGAAAATTTTCAGGACTGTGCAGCTCTTCAGATTAGGTAAAAAAATCAGATATCATCCTTTACTTTAGAAAATATTCGCGAGATCACAGATCTAAACACTCCATAAACAGATCTAGAAAATACATAGACATTTTCAGATCTAGAGATCCCTCTTCATAATTTTCTTCATAGGTGCATTATTAATTGAGATCAATCTACAAATTGTTACCATTTCCATACAGATATACTTCAGAGTGAAGTATTCATTAAAACCCAGACCTACGCCCACACTTGCACTATGATCTTCTTCTCCTTATATAGGTTTAGCCTTTATCAATACCATGAGTCAAAACCACACAACTTCCAATGGTATTCTTGGACGTAATCAAATAAACCATTTAGCGCTCAATATTGTGTGCCAAAACCATGGTAATGCCCCTTGGTATTCTAATTTAGAGTGCATATAGGCATATGCTACTTGGCATGTATTTTTCTGCGTACATATGCTACTTCTCCTTTACAAACCCGCGTATGCTTTGTGACATACCATTTTCATCATTTCTCTGGCCCTTACAGGAATTCCTTTCTCCCTTACATCTGAAATTCTCTGTAGATACATTAGATTTACATCATTAACAAATAGTACAAGCCAGTTTCCATCAAGGACAACTTCATCAAGTGGGCTGCTATCAACTTTATCAAGTAGGTTGCCATCAAGGACAACACTCTGCATCATATTGCCAACAATCTCCCCCTTTGGACTTGATGGCAACCATGATGGTGTTTGATCACCAAAACAAATAGATACAATGATTATAACCATTATTCAAACACTATGATACTCTCCCCCTTTGGCATCAAGCGCAAAGGGCAGATCAAAACCAAAACAAGGTTTTTCTGCTCTTGTAGAAAGAAGAGCTCTGTAGATCTGATGTGCACTGAAGTTACCATGCTCCCCCTGAGTTCACGTTGAATCTTCAAACATATTTTTCAATGAAGTACATGACTCTATGACCTTTCCTACCACCAAGGACTCAAACTTACATCAATTGTCCAACCAAGTGGATTTACATATGTGATTCAAGTCCTTACATGATTGAATATTACAATTTTACATCATAGGTCTCAACATGACCTTTTGTAGCAAATACCAAAAAGACCTTAAGAGAGAGATCATATTTCATAACCATCATAATGCCAACAATGCATTATTCTCAGCAAGGCTAATGCTCCCCCTGAACCTGTAGTCCTTTTCTTGAGCCTTTTCAACATACGCTTCTGTCTCCATTGGAACTCGTGTGTATACGCGGCTTTAGTTCATGAAACCCGCGTATAGAAAGTGAAGTACAGAAAAATTTCACTCCTTCATCTCCCCCTTAGCTTGTGCATCCTGAACACTTTCAACAGCAAATAATCAAGGCATCTTCATCAAATATCAGAGAATGAAACAGAAATATGGGCGCTAAAATATCACCAGAGATACCCAACAGCACCACAGTTGTGCTGACCCAAAAAAAATTGTCAGCAGCCACTCATACGTGGTTTTCTGTGTATAAACTCGCGTATATACGTGACTGTATTTCAGGAAATCTGCGTATCCAATTTAATCTTCTAAATTTAAGCAGATCTGATCTTGTGCATGGTAGAGACTACTCCCAGCTTCTTTCTGAGATATTCGAATGCTTCCCTGGGAAGAGGTTTGTTAAATATATCAGCAACTTGTTATTTGGAGGGAACATACTCCAACTTCACCTTTTGTTCAAGCACTTGTTCATGTAAAAAATGATACTTGATAGGAATGTTCTTGGTCTTGGAATGCATAGCAGGATTCTTTGAGATACCGGTGGCACTTGTATTATCACACTTAATGGAGATAGGAGGTGAACATTTGATTTTAAAGTCTTGTAAGGTTTGCATCATCCAAAGAATTTGAGTGCAACATGATGCAGACGCCACATATTCTGCTTCTGCTGTAGATAAGGCAATAGTTTTTTGCTTCTTGCTGAACCAAGATACTAATCGGGGCCCCATAAAAAATGCACCACCACTAGTGCTTTTCCAATAATCAACATTTCCAGCCCAATCTGCATCAGTGTAAGCATGAAGGGTGAGATCATCATTCTTTGGATACCACAGTCCAAAGTCTTGAGTTCCTTGTAGATATTTGAATATTCTTTTGACAACCTGAAGGTGAGACTCTTTTGGATTAGCTTGGAATCGTCCAACAATCCCAACTGCATGCATAATGTCTGGTCTAGTCCCAGTGAGATAAAGTAGACTTCCTATCATAGATCTGTATTCTGGTTGATTTACCGTGGGAGAATCATCATGATAACTGAGATTACATCCTGTTATCATTGGTGTACTTACAAGTTTTCACTATTCCATGCCATACTTCTTCAGAATTTTCTTAAGGTATTTTTCTTGTGATAAGAATATGCCATCTGTTGTTTGATGCACTTGCAAGCCAAGAAAGAATGTTAGTTCCCCAAGTAAAGACATTTCAAATTCTCGCTGCATAACAGAAGAAAATTTCTGACTCATAGAATATTCATTACTTCCAAAAATGATATCATCAACATATACAACCACAATCAATAGTTTATCATTTTTAGTTTTTATCTATAAGTTGCTATCAACATACCCCTTTGAGAATCCTTGTTGATGAATATATTTGTCAAGACAATAATTACATGCCCTTGGAGCTTGTTTGAGACCATATAGAGCATTTTTAAGTCTACAAACAAGTTTTTCATCATTTCCCAAAATGAATCCTTCTGGTTGTTCTAAATAAACTTCTTCTTCTAGATCACCATTGAGAAAAGTAGTTTAACATCCATTTGATAAACTTTGATTTTTTGGAAACTTGAAAATGCAAGAAACATTCTTATGGCTTCAAGTCTAGCTACAGGAGCAAAAGTTTCTTCAAAGTCTATACCTTCTTGTTGAGCATACCCCTCGCAAACAAGTCTAGCTTTATTTCTTACAACATCCGCATTCTCATTTAACTTATTTTTGAATATCCATTTAGTTCCAATGACATTTTTGTCATGAGGTCTTGGTACTAATTCCCAAGTGTGATTCTTTTAAATTTGATCAATTTCTTCATTCATGGCTTGAATCCAACATTCATATTTGCTAGCTTGATTGACATTGAGTGGTTCAATAGTGGATAGAAATGCCAGATAGCTAGAAGATCCCACAAGATTCCTTCTTATTTGTACACCTTATCCCTTTTCTCTCAAAATTTGAGATTCTGGATGATTCTTTTGAACATATCTGGATGGCGCTTTTTTAGATAAATTACCTTCTGGTTCTTCATTGGGTTCACTGTCTAGATCATTTCTATTTGATGTAGAAGGACATATGTCACCATCATCCTCATTTGTTGTTTGTTTTTCTTCTTTTGGAGCTACAGGAGACTCATCAATAAAAACATCAATACATTCAACAATCTTCTGAAGTATTTTATTGTAACATTTATATGCTCTACTCCTAGAGGAGTAACCAAGAAGTATTCCTTCATCTGCTCTGGGTTCAAACTTGCCAAGTTTTTCATCATTATTTTTGAGAAAGCATTTTCTTCCAAAAACTCCAAAATGCTTCACAGTGGGAGGATTAACATACCAGAGTTCATATGGAGTTTTATCGCTATTTACATGAACATGTGCCTTGTCAAGAATATTTACCACTGTATGTGATGCTTCTCCCCAAAATGTGTCAGGTGTTCCAGAATCATCAAGCATAGCTCTAGCCATTTGTTGAACTGTTCTATTCATTCTTTCTGCTACACCATTTTTTTGTGGAGTGCCTAGTACATTAAACTATCTTTTTATGCCATGTTGTTCAGAAAATTCAAGGAATTCATCTGATGTATATTCTCCTCCTTGTTCAGATCTAAGACACTTGATTTTTAGATCTAATTCATTTTCAACTAGTGCTTTGAAGATCTGAAATTTCTCAAATGCTTCATCTTTGTGTTTAATCAACCCAATCCAACACATTCTAGAGAAATCATCAATAAATAAGATATAGTATTGTTCACCACGTGGTGACTTTTTCATCACAGGTCCACATATGTCAGTATGAATAAGTTCATGAGGCTTACTTGATGATCCTTCCTTGGCATTAAACTGTACTCTGGTTTTCTTACCAAATTCGCAAGATTTGCATATGATATTTTCGGGTAGAGTAATATTGGGAAAATCACGAACAACTTTAAGTCTGCTTGATTTGTTGATCTGAGTGAAGCTCAGATGCCCCAACCTTCTATGCCATAGCCAGTTTTCTGAAGATTTACTCAAGTAACATTGATCTTTGAAGTTCTTCAATACATACAGGTTGCTTGGAGTTCTTTTTCCTTTTATAATTGTTTTACCTGTATCAAGATCACGTACCACACATTCTTTTGAACTAAAGACAACATCAGTTCCTTGATCACACATTTGAATTACACTTAACAGGTTATGCTTTAATCCATCCACATACATGACATCATTAGCTTTCACCTTTTCTTTTAGAAAAACAACCCTTTTCCCTTAATGACTATAGGAGTATCATTTCCAAATGTAACATTCTTTTCTTTTTCTAGAGCATTATATGCAAGAAGTTTGTTTTTGTCACTTGTCATGTGTCTTGAGCAACCACTATCAATGTACCATTGATTTTATTCACCTTCTGCAAATAACGCTATGCCACAATTTTCAACCTGTAATTCCTTCTTCTTCCATACTTTGGAGCTTGAAGAAAAATGCTATTTTGGCTGAACTTTTCTCCTGCATTCAGATTCTTCATGGCCAAAGTTATTGCAATAAGCACATTCAACTTCATTTTGAAGAGGATAAAAGTTGTTATAGGTATTTTTCTTTGTTTCAATATCAATACTTTTCTTTCTTGCTTCTCTAGTCATGATGGTTTTATATGCAACACATTGAACAACTTTATGGCCAAAATTGTGACATGAGAAACGTTGTCCATTGAAGAAGAAATTTCTGCGATCATGAAATCTTCTACTTGAATTTACCTATTGATCGGTGCTTCTTTGAAAGGTATTCATGTTAGAGTGCTTTGAATTGAGATGATCATGCTTTACCTGTAAAGATTCCTTATTCCCTTGCTGAGTGGCAGAATGTTGTATACCATCTGTAGCTGCTTTTAGATAATTTTGTACTGAAGCCTTAGAAGATTCTCCGATATATCCAAGACCTGCCTTTATAAGAGGAGAACGTTGTACCTTGATAATCTCATCTAAGGTTTCAGATCCTTTAGAAAATCTAAGATTCAGAGTCTTTACTTTCTCAAGTTCTTTTCTTAGACTTACCAATTCACATTCTAATTTCTCATTATGTTTCTTCTCTTCTTCAAGCTGATTTTTCAGAGTCTCTATGATTATTTTACTTTCTTCTAAGCATACTTTGAGTTGATTGTTTTCATCAAGAAAATCATTGTCCTCTAGAGCATCCATAAAAGTATCATTTTCTTCTCTAGATTCTTTTTCAAATGCCATGAGAAGTCTCAGATCTTGTTCACATTCTTCCTCACTATCAGATAACCCATCACTGTCTTCATGAGTATAGTAACTTTTTCTAGTGCTAAACCCGTTCTTATTCCTTCTTTCTAATTCTTTCCCTTTTGCATGTGTTTCTTTATGAGGACACTTAGCAGCATAATTACCAACTCTTCCACAATCAAAACATTTGAAAGGAAGCTTACCTATGAAACAACCTGTGCCAATTTGAAGTTTCTTTACAAAATTTACCTCATCTTCTTCTGAGATATATCCTGATCCTTCTGCTTCTTGTACTTCTTTCCCTTTTGTAGAAGCTCTAAAGATGGCTTCTTTGACTTTAGATGGTTCTCCTCTTCTCATTTCATATGCAGTTAGTATGCCATGAAGTTGGACCACAGTAAGATTCTGAAGATCCTGCTTTTCTTCAAGAGCAGAAACTTTTGACTCAAATTTTGCCATTAGTGATCTTAAAATTTTCTCAACCAAAGTAGATTCAGTTATTGTTTCTCCGAGATTTCTCATACAATTTACAATATCATCAAGACGTAAAAATAATTTGGCAATGCTCTCCTCATTATCCATTTTTAGATTCTCATATTGAATTCTGAGAGTTTGGAGTTTAGCAATTTTTACCTTTGCATCACCTTCATAAATTAGAATGATTTTGTCCCATATTTCCTTTGTTGTATTTAGCTGCATGACTTTGACAAATTCTGATTCAGTTAGACTTCCTAATAGAGAATTGACCACCTTTGCATTTGTTTCATAATTCTTTCTTTCCATCGGATCTGTTGGTACTGCGACTGGATATTGATACCCTCCTTCAACAATAGCCCATACATCTGCTCCCAGAGACTCAAGATAGGATCTCATCCTTGTTTTCCAAAAGATTAAATTGTTTCCATTAAAGAGTGGAGGCTTGATAGATGCTATTCCATCTTGATTGATCATCTTGCTTGATCTTCCTTCTAGCGGTTAAGCTTTTTCAGAAGGACCTGCTCTGATTCCAATTGTTGGGAAAAATACTGAGAGGGGGGGTGAATCAGTATTTAGTGCGGACTGGCAACTTTTTACATTTCCTTTCTCTAAAACCCATACGCTACTTTACGGAACCCAACTCGTGTATACACGTGGATATCCTTAAGAAAAATTGTGTATATACAGAGATCTTATTATAAATTTAATTCTTTACTTAGATCATTGCATCATTTATTCAGCAGATGTTTAGTAAGTAGTAAGCATGTGCAGTAATAACAGAATAAAACATCACACATAAGCAACACACATGAACACTAGTATTTAAGGTGGAAACAGAATTCAGGAGAAAACCACCGCTGTTGTAGTCTCTATCTTCAATATTTATTATAAATAAAAATTCTTACAATTCTGTACTGGCGCAGACTCATACCAGCATGCAAGCACCCACCTGCAAAAGGCTGCAACCTTCTCTTGTTTACAAGCCTCTCCTCGAAGGGAGCTCCAACCCCCTGCTCTCGTTTACCAGCCTCTCCTGGAAGGGAGCTACGACCCCCTGAAGTTAGCACCAGCTTCTACTGGCAGAAAGATTCCTCTTTCATACTGAAGGCTTCAACCCTCAGATCTACTGCAGACCACGTTTCATCAATTTTCATACTGGTTCAAACAGCTTCACCAAAACTTTTTACTTAACATCAACAAACATACTTTGCCCAATACTTCCATCAGATCAGTGAGACCACTTTAACTAGAATATCAGAGATAACCCAGACATCAGAGTAAATAATTAGATACATATTCAACCTAGAACAACCATTAATTCAGATACCATACGCTGTTTTTCTTTATGTAACTCACGTACATACGCATATTTCTTAACACCAACCTGCGTATGCTTCAGTGCATAGTAATTTTGTATACGCGACTTTTATTCACCGTTTCTGCATATGCACACGCTTTCTTGTCCACCAACTAGCATATTATTCTATGTATGCTTTCTTTCATAATTGGTTCAGATTCAGATCTGAAATTAGATTTTTGTTCAGACAATCTATCAACCATGCAGAACTATTTAGATAGTCACTCTTCCTTCATCAATTTAGTCATTGAATCATCAACCAATCAACCAACAACTTTATCTATAATTAGCAGCATAATCAACATTCAAACAATCCAGTTCTGCATGAATACATCATTGTCAGATAGCAGTAAAACAACAAATTAGATCAGACATTTCATTCCACATACTTTAGGAAAACCCTAGATTCCATATGCGCTTTTACTTCACTGAACCTGCGTACATACGTGCTTTCATAGAGACAAACCTGCGTATACTTCAGTGCATTTTATTCTTCAGAAACCCTAACTTCCATACGCGCTTTTCTTTGATCAGAGCTGCGTATACATGCACCTTTCATGAAACGAACCTGCGTATAGATCAGAAACTTTTCAGGACTGTGCAGATCTTTAGATTAGGTAAACAACTCAGATATCATCCTTTACTTCAGCAAAGATTCGCTAGATCACAGATCTAAACACTCCATAAATAGATATAGAAAATACATAGTCATTTTCAGATCTAGAGATCCCTCTTCATCATTTTCTTCATAGGTGCATTATTAATTCAGATCAATCTATAAACTTTTGCCCTTTCCATACAGATATACTTTAGAGTGAAGTATTCATTAAAAGCCAGACCTATGCCCACACTTGCACTATGATCTTCTTCTCCTTATATAGGTTTAGCCTTTGTCAATACCATGAGTCAAAACCACACAACTTCCAATGGTATTCTTGGACGTAATCAAATAAACCATTTAGCGCTCAATATTGTGTGCCAAAACCATGGTAATGCCCCTTGGTATTATAATTTAGAGCAAAAATAGGCATACGCTACTTGGCATGTACTTTCTACATACATATGCTACTTCGCCTTTACAAACCCGCGTATGCTTTCTGACATACCATTTTCATCATTTCTCTAGCCCTTACAGGAATTCCTTTCTCCATTACATCTGAAATGCTCTGTAGATACATCATATTTACATCATTAACAAATAGGACAAGCCAATTTCCATCAAGGAAAACTTCATCAAGTAGGTTTCCATCAACTTTATCAAGTAGGTTGCCATCAAGGACAACACTCTGCATCATATTGCCAACAATCTCCCCCTTTGGACTTGATGGCAGCCATGATGGTGTTTGATCACCAAAATAGATAGATACAATGACTATAACCATTATTTCAACACTATGATACTCTCCCCCTTTAACATCAAGGGAAAAGGGTGGATCAAAACCAAAACAAGGTTTTTCTGCTCTTGTAGAAAGAAGAGCTCTGTAGATCTGATGTGCACTGAAGTTACCATGCTCCCCCTGAGTTCACGCTGAATCTTCAAACATATTTTTCAATGAAGTACATGACTCTATGACCTTTCCTATCACCAAGGACTCAAACTTACATCAATTGTCCAACCAAGTGGATTTACATATGTGATTCAAGTCCTTACATGACTGAATATTACAATTTTACATCATAGGTCTCAACATGACCTTTTGTAGCAAATACCAAAAAGACCTCAAGAGAGATATCATATTTCAGAACCATCATAATGCCAACAATGCATTATTATCAGCAATGCTAATGCTCCCCCTGAACCTGTACTCCTGTTCTTGAGCCTTTTCAGCATACGCTTCTGTCTCCATTGGAACTCGCGTGTATACGCAACTTTAGTTCATGAAACCCGCATATAGAAAGTGAAGTATAGAAAAATTTCACTCCTTCATCTCCCCCTTAGCTTGTGCATCCTGAAAATTTTCAACAGCAAATCATCAAGGCATCTTCATCAAATATTAGAGAATGAAACAAAAGTATGAGAGCTGAAATATCACCAGAGATAACCAACAACACCACAGCTATGTTGACCCAAAAAAAACATTGTCAGCAACCACTCATATGAGATTTTCTGTGTATAAACTCACATATATACGTAATTGTATTTCAGGAAATCTGCGTATCCAATTTAATCTTCTGAATTTAAGCAGATCTGATCTTCTGCATGGCAGAGACTACTCCCAGCTTTTGTCTGAGATATTCGAATGCTTCCCTGGGAATATTTTTGGTAAATATATCAGCAACTTGTTCTTTGGAGGGAACATACTTTAACTTAACCTTTTGTTCAAGCACTTGTTCACGTAAAAAATGATACTTGATGGGAATGTGCTTGGTCTTGGAATGCATAACAGGATTCTTTGAGATACTGGTGGCACTTGTATTATCACACTTAATGGAGATAGGAGGTGAACATTTGATTTGAAAGTATTGTAAGGTTTGCATCATCCAAAGAAGTTGAGTGCAACATGATGTGGTAGCCACATATTCTGCTTCTGCTATAGATAAGGCAATAGAGTTTTGCTTCTTGCTGAACCAAGATACTAACCGGGGCCCCATAAAGAATTCACCACCACTAGTGCTTTTTCGATCATCAACATTTCCAGCCCAATCTGCATCAGTGTAAGCATGAAGGGGGAGATCAGCATTTTTTGGATACCACAATCCAAAGTCTTGAGTTCCTTGTATATATTTGAATATTCTTTTGACAGCCTGAAGGTGAGACTCTTTTGGATTAGCTTGGAATCATCCAAAAATCCCAACTGCACGCATAATGTCTGGTCTAGTCCCAGTGAGATAAAGTAGAATTCCTATCATAGATCTGTATTCTGGTTGATTTATTGTGGGAGAATCATCATGAGAACTGAGATTACATCTTGTTATCATTGGTGTACTTACAGGTTTGCACTCTTCCATGCCATACTTCTTCAGAATTTTATTTAAGGTATTTTCCTTGTGATAAGAATATGCCATTTGTTGTTTGATGCACTTGCAAGCCAGGAAAGAATGTTAGTTCCCTAATTAAAGACATTTCAAATTCTTGCTGCATAACAGAAGCAAATTTCTGACTCATAGACTCTTCATTACTTCCAGAAATGATATCATCAATATATACAACCACAATCAATAGTTTATCATTTTTCAGTTTTTGTGTATAAGTTGCTATCAGTAGACCCCTTTGAAAATCCTTGTTGATGAATATATTTGTCAAGACGATAATACCATGCCCTTGGAGCTTGTTTGAGACCATATAGAGCCTTTTTAAGTCTAAAAACCATTTTTTCATCATTTCCCAAAATGAATCCTTCTGGTTGTTCTATATAAACTTCTTCTTTTAGATCACCATTGATAAAAGCAGATTTAACATCCATTTGATAAACTTTGATTTGTTGGAAGCTTGAAAAAGCAAGAAACATTCTTATGGCTTCAATTCTAGCTACAGGAGCAAAAGTTTCTTCAAAGTCTATACCTTCTTGTTGAGCATACCCCTTGCAAACAAGTCTAGATTTATTTCTTATAACATCCCCATTCTCATTAAACTTGTTTTTGAATATCCATTTAGCTACAATGACATTTTTGTCATGAGGTCTTGGTACTAATTCCCAAGTGTGATTCTTTTCAATTTGATCAAGCTCTTCATTCATGGCTTGAATCCAACATGCATCTTTTCTATCTTGATTGACATTGAGTGGTTCAATAGTGGATAGAAATGCCAGATAGCTAGAAGATCCCACAAGAGTCCTTCTTGTTTGTACACCTGATCCCTTTTCTCCCAAAATTTGAGATTCTAGATTATTCTTTTGAACATATCTGGATGGAGCTTTTTTAGATAAATAACCTTCTAGTTCTTCATTGGGTTCACTGTCTAGATCATTTCTATTTGATGTAGAAGGACATATGTCACCATCGTCTTCATCTGTTGTTTTTTTTTCTTCTTTTGGAGCTGTAGGAGACTCATCAATAACAACATCAATACATTCAACAATCTTTTGAAGTCTTTTATTGTAACATTTATATGCTCTACTCCTAGAGGAGTAACCAATAAGTATTCCTTCATCTGCTCTGGGTTCAAACTTGCCAATTTTTTCATCATTATTTTTGATAAATCATTTTCTTCCAAAAACTCTAAAATGCTTCACAGTGGGAGGATTACCATACCAGAGTTCATATGTATTTTTATTGCTATTTACATGAACATGTGCCTTGCTAAGAATATTTACCACTGTATGTGCTGCTTCTCCCCAAAATGTGTCAGGTGTTCCGAAATCATCAAGCATAGCTCTAGCCATTTGTTGAATTGTTCTATTCATTATTTATCCTACACCATTTTGTTGTGGAGTGCCTGCTACAGTAAACTGTCTTTTTATGCCATGTTGTTCACAAAATTCAAGAAATTCATCTGATGTATATTCTCCTCCTCAGTCAGATCTAAGACACTTGATTTTTAGATCTAATTCATTTTCAACTAGTGCTTTGAAGATCTGAAATTTTTCAAATGCTTCATCTTTGTGTTTAATCAACCCAATCCAACACATTCTACAGAAATCATCAATAAATAGGATATAGTATTGTTCACCACGCGGTGACTTTTTCCTCACAGGTCCACATATGTCATTATGAATAAGTTCAAGAGGCTTACTTGATGATCCTTCCTTGGCATTAAACTATACTCTGGTTTGCCTACCAAATTCGCAAGATTTGCATATGATACTTTCGAGTATAGTAAAATTGGGAAGCTCACGAACAACTTTAAGTCTGCTTGATTTGTTGATCTGAGTGAAGCTCAGATGCCCCAACCTTCTATGCCGTAGCTAGTTTTCTGAATATTTACTCAAGTAACATTGATCTTTGCAGTTCTTCAATACATACAGGTTGCTTGGAGTTCTTTTTCCTTTTATAATTGTTTTACCTGTATCAAGATCACGTACGACACATTCTTTTGAACTATAGACAACTTCAGTTCCTTGATCACACATTTGACTTACACTTGACAGGTTATTCTTTAATCCATCCACATACATGACATCATTAGCTTTCACCTTTTCTTTTAGAAAAACAGACCCTTTTCCCTTAATGAGTGCAAGAGTATCATTTCCAAATGTAACATTCTTTTCTTTTTCTAGAGCACTGTATGCAAGAAGTTTGTTTTTTTCACATGTCATGTGTCTTGAGCAACCACTATCAATGTACCATTGATTTTCTTCACCTTCTGCAAATAACGCTATGCCACAATTTTCAACCTGTAATTCCTTCTTCTTCCATACTTTGGAGCTTGAAGGAAAATGCTCTTTTGGCTGAACGTTTCTCCTACATTTAGATTCTTCATGGCCAAAGTTATTGCAATAATCACATTCAACTTCATTTTGAAGAGGAGAAAAGTTGTTATAGGTATTCTTCTTTGTTTCAATATCAATCCTTTTCTTTCATTCTTCTCTAGTCATGATGGTTTTATATGCAACACATTGAACAACTTTATGACCAAAATTTTTACATGAGAAAGATTTTCCATTGAAGAAGAAATTTCTGCGATCATGAAATCTTCTACTTGAATTTACCTGTTGATTGGTGCTTCTTTGAAAGGTATTCCTGTTAGTGTTCTTTGAATTGAGATGATCATGCTTTACCTGTAAAGACTCCTTACTCCCTTGTTGAGTGGCAGAATGTGGTATACCAGCTGTAGTCGCTTTTAGATAATTTTGTGCTGAAGCTTGAGAAGATTCTCCGATATATCTAAGACCTGTCTTTATAAGAGGAGAACGTTGTACCTTGATAATCTCATCTAAGGATTCAGATCCTTTAGCAAATCTAAGATTCAGAGTCTTTACTTTCTCAAGTTCTTTTCTTAGACTTACCACTTCACATTCTAATTTCTCATTATGTTTCTTCTCTTCTTCAAGCTGATTTTTCAGAGTCTCTATGATTATTTTACTTTCTTCTAAGCATACTTTGAGTTGATTGTTTTCATCAAGAAAATAATTTTCCTTTAGAGCATCCATAAAAGTATCCTTTTCTTCTCTAGATTCTTTTTCAAATGCCATGAGAAGTCTCAGATCTTGTTCACATTCTTCCTCACTATCAGATAACCCATCATTGTCTTCATGAGTATAGTAACTTTTTCTATTGCTAAACCGGTTCTTATTCCTTCTTGCTACTTCTCTCCCTTTTGCATGTGTTTCTTTATGAGGGCACTTAGCGGCATAATGACAATCAAAATATTTGAAAGGAAGCTTACCTTTGAAACGACTTGTGCCAAGTTGAAGTTTCTTTACAAAATTTACCTCATCTTCTTCTGAGATATATCCTGATCCTTCTGCTTCTTGTACTTCTTTCCCTTTTGTAGAAGCTCTAAAGATGGATTCTTTGACTTCATATGGTTCTCCTCTTCTCATTACATATGCAGTTAGTATGCCATGAAGTTGCACCATAGTAAGATTCTGAAGATCCTACTTTTCTTCAAGAGCAGAAACTTTTGACTCAGATTTTGTCGTTATTGATCTTAAAATTTTCTCAACCAAAGTAGATTTGGTTATTGTTTCTCCCAGATTTCTCATACGATTTACAATATCATCAAGACGTAAAAAGAATTTGGCAATGCTTGTAGGTTTTAACCCTGAACAGAAATATCTACACACGATTCTTATAACAGAAAATAAACAATAGCAAGAGCATAAAACATAAAACAGATAAACACAAAGATTTTCCCCTAGATCCCAAATCGGGACGACCAGCTTGATTTTTTCATTATATTCCTTTTAGTGTTACAACACATATATATACATGCCGAAGCATACATAAACCCCAATCCATTAACCCTGGATTAGAACATAACCGTAGTTCCCTTGACCGGATCTACAAAATACCAGGGGCCAAAAACCATCGAACCCCAAAACCATGTGCAGAACCATGCACAAAACCGTGGGCGGATCCGCCTATGAGTGGGTCCGCACAAAAACCAATTTTGGCCGGGGCGCTGCCCCGGACCCCAACGGTGGGGACTGCTTCGCCCCTCGTGACCCCCCAGCTACGCCTGACGCAACATACAGCGTGTGGGGCTAATCGTGGAAAGAATATAACACATATCCAACAATGCTCTCCTCATTATCCATTTTTAGATTCTCATATTGAATTCGGAGAGTTTGGAGTTTAGCACTTTCTACCTTTGCATCACCTTCATAACTTAGAATTATTTTGTCCCATATTGCCTTTGCTGTATTCAGCTGCATGAATTTGACAAATTCTGATTCAGTTAGACTTCCCAATAGAGCATTGACCACCTTTTCATCTGTTGGTACTGCGGCTGGATATTGATATCCTCCTTCAACAATAGCCCATACATCTGCTCCCAGAGATTGAAGATAGGATCTCATCCTTGTTTTCCAGAAGATTAAATTGTTTCCATTAAAGAGCAGAGGCCTGATAGATGCTATTCCATCTTGATTGCTCATCTTGCTTGATCTTCCTTCTAGCGGTTAAGCTTTTTCAGAAGGACCTACTCTGATTCCAATTGTTGGGAAAAATACTGAGAGGGGGGGGGGGGGTGAATCAATATTTAGTGCTGACTGGAAAATTTTTAGTTTTTCTTTGTCTAAAACCCATACGCTACTTTACGGAACCGAACTTGCGTATAGACGTGGATATCCTTAAGAAAAATCATGTATATACAGAGATCTTATTATACATTTAATTATTTACTTAGATCATTGCATCATTCATTCAGCAGATGTTTAGTAAGTAGTAAGTATGTGCAGTAATAACAGAATAAACCATCACACATAAGCAACACATATGAACACCAGTATTTAAGGTGGAAACCCAATTTGGGAGAAAACCACCGCTCCTGTAGTCTCTATCTTCAATATTTATTATAAATAAAAATTCTTACAATTCTATATTGGCGCAGACTCATACCAGCACGCAGGCACCCTCCTGCAGAAGTCTGCAACCTTCTCTCGTTTACCAGCCTCTCCTGGAAGGGAGCTCAAACCCCTTGCTCTCGTTTAGTAGCCTCTCCAGGAAGGGAGCGACGACCCCCTGAAGTTAGCACCAGCTTTTACTAGCAGAAATATTCCTCTTTCATACTGAAGGCTTCAACCCTCAAATCTACTGCAGACCACGTTTCATCAATTTTCATACTGGTTCAAACAGATTCACCACAACTCTTTACTTAATATCAACAAACATACTTTGCCCAATACTTCAATCAGACTAGTGACACCACTTTAACTAGAATATCGGAGATAACCCAGACTTCAGAGTAGATAATCAGATACATATTCAACCTAGAACAACCATTAATTCAGATACCATACACTGTTTTTCTTTATGTAACTCGTGTACATACGCGTCTTTCTTCACACCAACTTGTGTATGCTTCAGTGCATAGTAATTTTGTATATGCGACTTTTATTCACCATTTCTGCGTATGCACGCGCTTTCCTGTCCACCAACTAGCGTATTATTCTGTGTATGATTTCTTTCAGAATTGGTTCAGATTCAGATCTGAAATCAGATTTCTGTTCAGACAATCTATCAACCATGTAGAACTGTTTAGACAGTCATTCTTCCTTCATCAATTTGGTAATTGAATCATCAACCAATCAACCAACAACTTGATCTATAATCAGTAGCATAATCAACACTCAAAAAACCCAGTTCTGTATGAATACATCATTGTCAGATAGTAGTAAAACAACAAAACAAATCAGACATTTCATTCCACATACTTTAGCAAAACCCTAGATTCCATACGTGCTTTTACTTCACTGAACCTGCATACATATGCGCTTTCATAGAGACAAACCTGCGTATACTTCAGTGCATTTTATTCTTCGGAAACCCGAACTGCCATATGCGCTTTTCTTTGATCGGACCTGCGTATACACGCGCCTTTCATGAAACGAACCTGTGTATAGATGAGAAACATTTCAGGACTGTGCAACTCTTCAGATCAGGTAAATAACTTAGATATCATCCTTTAATTCAGCAAAGATTCGCTAGATCACAGATCTAAACACTCCATAAACAGATCTAGAAAATACATAGTCATTTTCAGATCTAGAGATCCCTCTTCATCATTTTCTTCATAGGTGCATTATTAATTCGAATCAATCTATAAACTGTTACCCTTTCCATACAGATATACTTAAAAGTGAAGTATTCATCAAAACCCAGACCTATGCTCACACTTGCACTATGATCTTCTTCTCCTTATATAGGTTTAGCCTTTGTCAATACCATGAGTCAAAACCACACAACTTCCAATGGTATTCTTGGACGTAATCAAATAAACCATTCAGCGCTCAATATTGTTTTCCAAAACCATGGTAATGCCCCTTGGTATTCTAATTTAGAGTGCAAATAGCCATACGCTACTTGGCACGTACTTTTCTGCGTACATACGCTACTTCGCCTTTACAAACCCGCATATGCTTTGTGACATACCATTTTCATCATTGCTTTGGCCCTTACAAGAATTCCTTTCTCCATTACATCTGAACTGCTCTATAGATACATCAAATTTAAATCATTAACAAATAGGACAAGCCAGTTTCCATCAAGGACAACTTCATCAAGTAGGTTGCCATCAACTTTATCAAGTAGGTTGCCATCAAGGACAACACTCTGCATCATATTGCCAACAGGGGGCTTAGGTCCATTGTAAATAAAACTTGTTTTTTTATGAAATTTTCAGAGTTTTTCAATGGAATTTGATGGTTTCGGTAAGGTTAAAAAGTGAGTTTTTAACCTTGTAAAGATGATTTTCATGAATGGAAGAAGGGAAAAAAAGAAAAATAGAGGAATTTTATGGAGAAAAGGGGAAAAAATGAAGGTTAATTTTGGAAGAGGGGGACGGGGAAAATGATGGTTTTGCAGCAGTCTTTCTCATGAGATGAGCAGAAATTTCTGAGTATAAAATGGGGACAGAAATGAAGATTTTGGACAAAGGCATGAGGCCTTTCAAGAGTCTTCAAGAGCCAACAATTTTTTAGCAATAAAAATTTTTCTTTGAAGGCTCAAAAAGTCTTAGCCACCTTTTGCTATAAAATTTTTTATAGGTGGCTAGCAGTGGCTCCACTTGGGGATGATGCCTTCTTGAAGGCATCAAGAACTTTAGACTTGCATTCTTTGGGAGGCTAACCTGTGCCACATCCATTATGTTTTCTGGGAGGCTGGCCTGTGCCTGATCCATTGGGCTGCCCTTCCTTTGTTGGGATGATCTTGCTCTAGAAACATATTGGCAGTCACAAAAACAATGGATCTTTTATCTACAAGCTTTCTACCTACCCAATCCTACTGATCTGGCATTTTTTCTTCATTAGAGTGCACTTGGATTGGAAACTCTATTCACAACATTTTATTCCTTTTGAAGGAAAGAAATCTAATCTATTTCTACTCCTTATTTCTCCCTGAACTCAGATTAAATAGTTGAGTTCAGATGCTTCTCTACCTAATCTACCATTTGTTGGGATTAAACTGTCCAACAGATTTTATTCTCTAAATTCTATAACAGCAATTTAAAAGCGTACAAGTCAAGATTGAATAGTCTAACTTCATGCTGGTCTATGGCATAAAACAAGCTGCACACAGACATTTATTTTGCAGAAAATTAAATCAAAATGGAAGGCTTAAGATCTAAGAGTTTCTCATCACGGCCTTCTCTTTCTACAGCTCTGTTTTGACTCTTGTTTTGAGCTGTTTTTCTTCTATCAACTGGTTCAGATTTTGATCTAATTAGAACCAGATTTACTTCTTTTTGACTCAGAAAAAATAAAAAAGATTTGAGTCATTTCTTTTTGAAACTTTAGGTTCAGATTTTGATTTTGTTTGAACCTTTAATTTCTATCCTAAACTATCTACTGATAAGCCAAGATTAAACAGTTTGGCAAATCGAATTCACTATCCTATCAGCAGAAAATTTAAAGCTAATTAGTCAAGTTTAGGCTGTTTGACTAACTGGAAGTGTGTTATTCAGGAGTGCCATTTAAACTTGCACACTTTCAGAATTTGTTTCTCTCTCTCTCTCTCTCTCTCTCTCTCTCTCTCTCTCTCTCTCTCTCTCTCTCTCTTTTGGTATGGGGCTATACCTTTCTTGTTTTCACCATCTTCCCTCTTTTCTTTCTTTTCTTTTCTTTTGTATTTTTGATTTTTCTAACTTTGAATGCAACGGTGGATGAGATATTTACAATGAAAAAGATAAAAATCCTTCAAAACATAGCATTGATCAAGAGAAGTAACGCTTAAGCATCCTGCCATTGACAGGACCTCCAAACAATTTTGCTCCATTCAATTCCTGCAAGAAAAATGCATTGTTACCAGCAGCTGAATGAATAGAGTAAGGGCCAAGACATAAGTTGTCAAATTTCCCATGCTTGCCCTTTTCTTCCCTCCTTGAGTCCCACTTTAAATCTTTGTCCCCAATCTTGAAATTGTTGGCTTTTTTTCTTCTGTCAAAAATCTTTTTAATGCTGATCTGCTTCTGCAATGCTTTGTTATAAACTTCCTCTCTGGTTTGCTGAAGATCAATGGTCTGATTTATTCTTCTGATCATGTCATTATCTTCAGTTTTCAACTCTTGAATCAACTTCATCACTGGTACACCAAGGCTATTTGGAAAAATTTCATCAGTACCATACACAAGCTGAAAAGGTGACATGCCAATATATTTCTTCAAAGTCAATCTGTTAGCCCAAAGTGCATGAACCAGCTTTATGTGCCAAGACTTTTTTTTGTCCTCCAATAGTTTCTTGATTATGTTCACTAAGATTTTGTTTGAGGATTCTGCAAGTCCATTACCTTGAGGGTAATAGGCCGTGGAATGCCCCAAAGTTATGTGATATCTATGACAGAACTCAACCATCTTCTTTGATCCAAATGCTGCTACATTATCAGTGATAATCTTGGTAAGACAGCCAAATCTGAAGAGAATATTAGTCTCCATAAATTTTATGATAACTGAATCATTGACCTTCCTACAAGGAATGGCTTCTATCCACTTAGTGAAATAGTTTGTGGCAGTGAGAATCCATATATGTTGAGCATAAGATGGTGGATGGATTTCTCCTGTGAAATCAAGTCCCCACATTTGAAAAGGGGCTTCAACAGTGATTGGATGCAGAGGTACGGATAGCAGTTTTCTTTTGCCTTCAAATAGTTGGCATTTATGGCAAGCAATAATCATCTTGTGTATATCAGGAAAAAGAGTAGGCCAATAGAGACTAGCCCTCAAGATTTTGTTACCTGTTGTCTTCCAATATAAATGACCTCCACACTCTCCTTCATGGAACTCGTGCTTATCTTTCTCTACATCAAACTCAGGCAAAAATTTAAGCAATAGAACACTTGCATTTTTCCAATAAAGACATTTATCTATAATGCAATAGTTTACAGCTTTTAACTTCAAGAACCTTGCCTTTGTTTTTTTCAAACTAGAAGGTGTATTTAAATTAAGCAAAACATAAAGAATATCAGCATACCAAGGAGAATTCATGAAATGGTATTCAATAATGGGAGTTGAGAATTCTTCTTGGTCATCCAAAGCGTTAATCATATTAATATCAAGAACTTCAAAATTAGATTCAGCCATCAATCTAGCTAGACCTTGGCCTTTGATGCGTTTAGTGGGTTTTATCTCTAAGTCATATTCAAGAATAACAACAATCCACTTAACCTCTCTTACCATCCGGGTCCTGTGTTATAATGTCTTTAACAACTAAGTTTGGGACGAAGGCAATGATGTGCGAGTGAAGGATGTACACCCTGAAGTCTTTCAAAGCTTTAACCAAAGCAAAAGCTTGCTTCTCCATAATGTTATACTTAAAATAGGAATCCCTCAATGCCTTGCTAAAGAATGCAATAGGCTTCTCTTGTCCTTGTGGATTTTTCTGCAAAAGGACAACATCTATGGTATGTTCTGATGCAAATGAAAAAATATAAAAATCTTTTGAAAAAGTAGGACTTATTAGAACTGGTGTTTTGGTTAATGTTTGTTTCACCAGTTCAAAGGAATTCTTTGCTTCCAAGGTCCATTTTACCCCTTGCTCCTTATTTGATGTGTTTGTGATATTCCTAAGGAGCTCAACCAAGTTGGGGATGAACCTTCTCAAAAAGTTGATCTTCCCGATGAAATATTGCAACTCCTTAATGTTTCGAGGATGAGAGATTTGCAATATGGCCTTGATCCTCTTTGGATCTATCTTTATACCCTCCTCAGAAATAATGTGCCCAAGAATTTTACCTTCTTGGAGACCAAATAGTGTCTTCTTAGGGTTTAAAGATATCCCAAACTTTCTGCATTTCTCAAAAACTTTTCTTAAATGTTCCAAGTGTTCTTCATCTGTTTTTGAAACCAAAGTAACATCATCAAGATAGATAATGATGAAGAAGCCTAGTTCCTCCGAGAATGCTATGTCCATGGCTCTTTGAAAAGTTGCTCCAACATTCATTAGACCAAAAGGCATTTTCACATACATGAAACTACCCCATGGTGTAGTAAAGGCTGTCTTTAATTGATTAGTAGGGTGAACTAAAATCTGATTGTACCCTGAATAGCCATCAAGCAAAGAAATTATTTTAGACCCTACCACCCTTTGTAAGATGTGATCCATCTTGGGTAAAAGTTAGTTGTCTTTTAATGAAGCTTTCTTTAAGTCTCCAAAGTCTATACAAAGCCTGATTTCTCCAGTTTTCTTCCTAACAGACACTGGATTAGATACCCATTTAGAATATCTAATAGGGACAATAATACCAGCATCATACATTTTCATGATTTCCTTCTTAACCAATGGCAACTGGATAGGATTTATTCTGCACAGCTTCTGTTTGAATGGTTTTTGGTTTTCTTTAAGAGGGATTTTGTGTTGTATTATTTCAGTGTCATAGGATTTAAGATCTTCATAACTCCACCCAAAAACATCAGAAAGCTCTTTAAATAGCTCAATGTATTTGAGTTTAATGTGAGCTGGCAAATTCTTGGATAGTTTAATCATTTTTGGCTTAATTTTGCTGCCTATATTGCACTGTTCCACTTCAGTCTCTATAGGTTCCAGTTTTTTCTTTTTGGCCACATCGTCAAAATCAAACTACTCTTCTAAAGGTGCTAGACCATTAGGAAAACTTTCATCTTTACAGTGTAGAGTTTCTAACTATTCTGTTTCAGACCCTGCATTCATTTCTACTTCGTTTTCAAGTTCGCTAGATAACATATTTATATTAGCAAGTTCAAGAGAGGGTTCTTCTTCACCAAGAAAATTTTCTTCACTGTAGTCTGTATCATAATCTGAGTCTGAACTTTTTAGTTCGAATTCATTTATGAATTGCATGAAGTATTCTATTTGTTTGTCATTTTCAAACACCTGCCAATACTTCTTATTATGAGGCATAGCTGGTCTGAATTTTATCTGAGTGGTGCAGTCTTTGGTCTCATATGGCGTTAAGCATGTCCTAGCTGTAAAGGCTAAATTGTGGGTGGCTATATTTCTTTTTCTTGGGACAAAAATTAATTTGGAATCCTCAAAGGTTTTCAAAAGTTCCATGACATCATTTTGGTAGGCCCTAAGTCTAGGATGATCTGCGTTATACTCCGCATTGAATTGCCTAATGACTAACTCTGAATCCCCATATACGTTAATTCTTTTGGCTCCTAACTTTTTCAATAGATGTAAGCCTAAGAGAAGGGATTCATACTCTGCTATGTTATTGGAACACTGAAAGTTTAGTTTACAGAAAATGCTTTCTATGTGGTTATTTTCAGTGTTGGTAATCCAGACACCTGCACCAGCGTTAGTTCTAGTGCATGACCCATCAAAATACATACTCCACAGAAGACTATTTTTAATTTCATATGTTTGGTGAATGTCCTCTTCAACTATTGTGCTTTCTGATTGTTCTTGAGTATCAGCACTCAGTTGAATTTGTTTCATTTCCTCAAATATATTATTGGGTTGAGGACTGCTTTCTTGATTCTCAATGTTTAAGAGCAAAGGACACGTACTTCGTAGCTCAAGACCTATGTTTTGTTTGCTAGATTTTATAGGTTCAGCAAAATGTTTTGACACTTCTGCGTTGTGTTTATCTTCCTCCCTATTAGCCATTAATTTTGTTAAAGTGACTTGTTCACTGAGTGTTTCATCATTAAACATAATAAAATAATCAAGGTCTGTGTTTACAGAATACAAGGGAGAGTTTTGTGGTCCGTCTTGACTTGTAACTATGTACTTCATATGGGACTCCCTGTAGAGTCTTCTGTTCTGATTGAAAACATGATAGTCGCATAGGTCATGTCCATCTGCATAGTCCCTTGTAACTTGGCCCCCCAAGATCATGATAATAACATTCCATAATTTGGGGGCACATCAGCCACAACAATATCCATGACTAAACATTTGGCTATAATTTGGGCTAAGTTAACACATAGGTATTTGATTAATCCTAAACATTTTACTCAGCTTGAGTCAAAGAAATACAGGTCCTTGTAAGGACTGGTGATTTGTAAACCAAGGCTCTCCATTACAGCTTTTGGCATTAAATTATGAGAAGCCCCAGAATCACGCATAGCATTGTGCAAAATTTTGTCATGAACGTTTAAACTCACGTAAAAGGGAGGAACAGGTCCCTCTTGATACATACCTTCAATATTTGGACCGAAAATAAGCTCTTCTTGGTTGTCATTAAGATTGACTATATCCTCATTTTCTTCTATATTTAAAGCCTTCAAAATTTGGGTCCTATATACATGTTGGGCAGCTAACTCAGTGAGGGGAACAAAGATTTTGATCTTTGAAATTTCCTGCTCTAGGCTTAAAGGAATTTGGTTCTTTGATGAACTTGTTTCAACCTTATTAGCTGTCACTCTATCAGCAACATCAGCTTGCTGATTTGTTCTATTTACACTTGACAAAATTGTTTTCACAGGAGTACTAGCTGAAGTGCTAGTACTACTAATGTCTACACTGTGTTTTTCATTGTTTTGAGTGCTTTTCTCTTTACCATTATCAGAAAATAAAGCCACTATTTTACCCTTTTGTTTAACCATTTTAGGCTTAGTTGTAGTGTTGTTTTGTGACGATTTGTTAGAGGTTTTTTTGTTGGGGGTTTGTTGACTGGTTTTGCTTTGAAGGTCATATTCTCTTTGAGATTCTATGATGACATTTTCCATGTCTTGATAATAATTTTCATTATCATCTCTTTTGTCATCATAAGGTGTATAAAGACCTTGTTTTTTATAATAATGAACTTCAAAGTCTTCATCCTCTACCCCAAACATATTGATATCATCTTCCTCTCTTATTTCATTTGTCTCCTCAACCTCACTTACATAATTTTGATGAAAGGGAGGGGTGATCTGCTGATCATCTTCCCTAGGCCTGTTTGGAGGTTGGTTCCTTCTAAAATTCTGATTCTAGTTCTGATTCTGGTTTCTATTTTAAGGAGCATTTTGATTTTGGCTTGCTTGTGCTCTCTTGATTATGCTCATTTCTTTCATCATTTCTTCCATCATTCTCTCCATCTTTGAGTTGGAAGTGGAAGGTGAGGATTCCTCTCTAAAGGACACTCTCTTTTCATTTTTCATTCTTGCTCTCTTTTCCATTAAGTTGACCTCCACAAAAAGAGCACCTCTTTGCATATCTTCAAGACTTGCAAAATCTCTCTCTCTCAGCTGATAGTCCATCTCAGGTTCAAACCCTTCAGGAAACTTGTTTAAAGCTGAGCCTTGTGGAGGTTTTAGTTCTGGGGAAAGTGCATTATACACACTGTTGAATCGAGTGCAATAAGCTTGCACACTTTCCCCGGTGTTTCTATGGAGGTTATTGTAATCAGAAAGGACTTGGAGAGGATTCTTATTCACTTCCCATTTGTTTAAGAAAGTTTGATGGAAGGCTTGGAGATGGGGGGTTAAGCCTTTAAACCATTTTCTTACTTCTCCCCCCAGAATTTGAGAAAATACTCTAATCTTGACAGAATCATCATCAATTTCATTTCTGTCAAAGTAGTTGTTCATCTTGTCCACATGTTGTGGTGCAGTTGTGGCATTGCTAGCATCATATAATGGAATTTTGGACTAACAGTCCTGTGGAAGATTGACTAATGGTGCAGGAAGGACTAGGGGAGCATATCATGCTGCCATGATATGTGGTGTAGGTGGATTTACAAAGAGTGGAGTAACAACAGGAAAAGTGGACTGAAGTGGAGTGGTTTGAACAGTGGATGTAGGGTGAGCAAAAGTGGATGGACCAGGAGTAGATTGCTAAGCGGATCTTGGGTGAGAGACACCCAAGTTGTGAAGGAAATGTAAATCATGAGGTGTTGTTTCTCTGCTGCCGAGATGTTCACTTGTTTCCAGGGATGAAAGTGAAGACTCAAAATATAACTGATCTAAATCACCAAGAGACCTAGTTCTAAAGGGATTTACTAAGTCAACTTGTGATTTTTGTACAACTGTAATATTTTCAGGAACTGAATTAGCTCTCAAGGGTGATCTAAAAAAAGTTGAAAATATAATCTTAGGAGACTTCCTAAGGATACCTTATGGGTTATCAACCACTTCAAGTGGATCAGGGTCAGGATAGGCTCTAGTATGAATCTTTCTAGGAGCCACTATGTTGTGTTTTTCAGACCCAAATAAACAAGAAAAGTTCAACCAGGTATGACAGTCTTTAAAAGGTTAGCTAATCTGTTTGCACAAATTTTAATCTTACAGTCCTCTAACTGAGTTTGAATGATATTACATTGATGAGGGTTCTTCCAAGTGGAGTCTTAAGGTCTGTTCAGGATTGTGGAGTCACCAAGTGGAATTTTTTATCTCTTTTCAGAGGTAAAAGATTTTATGGTCCACTACCATTTTTATTTGATACCAATCTGAAATATTTTTAGGTTTTTTCGATTTATTTTTCTATTGTGTGATTTCTAAGAATGTCCTGACTCTGTTTCAAAACTTAGCTACAGTTATGATACAAAGAAAGTGTACTCTTATGTCTAAGCCAACTGATTTCTCAAGGTTAGATAAAGTTTTATGAGAATCCTAGGGTCTACCTCGTTTGTCACTGATTCAAACAAGTTTCATCATGATTACCATTTCTTTGGTAGTGCTTGAAAAGGCTGCTTTTAACTCAAGTTTTATGAAGTGTTTAAGGGAACCTGAGGTGAACATCCAACTGGTCCCCAGTGGAGTCGCCAGAAATGTTAGTTCCCTATAATCAACAAGATTGGCAAAAGTTCGATCTCAGGGAGAAACATCGTTTCAACCACTTTGGGATTCTAGGATCTAGCCGTCCTGAATTCGGAGAGGGATCTCTCCAATAAGTGCAAAGATGGATTTGTCTTTGAAGTTTTGGGTAATGATATTAGGCTAGTTATGAAGTCCAAGGGTTTGTTTTATTTTTGGATGGTTGAGCATGATTACTGTTTGAGGTAAAATCCTAAATGTGAAGAGTTTCAAAGGTGAGAAGTTGCAAGCAATCAGAATAAGCTTCGGCCAAAAAGATAGATAGTTGCAGGTGTTAGTACATTGGGCTATGGAGTCATAATAGGGTTTAATTGGAACAACAAGAGGCAAGAGTGGTCCATGGGGCACGTCATCTATGTCTAAGGATCTCTTTGAAGATTGATTTATGGAATGAAATGATACAAAAAGAAGGAAAATTAAACATATGTAGAACAAAGAGCAGCCCAGGATCTGATAAGTACTTTTAAACTAGTCAGCCTTTGACATTAACTCAAGAAGAACATAAAAGCAAACTAGGATCTGGTAAGTACTTTTAAACTAGCCAGCCTTTGATACACTTTCAATAGAAGACACTTTAAAAACAAAGGGAAACTTGAAGGCAACTGTTGGAATAGAAACTAGCGGGTCGGGCTCACCACAAATCCTCTACTAGCTCTGCTTTTCTTGGTTGCTTTCAAGACAAACACAAAGACAACACAGAATGGCCTAAGATCTGGTAAGTACTTCGAAACTAGCCAGCTTTTGACACATTCCAAGGGAAACATTCAGACAGTTGTGAAGATAAAACTGGGACCAGGGCTAACCATATCGTCCTTAGTTCATCTTCACTTAACATATACTGAACATAACATTTAAAAATAACATTCAGCTAAGACAATAAGATGAGGGAATTCCAACATTCAACTGAATTAAATCATTCCTAAAAAACACATGTTGGAAGAAAACATTCAGATAAATGTTTTCAGTCAGAGAAGGTTACTGATATACAGTAGGTCCTAACTCTATGCATGTTGTTCTTTATAAGAGAAAATGAAACAAAATGGAAACAGAAAACAAAATAACAAGTTACAATGAGAAAAACATCACCGTCAACATAGACCAGGATCCCATAAATCAGCTTGTATTAATGCTCCAAACCAATTACAGCTTCAAGTCCACTGCTTTAGTTTAGCAATCATCTACACATCTCAGCATAACTTATCTATCACAAGTAGAGCTCCAAGAGCTAGTGAACACTATTTACAATTAGAAGTTTTAGCTCAAGTGTATATCAAAGTTCTGCAACCAACAGTTTCTCACTTTATACAGAAGTATTTATAGAAGAATGAGGAGGTGAGATCTAATAAAATATCTCTCAAGACAATTAATACAGATTCAAGACTTCTCGGCCTTTTAGGGGCTCGATGGAGAAGTGTACAGGTGTTTCACTGTATTAACTATTTTACAATTAAGATTAAAGCTCGATGGGAGCTTTTATTGACTTTTAGGCTCTGTGTAATGTTTGGAGTAACTCTACAGATATTTCTGCATTTATTTCCTTGCAGAAGTAACCCCCTGGCTATGCTGGAGGTGAATATCTTCATTTAATCAATAACTTCGGCCTCTGTGTTGAATGCTTTGAGGCATAGGTGGCACTTATGGTAGCTGAGGAATCAATTTGCCTCAAATGTGGTGGTGGAGGCCTCTCTGCCTATTAAACATTTATGATTTTCTTTAATTGTGTTTTAACTATGGGAATTAGGCTTTTGATAATCATTCTTAGCCGTAATTCCCATATCTGTCTTCAATCTTCTGCTCTGCTCTGTTTTTCAACACTGATACTCTTTTAACTGTGTGTTAAATAAAACAGTGTCTTGTCGATGTGCAGGGCCGCGTTGGGCTTTTAACGGCATCAATGCCCACGGAACATCGATGAAACGTTGAATCTGTCCCTTGTGAATGGTTTCTATTGCTAATTGAAAGGCACGGGAAATGTCTTTCTCGGCCTTCATCATTTCTTTTGAACAAATGAAAAAACCATTAATCCCTACAAACATACACAAATCATTAGAAAATCCTGTGTTTTTCTGGTTTGTACTGCTTCAGAAGGCGGGGAAGGAGCGTAGCCATTGGATGAAAGCATCCAACAATGGAGATTTAGGAAGTGGAGGTTATAAAAGAGCGGTGAAATGAACGATACGGGGTGATTTTGGACAGTCTGATCTGGACACGTGAATGGTCCAGATCTAATCGGCAGATCGCAATCGGAGGATCGACAATCGGGGGTGGTAAATAAATGCGACGATCGAGAAAATGCGATGCGATTGAGAAATGCGATGCGATTTTGCGTGGGCCGTTTGATCGGCTTTCGATAAACAGCAGGGATTTCTTTCAGAACGAACCGGCGGAAACCCTTATGATATATGAAAAACCCGAAGTTTTAATATAAAAAAAGGTTTTTAATGGATCGGGGGGCGGAAAGAATATATATAAAAAGGTCTGGTGCTCGATTGCAGGGCCTTTGGATGTATGAAATGTGATAGGCCCGGGGCTTAATAAAACAAAGGCCAATAGCAATCGGAGCCTCGAGCCTGGTCTTTTTAATCCACCCATTGGAAATTTTGCAATACGATTGGCGCCTAGGGTCTTTAACATTTGGGCCCGGGGAAAGTCATATGAAATAATGGTGGGGCGGAAATAACATATATAAGACCCAATCGCATCAGAACTTTTGATGTGGGTCTTTTTGATCAACCCATTGAAATTTCTCCGATTGCGATTGCGTGATCGGTCTTTCAATCTACCCATTAAAATATTTAACACGTGATTGTGATTTTTAGACCAAAAGTTAGGATAAATGGGTTTTTGTATTTACAAAAGAAAAAATAGATCGGGCATGGTTTATTCAATGCTTTAAGTGCGGAAGGCAGACCCACTGGATATTTATATAAAAATAATATGATCGGGGGTTTTTATAGCACAAAGGGTGATTGCATCGGAACTTTTTCGTAACATGAAACTTACGCACCATCGAAAGTTTCCGATGCGATAAGCGCAATATCGGTTTAGCACTTGGTTCCAATCGTGTGGGCATGTGGGGGGAAGTGGTTAGGACTTAGCCCAAGGGGGCTTAGGTCCATAGTAAATAAAACTTGTTTTTTATGAATTTTTCAAAGTTTTTCAATGGAATTTGATGGTTTCGGTAAGGTTAAAAAGTGAGTTTTTAACCTTGTAAATATGATTTTCTTCAATGGAAGAAGGGAAAACATGAAAAATAGAGGAATTTTATGGAGAAAAGGGGAGCAAATGAAGGTTAATTTTGGAAGAGGGGGAGCGGAAAAATGATGGTTTTGTAGCGGTCTTTCTCATGAAATCAGCAGAAATTTCTGAGTATAAAATGGGGACAAAAATGAAGATTTTGGACAGAGGCATGAGGCCTTTCAAGAGTCTTCAAGATCCAACAATTTCTTAGCAATAAAATTTGTTCTTTGAAGGCTCAAAAAGTCTTAGCCACCTTTTTCTATAACAAATTTTATAGGTGGCTAACAGATAGTCATACCTCTTGGTCTTCTGCCTTCTCATTTCTTTTTAGCTCACTCAGAAAAATGTAACTGTAGGTGCTTATTTTAATATTACAGTGGGATTTAGTTTTCTTCCGGAGACTTGCCAATGCATCACAACCAATAAAAATCAATTACAACATTTACATTCACATTTTCGGTTACACACTTCAATTTCACTCAGCTCCTTTTCTCGATTTTGGCTTTACTGGATTTGTCTTTTCTGCTGCTGTTGAGTGCCTATTCTATATAATTTGGTTCACCTGTGTGTCTATTCATCTGTTCACTGTACTTGTGTGCACTAGCTACATATATAACTATTTTTTAGGTTTTATTCTCAAAATTTATATATGAATCTGGGCGATGTCTATTCATTACCAATCTCTGTTCTCGGGCTACCTGCTTACATTATCTGTTCATATATGAGCTTAAACTTAATGGTTGTAACTCACATTACAATTTCAATTCATCCTTTTCCCTGTACAATTTTTGCCATTGTCTCTCTCTCTTTCGTTCTCTCATTCATCAACCTCACTCCCTTTTTCGTTTTCTCTTTTATTCAGTTCCCTGTTCATTGCAGTTATATAACTGTTGTATGTACAACTTCCTTTTAATCAACCATAAAATAACTCTCGACGTTTTTATAAAACCTTTTTAACAACACGGATATATCAGTACTCACAATATTTATCATGAACCATCAACAATAGAACCTTTGGTTTTGTATTTATAAGAAACCCTTTGACTCATTAAATGCACATTCCAAATTTTTCATTCTCATAAAAACAAATATCTTCTCCCCAATCAAAATTTTTATAACCTTCTTAATAAACCTTGGGTTTTATATTAACGAACAATCAACGCTAGTCTCTGATAGATTTGGGCCCCACAGGTCTATAAACCCTTCTTCTCTATTTTCCGATGCGCTTAATCACAACTTGAATACCCCCAATGCGATGACTTATTGTTCACCTTATGTTGTCGATGCGATGTATTACTGTTCACTCAATTGTGCCGATGCGATGAATGGTTTGCTTTGATGCGGAACTCAAACATGTATAGATCATAGTTTATAAGCCCATCGGGTCCAGTTCTTCATCACAATCGCAATCTTTTAATATATTTCTCCGATGTTCTGCTTCTGTCCAATGCGATGAACGGGTCCGGAACTCAAACACACATATGAATCATGACTTATTGATCCATCAGGTCTGCATTTCAATTGGAACTCTTGTCAATATGTTCTGCTGCCAAAACTTTTCTCCGATGCGATTAACCACTATGCTGATGTGATTAGGCTGGAACGCAGACATATAATATCACAGTCCATAATAGATCGGGTCTGCTTCTTTCATCGCAATTGCAATCTATTTTTAACCTGTTCCAATGTCAACTTTTCCGATGCGATTGGATTGCTTCTGAACACTTCCGATTGCGATTGATTGCAATCGCGACTTTTAGTTGTGATATCTGATGCTCGAATGCTCCAATGGTTCACTACTCATTGATTTATGATTCTCCACTTCCGATTGTGATTAATCGCAATCACAACTTGCATTTGCATGTTCCAATGCCCTGCTCCTTCTCCGATGCAATGAAACACTGTTTACCAGAACTCAACCATATATGAATCATAATTTATAACCCCATCGGGTCTGCATCTTCATCGCAATCGCAACTTCTATTGTCATGCTCCACTACCACACTTTCTCCGATGCGATTGGGTGAGGGTCCCACCATACAAGACTTTGTTTGTTTTAAAGCCAAGCGAATAAAACTTTGGTTCTTTTGATCTCGCGCGAAAAGATATAATACATATGCTTCGTATTATACCTTTGGTCCCTTGTCCATAAAGTGCTCCATATAAGTATATATATAGATATATATATGCTTTGGAAATTTATATATAAGGCGCAGCATATGTATCGCACTGCATATATATAAGTTTCCAGTTCCGCCTTAATGTAACCTTCAGCTGGGGTAATTATTCTCGAATTTTTGTGTGGAGGGGTCCCACCTTCTGGTACTTCGTATATAGTGCATTGCGCATATATATATACTTTTCTCTTTGTAAAAAAAATGCTTAGTGTATCTTCCAGCTGGACTCTGCCTCTGCCTCCATAACGGCTCTGCCTCTACCTCCATTGCTTGACCATTTCCTCTCTGCCTCTACCTTCGTTGTGCCTCTGCTGCTCGACCTTAGCCTCTACTGCTCGACCGTTTCATCTCTTCCTCTGTATTCACTGCCTCTGCCTCTGTCTCTCTTTTTACTACCCTGTCTTTGTTCTTCTTATGCTCGTTGTAAATGTTACATGTTGTCTTCTGCTGCTGTCCTTTGCCTATCTCTGCATCTGCTGCCTTCTTTGCCATCAATGACAATATTTCCAATAGCACTAACAAAAATAAGGGACTACATTGGTAATATAGGGCCCTAACATGCCCATCTTCTTCAAAAAATTGGGTTCCTCAATGCTTGAGCAGTTCTAGATGCTTCTATATAAAATTATCATCCTCCCATGTGGGATCTTTAGTGGGTAAGTTCTTCCACTTGATGAGATACTATGAAATTGATCAATTTCATAGTTGTCCAGTTCTTGTTTACATGAATGCTTTAGGTTCCAATATGATTTTTCCTTCCTCATCAAGTTCTAGATATATTGTTTGAACCAGAATTTTGACACCTATAACCTTTTTTAAGCATGAAACATGGAAGCTAGGTGCACTTTGGAAGGTGCAAGAAGCTCCATTTGTATGCCATAGTACCAATATTTTGCAATACCTTGTAAGGTCCATAGTACTTTGGAGATAATTTATTATCCTTCTTAGCTTTCTTGAGGGAAATTTGTTTGTATGGTTGTAGCCATAAAAATACCTAGTCTCCTACATCAAAACTTCTCTCATTGCAATGTTGATTTGCATGTTGTTTCATTCGATTCTATGGCAAATTTAGGTTATCCTTTAAGATTTGGAGAACTTGTTATTGATGCTCGATGTGATCTTACACTACTTGAACCTTTGAATTTTCTCTAAAATATTATGTTATGGATGGTGGATGATATCCATAAAGTGCCATAAATGGGGTAATTTTTGCAGAAATGTGGAAGGAAGTTTTATACCACATTTTAGCCAGAGGTAACCAATTTCCCCATTGTGTTTTTTTATGAGATACAAAGCAACGAATATATCCTTCCAAAAATTTTCTCACTATCTCAGTTTTTCCATCGGATTGAGGATGATAATATGATCTATGAGCTAGTTGAGTTCCCAAACAAGAAAATTATGTCCAAAAATTTCCATTGAAAATGGGATCTCTATCACTTACAATAATATTTTGATTTCCATGTAGCTTTGGAATTGCTTCCATAAATGAAGTACCAAATGTTCTCGCTTTAAATGGACGAGAAAATGCAGAAAAGTGTGCATACTAGGTAAGCCTATCAACTACCACCATGATGACATTCTTTCCTTCTAAATTAGGTAAAAATGTCATAAAATCCATTGAAACATCTTTTGAACGTTGATTTGGAATGGATAAAAGTTGTAGTAGACCTGGGGTCTTAATTGTCTAAACTTTGTTTTCCTGGCAAACCAAATATTTTGCCACAAACTTTTGAATATTAGATTTAAGGCCATCCCAAAAAAATTCTCTCTTCATCCTTCTGTAGTTTTAAAAAATCCAGTGTCCTTCTAAGGGAGAGGTATGCAATTCCAAAATAATATTTTGTTTTAGTTGGGAATTTTTACAAAGATACAAGTGATCTTTGCACCATAAGGAATCATTTTTACAACTAAATGTATCAGATGTACTCGGAGCTTGCTACAACTTTTCAATGAGTATCCACACTTCTTCGTCATTCTTCCTTTCCTCCCTCGCTTCAGTTATCCAATCTAGTTGGATAATAGAAATGGAACAAAGAAATGATTCCACATCCTTATCCTTTCTTGAGAGTGCATTTGCAACAAAATTTAGCTTCCCTTTTTTGTACATGATTTGAAAGTCATAACCCAACATCTTTGTGACCCATTTTTGCTGCTTTTGTGAAGATCGCCTTTGTTCCAAAAATTATTTAAGACTATCATGATTATTTTTTACTTTGAAGTGTCTTCCCATTAGGTAAGTTCACCATTTATTTAGTGCATTAAGTATTTTCAACATTACCTTCTCATAAATATATTTCTATAAATACTTTCCTCTGATTGGATGACTTTCAAAAGTAATGGGTCTTCCTTCTTTCATTAAAACAACACCAATTCTAGTTCCTGAGGCATGACATTCCACAATAAAGGTTTTTGTGAAGTCTAGCATAGCTAAGACCGATGCTTGGAACATTGCCTCTTTAGTATGTTCAAAGGTATTAGTTGCTTCAAGAGTCCATGAAAATGCATATTTCTTCAATAATGTTGTTAGAGATGTTGTTATTTTCCCATAATTCTTAGCCAACTTTTGATAATAGCTTGTTAACCCTAGAAATCATTGCAACTACTATATGGTTATGGAAATTTCAATTCCTTGATGGCTTTAATTTTGTTAGGGTCTACCTTAACACCCTCTTAAGATAAAATATGACCCAGATATTCCACCTCTTGTACTCGAGAGAAATATTTGGAGTTTTTTCATATAATTGTTTCTCCTCCAATAGTTTGAGCACCCTTTCAACATGTTGAACATGATCCTTCCAAGACCTATTGTATATTACTATATCATCAAAAAATACTATCACAAATTTACTAAGGAAGGGTTTGAAAATACAATTCATCAACCATTTTTGAACTATAGAAGGTGCATTGGTAAGGCCAAAAGGCATGACCAAAATATCATAATGACCCTCATGAGTTTGAAATGATGTTTTGAGAATGTCTTTAGTATTAATTCTAATTTGATGATATCCCCAGTGGAGATCCAACTTGGTGAAATAAATTGCTCCATGTAATTCATCCAATAATTCATCAATCACAGGAATGGGAAATTTATCTTTAATAATGCGCTTATTGGGCTCCCTATAATCCAGACACATGTGCCATGATCCATCATTCTTGTGAACCAATACTATTGGAGCAGAGAAAGAACTTTGAGTAGGCCGAATTATACCAACCTCTAGCATTTCTACAATCATACGTTCAATTTATCTCTTTTCGACATAAGGATATATAGAAGGCTTGGTGTTTGGAGGAACACTTCCTGGAATCAATGAATAGCATGATCATGATCATGAATAGGTGGGAGTCCTTTGGGGGTTTCAAAATTTGTGGAATGATTGTCCAAGACTTTTTGGATATCTGGAGAAATAGATGATTTTGATGTTGGAACTTATAGTGATCATAATTGTGCAATGACTCCTCATTTTTCTTTATTTAGAATATTTGTCATGAAAATGGAGCTTATTATATTTCTCGGCTTTCCTACGATACCCTCTAATTCATCTTAATTTCCTTCTGAAAAAAAATTCAAGAAAAATTCTTGAAAATTAAATGATATTGTCCCCAAAGATTGTAACCATTGTAATCCTATTACAACACCAGCACCACCCATTGTAATGGAAATATTGGAATAGTAAATACATATACCCCCGTGTTTAGCTTGGCAATGTGGAACTTTCCAGAGAAATTTATATTTCGTCCATTTTTCCATTATCACTTCACACTCTGGCGGTGGGTATAGGATGACATTCAATTTCGTGGCTACCTTACAATGAATAAAATTATGGGTACTACCCGAATAAATAACCACTATTACATTTTTCTTCTTGATATGTCCTTCTATCTTGAGAGTTTGAGAAGTGGTAATTCCTACCAAATAATTACAAGATATGGACCTCAGGGAAAATTTTAGGGGCTAATACTCACAGGTGGGCTAATTTTCTATTCTATTTCCAAAAAAGGATTCACCAATTACCTCATTTTCCTGAAAAGGATTTGCCCAAATTTTATAAGAATTTGTTTTTTACCTTAAAAATAGCCAAAATTTTCTAGAGGCTATATAAAATCATTAGAAGCTTGAATATTTGTAATAAAATATCACCAAGAATTTTATAGTTTGCATATTATGGATTAGGAAGATTCGCCAACATTTCTAATCTTTAAGATAAATTTTAATCATTAAAATTTTACCTGGATAGGGTCAAATTCATTTCTTCTTCCTCTAGGGTTGGTTCCTGGTGTATATCCTCTTCTTTTTAACTTTATTGCTCCTTTTCTTCCTCCCCTTCACAATCTATTTAAAATAATTTCTTCTCAGCACAGTTATGACCTTTACTGTATTTTCTATCACAACTATAGCAAAGCCCTTTTGACCTTTTTTTTTCAAACTTTTTTGGTGTCAACATTATATTTTCTGGAAGTCTAGGGGTAGCAACACTTCCATATTTATAGGTATGAGTGGTAGGCTTCCTTGTCACCATAATTTTTCTTTCAAGTTTTCTTTCCAACCTAAATTCCTTCTCCAATGTGTCAGGTTCCCAAAGGTGAACCTCATGCTGGATGTTATCCTTTAGAGTCCCTATGATGAAATCAATCATATATTACCCTGGAATATTATTTACCCTTATATTAAATTTTTGGAAGTCCTCAATCTCCATCATTGAAACATTTTGTTTGAGATTTATCAATTGGTTAAAGAAGGTGTTGCTCTTTGTATCCTCATAATGTGTTATCATTTACTCTGTAAAATTTGACCATGTGACCAATGGTTTATGAGAACAAGGTCATCAATACCATACAATATAATTTCTTTCTAAATATAAAGTTGCAATGTGTACCTATTGTGTGTTTTGCGTATTATGGAGCTCAAAGTATTGCTCCATTTGTAGTATCTAAGTTATTAGATCATTGCCATCAAACTTCCTCATATATATATTTGGAATATGGTGCGTCTTAAATCAAACATTAGAGTTTATCAAACCATGATTAAAATTTCCTTTTTTCTCATCATGAGTTTCCTCTACCACTTTTTCGCCATTAGGAAGCTTTTCTTGTAGCAACTTTGCTAAACATTCTTTCAAACCTTCCATGTATTTCTTCAAATATTCCATGTTGCCTTCTATAACATCAATATTAGCATCCATTGCATCCATATTAGCTTCCCACAATCCATCTTAGCTTCTATGCCATTTTTCAAATCATCCATCTTAGCTTCCATGCTTTTCTTCAAACCATCCATCTTAGCTTCCATGGCTTTCTTCAAACCATCCATGTTGCCTTCTATGCCATCCATGTTAGCTTCCATGCCATCCATCTTAACTTCCATGTCATTCTTCAAACCATCCATATTATCTTCCACACCTTTCTTCAAACCATCGATGTTTGATTCCACGCCTTTCTTCAAACCATCCATATTAGGTTCCATTTCATTTTTTGTTACTCTTTACGAGAGAAAAATTTGTTTCACTTGTTACTGTAATTATGATATATCATGCTTCAAACTTATTTTTCAAACAAGACTTATGCAATATTTTAAGAGAATACACACATTTTCCTTACTTTTTAGGAGATCGATATTGAAACTGATGTATCTATGTAATTTCAGATCCCAAATATTTTATATTCAGTTCTTTAGTAGCCCTTTGAATCATCTTTCCAATGCCACAGGTCAAACCTAATTTGGATTCTTCAAGAAAAAGTTATGCCGAGTCTCTCACAATGACGTAATTATGGAATCCTTCCATAGAATGAAGTCATATGGCATGCCACATGTCATTGTTTCCTCCTTCAGCTCCAAAATTTATACAAATGAAACTAAATTCCATTTAATTTCGGCCACATTTTACAGAATTCCAATACAATTCCCAGAGACATAGTTATGACGATTTTCCAAGGTCTCATCTTTGAGATGAAATTCGGGAGCCTGGAAAAGACCTAACATCCAAAAATCATATATCCCAAAATATTTTGAACCAAGATCTAAATTTTTTCCATGAAGTTCCTCTAAATCTCAGCTCAAATGGGTTTTTTGTTTAGCTTCTTAACCTTCATAGAAAAAAAGTACTAGAAAAAATGGCACGATGACCTGTTTGAATTTTCAAAACCATAGAATCCAAAGATTTGATAAGAAATGTTATGAAACCATCTCACAAAATAGAAAAAAAAGATATCAACGACTTAGAAATTAGCCGCTTCAAGGTGAAAACCTCATTTACATTACATAAATGAACAATTATTGGATGACACAAATGAAAAACCCTCCTTTCTATATATAGGAGTCCATGGGGTCACAATATAATCCTAGTCGACCTAACAATAATAATGTAAGGGCACAATAATAAAAATATCGTGAATACAGGGGTACAAGAATAAAAATAAATGGGGCTACAGTAACAACAATAAGGGAATACACTGGTAATATAGGGACATAAAACCCCACATGAAGGTATTCTACACTTCCTCTTTTTGATGTCCTTGTTCTTCTCTCAAGAAAGGTGTCTTCCTGAAGCTCATCAAGGTATTCAGGAGAAAAGTATTCAATAGAAGTAATACAGACCTATTCTCCTTGATCTTTAATATATGTAGGCTCATACAACCTTAAGTTCCCGACATTAACAACATAGTAAATTTGCATGTATAAAAGAAAATCAAGATTGAAGGCATTTTCACCAATATTTTCCAAAATTATGAAAGGGCCAAACATAGTTTCATTTTTTTACATTCCCCTTGACGCCTTTCTTTGCTAATGTGAAGCCAAACTTCATCACCAACTTGGAACTTTTGATCTACACGATGCTTGTCGTGCCTTGCTTTGTACTTTCCTTGGCTTTTTTCAAGGTTATCTTGAAATGTTTGATGTGTCAGTTGGATTTTCTCTATGAACTTCTTAAATTTTTCTATGTCACTATGGCCATCAATAGCACCATCCTTCCCAAAAATGAAATCTAATGGTGATCTTGGAAACTATCCAAGGCAGACCTCAAATGGTGATGTTTTTGTAGAGGAGTGTTTTGCACGGTTGTAAGCATGTTGAATGTAGTGCAAGTATTCATCTGACAACTTAGGATACTTGTTGCAATATCCTCAAAGAAGATGTATGAATGTTATATAGTAATTTGTCACCATGCTCATTTTCCTATCCCTAATCTTTAAAATCCCTATGACATATCATGTGAAATGTTTCTATCATCAAGAAATATGCTAACATATCCCCTTCAAGATCCAAAAAAGACTTCCTTGAAATATTACTTAAGAAACTTGGTCAAAATCCTAGTTTCCTACGTTAGCGTTCTTCCTGGTTCCATGAACAAGCTGATGTCATTTTCACAGTTGTGGCCAAGCACTATTACTGCCCTATGTTATTGTAAAACCGTGATGATCCCCTTTCTTGCAGTGCTTCCTCAAATGGAGGATAATCTTTGACCTCTAGAAACTCAGGGGTGGTGAGTTGGTCATTGAATAGAGATGATAAGGTAGATCTCTACCATTTTAGAGCCTTGATCTCATCCATGGGGGATAATCCCTTAGAAAGTGGGCCTTCCTCCTCCTTTCATGGAATCCCAAACTCCTATCGCTTACTATAAATTCACATCCCTCATTCCCCCAAGTTTAGAGCTTGGTTGAAAATTTTCAAACTTGTCTGAAATCTCATCCCTTTCCATGCTATCATCATGATTAAGCCTCAGTGCACGAGAGAATGAATGCTTTTGAGTTAGGTGAAGGACTCGTATTTTATGTTAGGTCACTATAATACTAGTGTATCCCCTTATTGTTATTAGTGTAACCCCTTTATTGTTATTTTTGTAACCCCATAGTCCCCATATTGCTATTATTTTGACCTATAAAACCCTACTATTGTTATTTTTGTGCCCTTACATTATTATTGTTAGGTCAGCTAGGATTATATTGTGACCCCATGGACTCCTATATATAGAAAGGAGGTTTTGTCTTTTGTATCATCCAATAATTGTTCATTTATGTAATGAAAAGGAGGTTGTATCCTCTAAGTGGCTTATTTCTAAGGCTTTTATCTCTCTTTTCTTCTATTTTTGGAGTTGGTTTCATAACATTTGGTATTAGAGCTTTCGATTCTAGGGTTTTGCTACTCAAAACAGGTCATCATGGATTATTCTCTATAAAGTTTTTCATACAAAGGTTAAGAAGCTGAAATCATTTCCACAAGACACCGAAATTCTGAGGAACATCGTATAAAAATTTCAGATCTTAGTTTGAAATATTTTCAAATATATTATTTGTGGAAGTTAGGGGTTTTGCAGGCTCCCGAATTTCATCTAAAATATGTGACCTTGGGAAAATCATCATAGCTATCTCTCTGAGCATCGGATTTGAATTATTTAGAAATTGGTTGAAATTACATAGACTGTAGTTCCCTTGTATCAATTTCAGAGCTGAAGGAGGAAACGGTGACATGTGGCATGCTGCACAATTTTTCTCTACTAAACGAATCCATAATTAGGTCATTGTGGAAGATTGGGTATAATTTTGTCTTGAAGAATCCAAATTAGGTCAGATCTATGGCATTAGAAAGAGGATTCAGAGGTATGCTGCAAAAGAAAATTTTAGATATTCAAGATCTGAAATCACAGAGATAATTTAGATTCAATATCAAGCTCCTCAAAAGGCAAGAAAAAGGTGTGTATTGGTTTTTCAAGTTGCATAAGTCTTGTTTGAAAAATCAGTTTGAAGTGATTCCAAGGGAATATTCAAGCATAGATATCAGTATTTGGTTCCAAAATTCCCATTAAAATAATTCAACTCCCATTAAGCCCTAAAAAAATTATACTATGATGCATGAATAGGAATAATTGCAGTATGATATATCAAAATTACGATACCAAGTGAAACAAATTTCGATCTTACAAAGAGCAATCAAAGATGACATAGATGGTTTAAAACCAGAAATGAAGGCTAAGTTGGATGGTTTGAAGTATCAAATGGAAGATAATATGGATGATAAAGTAGTGGAAGATCACATAGAGCATCAACAACAAGTTCTCCAACCCTCAAAGGAAAACCTAACTTTGGTGCAGAATCGAATGAAACAAGAGGAATATCAACTTCGCAGTGAAAGAAGTTCTGGAGCAGCCACAGAAAAAAGAACCCAAAAAATATGAACTCGATCAATTTTAGAGTGTGGAAGAACTTACCCGTTGAATATTCCACATGGGAGGACGTGAATTTTATACAAAAGCATCAATAAATAATCAAACATTGAGGAGAACAATTGTTTGAAGGAGAGGGGAATGTTAGGTCGCTATAATACTAGTGTATCCCCTTATTGTTATTAGTGTAACCCCCTTATTGTTATTTTTGTAGCCCTGTAGTCCCCATATTGTTATTATTTTACCCCATAAAACCCCACTATTGTTATTGTTGTGCCCTTACATTATTATTGTTACGCCAGCTAGGATTATATTGTGACCCCATGAAATCCTATATATATAAAGGAGGTTTTTTCATTTGTATCATCCAAGAATTGTTCATTTATGTAATGTAAAGGAGGTTTCCCCCTTGAAGTGGCTTATTTCTAAGGCATTGATCTCTCTTTTCTTCTATTTTTGGAGCTGGTATCATAACATTTTCACCTAAGAATTCCTCCAACATCAAGGCTTGGTTGTAAGCTCTCGTTTTGTAATTTGTCAGCAATAACATCTGATGCTTTCTTTCTATATTTTTATACATGATTGAAAATATTTTGGTACTCCTTGATTCGATAGATAGTTATTGTTTATTTTTATTATGTATTATATCACGTTTTTTGTTGTCTCTTCATCATCCTCAATTATTTGCGTGCCATCCGTAGTAGGAAGCGGGCCTATAAGGATAGCGGATTGAGGCAACCCTCAACAGATCCAAGGATAGCAATTGGGAAAAGGTATTTATGTATCTTTCCTCTTTGCATTGTAAACATTAGTTAAGAAATTTTATTTTAGAAAGAATCTCATGTTTCTAGACCCACTCTGGTGCTATATAGATCGCCTCTCTATGCAGAGGCGATTTATCTTGACAACAGAACTGACAACTCTGTTGGGGAGCTTTAGCCTTTTAGGTCCTCCTTCCCCGAACTGAACTTGGATCGGTTTCATCAGTTTTTGGAATTTAAATTTACTTAGGCCTCTATCAGCTTGTGTAGGGATTGTTAGTCACTTCACTGTGTCAGGTTTTGTGTTTGTGTGACACTCTTTTTATTTTTTCCTTATTTTTAGCGACCGTCGCCTTTTTTTTCTGCATAGTAGCACTAGCAGTGCTGTTCTATATAGTACAAAAATGTTGATTGGCCTTTTCACACTCTTTAGTTTCCCTTCTGATTATCCAGTGTGTCATGGACCTTGAAGGGGACTGTTAGATATCAGTGACCTCCTTGCTATGTGTTTGACTTACCTATCTTCTTTGAGTGAGTCTTTGTCATCTATTTGATTTTTTTGTAAGTTTGGGAACTTATTTTATTTCAAACAGCCTTTGTCTCATGTTTCTTGTCTTGTTTCAAAGAAAATTGGTTTATGATTTGGTCATATTTTCATCTCTCATTTTTTTCCTTCGGTTTAGTGTCAAGCGCAAGATTAAAAAAATTTAGCGCACAATTGTAGAAGAGTGTGTTTTGTCTAAATTCAAAACAAATGGAAGAGATTTTCATTTAGTTTTTCATTTATATTATCTTTATTGTTTTAAGAAGAGTGAAAATAATTTCATTCATGCATTTCTTTGAAGATTTTTTTTTTGGTTCGATTGAAAGAAAAGGAAAGAGTTTTTTCGTTTCTTCTTTTGTTCATTTGTTTTGCTTTTGATTATATTTCAATGTGAAAAAAAAATATCGTGCATCTTACTGAAAACAAAATCATTTTCATTTTTCAATGAGTTCCATTTATTGGCAAAGTGAATTCAATTGAAAATCATTCATTTCGTAACTATGAATGAGTGTTGCGGGCGTTATTGTTGCTGCATTGAGCACATTCTTGCTTCTCTCTTTTCCCTAAATAGTTTATGATTCATCGAAATTGAAACCTTTATTTATTAAATTTCGTCTACACCATAAGGATTTAGGTGACATTCATTTTGAGCCTTCAAACTAAAACTTAATCAAGATCAACTTAAAATGAGCCCAATTTACCTTAAGGATCATTGGAGTTAACGAGAATATTAAATGGTCTAGTCTAGAGATGTGTTCCGACATTGTTAAACATAGGAGCTATTGCTAAGGGTCTACGTTACAACGTGGGGGTGATATCGTGTCCAGCGTATGGAAGTATATTGATGTATGATAAGTATATTTATGGTGCTCTCATAAAACGGTTACACATTAGACACCACTACTATGGCATAGACTCCCACATACCATTACATATATTTGGGGAGACACCACTAGGTTGCAAGCATGCCATAGGTAACCAAGTCAGCCACCTTGTAGATGTGATACATCGAACACAACGTTCGAGGAGATTGGCTGCCATACATTAAGTCCTTGGTTATTTCTCTTTGATTTTATCACTGAGGTGTATGTTTTAGTTCACGGATACTGGGTAAAGCTTCTGCCTAGCACACCCTTTTTTTATATATGTTTTATTAATTCTAAAAATAATTGCCCACAAAAACATCTCACCCATCGAAATCTCCGACGTTTTATTGCTTGGTAAATTGTGATTTTGTTCACCGCATAACTTTTTTATATTATTTTGAAAGGTCATCGTGGTTGAATCCTCCAATTCTCTCACTCCCTCCTATCAGGGATCTCAAGAACCTCCTTTGGAGGTCCCTCGTTTTCCGGTTGGACCCCTTGAAGCACAAGTTCAAGATCTTGGAATTGTCATCAATGTTCAACCCATATCATCTCTAGCATCGCCTGATGATTATCTTTGGACCACATCGAAAGAATCTAATCCAGAAAGCCCTGAACCATCTGTAAATTTCTCATCCTTTCCTCCAAATTCACTCTTTGATCTGATTGTACTCTTGCCTCAGCAACCTTACAATGCTTTTGATCAACCCGGAATCCCTTTTCGTGCTTCTCCGGTAGCGTCTTGCTCTACCATCTGTTGGTTGTTTCATGATGAAATGGAATCTAATGCTGATCATGTTCCATTCATGAGTGCTCCTAAAAGAAATCTTCAAGAAATCTCTGGCTCTTATATCCCAAAATCGTCTTCGTTGGTATTTCCCTCTGAGGGAGAGTTATTCATATCAACACCTCATGATTCAGGTAGTGGAACCAAAATATCGTCTAATCGTGTTGCATCTACACTCCCTCACAGTTATACCTCTTTGGTAAACCTAATTTCTAGAGCTTTTGGTGGTACACACTTATTTTTGGATCTCCTTTCAACAACGGGTATTCCTTCATTTTCTAGATCATTCCTTTTGAATGTGGTCATGGTGTCTCAATCTATTGTTTTACCGACAGTCACCATTGCTCAAATGATCATGTTGTTCGGACCATCTCTCCCATATTCACCATCTATGATTACTTTAGACCCACCATTGAGTGGTAAATCCATGTTTTTTTCAGTGCCTGGGGGGCAGTCTAACCCTCTCTATGTACCTCCCAAGTTGGGTGGGGGGCAACCTAGTTCTGGGTCTATTCTTGGGGAATCAAATAATTATGTTCTGTATTCTCAAGTACAGTGTTAGTTTCAGTCTGTTCATCCTGTCACTAGTGATCAAATGGGCTCTTACCATGTCTTGTTAGGTTCTCAAAGTCAAAATTTTTCATTCCATTAGGTCTTCAAGTAAAAATTTGGTCACCGGATAGTCTATCTAGGGCTATTTCCACTCCTTTCAAAAACAATTTACATGTCATTCCTTGCCATCACTCAGTAGAGTGTACCATCAATTAAAATATCATCATCATCACTTTATTCAACATCATCATGATTTAATTCATTTCGGTGTCTACATTAGGTCATTAGGTTTTCAGTCATCCAAAAATTTCCATTCCATGCATAAAATCCAACAAATGAGGAGTGGTGATAGGTAAATTTGTTCAAATAAGTTTGGATTCAATTGTAATTTATAGTTTCAAATATGTCATAAGTTCCTAATGTTCCTAAAGCTGCAAAGAATTTTTCAAAGCTACAAGTTTTAAAAATAAATTGAAAAGACATGTAGTGGGCCATTCCAAGTGACCATCACAAGTTATAAATGACCAATTCAAGCTCATTTTCTCATTCACCTCATTGAATAAGAGCTCTCTCTCACTTACTGATCAGATTTGGATCAAGGATCTAAGTGATAACTCAAATTTCAAAGTGCTCAAAAGTGTGGTGAACCTACGCAACTGGATATATCTCGTCTTCTTGATTCCAGTGCCATGAATGGTTTGAAAAACCGACACCATATGAAGAAGTTATCGCAATTTGAAAAGTACAGTAAACTAGAATTTTTTGACTTTGACCAAGTTTGATTGGAATTTTGGAAATTTAAAAAGAGAATATTCCTGGAATATTCCTTAGAATATTGCTTGAAATATTTCGTTTGGGCCAGTCAGCTCATGCCAAGTGGCAAATTGTCATTCGACAATGGGCTGTACATTTGAAATTTTGACTAATGAGAGGGTGACACGTGGCCAACCTTAAGGCCACCACGTGTCCCCGGGACTGTGTAATATTTTTTTTTTTACTCAGCCAGGATTGATCCAGTGACCTCTCGCTTGCAACGCCCACGTCTTACTGTTGGTATATACGATGGTTCTTAACAATATACATTGGGGCGTTTAATTTATTGTTTAACCACTTTGTGTTTAGGGGTTTGGAGGGGCCAACCCCTCCCCCATAGGACCTTCACCCCAAGTCCAAGGGCCTAAGCCCTAACAACGGCGACATTTTCTACAATGGTTAGCCTCCGTGTTATTAACTATGACATTAACCTTAAGCTTATCACAAGGCATGGTCAATGTCGTGGTTTAATCCAATGTTAACGTTGGTAGTTAAGGGTTGAAGACTGTGGTGTTAGGACATGTGTCCAACCCCCTAACCCAACATTTATCACTAATGGTTTTCGTTGGCAGAATTTTATTTGGAGTGAAATTTTCCATTTTTAACTAGAGTTAAGTCTAGTTCCTCCAAGTTTGGTGGAGGATTTTTAGGGGTCATTGGGCAAAATGAGTTTAGGCTCTATATTGGGCTAGATTTGACCAATTTTGGAGTTCCAATAGTCAATTTAGACTATCTCAAAAATTCCAGACTCATTTGTGAGGGTTTCAGAGTCATCATAGGACTTATGAGTAGGTTTTTTCTTCAAAGTAGTTTTAGGGGCCAAAAGGGCCACCATGGGCCAGCAACAGTTTGAGGCATAGCCAGGGGAGCTAGAGGCCTTATTCAAAAATTCAGTAGTCAATTTCAAATGTTTCAAATTTTATTGAACTAATGGTGTGATTTTAAGAGCTTGTAGAGGAATTTTGATGGCCCATATGCTTCAGTGAAGTTCGAGGGACCACAAGCGCCAACAAGTGCCACCAATAATTTGAGGCCTAGCCAGGGAAACTAGAGGCCTTATTCAGTAAAGAAATAGTAATTTATAACCTTAATGAGCATTATAAAGTCAATGGAGGGATTTTAAAAATATTTTTAGGACTTCTAGAGCTCTATATGCCACAAATAATTTTTCTTTAACCCGAAAGCCAGGGGGTGCCACCAAGTGTTGAAGGCGAAACCGAAGCAGCCGGAGGCCAATTTCAGCAAACTAATAGTCTATTCTGTCTGTTTTCAAAATTTTGAATCAAATGAAGGGATTTGCAGAGTCATTTGAAGACTTCTGAAGGTCGAAGAGCCATAGGGAATTTCTGGGCAGCCTAGGGCTAACCGTGGATGGAGGCCTATATTGGGGATGAAGTGCTCATTTTGGGAAAATGATCAGTCCATTTTGGAGATCTAACATGTGCTAGAGACAATAGGTGAGGTTTGAAAAATAATTCTGAAGGAGTTAGCACCATGGAGAATCTCAGGGTAGCACAAGAGCACCGATAGAAGGAATCAAGTCTAAGGGAGCCTATATCTGTTTTAAGAGTGATGACAGCCATTAGAGGGATATAATGGTATTCCAAACCCATTGGTTTAGTCTAGTTAGCCTTTGGAGTTGAGTTTGTAACTATTAAAAGAAATTTTCCATAATCCCAAAGAGCCAAGTCAAGATGAAAAGAGGTGAAGGAGACATAGCCCACGATATTCAGGTGAACTCTTATATTAAATTTGTTGTTATGTGTTGATGTTTATTGGTTGCATTATATGGTTGTTGCACATGTTCAATTTCAACAAAAACAAATGGAATTAAAGCACTTAAACATTTAAAAATTATACACTTGTTTCAAGTATAAAATTCCACAAAGTCAAGTATAAGCTAGATCTTTTATTTGTTTAACTGAGTGGGAGGTTCTTGAAAAGCATAAAAAGTCATACAACCCATTTTTATATCAGACTATTCTAACTATTTTTGACATTCTGAATCCATTTAAGGGATTTTCAAAGTCATTTGAAGACTTATCAAGGTCGAAGATCCATAGGGAAGTTTTGGGTAGCCCAGGGCCAACTGTGGAGGGAGGTCTATATTGGAGATGTAGTTCTCATTTTGAGCAAATGATTAGTCCATTTTGGAGTTCTAATATGTGTTGGACACAGTGGGTGAGGTTTCAGGGATAGAAAAATAATTCTAAAGGATTCAGTTTCATAGAGAAGCTCAGCGTAGCTCAAGAGCACCGACAGAAGGAATCAATTCTAAGGGAGCCTAGATATGTTTTCAGAGTCATGAAAGCCGTGACAGGGATATAATGGTATTATAAACCCATTGGTTTAGTTCAGTTAACATTTGGAGTTGATTTTTAAACTTTTAAGAGAAATTTTCCATAATATAAAAGAGTCAAGTCAAGATGATAAGAGCTCAAGGAGACATAGCCCATGATATTCAGGTGAAATCCTAGATTAAATTTGTTGTTATGTGTTGATGTTTATTTTTTGCACTATATGGATGTTGCACATATTTAATTAAAAAAAAAAAGGTACTTAAAGCACTTAAATAGTTAAAAATCATACACCTGTTTCAAGTATAAAATTCTGCAAAAGTCAAGTATAAGCTAGATATTTTACTTTTTTAAATGAGTGGGAGGCTGTTGAAAATAATAACAAGTTATCCAACCCATTTTCAGATTAGGTTGTTCTCAGAGCACTTTATTGCTTGAGTTACAGAGTAATCGCTTTCTTGTTTGCTTGAAAGGTGTTTAAACGGTGCAAAGAATTTGACTGTTTGCAGATTTCTTGTTGCTTGAGTTTGCTAGAGTTTAAGGGAAAGCTACTAATAGCTAAGCCCATAAGAGGTAAATAAGGAAGAAGGCATCTTCCTCAGCCGAAGGACCTCAAGGAAACCCTTGAAGAAAAAAAGAGTTTGTTTGCAAAAGGCTTCTTGAAGAAGAGCTTGAATCTACAACCATTTTGTTCAGAAGCTTTGTCAATAGTTTTTGAAAGATTTGTGAGTTTTGTTGAAGTTCTTTTGTTCATCTTCATGATGAAAAATTCTTCAAGTGAGCTTTCAAAATCCTCCTCCTTCACAAGATTCTTCGATGAAGACATGAAGCGAGACTTCTACATCCTGAAGGACATGGTGCAAATTCTGTTTGAAGATAGAAGAGAAAGCACTAGAATTTTATGAGCAATTGGTTGCTATGAAGGAAGAGAAGGAAGAAATTCTTCAAATAATGCATGATATGGTGATGTAGCTCCATCAAGACCAAGAGGCCTTAACTAAGAACATGCGTGAAGTAGAGGTGATTCACTGAAATTTATCTTCAGTTTCCTCTTCAGATAGATGTGTTGGTTCATTTGAAAAACACACTAGAGGTATAGGGTCCAAGTTAATGTTTAAAATGGGCTATGAAGGCAAGGGTTTAGGCAAGCATGCACAAGTCATGATTGATCCTATTTTGGTTAAGGAAAGACCTAACAAGTTTGGTCTTGGTTATGTTCAATCTAATGGTGAAGACTCCAAAGCTATAAAGGCATGTGAGGCAACTTCAAAGAGAACTTTTGTTGCAAGTTCTAAACCGCAAACATGTCAAGTTTGTTTTCAAGATGATTACCATTGTTTGAAGCCTATTTTCCAGCAAGATGTTGGTAGACATGTAGCTTATGGTGAGCACGAGAGTTCGAACATTTTTCAAGAAATGAACACTAATGTTAGTCTTCAAAGGAAACTAGAACCTCTACAAGTTCATCTCCTCATGAAGGTAAAAAATATGGACATGCAAAACAACTTGCGAGGTATAATTCTTCCCATAGTCAAATTGACTATGTTTCTGCAAGGCATGACAATTCTGCTTGCTTGAATCGAAGAAATAGTTGTTGTGCATATTGTGGGCTATGTAACCATGTTGTTTCAAAATGTTGGAAGAGGATGAAGGCCTACAGGAAATAGTTGAAGTGAAGACTTGCAAATAAGGTGCATAAGAATTACACACTTTGCCAGGAGAGGGGACAGGTTGTTGCCCAAAGTTGGGCATTGCATCCAACTATTCATCCTAAGCACATGAGGCAAGAGGATAGAAATACTGGTGAAAGTGGAACCAAGGATTCCATCATTGATGTAAGAACATATGTTACAGATGAAGAAGATTTTCAGTAGCAAAAGTTGCCATGGAAGTGGCTTGGTAAGAAGTGGTTTGACTTCTTGACACACTAAGAAATACACTCATTGTACATATGCAAATTTTAGTTATGTTTCCATGTTTTCTATTGTAATCTCAAATTCTTTTAAGCGACCTTGGATCGATGATCAAGGAAGAGATGTTCAGAAACCTTCTATCAAGGAAGACAATTCTTGACAGGAGGACAAGAGCATTCAGGAAGGGAAGTGTCGACTACCTGTGAGTTGTGGTTCAAAGGCACTAAGCCATTCAAGGAAAAGTGTATGGAGGCTGAAATGTAAGGGTGTTGTACTCTCATCTACTGAACAGATGAGGAAATTAGTCTTTTGGGGTGGAAAATATTCCCAATGGGGAGGTGTGATCAGATTTGGACCAAGGATCTAAGTGATAGCTCAAATCGCAATTTTTTTGGAAGTGTGCCAAACCTAAGTGACCAAATAGATCTCATCTTCCTAATTCTGGAGCTATGAATTGTTCGAAAAAATGACACCGTATGAAGAAGTTATCATAATTTGAAAAATCCAGTAAACTAAAATTTTTGGACTTTGACCAAGTTTGACTAGAATTTGGGAAATTTAAAAAGAGAATATTCTAGGGAATATCCCTAGAATATTCCTCAAAATATTCCCTAGAATATTTTTTGGGCCAGTTAGGTCATGCCAAGTGGCGAATCATCATTTGGAAAGGGGTTGTACATTTGAAATTTTGGCCAATGACAGGGCGACACATGGTGAGCCCTGAGGCTGCCACATGTCCCCAGGACCGTGTAATAAAATTTTTTGGACTCGGCTGGGATCGATTCAGGGACCTCTCACCTACAGTGCCCATGTCTTACCATCTATATATACGATGGTTCTTAGCACTATACGTTGGCGCATTTAATTTATTGTTTAACCGCTTTGCATTTGGGGGTACGGAGGGACATGTGTCCAGCCCCCTAACCCAACATTTATCACTGACAATTTTTGTTGGAGGAATTTTATTTGGAGTGAAATTTTCCATTTTTAACTGGAGTTATGTCTAGTTCCTCCAAGTTTGTTGGAGGATTTTTAGGGGTCATTGGGAAAAATGAGTTCAGCCTCTATCTTGAGCTAGATTCGACTAATTTTGGAGTGCCAATTGTCAATTTCGACTATCTCAGAAATTATAGACTCATTGGTGAGGGTTGCAAATCCAATCAGAGGACTGTTGAGCAGGTTTTTTCTTCGGAGATGTTCTAGTGGCGACTAGGGCCACCATGGGCCAGTAGCAGTTTGAGGCATAGCCAGGGGAGCTAGAGGCCTTATTCAGAAATCCAATAGTAAATTTTGGATGTTTAATATGTTCAAGAACTAATGGTGTGTTCTGAAGAGTCTGTGTAGTAGTTTTGAAGGCTGATATGCTTCAGTGAAGTTCCAGGGGCTACCAGGGCCAGCAAGTCCCAACAACAATTTGAGGCCTAACTAAGCCAACTAGAGGCCTAATTCAACAAAATGATAGTCATTTCTGACTGTAATGAGCATTATGAATCCAATGGAGGAGTTTTCATAAGAATTTTAGGACTTTTAGAGCTCTAGAAGCCACAAAGAGGTTTTCTTTGACCTGAGAGCCAAGGGGTGCCACTAGGTGCTGGAGGTGAAACTAGAGCAGCTGGAGGCCAATTTCAGAAAACCAATAGTCTTTTCTGAATATGTTTGACATTATGAATCTATTGAAGGGATTTTTAGAGTGATTTGAATATTTCTAAAGGTCGAAGAGCTACAGGGAAGTTTTAGGCAACTAGAGGGAGTCCTATTTTGGGGATGCAGTGCTCATTTTGAGAAAATGATCAGTCCATTATGGAGGTTTGGTATGTACTAGGGACAGTAGGTGAGGTTTTAGGGATAGAAAAATAATTCTAAAGGAGTTACTGCCATAGAGAAGCTCAGGGTAGCTCAAGAGCACAAATAGAAGGAATCAAGTCTGAAGGAGCCTAGATCTATTTTCAGTGTGATGACAGCCATCACAGGGATATAATGGTATTCTAAACCCATTGGTTCAGTTCAGGTAACCCTTGGAATTGATTTTGTAACTTGTAAAAGTAATTTTCCATAATCCCAAAGAGCCAAGTCAAGATGACAAGAGCTCAAGGAGACATATCTCACGTTATTCAGGTGAACTCCTATAATAAATTTGTTGTTATGTGTTGATTTTTATTTGCTGCATTATATGGCTATTGCACATGCTTAATTTCAACAAAAACAAATGGAATTAAAGAACTTAAACAACTAAAAATTATACAGCTATTTCAAGTATAAAATTCCACAAAAATCAATTATAAGCTAGATTTTTTATTTTTTTAACTGAGTGGGAGGTTCTTGAAAAGCATAACAAGTTATCCAACCCATGTTCATATCACTTACCAAGAAAAATTCAGAAAATTCAATTCAAATACAATCCAAAATTTGATGCCAAAGCAGCCACGCTGCGCTTTATTCCACACATTGTGCTTTCTCTCTTAGAGGCATCAAACCAACTTGTAAAGGCTTCTGAAAGCTATCAAGGTGTCTAGAATTAGTGCACAAGTATGTTACATCTCATGTAACCCCTCCTTGCATCTCAATTTCATTGATTTAGAGTGAAAACCCTCCATTGGCCCCTACAGTGTGTTTTAGTGGTTGACCGATCTTTTCAAAATTTTCAAAGTAAATACATCATCCCATAGCTTTTCACCCTTCCTAGAATTTCAAAAAAATTCTATTTCCTAAGCCCCAAACTATAAACCCCATCCTAATACTGCAATTTTTGGCGGTTTTCTTAGCTAGGACTGTGTAAAAATTCCCTAGCTCAATTTCCATTCTCATTTCACTCCATCCCACTTTTTGAAGTTTCCTAAGACCCACTATCCATCTTATTAAATTTTCTAACTCCCATCTCCCTTCCAGAGCCCCTTCATCATATCCCTTCATTCCCTTCCCCTATTTTGTCCTATTAGGGATTCCCCCCTTGGAAATAGTCAAATGGAGGAGAAGAAGCCTTACAATAAGGGAGGCAAAATAATAAGATATTAGCCCTTAACCACTCATGAAATGATGTCTTAACCATTATCCATGCATTGTTTTCAAAGGGTATTGTGTCTTCATTTTTGTGAACAAGTTTAGAACGTGAAATACCATGCCACATTGACTAAATTTTGTGTCACTCAGCTCAAAAAGGACAAGGTAATGATTGGAGGGGTTACTTTCACTATATCAACTAATGTAGTAGTTGAGGCCACAAGGATACCCAATCATGGTGAAAATTTATTCAGGAACCATTACCTAGACATTCAAAATTACCAACCCTATCTTAGAAGACATCAACAACACATGAAGAATATTTTTCCTATTGGGCACCTCTTAGATAAGTATACACCATTGATGAAGATCATCATGAAATACTTCAGTTGTGGGGGAAGATTTTCTAGAATATATGGGTATCATGCCAGACTTATCATGCATTTCACAAGGGTAAAGCCACTCAGTTTTTCCTATTACCTCTACAGAATTTTGGTAAACATGGCAGAAAAAAGTCACCATTACCATAGTAGTCTCAAAGGCAACCTCTTCCACCATGCTCTTATCATAATAATTGTTTTATACCAACTTGAAAAGAAGATAATCTCTTGGGAAACCTTCCTAAAAGCATATTTATTTTTTTCTTCTAGTAGCTAGCCTACTATCCCTAGATCACCATAGCACCATCTAGACATGTGGAGGTTCACTCACATAGCACGGTTTCAGTGAGGAGGAAGATTGAGGTCACTCAAACATACCAAAAAGTAAGAAGGCTTGTGTTTTCTCCTCAAATTGAGAAAGGGGCCAAGCCCACATTAGCAAAGCGGGGATTACCATTGCATCATGAGACATATTTACGTAATGGTGAGATCATCCATCATGAAATTGACATAGTAGACTTGGAAGCTAGTGAAGAGAATGAAAACCTTCAATAGATCATAAAGGAAAAATATACTCAGATCAAAGAAATCAAGGACAATTTGTCAATGACTAATTTCAAAATTTCCTTTTTAGAGCAAGAGAACAATCAGTTGAAGGTAAAACAGTTGTATTTAGAGAAGACTGAATTTCATAGTGAAGATTCAAAAAAGCATGAAGAGTCGGTGATAAGGAATAGCCCAAGGGCCATGGGTCTCTGAAGGACACTTCAAAAGAAAGAGATCAAAATCCAACAGATGAAGAGTTGACATTTGCAGAGAGGATAGCCATGGAAATCAATGAAAATATCAATTTTTGGCTTGAGAATGTCAATATTCACTTGGAGAAGCTCCTTTACAAGGCAAACAGAGACATAAAATTACAAAAACACATGGCTGACTACTACTATGCTAGGAATCAGATTTAGAAAGTAAAACTCAAACAATTGCAAGCAAAATTGAAGGAAATCTTAATTAGTCAAAAGGAGAAGGGTAACTTGGAGTTACTTTTTTATGCTTCCCTAGTGGTTTAACATACCTTTTCAGATATATCTGGACCAATTTTGAAGACTTTTAGAGAAAATTTTGATTTTTGTCAGTTTTAGGTGAAAATTGGAAATTTTGAAAACTAGTCACACTGGCAAAAGTGCAGCCTGGACCACGCTGTGATTTTTTTGGGGAATTCCAATGGAGGCATTCTCAGCATTGATGGATTCATTTTGATGAGTATTTAAATCCTAGTCAGTGTTTCAGCCATGTGCAGCCACTTTTGGAGGGTCAAAATGCCCAAAAACTAGCAAAAATGACATTTTTGCCTTGTTTTTGGAGGCCATGGTATGATTTATGAGTACTCTTGTGAGAATGAATTTTTGGTGGGCTAGGATCCACCTTTTTGTGTTCTTGAACATCCTATCATGTAGTAGACATGCAGGGCATTCCATAGCAACTTTCAGATTATCATTTGGACACCTTGAAGGCGTTCAGATTTCCTTTTTCCTTAGCTTGTTGTGCTTGTTCTAGGCATGTTGCACTTTCTCTAGAATTCACTGACCTTTCTCCAGGCATGTTGCGCTTTCTCCAGAATTCACTATGCTAACTCCAAGAGGCATTTTTCACACGCAATTTCACCTAGTTTGACTTTTTACCTATGTAATTGATGAATGATGATGATTTTGTGATATCATGAATTGTAATTGAGCTGGTAAATTATGAAGTAGGGTAGATACATGCTTGTTAATGTAATTATTGGTCAAATGTATATATTTTCCTAAGATAAGGTGAATTAGTTGACCTTTACTAGACATTAGGTTTTTTTTCAACATATCGTGTAATTAGCTCCACCACTGATGGATTTGATGCCTCAGTGAGGGGAGAGGTTGTTTTGGTATATATCTATCATTTTTAGATTCATTTGACAGGTTGGAAAGCAAAGGATTGTAACTATTCTAGCTTGTAATTTCACTTTCATATTTATAAATCAAAGCATGTAGTTGCCACTATTATCTAGGAATTCATGTACAGTGAGTTTATAATCATGTATTCTCTCTGTTATAGTCTTTGATGAATGATATATAGTTCCTCTTTCCATATATTGTATCTTCAATGGCTTTCCTTACAGCTCATAAGCAAAATTCTATTAATTTATGTTAATATGGAAATGTCATTTAGTGCTTCATGCTTCCAGCTTAATGAATTCATGATCAAACATGCTCATTAAATCCCTCTACTTTTTTAAACCCTCAAGAATGCCTAAAAAAACCCTAAATCCATCAAATATCCACTTCTGTCTTGCTCCTTTACATTTTTTCAGTTGTAAACGATTTGATACCAAGCCCTAGCTACTTGGTTTCATCCCTGATCCAGCATCAAACCCTAAAACACTCAAAACCTACCTAAGCCTATCATATCCCAGCCTAATATCCTTCATATCACAGTCAATCCTCAACTATGATATCATAGAGAGAGCCCTCTCAGCCTCGTAGGGATAGCTAGTAGGTAAAAGTGGTATGTGGTTATCTTTGTTAGTCTCCTTTTCAACCTTTGAAGAACTGGTCGAGTGCTAACATTATGGCATTATTTCCAGGGAACGAAGTGACAGATATTCCCTGGGTGTAATTTTAATTTTCATCGAATTCTAGGCCGGTGGGTGGTAGGCCCTAGTGTTCATGAAGGTTGATTCAAGTTGTAGAGAGCTGAGGTGCAAACAACAAGAATACAATGGCTCCAAAAAGGTACATAAGATCAAATCCTGATCAAAATCTAGCCTCTTCTATTGAAGATCTAGGGAAACTCATCGTAAAGCAGATATCTCCGCAATCATAGATTTAGTCTGGTTTAGTTACATTGGTAAGGTCTACATCATTGCTTGGACGAATATTTTCCCATGAAGATCTTCCATTCGATCTGAAATTTGAATTATCTCTGTTTATATCAAAGTCAGAAACTTCCTTGTCTAAAGTAATGTTTGATCCCTTGAGGTTGTCTGAAGTTACATCATTATCTAAAATAGTATTTAATTCTATAAAGCTTGAAGATAGTATATTATCTGTAGAATCCAAATCCGAATCAGATTTTTATAAGAAGCTCTGGAGTCAATTTGATAAACTTGAAAATTTAGCCAACCAGCTCCAATATACATCTAAAAAAGCTATCATCTAGTATCCGCAAGAGTATTTGTTCACTCCAACACCATATCAATCAGTTTCTTCCACCTCTTCCATCCCTTATAAATAATTTCCTACTCATAAACCTTCTTAGTCTACCCCTCCCATTGTTACTCCTGCACAACATTCAACAGGGTTCATGGGGAGACTTGCACCTCTAGTTTTACTTCGTTAACTCACACTCTTATCACAGGGCTATTAGTGCAAAACTGAGGATCATTGCCCAAAGTTTCTCTAGGCATGTAAAAACATGGTTTCGTTCATTGACTACCCATTCCATAGAAAATATGGAGCAATTAAATGATGCATTTATAACTATATGGGATGTGAAAAATAATCCACTTCAGGTTCTTTCTCCATATGAAAACCTAAAAATAAATCATAATGAGTCTATTTAGGATTTTACTTCTCACTTTAACCAGGTATATATCTCAATCCCCAATGATATCAAGCCTCCTCTATGTTTGGTTCTCTTTCACTATCCGGATACATTTGGTCCTGATATGGCATACCAGCTGACAGAAAGAAGCCCTGTGACACTTAAGGACATGCAGAAAAACATGATTAGTGTTGAAGAAAATTTGGTGATAAAAAATGTCAAATACTAAAGGTGAAAGAAAGATGACTGTTAGGGTCCTATAATAATAGGGATCATAATTTTGAATTGACTATTTATTAAAGCTCATAATAGAGAACATACCTTTGCTTTCTGAAATTTTTTTTCCATATTAAACAATGACAAGAGGTCATGTCCTAAAAATAGAAATCAAAGGACCAAAATAAAGAAAAAGATAAAGGATAAACCCCACAAAAGAGATAAGAACAGATCCTGAAAGTGTTGCAAATCTAAATACCACTACCTTTAGTTTAGTTTAGTTTAGTTTTGCAAATAATATTGTGTCCATCTTGAACAAAATGCCACAATTTATGATGATCAAACTGCTTAATCTTGATTCATGCATGTTTTAAATTTCATGTTGATAGTTAGTGAACAAGGATCTGTCCAAATTGTTTAATCTTGGCACATTAGTAGTTAGGTATAGAAATAAAAGATCTCATCAGTTTAATTTGAGCCTTTGGAATCTATATGGTTAGCAATTAGATAGTTTTTTTTTGAAGAAAAAACAAAGGGGTCAAGCAAGTCCATCTACCATGTGATTCAGTTGAAAGATGGAAAATTTTTCTGATTAAGTGTGATGAAAAGCCAAATCTCACTTCCTTCATTAATTTTTCATTTACCCTCCACTATCTCTCATTTCACCTTTTTCCGAGGCTCCCATGCTTTGAAATTTCATTTCCTAAACCCAAAAACCCATTCCTAAAAACCCTTCCCCTTCACTCATTCCCCATTTTTCATTAAAAACAACATAAAACCCACTTTTTACATTGTTCTTAATTAAATTTAGCATAATGGGTCCCACTTTGATAAAACCTGTTTATTAAACCCCAACCCCTATTATGTTAAAAACCCCGCGTTCTTTTCATTACCACCCTCACTAAATTTAACCCCGACTCACATTTATATTAAAGCTTTTTCTTTAAAAAACCCTTACCCCTCGTTTTAATATGTCGTGGGGCCCCACTTCGCCTTACTGACCGCTAAAACTACTAGACCCCACCTTTATATAAAAACCCCACTTTTTAATTTTCATTCACCCCTCCACGTTGATATTTTTTGCGGGCCCCACATTATATTTAGCCCACCACTTTATTTAAACCCCGAGCCCACCTATCATCCTGACCCGCAATTGATCATACCCAACCACCATCATATCTCCATCACCTAATCCTATGGTCCCCAACTCCTTTCACATCCCCAAATTCCTAACGGTTAAATATTTCGGTGGGTTGTGAAATGGGTGGTTTTGTAACGCCTCCCATATGCCACACGTCACCACAGTGCATTATTGCATCCCTCCATCCAAAACTGCCAAACAACTTATGCTCCATGCGATAAACTGGAAACCGCTTCTGCACCATAAAACGAAGCCACCAACCATTTGAAAACTCATAAACTCTGTGTTGTTACGGTAGAGACCCAAAACCACAGTGATAACCCCTGCGATATCCTGAAAAGACCTAAGAGACCATTGATAAATGCAAAAATTGAAAATCCTCCATTATCCCGACTCCTTCCACAGATTTCCCAAGTTCATTCGAGCAATATCGCCTCCCTGTGGGATCCCGTTTTATTAAGAAATTGTTTTAAATTTTGCAGACGATCGACATATCAGGAGATGGGATAAGTAAATTACAATGTTTGTTCTAAAAAATTGTTTAAATCCAGACTATATGGATTTAAATTCAAAAAGTTATTCAACCGAGGAATAGGAGCAGAAGAATAAATCAAAGTAGAAAAAGAAGCAGTTACAGTTAGAAAAATTTAAGGAAAAAATAATAAAAGGTAAAAGAGGTAAACAAAGTTGTCAAAGGTAAAAGTGAAAAAAAAGAAAGGAGATCAAAAAGTAAGATAAAGAAAGAAATCACAATAACAACAGAGGCAGTAAAGAGATTATACAGACAATGAAAATTTAAATTTTGAGAGACAGATAAAAGAGCAAATCAACGAGGAAGATAGATCCAAATGACAAGATCACTCAGCATTAACCTCTTCCCATTCACATTGGCCACCTACAATTTAAATTTTGATTTAATAAAGGCTGCTACATTTAATATTACAATCAGAGATATTTTAGCAGCAGTTCAGAAGTTATTGTAAAAGTTAATTTTGAAGGAATTAGTCAAAGATATTTTAAAGACAGCTTTGCAGATAATTTGAAGTTGTTAGATTAGGTCTATCAGTGATATTTTCTGCTTGGGCCTTGCATGGTCTCAATTGTCAAAAATTCATTTACTCTGTAGTAATTGCAGTTTGTCACCCTAGATTAGGGCAACCTCCTTAGTGGCAGTTAAATACTGCATGTATTCTTCATTATCAATGTATGTTGCTAGGTTGGATTTTTCTTAGACTCTGAGTTGCAAAGATCGTTGTATTGGAGCACTGTAACTGTTTTTGAGATGGACATCAGTAATACAAGAACTTTGACAGGATCCTTGATCTATGTTAATGTTGATGTTATCCCTCTTTTGTTATTGTTTTTTCTTTGTTTTTCCATACTGAACATAAATCTCCCTGATAGCAGAACATAGATTTTAGATTAAGATATGCTGCATGAGAACCTTAATTCTTTCTGTCACTGTTATCTTAATGTTTTCCTCTACAAAGTATAAATAAATAATTCTTAACTACTCTTTAGTCTCACCTAGCTGTGATATTGAGGTTTTCCTTTTAAGTTTAACTAAATAATTCTTAACTTCTCTTTAGTTTCTCTGAAACTATTATCTTAAGGTTTGTCTTATGAAGTTGAGTTAAAGAATTCTTAACTACTCTTTACCTCCACTAAACTGTTATCTTAAATGTTTTTCTCTAAATACCTGAATGTAGAATTCAAAGACTGTATGCTTTGTTTTTATGTTGAAGCCTAGTTAAATAATTCTTAATTGTTCTTTAGCTTTATTGACCTCACTACCATTTCATATTCATATTTTCGCAAAGATCCATTTGATATAGTTAGCTTGCCCTGTGAAAACCCATGAAAATTTGATGTACAATTTAACCCTTTTATTACTCCATAGCCCAATGGATTAAGCTTCCCACATTCTATATATCCAACCAAACAAAAAATCAAAACAAACAACCTCAATCTTCATAACTAGCCTAAAATTAGAAGATATAATCGTAAAGCTAAATTAGTTAATCATAAATATAGAGAGAGACCTCTCTGAGCCCTGGAAGGCTAGGTCCTGGACTCCGAAGTGGTTTGATGTGGTTCCCTGCTACTTGTTCTTTCCAATATTGCAAATTACAAGGAGCTAAAAGTGACAATTAAGGAGGAACCATCCACATCCTCTGATGTCAAATTGGATACCTTGATCAGGATTGTGGAGATAATGGTGGATAGAATTTCTATCACTGAAAGGAAACCATAAACTCAGGTTCAGAATCCTAGTTTCTAATGTCAGAAGCAACAACCTCAGTTTAGGATTAAATATAGGGAACAACAAGCTCAAGAGCATCCATCACAACAAAAGATCCACAGTCCTTTGCAACAGAATTATGCTCAAGGGGTTGAAGAGGAAGATGATATTGTAGAAGAGAATAATTTCTTCATAGAAGATGGATAGCCTATTTTTGTTATAGAGGATGAAGAATAAATTGAAAAAACATATTTACTGAAAGATGAGGACTATATTCTTGCAAATGATGATGAGTTGGAGGTCCAATCCGATGAATATGAACAAGGGTACCTTAATGCTATCAGCTCACAGCAGACACAATATTATTTGAGAAACTGAGATGTTCCTATCACTCCTATTCCGAAGAGGACAACTCAGCAAAAATATACTCAACCCAAAAAAAATCCCCAACTTAGTCAAAACAAGGGAAAGGAGCTTGTTGCTACAAATTAGAGAAAGAATAACCAAGCATCTAAAAGTGCACCCAAAAAAGAGAAAGAAAGCCAAAAGAATGAATATGAAACAAAATACCAACCCAACAAGAGGGACACCACTGTAAAAGAGGTAGATAAACAATCCAATATGTTTAACTTAGAAAATGAAATTTCTAAGTCGAAAGCTTCTATCCCTTTGACAGAGGTTGTGAGAAATAATTACTACAAATTGCATGTTGTTAAAATGCTAAAAGTAGACCCTATGTCGGATATGGTTAATGTTGAAGATGATCAACCCGAGCTCCCTTTTGGTCCAGCCATAGATGTTAAACTAGAATATAGTGAAGTTCCCATGTTTTATCTTAGTTTGAGGGTTCATTAGTGTAGCCTCCATATTTCCATACTTGATTCTAGAGCTTCTCATAACCTGATGCCAATATCCATAATGTAAAATTGGGCTTAGAAATAATGAGAACTTACCATGATATTTACTCTTTTGATTATGGTAGGGTACAATGTCTCGATATTATAAAGGACTTGGTGGTTTCACTGGAGAAAATTCCTACTAAAAATGTCTTAATGGATGTGGTAGTGGCTGATATAAATTTGCGGTTTGGAATGATATTGTCAAGGTCAGGGGGAGAAAAGTTAATAGGTACTCTACAATTGGATTTCTCTTATGCCACTATCCCAGTTTTTTGGAAACTAAGGAAGTTGTAATGGGAGACAAAAATGAAGTATATAATCACCAATAAAGAGAAACCAAATAATCACCTGATCAATTTTGTACGTACTGATATTGAGTCATTTATTTTTTTTAATGATAGTGGCTTTGATGATTTAGATAGTTAGATTATAAAATTTGAGGAAATTCCAAAAATTTCAAAAAGTGTCAAAGCAGTTTTGGATGAGGGACAAGGCAATCAGCCTAGTACTTCAAAGCATATATTAGAAAAATCAGAAAATGGAACTCAACAGGTCGAAAGAGTGGCTCGAATGGAAGAAACAAATAATACTGTGGAATCCCAACTTCGTGATGACGGAAATGGTCTTTGAACAATGGATTTCGAGGGTGCCTTAGGAAAATATGGGTCATGCATTGAAATCTGGATCTATAGTCCAATTCATCAATTAGGTAAAATTCCAAAAAATGTGAGAATGTGTTCCTATACATTAGCTTTCAATTTACCCAATAATGAAGTTGAATATGAGGCATTAATTACCAGCCTAAAAATTTTGAAAATGTTAGGTGTAAAGAGAAATTATTTTTATGGTGACTTCAAGCTTGTAATCAAGTAGGTAAAAGGGGAATACTAGGAAAATCATCCAAGGATGAGAGCATATCGAAATGTTGTACTTTATATTCTCAAAATGTTTCCTAAATATGCATTTTCGGTCATTCCAAGAAGTCAGAATCTTATGGCAGATTCACTTTCCATAGCGGAAAGTAACTTTAAGATTCCAATATTCTCTAATATGAAGTTTGAAATTCATGTCAAACACCGACCAGATTTCCCTAATAACTTGATTCATTGGAAATTTTTCTGGATGAAAAACTGGTGAATAATTTTGTGCATATGGAAGGTGAGTTGGAAAATTCTTATATTGATGAAGTAAATGATAAATATGATCAAGTGATCGAAGCTACTCAATTTGATGTGTTATAGCTTAAAGATCATTACACTCCAAGGGGTATTTTACCTTTGGAAGATTTGTTTGATCAAGATGATGTTTCCAGAATGCCGACTATGGTTCTTACCGAGAAGGGTGTCGAACATGTGAATATTGGAACAACAGACAATCCCAAAATTGTCAAACTATCCAAGTCCTTATCCTTGGAGATGAAAGGTAAATACACAACCTTGTTATATGAATTTTCTGTTGTATTTTCTTGGGACTATGAAGATCTTAAATTATATGACATAAATATAATTCAACATAAAATTTTGGTCAAGCCTAATCAAAAGCCCTTCCGAAAAAAATTAAGAAGAATTAATCCAAGATTGTTACTGTCAATAGAGAAAGAGGTAAACATACTCTTTAAAGTTGGTATCATTACTCCCATTTTATTTTCAGCATGGATGTCAAAACTTGTTCCGGTGAGAAAGAAAATGAGAGAAATCGGTCTTTGTATTCACTAGTGCGTATGGTCAATTTTCCGACACTTTAGCTCAGAAAGTTTTGACATATGGTCAGAAAGTTCGCCAATTTTTCTCAATTTTTTTAATCCCGCCATGCGGTGTCTATCTTGTGACCCTGATGGAAACATTTACGCTCTTGTGACACTACGAAAAAGCATCCATATTGCAACCCACCTGGCTAGGTTGTCGCAATAGCGACAATAATAGAAGAAAATGTCGATATCCTTAAAAAATATTTAAAGCACCTTAGTTTTTAATCAAGGTGAAAGTTTATAGAAATAAACCATGAGAGATTTATTTAGGTGTTTCTAGGATGAGGATAAGCCTTTTTATAACACTCCTTTAACAATTGTTAAAGGACCATAGTTTTTAATCAAGGTGAAATTTTATAGAAATAAAACATGAGAGATGTATTTAGATGTTTCTAGGACACTTTGGAAACGATTGATAATGACCTTAGTTTTTAATAAAGATTCCATGAGAGATATATTTAGGTATTTATAGAAAACATGGGAAGCGATTATTCTTTGAAATTAATTACCACCAACAACGAGTCTAAAAATCCAAAACAAAATACATTTCAAAATAATTTTAAGACATAAACAAACCAAAAAAACATAACGATATCTACAAAATTCCTCTTCCACGGGACAACTTTCCTAACTCGGCCAAACAATTTCTACCTGCAAAATTTTCACTGGGCAGAGCATGCCTAAATCAGTGACAAAATGTCTACCTTGAAGCCCATGATTATGTTATCAGGCTCCTGCAATTAGGCAAAATTCCAGAAGGGTGATTTCCATGAGGTCAACCAATTGGAGGTTGTAAATCCCTTCGTCAAATTCTAGGGTAAGGGTTCCAAAAATTCTAATATTCTGCCTCTGATTTCCCCAAATATGAATTTTTCTACCTTGGGTAGGCTCGAAGGGTGCTATATAGATCTCCCCACCTATGTTCTACATGAAACTATCAATGAAAATAAGAATATGGAATTTTGGAAAATATTGAACCTTCGTGTCCATTTCGTCTCGTCCGGATTCAATTATGGAGCTCTTCGTTGTGGAGTTATATATGAGGATCGAAGATTCATGCCATTGGGATGTGCAAAGGAACAATAGAGAGATAGAACCCTTTGTGCCCATTTAGTCTTGTCCAGGTTCAATTATGGATCTCTCCACTGTTGAGTCACATATAGGGATCACTGTTTCATGGCTCTGGGAGATGCAGAGGAATGATACAGGTTAGCGCCTGTACCTGACAAAATTTCAATGTCTGTTATGAGGTTTATTTATTCTATTGTCTATTTTCTGTAATATCAAGTTTATTTTAAATTTTAATGGTAATTTTCATCATCATGTTTAGAGCGGAAATAGGGTATATTTTTTTTTAAATTTAGGGTGCGATAAAATAGAGAAGTCTTTAGTTGAAAATTTTGTAGTCTTGTTTTGCATGATAGGTCATTGATCATTGCTATAAATTGTATATTCTAGATTTCTTATAATGAATTCTACAACAATTACCTCAAAGGATGGACCATTTGGATTTGGTTGCATGTTGTCCCCCCTTCATTCATTGTTAAATTTCCCATTTAGTCTCTGAACCAGAGACCTAAATTTTTATGGATTTTTTTATTATGTTGGGCTCCTAAAAATACACAACACAGACCTCTCAAGCAGTGATATTCATGTGATTTAAATATTTGGTTGGCCCTGCTTCCATATTGGCAGCCTAAAAACCCTTGAAAATCATATGAGAGAATTTATTGGCATCCAACATTGGAGATTGCAATCTAGACTTGTGTTCAACTTCAACCATCTTCGACTTTTTCAAATCTCCCTCCCATTTTATGAGGACAAATAACCCTAGATGACGTTGGTATTTATTACCTCTTAGTCCTCCAAGGACGAGGGATTTAATTAGGGGCTAATATATATAAATATTTTCTCCCTCCTAGTGTGCATATTACCTTCATTTTGTGATTAATTAGATTGATTCTAACACCACTGGTAAACAAATTTCCAGGTAATCTGAAGATAAAATTTGAGAGGCAATGATGACTTCCAACAGCATGAACTTAATTAGTGAAGCTATCATTGAAAATAAAAAAATTATAACTTCATTTCTTACGTTATTAAGTTTATTCTATGTTTATATTTGAAAATTTTACACTATTCTATAACTAAAAAAACCTACTAAATCTACGAGATGTCTGAGATTGAACAATGAGTTCTAAGAAAATTTCTATCTCTCTCTCATCCAAACCATATCTAGCCGAGACCATATTATAAATTGAATGTGATTTTTCCAATGAGACATATTTATAATGATATTTATGCCCAGTCCAAATCTCTTTTAAGGATTATATAGTGAGGATCAATGGAGCTTCAAGTTCCTAAATAAGGCTTCCAACTGAAGTCGTTTAGTGAGTCCAGGGGTTTCTGGAAAATTGGTTCTTAGATCTCAAAAACCTATAACAATGATACAATGAGCCACGAATCACACTTCCTCTACATTAGGTAGAATGGAGAGCCACATGTTTCATTCTAGTCTCTAAGATCAACGCTAGTATATATGAGATGAAGCAGTATGTGACTAATATGTGGGGATCTCCAATAACTTTGAGAATGTAAGTTTGAGAATCATTCAAAAAAAATAACATTTACACACACACACACACACACACACACACACATATATATATATATATATGATGAGTGTACAAATTTTGAAAATATTAAATATTCTTAAAATGTCAAGTTTTAACTAAAAAGAATGACAATCTTATTTATAAAATTAGAAAATATTCGTTTCGACTTGTTAAATCATTTTTCGACTAAATTTAAAAAAAAAAAACCCAATACCCTCTATTATGTGGGAAGACCTTATAGACTCCTCTAATGAATCAGATCTTGATTTAGCTAAGCTACTAATAAAAAGAATACCTACACACAACATTAATTGCTAGAAAATTTCAAAAGTTTACAATACCAAAAATCATGGTATGAAATATCTAAATGGATTTTCCCAATCTCCTAGACTCCACATCATAACTATTGATCTGATTAAGCCCTAAGGGGCTCCAACTTGCATCACCAAATGTAAAATAATATATTTTGATTCATTTTATAGAAAGTTAGATATGAATTACTGTATACTCTATGTGGATCTGTATCTAGACAAGTTTCCTGAACATCTCAATGTTTGTCTCTGTAGATCACAATGATTCTCCTATGTATTCCATTACTGGTGCTATAATATCCCAAAACAGGGATTTTCTACAACAATAAGAATATCTTAATATATTCAAGAGTTGGAGATGCAGCAATGTAAAACACATATTGGAGTAGCAACGTTATATCAATATACAAATTATGAGAAGATACAAATAGCCATGAAATTGATCTTATAGCAGAAAATGTATACAAATCCTTGAAGTAATGATCACTCAAGCCAGGAAATGCAAGCCTCAATAGAACATGTACAAGAAAATGAAGAACACTGCTACATGTAGAAAGCCCAAGGCTATGACTGCATAGTTTATAGGAGGCAATGCTACAGAAATAATATCAATAAAAAGATATGGCAACGTATGGCTCAAATAAAGTGGGGAGAAAAGCTCTAACCCCTGGAAAACAATATCAAGTCAATCCTCGAAGGATTGGCTAAAATATACATGTTGTGGTGTTGTGATTTGGCAAATTGGCAATACCGAATGACAAGGCAACATCAGAACCACTTTGGAATCCTAGGATCTAGCCCTCCTGGATTCAGAGAGGGATCCCTCTATGTGTGTTTTCAGAGGATATGTCTTTAAGGCTTATGATATGATATTATGCTAGTTATGAAGCACAAGGGTTTTTCTTTTTGTTTTTGGTTGGGGATCATTAACTGAGAAGGTCATGTGAGGTGAAGGAGGAAATAAGTGGAAGGATGTTTCAACATGGGAAGATAGGTCAAAAAAAGTGCTAAACCATTGGGCTATGGAGTCATAAGATGGTTAACTTGCACAAAAAATATTCAAGTGTTTTCAAAGGGAAATTCATCTATATTAGAAGATCTTTCAAGTTGAGTTTGTAGTGTGAGACATTAAGAAGTGTAGTGAAAGGAGAAAACATGTAGGAAAACAAAGGGTAGCCTAAGATCAGGTAAGGACTTTCAACCCATCCTGCTTTAACATACTCTCAAGAACAAAAAACATATAAGAAACAAAGGGCAGTCTAAGATCAGGTAAGGACCTTTAACCTATCATTCGTTTGACCTGCACTCAAGGGAAAAATTTAAGATAAACATAAAAGGTAACCTAAGATCAAGTAAGGACTTTTAACCTATCCTGATTTCGGCATACGTTTAAGGGAAATCTTCAAAACAATTGTTTTAATACTAACAAGGGATAGGGCTAACCATAAACTTCCTTTATTAGGACTCTACTCAACATATAGTGAAAATAACATTAAAAAACAACATCTCAAGTTCTACTCAGAAAGACATGGGATTACCAACATTCTTAACCAGTTATACTCTATTGAAATCATTCCCAAACACATTTAGAAGAAAACATAAAGATAAAAAATTTCAGTGAGAGCTATGGTAATTTGCAGTATATCCTACTCTATTTGTGATGTTCTTTATTAGAGAAAATGAACACAGTGGAAACATAAGGAAAATAACAATTACAGTGAGAATAACATCACCAATGAGTTAGATCAGGATCCAATGAATCTGCTTGTCTATTGATGTGTAAAACTAGTTACATACTCTGAGTCCAATAGCTTTTAACAGTCCAATGCTTTTCTTCCTAGCCTACTATATTACAAACTACTCAGTAACTCTTACTCACTAACAATTTAAACAATTAACAATTTGCCACCCCTTTACAATGAAATTTCCATGAATACATATAGGTGCCAAGAGGAAGAGTGCTGTAGAAATGGTAGTAAATATCAATTAAGATAGAGTGGGAGAAGTATTCGAATGCCCATTATTCTTAATGACCGTTGCATTAACTGGTTGTACCACTTTGGTAGCTTTTTCTATCTTTGTGGCAGATGTGGTAGGCTCGTAATAACTCTAAAGTTATCCTTTGAATATATCTTGGTCTGAAGTACCCTGTTTGACCTCTATGACAAGTAAACTGACATTTTATGGTTTTGCAGCTGCATGCCTGCTTAATAACTGTCCTGACTGTTTTAAAGAGGATTTGTCAGTCGGATGGCTGTCAATTACTTTCTAAGGCCAAATATCTCTAACTGCGCCTTTAATATGTGTGCTTTTGAGGTAAAGTAGGACTATAGGTGTCATTTGAGACTCCTCTTCTGTTTATTTGTCTTTTTTCGCAATTTAAACACTAATTTTCCTTTAATTTGCTTTAGGATTTATTAGGCCTTCTTTATCATTTTTTGAGCTTTTTGTCCTTTACTGACAGTTTAACTTTAAACTAATTTTGTTCTCAATCTATGCTTTATCCTCGAAATATGCTGATTAAGTCCTTCATCTTCTAAATTTTGACTTTAACTTTAATCTTCATTGTTTCTTCATTGATCTTCCCTGTCTTTGTGTTTGCAGGGGCTTCTGCTGCGTTGGAGGTTTTATCAATTAACATTAAAACAAACTCCTAAATCTCCCATTGGCATCTTCAGAACCTAGGATCATCGTCCCGAGGCTCTTTTCCCCTGATAATCGGTTACAGGAAGGGTTTGTACATGATTGGCCGCCATTGGAAAACCTGCAATTTAAACATAAAACAATTATATAAACCTTGCGCTTTGATGGTTTTAGATTGTTTCGGAGGGCTTTGGAGAAGGCAGAGGAGGTTTGTAGAGAGGTTGAATGTAGGTGGAGGAGGTCTTCGTGGCGCAAAACCACGCAAAAAGCCTGAGAAAATTGATTTGGTGCAGAAAAGGGATAGATATTTTTGCAAAACTGCGAATGGTTTTCGCGTGGATTTTAGGCGGTTAGTGGTTTTAGGAATTTTGAACGTGATACATTCCTTTGCTTAACGTGTTGCCTCTGTGAAACCGCCTATTTCTCGTGAAAAAGAGGTGTTAAACCTCTGGAGAAAATCATGTGCGAAATCGCGTGTGAGTTGTTGGATCTAGGGAAGCCAGATCCATGGCTGAGGTTAAGTGCGAAGGAGAAACTACACGACAGAGGGGAATGGTGGAGGCCAGGTGGCAAGCCAGGGTTGGGCGATGACTTGTGAGTTGAAGGTGGGCCAGTGATGACGTGTACAACTTTTTCGTGTAGCGACTGTGTTTATGGGTGGGGTTTGGTATGGGAGGCTTAACGAGAACTGTCGAATTTCAAGGATCGATGGCAGGGATATGTTAGCGAGGGTGAGTGAATAAATTTTTGATGGTTGTGAAGATGTAAATATCACCGTTGGATCGATGGATCTGACGGTTGAGATTGATTCAGGGGGGGAGAAATATGAAGGGGCGGAAATTTTGAAAATAAAAAGGGAAAGGGGCTTAAAAGGCGGAGAGTGGTAGGGCCTCATGAAAGAAACAGGAACTTGAGGCGGAGAGATAAGGGGCTGATATAAGGGAAACAGGCTTAGCGCTCCATCCATAAGGTAGGGTTATATAGAGGAAAAGGGAAGGGGCTTAAGCCAAGGGGGCTTAAAAGCCCGATAGGTAAAATAGGGATATTTTAAACCAAAAAGGGGTTTTTGGAGCTGTTTTTAGGTTCCGATAGAACAAAAAAGGTGTTTTAAACCATTATAAACAATTTTAATGGTTTAAGGAGGGTTTTGAGAAGGAAATGAGGGTAAATGAGGGAGGAAATGGACATTTTTAGTGGAAAAATGAGTGACTGGGATAGGTGAACATGGATGGAAAGTGGGTGAAAATGAACTTATGGAATGATGGAAAATGGCTCTATAACTGCTTTTTTGGATATCAACAGGACTTCTTTCAATGTTCTTTTGAAGGAAAAAGTAGTGAAAATTACTCCCAAGTCGGAAAACACCAAAAGGCTTCAAGAATGAGTATTTTTATATGAAAATAATCTCTTGAAGGCTTAAGAACATATTTAGCCATCATTTTCTATGAAAAAATTTACTGATGGCTAACAGTGGCTCCACTTGGTGATGGCAACTCCTTCGAGGTGTCAAGAACCTCAGAAATTTTATCTCTGGAATGTAGATCATTGTCTTGCACTTTGACAATCCTCTTTCTTCTTTGATCATGCTTCTTGAAAAGATGATCAATATTTATCATAACCAATAAATTTTCCCCAAACAACTACCTACACAACCTACTTTCTTAACATTTTTTCTTCATAAGTGCACTTGGACTTGCAAACCTTTGACATCAACATTTTATTCTTTTGAAAATAGGAAAACTAATCTAAATATACCCTTATCTCTCCATGAGTTCAGATTAGACAGTTGAACTCATAACTTCTCTACCTAATCTACTATCTGTCAGGATAAAACTGTCTGACAGATTTCATTCTCTATATTCTAAAGCTGAAACTGAAAACACAGCCAAACCAGGATTGAACTGTCTGATTTTCTGTAAGACTATGGCATAAAACAAGTTGCACATAAACCTTTATTTGCAGAAAAGTAAAACAAAACCTGGAAGGCTCAAGATTTGAAAACTATGAGAGTCCTTCCTTCGTCTTATGACTCAGATTTTGATTTTTTTAGAGTCATCCTTATTTGTTTCTTTCAGCTCTGTTCCTGATCCTTTTGGAGTTTTCTTTCTCTTCTTTACCTGGTTCAAGTTTTCAGCATCTTAGAAGCAGTGTTCTTCGTAACTTTGGCTCAGGTTTTGAGCTTGTTTGAGCCATCTTTATTTTGATTCTTTGGTTCAGATTTTGAGCATATTATAACCAATTATTTTTCTATCCTAATCTAACCTACTGATAAGCCAAGATTAAACAGTTTGGAAAATCTTCTTCACTAACCTATCAACAATAAATTGAAATCTATCTAGTCATGATTAGGCTGTATGACTAGATAACAGTGCTTCTTTTGGTAGTGGCATTTAGGCTTGCACACTTTCATATTTTTCTTTATTTTTGGTATGGGATTGTACCTTTCTTCTTTTAATCTGCCCTCTTTTCTCCTTTCCATTGTTTTTGTATTTTTCAATTTTTCAAAACAAAATAAAAACTGACTAAATGCTCATAGGCTGAGCTTTATTGACATTCCTACCTACCCTAATCTAACTTTGAAATATTTACATGTTTAGCAGACAAATTCTCTTTTCCAATACATCTATTCAATCAGATGATTCCATGATTGATCTTTGCTCATCTCCTTGAGCATGTTGGATAGACAAAAGGACCACTCCCATCTCACTTGTTATTTAGCAGTAGTGCTAAAGGATTTTGTTGAATTTGGTGATACACTGCTCCTAAAAATCTCTATTCCTTCTTCAAATGTCTTCAAAAAATGAGCAAAGGGGTCTTCAAATAATACCTTGTAGGGAGTATTTGACAGGTAAGTTTCAACCAGGATTATTTCTTGTTCCACTGGGTCAAGGTTGAGATTCTTTTGAGAGAGAATTTCTTCCTCATCTTCATTATCATCTGAACTAGAGGACTCATCATATACTGCAGTGTTGTCCTCTGGTAGTCCTGGTATGTTTTGAGTTAGTGGACTGAACTCTATGAAGAGGTCATTATATTCTTGAGCAGGGGTCTCTTTGATTACCTTAACCCTTTTAGGAGAAGGTTCTTCATATTCATTATGCTTAAGAAATTCTTCATTGTTTCCCTCCTCAACCTTTGAGATGAAAGATTGTTGATTCCCAATCACATAAAAATTGTTGTTGATGAAAGTAGAGTAAAGATTTAGAGGTTCTTTTCCCTCTATTGCATTTTCAAAGTTTTCTTCATCAGTATCATAAATAGCCTGCTTTGGCTAATTACTTTTTCAGAGTTGGTGGAACTGATCCTCTTCCCACAAATATACTAATCATGGTCCTGCAAGGTCAACTTCTATTTTGAGAATATCATCATCAGACAAATCAAAATTAAGAAAATCATTAATGTAAGTAATGTCACCAACCAAACATACTAGATTATCAGCGGGTCCTTCTTTATTCTGATCTACAATGGAATTTTCTAAATTTTTACAATAAATTTCATTAGGTGAATGGGAAAGGGTGTTTGTTTTGTAAAAAAATTCAAAGGCTAGCTGCTTATTGATAATCTGATCAATTTCTTCTTTTTCCAAAGGGGTAGATATTTTTGTTTTTCTTTGAGCAGAAGTACAACAATTCTCTTTCTCTTGTGTTAACTGGTTTTGAGGGTGGAAGTCTTATTGAACCTCTTCTATTGAATCGGTACTTGTGCTTGCACGAAAGTCTTGAGCATTTTCTATTGTTTCCTAATCTACTTCAGTTTCAACCAAACCCTAATGATTGTTATGATACTCGATTTGAATACAAGTTTCATGAGTTGTTTTTTCTACATTATCAGCATGCCACTCTTCTTGTGTAATCTGAAATGATTTGTAACATAGAGGGAGAATCTCGATATGTGCTAGTGTTAGTATGAATCCTTTGTCGAAGTGTATGAAAAAAGACCACTTTAGCTATGGATAACTAATAGCCCGAACATCAAATGTGGCTGCCAATATCTTCAGATCTACAGTTACTTGATCAAGACAAGAGCTGCAAAAAACTAGATCTATGCATAAAAATACATTAGGCAGTAAAAAGAAGGGTTTGCTCCATATATCCAATAGACAAGACAAGAACAATTTTTTGAAAGAATTTTTTGTATTAAGGGCACCTGGGAGGAAAACAAGAAGATGTTTCCAATTCTCCTCAATGGGATGGGTTCTCGGAAGTCCTCAGCACTTTCAGATCTAGCATTTCTCTCTCCTGTTGGTGTAGAAAACCCAGACAAAGATAGAACTCAAAGGGAGCTCACACAACAAATAATGGAAAATGTGACAATGATAATGGCTCAAAGTCAGACCAAGAGTTTAGATCCAGAGTGATCTAATAGGCAACAAAAGGTGAAGAATGGTAGGAAAAACACTCCTATTTATAACAAAATATTGTGTCATTCTAGATCTTGGTGCATGATTAAAATAATGTTAACCAAATCTAGATCCACCTTTTATGTATTATTTTATTATATTTGTTGGAGGGAGAAAGTATTTGACTTGGGTCAAATCCATTTATTTGTCAATAATAAATAAATAAATGATTTATTTATCTTTTTAAGGAAGTGGTTGAAGGATAATCCAATAAATAATGATTTATTTAATTATTTGTGGATGATTTGGTCATATTTAACAAGGAATATTATCTAAATAAGATTTAAATAATTATTCCTAGAAAATAATAAGATAAATAAAGGTTTATCTAATTAATTTATTTGTTTTGGGTTAAACATGATGAGGAATAATAATTAAATTATTGTTTAATTAATTATTCCATGAGGAAAATCAAACAAATATAGATTTTTTTAATATTTCCTTTTGGGGTTTCCTGTTTAGACCATAAACAACTTAATAAATGTGGTTTATTAAGTTATTTGACATAGTGAAAGCAATTTTACTTAGGGTCAAATTGGTCTTACATGGTGTACTTGGGTCCATCTAATGATAGTAGGTTAGATGACCAAAAAATGGTGTAACAGATTGCCCCCCAGCGTGCGAGTGTTAGGAGCAAATCGTATGACCGAAACCAGAGATTCTGGGTTCGATCCCCAGTGGAGTCGCCAATTGTTAGTATGAATCCTTTGTCAAAGTGTACGAAAAAATACCACTTTAGCTATGCATAACTAATAGCCCTAACATCAAATGTGGCTGCCAATATCTTCAGATCTACAGTTAGTTGATCAAAACAAGAGCTGCAAAAAACTAGATCTATGCATAAAAAGACATTAAGCAGTAAAAAGAAGGGTTTGCTCCATATATCCAATAGACAAGACAAGAACAATTTTTTGAAAGAATTTTTTGTATTAAGGGCACCTGAGAGGAAAAAAAAAAGATGTTTCCAATTCTCCTCAATGGGATGGGTTCTTTGAAGTCCTCAACACTTCAGATCTAGCATTTCTCTCTATTTTCTCCTCGTTGGTGTACTATCTTACCTTCACTTTAGAACCCAAAGGAGCTCACACAACAAATAATGGAAAATGTGACAATGATAATGGCTCAAAGTCGTACCAAGAGTTTAGATCCGCAGTGATCTACTGTGCAACAAAAAGGAAGAATGGTAGGAAAAACCCCTCCTATTTATAACAAAATATTGGGGTGTTCTAGAACCTGGTGCATGAATAAAATATTATTAAACATCTTCTAGAATCACCCTTTAGGAATATTTTATTATATTTGTTGGAGGGAAAAGGGTTTTTGACTTGGGTCAAATCCTTTATTTATAAATAACGAATAAATAAATGATTTATTTGTTATTTAAGGGAAATGAGGGAAATATAATTAAATAAATAATGGCTTATTTAATTATTTGTGGATGATTTGGTCATATTTAACAAGGAATATTATCTAAATAAGATTTAAATAATTATTCCTAGAAAATAATAAGATAAATAAAGGTTTATCTAATTAATTTCTTTGTTTTGGGTTCAACATGATGAGGAATAATAATTAAATTATTGTTTAATTAATTATTCCATGAGGAAAATCAAACAAATATAGATTTGTTTAATATTTCCTTTTGGGGTTTCCTGTTTAGACCATAAACAACCTAATACATGTGGTTTATTAAGTTATTTGACATAGTGAAAGAAATTTTACTTAGGGTAAAATTGGTCTTACATGGTGTACTTGGGTCCATCTAATGATAGTAGGTTAGATGACCAAAGAATGGTGTAACAGATTTCCCCCCAGTGTGCGAGTGTTAGGAGCAAATCGTGTGACCGAAACCAGAGATTCTGGGTTCGGTCCCCAGTGGAGTCGCCAATTGTTAGTATGAATCCTTTGTCGAAGTGTACAAAAAAAGACCACTTTAGCTACGCATAACTAATAGCCCTAACATCAAATGTGGCTGCCAATATCTTCAGATCTGCAGTTAGTTCATCAAGACAAGAGCTGCAAAAAACCAGATCTATGCATAAAAAGACATTAAGCAGTAAAAATAAGGGTTTGCTCCATATATCTAATAGACAAGACAAGAAAAAATTTTTGAAAGAATTTTTTGTATTAAGGGCACCTGGGAGGAAAACAAGAAGATGTTTCCAATTCTCCTTAATGGGATGGGTTCTTGGAAGTCCTCAGCACTTCAGATCTAGCATTTCTCTCTCCTGTTGGTGTAGAAAACCCAGACAAATATAGAACTCAAAGGGAGCTCACACAGCAAATAATGGAAAATGTGACAATGATAATGGCTCAAAGTCAGACCAAGAGTTTAGATCTAGAGTGATCTAATAGGCAACAAAAGGTGAAGAATGGTAGGAAAAACCCTCCTGTTTATAACAAAATATTGGGTCATTCTAGATCTTGGTGCATGATTAAAATAGTGTTAACCAAATCTAGATCCACCTCTTATGGATTATTTTATTTTATTTGTTGGATGGAGAAAGTATTTGACTTGGGTCAAATCCCTTTATTTGTCAATAATAAATAAATAAATGATTTACTTATCTTTTTAAGGAAGTGGTTGAAGGATAATCAAATAAATAATGATCTATTTAATTATTTGTGGATGATTTGGTCATATTTAACAAGGAATATTATCTAAATAAGATTTAAATAATTATTCCTAGAAAATAATAAGATAAATAAAGGTTTATCTAATTAATTTCTTTGTTTTGGGTTAAACATGATGAGGAATAATAATTAAATTATTGTTTAATTAATTATTCCATGAGGAAAATCAAACAAATATAGATTTGTTTAATATTTCCTTTTGGCGTTTCCTGTTTAGACCATAAACAACATAATACATGTGGTTTATTAAGTTATTTGACATAGTGAAAGCAATTTTACTTAGGGTAAAATTGGTCTTACATGGTGTACTTGGGTCCATCTAATGATAGTAGGTTAGATGTCCAAAGAATGGTGTAACATATTTCCCCCCAGTGTGCGAGTGTTAGGAGCAAATCGTATGACTGAAACCAGAGATTCTGGGTTCGGTCCCCAGTGGAGTCGCCAATTGTTAGTATGAATCCTTTGTCGAAGTGTACAAAAAAAGACCACTTTAGCTACGCATAACTAATAGCCCTAACATCAAATGTGGCTGCCAATATCTTCAGATCTGGAGTTAGTTCATCAAGACAAGAGCTGCAAAAAACTAGATCTATGCAAAAAAATACATTAAGCAGTAAAAATAAAGGTTTGCTCCATATATCCAATAGACAAGACAAGAACAAATTTCTGAAAGAATTTTTTGTATTAAGGGCACCTGGGAGGAAAACAAGAAGATGTTTCCAATTCTCCTCAATGGGATGGGTTCTTGGAAGTCCTCAGCACTTCAGATCTAGCATTTCTCTCTCCTTTTGGTGTAGAAAACCCAGACAAAGATAGAACTCAAAGGGAGCTCACACAGCAAATAATGGAAAATATGACAATGATAATGGCTCAAAGTCAGACCAAGAGTTTAGATCCAGAGTGATCTAATAGGCAACAAAACGTGAAGAATGGTAGGAAAAACCCTCTTATTTATAACAAAATATTGGGTCATTCTAGATCTTGGTGCATGATTAAAATAATGTTAACCAAATCTAGATCCACCTTTTATGGAATATTTTATTATATTTGTTGGAGGGAAAAAGTATTTGACTTGGGTCAAATCCCTTTATTTGTCAATAATAAATAAATAAAAGATTTATTTATCATTTTAAGGAAGTGGTTGAAGGATAATCAAATAAATAATGATTTATTTAATTATTTGTGGATGATTTGGTCATATTTAACAAGGAATATTATCTAAATAAGATTTAAATAATTATTCCTAGAAAATAATAAGATAAATAAAGGTTTATCTAATTAATTTCTTTGTTTTGGGTTAAACATGATGAGGAATAATAATTAAATTATTGTTTAATTAATTATTCCATGAGGAAAATCAAACAAATATATATTTTTTTAATATTTTCTTTTGGGGTTTCCTGTTTAGACCATAAACAACCTAATAAATGTGGTTTATTAAGTTATTTGACATAGTGAAAGCAATTTTACTTAGGGTAAAATTGGTCTTACATGGTATACTTGGGTCTATCTAATGATAGTAGGTTAGATGACCAAAGAATGGTGTAACAGATTGCCCCCCAGCGTGCAAGTTTTAGGAGCAAATCGTATGACCGAAACCAGAGATTCTGGGTTCGATCCCCAGTGGAGTCGCCAATTGTTAGTATGAATCCTTTGTCGAAGTGTATGAAAAAATACCACTTTAGCTACGCATAACTAATAGCCCTAACATCAAATGTGGCTGCCAATATCTTCAGATATACAATTAGTTGATCAAGACAAGAGCTACAAAAAACCAGATCTATGCATAAAAAGACATTAAGTAGTAAAAAGAAGAGTTTGCTCCATATATCCAATAGAGAAGACAAGAACAATTTTTTGAAAGAATTTTTTGTATTAAGGGCACCTGGGAGGAAAACAAGAAGATCTTTCCAATTCTCCTCAATGGGATGGGTTCCTTGAAGTCCTCAACACTTCAGATCTAGCATTTATCTCTCCTGTTGGTGTAGAAAACCCAGACAAAGATAGAACTCAAAGGGAGCTCACACAGCAAATAATGGAAAATGTGACAATCATAATGGCTCAAAGTCAGACCAAGAGTTTAGATCTAGAGTAATCTAATAGGCAACAAAAGGTGAAGAATGGTAGGAAAAACCCTCCTATTTATAACAAAATATTGGGTTATTCTAGATCTTGGTGCATGATTAAAATAATGTTAACCAAATCTAGATCCACCTCTTATGGATTATTTTATTATATTTGTTGGAGGGAGAAAGTATTTGACTTGGGTCAAATCTTTTTATTTGTCAATAATAAATAAATAAATGATTTATTTATCTTTTTAAGGAAGTGGTTGAAGGATAATCAAATAAATAATAATTTATTTAATTATTTGTGGATGATTTGGTCATATTTAACAAGGAATATTATCTAAATAAGATTTAAATAATTATTCGTAGAAAATAATAAGATAAATAAAGGTTTATCTAATTAATTTCTTTGTTTTGGGTTAAACATGATGAGGAATAATAATTAAATTTTTTTTTAATTAATTATTCCATGAGGAAAATCAAACAAATATAGATTTCTTTAATATTTCCTTTTGGGGTTTCCTGTTTAGACCATAAACAACCTAATAAATGTGGTTTATTAAGTTATTTGACATAGTGAAAGCAATTTTACTTAGGGTAAAATTTGTCTTACATGGTGTACTTGGGTCCATCTAATGATAGTAGGTTAGATATTAAAATATGAATTAATATGATTTCCCCGGCGTGCAGTGTTAGGGAGCAAATCGTATGACCGAAACCATGGATGCGGGTTGGTCCCCGATCGCGTTCACTCTCTGTATGAATCCTTTATCGAAGTGTACGAAAAGACCACTTTAGCTACGCATAACTAATAGCCCTAACATCAAATGCTGTTGCCAATATCTTTAGATCTGCCAGTAGTTGAATCAAGACAAGAGGCGCAAAAAACGGATCTATGTATAAAGACATTAAACGGTAAAAAAGTAAAAATAAAGGGTTTGCTCCATATATCCAATAGACAAGACAAGAACAATTTTTTGAAAGAATTAAATCAATAAGGGCACACAGGGAGGAACCCCCAAAGAAGATGTTTCCAATTCTCCTCAATGGGATGGGTTCTTGGAAGTCTCGGCCACTTCAGATCTAGCATTTCTCTCTCCCGTTGGTGTAGAAAACCCAGACAAATATAGAACTCAAAGGGAGCTCACACAGCAAATAATGGAAAATGTGACAATGATAATGGCTCAAAGTCAGACCAAGATTTTAGATCCAGAGTGATGTAATAGGGAACGAAAGGTGAAGAATGGTAGGAAAAACCCTCCTATTTATAACAAAATATTGAGTCATTCTAGATCTTGGTGCATGATTAAAATAATGTTAACCAAATCTAGATCCACCTCTTATGGATTATTTCATTATATTTGTTGGAGGGAGAAAGTATTTGACTTGGGTCAAATCCCTTTATTTGTCAATAATAAATAAATAAATGATTTATTTATATTTTTAAGGAAGTGGTTGAAGGATAATCAAATAAATAATGATTTATTTAATTATTTGTGGATGATTTGGTCATATTTAACAAGGAATATTATCTAAATAAGATTTAAATAATTATTCCTAGAAAATAATAAGATAAATAAAGGTTTATCTAATTAATATCTTTGTTTTGGGTTAAACATGATGAGGAATAATAATTAAATTATTGTTTAATTAATTATTCCATGAGGAAAATCAAACAAATATAGATTTGTTTAATATTTCCTTTTGGGGTTTCCTGTTTATACCATAAACAACCTAATAAATTTGGTTTATTAAGTTATTTGACATAGTGAAAGCAATTTTACTTAGGGTAAGATTGGTCTTACATGGTGTACTTGGGTCCATCTAATGATAATAGGTTAGATGACCAAAAAATGGTGTAATAGATTGCCCCCCAGCGTGCGAGTGTTAGGAGCAAATCGTATAGTAAAGAAACAGGAAGATTAAAGGTTGGGTCCCCAATAGGTGCTTGATTGTTGGTATGAATCCTTTGTCGAAGTGTACGAAAAAATACCACTTTAGCTACGCATAACTAATAGCCCTAACATCAAATGTTCTTGCCAATATCAAAGAAGAACGTGGATGTCCAGGACAGTAAGAGGCTGCAAACCGAGATCCCACCATAAAAAGACATTAAGCAGTAAAAGGAAGGGTTTGCTCCATATATCCAATAGACAAGACAAGAACAATTTTTTGAAAGAATTTTTTGTATTAAGGGCACCTGGGAGGAAAACAAGAAGATCTTTCCAATTCTCCTCAATGGGATGGGTTCCTTGAAGTCCTTAACACTTCAGATCTAGCATTTCTCTCTCCCGTTGGTGTAGAAAACCCAGACAAATATAGAACTCAAAGGGAGCTCACACAGCAAATAATGGAAAATGTGACAATGATAATGGCTCAAAGTCAGACCAAGATTTTAGATCCAGAGTGATGTAATAGGGAACGAAAGGTGAAGAATGGTAGGAAAAACCCTTGTATTTATAACAAAATATTGAGTCATTCTAGATCTTGGTGCATGATTAAAATAATGTTAACCAAATCTAGATCCACCTCTTATGGATTATTTCATTATATTTGTTGGAGGGAGAAAGTATTTGACTTGGGTCAAATCCCTTTATTTGTCAATAATAAATAAATAAATGATTTATTTATATTTTTAAGGAAGTGGTTGAAGGATAATCAAATAAATAATGATTTATTTAATTATTTTTGGATGATTTGTTCATATTTAACAAGGAATATTATCTAAATAAGATTTAAATAATTATTCCTAGAAAATAATAAGATAAATAAAGGTTTATCTAATTAATTTCTTTGTTTTGGGTTAAACATGATGAGGAATAATAATTAAATTATTGTTTAATTAATTATTCCATGAGGAAAATCAAACAAATATAGATTTTTTTAATATTTCCTTTTGGGGTTTCCTGTTTAGACCATAAACAACTTAATAAATGTGGTTTATTAAGTTATTTGACATAGTGAAAGCAATTTTACTTAGGGTCAAATTGGTCTTACATGGTGTACTTGGGTCCATCTAATGATAGTAGGTTAGATGACCAAAAAATGGTGTAACAGATTGCCCCCCAGCGTGCGAGTGTTAGGAGCAAATCGTATGACCGAAACCAGAGATTCTGGGTTCGGTCCCCAGTGGAGTCGCCAATTGTTAGTATGAATCCTTTGTCGAAGTGTACGAAAAAATACCACTTTAGCTACGCATAACTAATAGCCCTAACATCAAATGTGGCTGCCAATATCTTCAGATCTACAGTTAGTTGATCAAAACAAGAGCTGCAAAAAACTAGATCTATGCATAAAAAGACATTAAGCAGTAAAAAGAAGGGTTTGCTCCATATATCCAATAGACAAGACAAGAACAATTTTTTGAAAGAATTTTTTGTATTAAGGGCACCTGAGAGGAAAAAAAAAAGATGTTTCCAATTCTCCTCAATGGGATGGGTTCTTTGAAGTCCTCAACACTTCAGATCTAGCATTTCTCTCTCCTGTTGGTGTAGAAAACCCAGACAAAGATAGAACTCAAAGGGAGCTCACACAACAAATAATGGAAAATATGACAATGACAATGGCTCAAAGTCATACCAAGAGTTTAGATCCAGAGTGATCTAATAGGCAACAAAAGGTGAAGAATGGTAGGAAAAACCCTCCTATTTATAACAAAATATTGGGTCATTCTAGATCTTGGTGCATGATTAAAATAACATTAACCAAATCTAGATCCTCCTTTTATGGAATATTTTATTATATTTTTGGAGGGAAAAAGTATTTGACTTGGGTCAAATCCTTGTTGGCAATAAATAATAAATGATTTGTTATCTTTTAAGGAAGTGGTTGAAGGATAATCAAATAAATAATGATTTATTTAATTATTTGTGGATATTTAGTCATATTAAACAGGAATATTATCTAAATAAGATTTAAATAATTATTCATAGAAAATAATAAGATAAATAAAGGTTTATCTAATTAATTTCTTTGTTTTGGGTGAAACATGATGAGGAATAATAATTAAATTATTGTTTAATTAATTATTCCATGAGGAAAATCAAACAAATATAGATTTGTTTAATATTTCCCTTTTGGGGTTTCTGTTTAGACCATAAACAACCTAATAAATGTGGTTTATTAAGTTATTTGACATAGTGAAAGCAATTTTACTTAGGGTAAAATTGGTCTTACATGGTGTACTTGGGTCCATCTAATGATAGTAGGTTAGATGACCAAAAAATGGTGTAACAGCTATTTCTCCTTCCACTTCAGATTATGAATTTTCTAAGTGGCTATTTGTTTCCTCAAAGCACTGCTCACTATTAGTATTTTCATTTTGTTAGTAAAGGTCTCTTAATAGTAAAACACAAGCTATAGGTAGGCAATCAAGAATTTATTGATAGCCATCCTCATCCTCTTCTATAAAGTCTTGATCATCATACATGTCTTTCTCATTGTCTAGGTATTGTAGTGGTTGAGTTTGTTCTTGATCTTGGAAAATCATGGGCTGCTCTAGATCATTAATATTTAAATTAGGTCTCACCTAGGAGGGATGATGAAACATTATTTATGTTGGCAAGGATATCTTGAGGAATGTCCTTTATTCCTTGATTGATTTCTTCCTCAACTGATTCATATAGGTTCTTGTGATAGTTAGGATGCATATGAAATTCTTGAATGGCTGTTAACGGATCATTAGGATGCACATTAACCAAATCTTCATCAATATATAACAGGTATTGTATGAGGTTCTGAGATAGATCACAACAATTTATAGTCCATCATAAAGATGAAGGGTTATCTTTATATTTTTCATAAAATACTTGGTGCATGTCTCTTAAAGAGAAAAAGCTCCTAGGTTCTAACCACTCATATCAATCCCTTTCTTTACCTTCCAATGTTGCAATGAAAATTTACATAAGACAGTCCTCATGCCATTCAAATTTTAACCTCCATATATGTATATGAAAGTTGATGAGATGTAAGAAGGGGTCATCAAACTTTTCACCTTGAAAAATTGGCAGGTTTTTCATCCAATCTATTTGAGGAATTTTGTGTGGGAATCCAGGGATATTATCTCTATTCATTGGAGCATATCTCCTTTGTATCCTTGGATCCATGCTTGTAAATAAAAAAGGTTCACTGAATCTTCTCAACCATTTTAAAGTCTTCTACCAGTGGATTCATTTGGTCTTTTAGGAGTTGTGGACTCTCCAGGTGGATGATTTCAAAATTCTTTAAGATGAGTTGTTGTCCACCATCAGTAATTAACTACCAATCTAAGGTTGTTGTGGGTCTTCTAAGGTCTTAAGGATATATAAGGTGTAATTCCCTCAGAAACTCCCCAGTGGAGTCACCCTTATGTTGTGGTCATGTGATTTGGCAAATTGGCAATACCAAATGACAAGGCAACATCAGAACCACTTTGGAATCTTAGGATCTATCCCTCCTGGATTCATAGAGGGATCTCTCTATGTTTGTTTTCAGAGGATATGTCTTTAAGGTTTATGATATGATATTAGGCTAGTTATGAAGCACAAGGGGATTTCTCTTTGTTTTTGGTTGGGGATCATTAAATGAGAAGGTCATGTGAGGTGAAGGAGGAAATAAGTGGAAGGATGTTTTAGCATGGGAAGATAGGTAAAAAAATAGTGCTAAACCATTGGGCTATGGAGTCATAAAAGGGTTTACTTGCACAACCACTATTCAAGGGTTTTAAAATGGAAAGTCATCTATATCAAAAGATCTTTTAGGTTGAGTTTGTGGTCTGAGACATTAAGAAGTGTGGTGAAAGGAGCAAACATGTAAGAAAACAAAGGGCAACCTAAGATCAGGTAAGGACTTTTAACCCATCCTTCTTTGACATACTCTTAAGAACAGAAAACATATAAGAAACAAAGGGAAGTCTAAGATCAGGTAAGGACCTTTAACCTATCCTACTTTTAACCTGCACTCAAGGGAAAACTTTAAGATAAACATAAAAGGTAACCTAAGATCAGGTAAGGACTTTTAACCTATCCCGCTTTCAACATACCTTTAAGGGAAATCTTAAAAACAATTGTTTTAAGACTGACAAGGGATAGGGCTAACCATAAACTTTCTTGATTAGGACTCTACTCAACATGCAGTGAAAATATCATTCGAAAACAACATCTCAAGTTCTACTTAGCAAGACATGGGCTCACCAACATTCTTAACTAGTTATACTCTATTGAAATAATTCCAAAACACACATTTAGAAGAAAACATAAAGATAAATATTTTCAGTGAGAGCTAGGGTACTTTGCATTATATCCTACTCAGAGAAAATGAACACAGTGGAAACATAAGGAAAATAACAATTACAGTGAGAATAACATCACCAATGATTTAGATCAAGAACTAGTAAATCTTCTTGTCTATTGATGTGCAAAACCAGTTACATACTCTGAGTCCAATAGCTTTTAACGGTCCAATGTTTTTCTTCCTAGCCTACTACATTAAAAACTACTCAGTAAATCTTACTTACTAACAGTTTAAACAATTAACAATATTCCAACCATTTACAATGAATTTTCTTTAAATAAATATAGTTGCCAAGAGGAAGAGTGTTGTATAAATGGTAGTAAATATCAATTAAGACAGAGTGGGAGAAGTATTCGAATTCCCATTCTGCTTAATGACCGTTACATTAACTGGTTGTACCACTTTGGTAGTTTTTTCTGTCTTTGTGGCATATCTGGTAGGCTAGTAATAACTCTAAAGTTGTCCTTTGAATATATCTTGGTCTGAAGTACCCTATTTGACCTCTATGACAAGTAAACTGACATTTTTTGGGTTTTGTAGCCCCATGCCTGCTTAATAAATGTCCTGACAGTTTTAAAGAGGGTTTGTCAGCAGGATGGCTATCAATTACTTTCTAAGGCCAAATATCTCTGACTGTGCCTTTAATATGTGTGATTTTGAGGTAAAATAGAACTGTAGGTGTCATTCGAGACTCCTCTTCTACTGATCTATCTTTTTTAGCACTTTAAACACTAATTTTCCTTTAATTTGCTTTAGGCTTTATTAAGCCTTGTTTATCATTTTTCGGGCTTTTTTTCCTTTACTGAATGTTTAACTTTAAACTAATTTTGTTCTCAAATTGTGCTTTATCCTTGAAATATGCTGGCTAAGTCCTTGATCTTATGAATTTTGACTTTAACTTTAATCTTCATTGTTTCTTCGTTGATCTTCCCTGTCTTTGTGTCTGCGAGAGCTTTTACTACGTTGGAGGATTTATCAATTAACCAGTGTCCATGAGGCATTGGTTAACATTAAAATTGACTCCTGAATCTCCCATTAGCATCTTCAGAATGTAGGATCATCATCCCGAGGATATTTGCCCCTGATAATTGGCTGCGGGAAGGGTCTGTACATGATTGGCCGCCATTGGAAAACCTGCAATTTAAACATAAAACAGTTATATAAATCCTGTGCTTTGATGGTTTTGGACCATTTCAGAGGGCTTTGGCGGAGGTAGAGGAAGTTTGCAGAGAGGTGGAATGTAGGCGGAGGAGGTCTCCATGGCACAAAACCATGCAAAAAACCACAGAAAATCAAATTTTGCGCGGAAAATGGATAGGAAATTTTGCAAAATTGCAAATGGTTTTCATGTGGATTTTAGGCGATTAGCAGTGTTAGGATTTTTGAACGATATGCGTTCCTTTTCTTGACACGCAGCCTATGCGAAACCACCTGTTTTACATGAAAAATAGGTGTTAAACCTTTGGAGCAAATCGTGCGCGAAATCGCGTGTGAGCCGTTGGATCCGGGGAAGCCAGATCCACGGCTGAGATTAAGTGGGAAGGAGAAATTGCATGGTAGAGGGGAATGGTGGAGGCCAGGTGGCAATCCATGGTTGGACGATGACCTATGATTGGAAGGTGGGCTAGTGATGACATGTATAGCTTTATCGTGTAGCGGATGTGTTTATTGGCAGGATTTGGTATGGGAGGCTTAACGAGAACCGTTGGATTTTAAAGATCGATGACAGGGATATGTTAGCGAGGGTAACTGAATAAATTTTTTGTTGTCGAGAAGATTTAAAGATCACCGTTGGATCGATGGATCTGAAAATTGAGATTCATTCGGAGGGGGAGAAATATGAAGGGGCCGAAATTTTGAAAATAAAAAGGGAAAGGGGCTTAAAAGGAGGAGAGTGGTAGGGTCTCATGGAAGAAACAATAACCTGAAGTAGAGAGATAAGGGGCTGATATAAGGGAAATAGGCTTAGCGCTCCAACCATAAGGTGGGGTTACATGGAAGAAAAGGGAAGGGGCTTAAACTAAGGGGGCTTAAAAACCTGATAGGTAAAATAGGGACATTTTAAAGCAAAAAAGGGGTTTTTGGAACTTTTTTTAGGTTCCGATAGAACAAAAAAGGTGTTTAAACCATAATAAAGATGTTTAATGGTTTAAGGAGGGTTTTTAGAAGGAAATGAGGGTAATTTAGGGAGGAAATTGACATTTTTAGGGGAAAAATGAGTGACTGCAATAGGTGAATATGGATGGAAAGTGGGTGAAAATGAACTTATGATATGATGGAAAATGTCTCCATAACAACTTTTTTGGATATCAGCAGGACTTCTTTGAATGTTCTTTTGAAGGAAACAACAGTGAAGATTAATCCAAGTTGAAAAACACCAAAAGGCTTCAAGAATGAGTAGTTTTCTATGAAAATAATCTCTTGAAGGCTTATGAACATATTTAGCCATAATTTTTTGTGACAAAATTTACTGATGGATAACAATACAAAATGGAAAAAATGTTGGAGTAGTAGGGATGAGTAGTAGCTACAACTCAAGAACTGGATGGAGATGGCTGTAGATGATGCAAAAGTTGAATAGACCTTCTCCAATGGATCTTCCAAGTGAAAGGCTGATCCTAACATTAAAGACCTGACAAACCAATACTGCAACCCTCACTGTAGATACTTAATGAAAATAACGCAGTGAATGAGAGGGACTGTGATGTAGGTGATGAAAAATGGTTGGCCTGATGCTAAAGATGATGGGAATCAACTCAAATTATCCCTCACTAATCCTCCAAAGGTAAGGATACTCCCTCCTCTGAAAAATAGCTCCGAAAGTGGTGTTGTAGAACCTCCACTGCAACACCCTGCAACACAACGATTCCTGCTACAGGAATAATGTTGTAGCTGAACGAGGATGCTTGGTCTCAAACCTAAATGTGGAGAAAATGAAGAGAAACTCCCTCAAGATGCCTCTCTTCAAGGGAGAAGGAATTCCTAAATAGGAATGCCTTGTGCTAAGCAGCCCTGAAAATCTGCTAAAGAGCAGGAGAATGCACAAAGTCTAAACATACAAGAAATCAATAATATTCAACATGAATGATAATGGCTGCCTTTCCCTCCTTTTAAACAAGTGAATTCCATCTCACCATGGGTCCCACTCATTAGTTTTTCCTTCACCAAAGAAACCTCTTCCCATTCATATTGCATTGTTTCTCTAAGTGTTCTCCACCTCCTAGCCCAACGTTGTTGACTTGGTCAAACTTGACCTTGTCCACCTACAAATGATCCTTTTCACACATGAGGGTGTGAAAACTGGCTCCAATGATGATCACCTTTCATACTGTGAGGGATTTTATTTATATTTTTATTATTCATGGGCCTCCTTACCCATTTATTCTTCTCCTAAGTGAAATCAACAAAAATTAATATTCCAATTTGCTGCATGCAAATTTTGGAATATTACAGTCCTACCCTCCCAAATGTTTCTTGTCCTCAAGAAACTGCAAGGATAGAGCTAAGAAGTTTCCTCCCAAGGCATCGAGACTAAAAAGTATCAGGAAAACATCTTCCCCAAGTGGATCCTCCATCCCCAAGCAATCATCCATACAAAATGAGTCACCTGCCAACATGGCAACTCCTGAAAATTCTCCTCCACCTTGAGCCCATGCAATGTAGGTGGGCTACAATTCTGAACATGGTAGACATAGAAGCCTGCCCGACACTGTCCTCCTCTCCACTTATGATAAGTGTAGAGAAAATTTTGATCCTAGGCTACAAAATAATTTCCCTCAAGTTGCAAGATGAAGACTAGATCCCCAAAGATCTCTCCTCCAATGTTGTGAATCAAGCTGGCCCAAACCAACCCAGATGAGATGGATAGGAAAACATCACCATATGGCATCCCAACAATCATATGACCCACCTCAACAAAAGGAAACAAGTTTTTGGAAGTGATGGCCATATCTCCTCTCATGCTCCCATTAGAACATGCAATGCAAAAAGTGTGGGAATCCTCTCCCCCAAAGGACACACCCAACTCATGTGTCTCTCTCCCAATCATGCTACCAATACAAACAAGATCAATATCAGAAAATGAAATCATGATCAGCATCAAAATGAGGAAAATTCTAAATGTTTCATATGGTGCAAGAAGGTACCAACAGTTTTCCCAATAGTGACAGCGTAGTTTTCCAAACTGCTGCTTCAGAGAATTACATGGAAAGTTGTTTTTTGTTACATGGATAATTATGTATGTAATGAAATCTACTAATAAATATAAAATGGCTAGGTACATAAACTGAACATACATGAAATAAAACACTTTCCCAAGGCCATATAAGAGATGGTTGTCTCCATCATACAATGTTAACCATGGAGCTCAATGAAAAGCTTGCCCTCTTGTGGAGGTATGCACTGAATATGAATGGTAAGAGTATCCAAATATTCTGTTAGATAATCCATGGATGAAAAAAAAATATTTTACCATATTTTGAGAGTAATATGATGCATATGTATATGAATTATTCCTTCATAGTGGTGTGGCACATTCCCATGAAGAGAAATGAACCATACGCTGCATAAAGATCACCGTCCTTATACTTGGAAATCGAAGTCAAGAAGATCATAGCAAATAAGATCATACCAATGTAATAGATGTTTCCATCCACTACTCCATCAGTCTCACCACCTCCTTGTCCACTAAGTGCATCAAATGTGAAGTGATCATGGGGACACTCCATCAATAGCCCCAAGCTCTGAAGTGACAGTGCTCTCGGCCCCTCTAAATAAGCTCTGTCCAACTCATAGCTCCATTCTTTGACATGATCCTTGTAAAAGACATCTCCCATAATGCTGCTACACATAAGAAGTTCCTCCCAAGGTGGAAGTACCTCTTTATCATCTAAGGCCAAGCAGATAATGCCATCTCCTCCTCCTGCAACATCATGCAAAGTATGAGAGCAAATCTGCTCTTGCTCTCCCAAGAACAAGCAAAGCAACAAAAGATTTCGCAGCCTCCTCATACTTTCATCATACAAATCATGTGATGAAAACATAATGAATGACATGAAATGCATATCAAAACCATGCATCCATACTGTTTGTTGCTCAAAGATGCAAGTATCCTGCCACATACCCTTAGAAAGAGGATGATGACCAAACTCTTTCAAGAGTAACCAGCGCAACCAAGCCTCCTACTGCCCGGTATCATAAATTTGCAAGTAGCTCACTAGCTTCTTTCTCTCCATCCACATCCACTCAACCAATTGTGAATGTCTCCTTCCATCCTTCATCTTGGTACTCCTCCCATGAGAGCTACCATCCTCCCAAATCAGATTTTTGTCTTTGCATTTCATGGGATTTTGAAATGCAATCCTCTCAAAGATCAATTTGATCCTACAAGGACCCAAATAGGTGGTAGGAAAAAAATTCCCATCATGATGTGTATGGCTCAAGAAATTTCCAACACAAGCATGAAAGATGTTATCCATCATGGAAAATTTTAGGGGCTAATATTCGCAGGTGGGCTAATTTTCCATGGTTTTTCCAAAAAAAAGATTCGCCAATTTCCCTTTTTTTATACAAGTGATTCACCCAAATTTTACAATATAAAATTATTTTACCTTAAAAATCGCCAACATTATATAGAAAATATATATAATATCATTATAAATTTGAATAATTTTACAAATAAATCAATAAATATTTTATATTTTTCACATTACGGACTAGTGAGTTTCGCCAATTTTTTAAACTTCAAAATAATTTTCCATCCTTAAAATTTTCCCTGTTATCCATCCTAAGATGTCCTCCACCATCTATCTGCTCCTCCTTGAATCCATGAAGATCCAAGTGCGAAAAAAGATGAAAAATCTTGCACTCCATGATGTGTTGAAGTCCACCTCTAATGAAATCTCTCCATGAGATCTCCCTCTCAACAATAGTCCTCCAAAACTAAAGAGGTCTTGGATTTGCTGAAAGTATAAGTTTCTCTTTGAGCTGAGAGGAGCTCATTGAGAAAGGGTCATCTAGAAAGGAGAAAGGGTTTCTCACTTCAAGATGTCTACTATCTTTCATCCTTCCCTTCAAGTCTTCAAACCCCAACCTCAAGTGTGATATGTAATCCAACAATGGCTCATGAGGATGATGGTTTATTTCCTCCTTGAATGTTTCCATGTTGCACAGTGCAGTGCAATCTTGTTGCTCTAGGTTAGAAATGTATGTTGATTCTTGGTCATTTAAATATGAGTTTCCACAATCCTCAAAAGGATTTTTTGAAATAGAAAGTGGAACTTCATTCATACCTTGATGGAACTTGGGATCTCCTTGTATGGCTGCAATAGTTCTTTCTTCCAATGAAATGGCTACCCCATTTGTAGATATAGACGACTGCTCTTCCAAGGCCGTGACAGTGCTGGTACAAGTCTCCTCCCATGGTGGTGTGGTATTTTTCTCCTCTCATCTTTCTCTATCAAAGGTTCTAATCAACCTTTTAGTGAACTCTGCAAAAGTATTCACCCGTGCATGGCTCAAATGGCTGAACCACCAAACATTGGCTTCACCATCCAACTGCAGCGCTGCAACTTCTACTGCCTCCCTCTCTACCACTTCATGTAGTAGGAAGAATGCCTCAAGCTTCTTTTCCCAAGCTCTTGTTGTAGAAGATCCATCATATGTAGGCAATATGAACCTATTACCTCTGATTCCTCTTTTTTTGCAGGCTCTCCTCTCTTCCTTCAACTGAATGAACTGCGAAAGAGCTAGAGTCTCCTTGAAGGGTCTAAGTTGAGATTTGTACTCAACAAGGTACTTACTTAGAATCAAATGATCCAAGTATCTTCCATGCTCATTGTATTCTTCTTGATGACAATAGGAAGTGCATGGACCTTCCTCTTCTCTTTCCTCCTCCTCTTTGGATAGGTTCTTCTTAAGTCTAAAAGGTGATGAGAATAATGTCATCCTTCTGATCTTCTTCTATCTTCTTTGGCTAAAACTCACAATATGAGCCAAGATCGATGCTATGATACCACTGTAATATCCCAAAACAGGGATTTTCTACAACAATAAAAATATCTTAAGATATGCTAGACTTGGAGATGCAGCAATGTAAAACATATATTGGAGTAGTAGCGTTATATCAATATACAAATCATGAGAAGATCCAAACAACCATGAAATTGATCTTATAGCAGAAAATGTATACAAATCCTTGAGGTAATGATCACTCAAGCCAGGAAATGCAAGCCTCAATAGAACATGTATAAGAAAATGAAGAACACTGCTACATGTAGAAATCCCAAGGCTATGATTGTGCAGTTTATAGGAGGCACTGCTACAGAAATAATATCAATACAAAGATATGGCAATGTATGGCTCAAATAAAGTGGGAAGAAAAGCTCTAACTCCTGGAAAACAATATCAAGTCAATCCTGGAAGGATTGGTTGAAATATACAAAATGGAAAAAATGCCGGAGTAGTAGGGCTGAATAGCAGCTGCAACTCAAGAAATGGATGGAGATGGATGTAGATGATGCAAAAGCTCAATATACCTCCTCCAATGGATCATCCAAGTGAAAAGCTGATCCTAACACTAAAGACCTAACAAACCAATACTGCAAACCTCACTACAGATACTCAATGAAAATAACACAGTCAATAAGAGGGACTGTGCTGTAGGTGATGAACAATGGTTGGCCTGATGCCAGAGATGATGGGAATCAACTCAAATTCTCCCTCACTAATCCTCCAAAGCTAAGGAGACTCCCTCCTCTGAAAAATAGCCCCGGAAGTGTTTTTGTAGAACCTTCACTGCAACACCTTGCAACACAATGCTTCTTGCTACAGGAATAATGTTGTAGCTGAAGGAGGATGATTGGCCTGAAGCCTGAATGTGGAAAAAATAACGAGAAACTCCCTCAAGAGGCCTCTCTTTGAAGGAGAATGAATTCCTAAACAGGAATGCCTTGTGCTAAGCAGCACTGCAACTCTGCTAAACAGTAGGAAAATTCACAAAGTCGAAACAGACAAGAAATCAATAATCTTCAACATGAATGAAAATGGCTGCCTTTCCCTCCTTTTAAACAAGTGAAATCCCTCTCACCATGGGTCCCACTCATTAGGGTTTCCTTCACCAAAGAAACCTCTTCCCATTCATATTGCATTGTTTCTCTAAGTGTTCTCCACCTCCTAGCCTAGCGCTGTTGACTTGGTCAAACTTGACCTTGTCAACCTGCAAATGATCTTGTTCACACATGAGGATGTGAAAAATAGCTCCAATGCTGATCCCCTTTCATACTATGAGGGATTTTATTTATATTTTTATTATGCATGGGCCTACTTACCCCTTTATTCTTCTCCTAAGTGAAATCAGCAAAAATTAATATTCGAATTTGCTGCATGCAAATTTTGGAATATTACAGGGGCCTTAAAAGTAATTATATTATATATTGGGGTTGTTACCATGACACTACTGTAGACATGCTTTGTAGTCTTTTTCTAGGAAGAAGGATACTAATTTTGGCTCTTGTTGTTGGCAAGAGGAGATCATACAACTTAATATACGGAATAACATGCCACTATAGCAAATAAGAGAACTAAACAATTGGGGCTGATAGAGATTCCCCAAGCCAAATCACCTTCCACTAAAGGCACTCGAAAAGAAACATTCTTTCCTCAACTGAAGAAAATTCTTGAACCAATCAATAGTGAACACGCCTAGGATAATTTGAAGCAGTTCGCCTTTTTATTTTTGTCCATCATCTCACATCTCCTCTTACAGATGGATCTATTCATATTTTACATCTATTGTTGGTGAATTCTCTGTATTATGCTTTTTAATTATCTAGTGGAGTGATACGCATTGTTTCAAGTTTCCTAATTCATTCCTGAGTCAGGTTTGATGCAAAGTGGTGGTCCCAAAGCTTCAGGTGTAGGTCCTTCAGTGGATAGTCACTCCCTTCTCAAAGAGTAGTAAATGATACTACTTTTCTTGTTCTTTTTTTATAGGGTTCCAAACCTCTTTCCACACCAGGAAATTTGAGTTACTATTGATCTTAGAATTAGGTGTTAGCATGTGCTAGTGTGCTTGTACATGTTGTTTCTACTTCGTGGAAATATTTCTTCTTACCTAATCAACAAGGTTAGTAGTGGCTAATTAGGTTCGGTCCTCCCATAACAAGTTTATGTTGTATATGCCCAAATCATTTTGTGTCAAGTTATTGCTAACCCTCACTCGTTCCTAGTCTATTTCTTGGATATAGGTCATGAATTGAATTCCACTTATAATTTCTTGATGCACACATGACTTGTAACTAGTCTACAATCTTGCCCAAGTTACCCCATTCATTCCATCAATTAAGGTATTAATTGAGTCATATATCCCCTTTCTCGGTGAAACATGCCCTGTATTTATTATCCATTGTAAAACAAGATTTAGAAATTTCTATAATTTGACATGGATGCATTTCCTATTTTACGATGGACAATTGGGCAAGATGTGGATGCACATATCATTAAATGTTGGTTGTCACTCATATCTAGTTAAATAAACTAATATATATTATTTGGTTAATTAGTTTATAGAGCCAAAAATTTCATGCACATAGTACAAGGGGCTATCCATAAATTATTTTTTGATAAACTTTTTTTTTCTTCACTTTCATATTTAGCACCTTTATTTTTTCCATTATGCTAGTAACCGATTGTCATATTTTTGTTGTCTAGCTTTAGAGGTGGATTCACATAATTCACAATTCGAATGAAATACCTTGTGTTTTTTGTGATGTCTCTGGTAAATATGCAATGTAACTCTAATTTATTACTGGTGTGAGTCTAAAATTAACGATCCTAGATATCAAGTTGTTTATTAACATGAATTCATTTGTTATCTAGATTTTTCATTATTTGTGCACTATGAGAGATAATTCCTTGTTGTTTAGTTTGTTTGGAGCAGCACAAAACTTATATACAAGACTAGTAGGGTGAACAATGATACTAACTAACATTCATTTCATTGTCTACGAATGTTTTTGGAGGGATCAAGGAGTATAGATAAGCATTTCCACACAAATCCATTTCAGAAAATTATTCGTATATGGTAGGATACCTACACGCAATTCCATTTGATAAAAAAATTCATGTATGCCAGGTTACCAACAATTCAATACAGATGAGATCTAACACAATCTGGTGTTTTATTTCTTTTCACACAATCAAGGTGAACACACTTCTAACTATCACACTCGTGACTTTTCAAAGGTTTTGTTGGGTCTCCTCAGCATGTGGAATGTATCATTTCTTGGGTATCCAAACAAGGTAAATATTTTCAAGATCTTACCAGAGTGTAATGGACATAGAAAGGCTTCATTAATTACCCTCAATATGTATTTATTCTAGGTTTCGAAAATCTAGAGTATTATAACTTTTCTTTTTTATGTAAATATTGTAGGCTATCTTTCCACACATTGAAATGCTGGATAAGTTTGCACCACATATCTATTAGGTAACCTTTTGGCTTCGACGTTTTGTGTTGTCAAATTTTGTACACTTGATCCTTCATTGTGTGAGATCATCTTTTCTATTTTCTAACAATGCTATGAACCTATTTTTCTGAATATTAAAGCTACTGATATCATTTTTATTTTTTTTTATCATGTTATGAATCTATTATTTTGTATGTTGGAGCTTAGGATGGACAATAAAATTAGAATTAATTTTCTAATAATGGTGTGCCTCACAATTTTTAGGTTGGTGAAATAGAATCAGGACAAAATATGTAGATTCTATTTTTCTTCTTACATGTCCATTTTTCCAAGCTTGTTGAGGCCCACTTCCTAACCAACTTCTATTAAAAAATTATGTTATTGTTGACTTGGAGACTTTTGTCTTAATTGGGTGGAAGTCAATGGAAATAACAGTCAATAACATGTCTTTCCTCCTAAAGAGTCATAGTTTTTGATCTAGAGATGGTAGTGTATCTACATCTCGATAGACATAGCAGTCACTGCATCCAAGGGTTACCTCTTGAGGTATTTGTTGCATTGTTGATGTAACAAATCAGTCTGCCAGCTGGGGGGAAACAATATTTCATGTTAGGAATCCTTTGTTTTTCCTAAATTCACTACAATTTTGCATTTTACTCAGCCAATTGTGAGACTGCTGAAAAAATAAAACAAGTTGTGCCTTTGGAAAACTAAAATGATGTGAATATGTTGGTTTCTTTTGTTGATTCTTATCATGCGTATTTTTTGTTTCCATCAGTCATACATTATTTTTAGCTTTCATATCATTCCAGAGCCTCTTAAAATGTGGACTTCAGGCTGATTATCTAAAACGTCATCTTTATCAGGTAGTTTCTTTTTTTTATTCTTATCATGGGTGTTTTCTCTTCTTGTTAGCTCTTCATGGTTTGATGCAACTGCAAGCCTGAGAAAATGTAGGATTGCCCAATCACTATATTTTGTTTAAAATCTCAAACATGGTTTTAATTTCATGATTCCTCTTTTTGGCTCTTATTATATGGTAGTATTTTATTTTTGTTAGCTCTACATGCTTGTGTATTGTGCCAATGATGCCTCAGAAATTCTAGAACTTTTCCTGGGATAGAAATGGCCATTTAAATCCACCAATTATTTATTGTGTAATTTAATAGTACTACTTCTGTTTGTGCAAATTAATATGGAAGAACAGATAGTAGAGGATTTTTAAAATTCCCTAGATCCAAAAAAAAAATTTCTTTTGTTTCATTGAATTACATTGTACACAAGGATGATACAAGGAATGGTTTGCTTGAGTGGGGATCAAGGGTCTCGTCAAAAAATAGTAGGCTGCCAAATCATCAGTAAGGGGGATTTGAAAAGGAAAACAATTAGAAACACTTTGTAAATCCCATGTTTGAGATTCTATTATTTTTTTGGTCATCTTCTTGGTCCATATGTTCTAAGCATCTTATATATCTGGATTTTGATGATATAGCAGAATATGTTGTTTGATTTCTTTTCACACAATCAAGGTGAACACATTTCTAATTATCAAACTGGTGAGTATTTTCATAAGTTCTTTTGGGTCTCCTCATTGTGTTGAATGTATCATTTCTTGGCTATCCATATAGTGTAAATATTTTAAAAATCTCAGTAGAGCGTAAAGGGCATAGAAAGGCTTATTTAATTATCTTCAATATGTATTTATTCTAGCTTTCCATAGTCTTGTAGCTTTTCTATTTTCTGTCAATCATGTAGCCTATCTTGCCATACACTCAAGCTCTGGATAATTTTGCACGGCACATCTAGTAGGTAATATTCTATCTTGGATGTTTTGTGATGTCAAATTTTGTGCACTTGAGCTTTCATTGTCTAAGATCATATTTTTATCTTGGATGTTTTGGGATGTCAAATTTTGTGCACTTGAGCCATCATTTTTCTGAGATTGTATTTTTTATTTTCTGATAATGGTAAGAGTCTATTTTTCTGTATATTTCAGCTACTTAGACCATTTTTTTTTTATAACATTGTGATTCTATTCTTTTGTATGTTGCAGCTTAGGGTGGATAGTAAAATGGGAAGGGGGTTTCTATTAATTATGTGAACCTTAATTTTGATTTTGGTGAAATAGTTTTTGGAGAACCTCACACAGATTTCCAGCATATCTTCTGCTAGTTAGTTCATCAGGTGAGACACATGGAAAATATAATAAAGTTTGGTTGGTGAAACTGTGCAGATTCTATTGATTTTATTACTTGTCGATTTTTCCAATATTGTTGAGGCCCACATCCTAACAAACTTTTCTTCAATAATTATGTTATTGTTGACCTAGGGATTTTTGTCTTAATTGGGTGGAACTCAATGGAATTAATGGTTAAGAACATGTCTTTATTCCTAAGATTCATAGGCTTAAATCTAGACCGGGAAGGGTATCTACATCTTTATAGGCACAATAGTCAAATTTCCACATGAAAGGGTTACCTCTTGAGGTATATGTTGCATTGTTGATGTAACAAATCAATATGTTAGTTGAGGAAAAACAATATTTCTTGTTAGGAACCTTTGCTTCTCCTACATTCACTAACAATTTCTGTTTTCCTCAGCCAATTGTGAGACCTATAAAACAAGAAAAGAAGTTGTGCCTCTAGAAATTTAGAATTATCTAAATATGTTGGTCTCTTTTGTTGATTTTTATCATGATTATTTTCTTTTCCCATCAGTCCTACATGTTTTTTAGATTTCATATCATGCCACAACCTTTGAAAATGTGGAGTTCAAGCTAATTATCTCAAAAATGATCTTTATCTCCTACTTTCTTTTTTTATTCTTATCATGGGTGTTTTCTCTTCTTGTGAGCTCCACATGGTTTGGTAGAGCTACAAGACTTAGAAAATTTAGGATGCCCAATCAATCTATTATGTTGAATATCTCAAGCATGATTTTAATTTTGTCATTCCTCTTGTTGACTTCTATTATATAGGTGTATTTTATTTATGTCAGCTCTATATGGTTGTGTATTGTGCCGATGATGCCTCATAAATTTTGGACCTTTTCCAAGGATTTCAGTGGCCATTTAATTACATCAAGTATTTATTGTGTCATTTAACATTACTACTTATTTTTGTGAAGCTTAAGATGGAAGAAGAGGTTGTAGAGGCTTTTAAAACTTCCCTAGATCCTAATTTTTATTTTTTTTTCATTGAAGTGTAATTGTACACAAGGATGATACAAGAAATGGGTTGTTGGACTAGGTTTCCATGGTCTCGTCAGAAAAAAATAGGCTACAAAATCATTAGTAAGAGGGATTTTAGAATTTCAGTAATTAAAAACACTTTCTACATCCCATGTTTCCATCGCTAATGTGGCCCAACTGTTGCAACAATTTTATGCTAGTTGTCGGAATAGAAACGATTTTCGTGGCACTTACGATGGTTTTTTACGTCACTATAAAACTAATAGAGTTGGACGTGTGATGATAGTTCGTCGATATTTCGACACATTCTAGGAAGGCATCAATGGCGTAATACTGACATCTCCACATGATGTTGGAATAGAGACAACAAACAACGTTATTCAAAGGTTGACTAAATGAAGACACATGTCGTGTCTAGTGTCGCTCTACCGACAATTATTAGAAGTGTCTCATATGGGATGTTACAAGAACCAATGTTTTTCCCAAACTCAAAGTGTCGCTCTTGGGATGGCTATGTGTCGCAATAGAGACATTTTTTTCATTGGAAATATGGCCAAATATGTTAGTGATTGGTTTTACAAACCTAAATAAGGTGTCCTTAAAAGATAATTATCCCCTTCCTAAGATGGAACATATCCTCTAGAGAGTGGTTGGATCCTCTCGAATGTCGCTTATTTATGGATATTCGGGATATAATCAAGTCTTGGTGCATAAGGATGACCAAGACAAAAATACTTTCATGACACCTTCAGTCACTTTCAAATATGCCAAAATTCCATTTGGGCTCAAGAATGCAGGAGCCAATTTTTAACAGGTGATGGACATCACTTCCGCAAATGAAAAGGATGTTTTTCTAGTATTTTACCATGATTATCTCATTGTTTTCTCCCATTTTGATGATGATAATTTATATCATTTGAGATTTGTATTTCAGAAGTACAGGAAGTTTTGGATTCCACTGAATCCCAAAAAAAGTCTTTTTTCCATGGAGGAGGGAAAGCTTCTTGGCCATATCATCTCCAAAGATGGTATCTATATTCATCCCTCCTAGATTGAATCCTTTCAGAAAATATATTTTCCATGCAATAAAAAGGAGATCCAAGCCTTTAATGGTATGATGAATTTCTTGAGAAGATTTTTCCCAAACCATGCTGAGCATCTTTGAGAGATTACCAATATGCTAAAAAAGGAAAGCGAGGCTAGGTGGTCATAGGATGCTAAAAATTCATTTAATTCAGTTAAGTTTCTCTTGGCAGTAGCTCTTATTTTGATCAGCCACGACTATACCATTGATTTCATCATATTTTTGTTTTCCTATGAACATACTTCGGTTGTTGTTTTGATGCAAAATAAGGATAAGACCAAGAAACCCATTTCTTTCTTGATCTATACCATTAGAGATGCTTCACTTAGATAAAACATCATTAAGAAGCAATATTTGGCCCTAGTAAAGGAATTGAATTAATTTCGCGTGTATATCCTTCACTCACATATTCTATCTTATGTTCCTAATGCAGCAGTGAATTTTGTCGTGATGCAAACTGATCCAGAAGGCAGAAGAGGAAAATGGATAGTTCCTATGCTAGAGTATGTTCTTGAGATCAAGCCTGCAAAGTAGATCAAAGGACATGGATTTCCCAAGTTGATGGTTGAATCCATTTTACATGCACTTCACATCAATCTCATTTTAGTTTTTTCCAAAGAATAAGATGATGACTCACTCATGCAGGTATCAGAAAATTTTCTCTCATCTTCATGGTATGCCTACATCATTTATGTTCTTCAGCATATTAATTCTTCATGAGATATGTCTAAAATCAAAGCTATATCATTAAATTTAAAAGCTTCCAATAAAACATTTTAGACATTTCACTATATTGGAAAGACCTGGGAGGGGTCTTGCTAAATTGTCTGGTAGAAAGTGAAGCCAAGGAGGTAATGAATGATTTCCACAAGGGATATTGTCAAGGTCATTTGTTTTGGAAAACTATGAAGAATAAAGTGTTGAGGTCTGGTTATTATTGGCCTACCCTTTTTTCTTATTTGAATAAAATTGTAATGATTTTTCACGAATGCCAAATATTTCAAGGTAAGAGAAAGTTGCTCCTGTTTCCTTTGTAGCCCATATTCATGCAAGCGCCATTTCAACAATGGGGCCTTGATTTTATTGGAGAAATACACTGTCCATCTTCTTCTCAACATAAATGTATCTTGACATCTACCGAATACTTCACCAAATGGATTGAAGCAATCCCAATGACGGAAGCTGCTAATTTAGTCGTTATTCACTTTTTGGAAACTAATATTTTGTATCGATTTGGCTTTCCCCACAAAATAATTGCAGATAATGTGGCTGGATTCAAGTCCAAGAAAATGGTTGAGCTTTGCGAGAAATAAAACATAAAATTGCGTCACTTGACCGCATATTATCTGAAATGTAATGGATTGGCCAAATATTCAAAAAAATCTTAGGTTAACAATATAAATAAGATATTGGAGTTGAACAAGAAAAACTAGCATAAGAAACTTATTAATGCCTTGTGGGAAGATATAGTGAGTATCAAGAAGTCAATAGGTATGCCTCCTTTCCAATTGGTATGTCGAGTCCACAAAATTTTCCCTCAATCACTTGTTGTCCCAATTATGAAAATATTACAGGAAGCACGTAGTGAAATGAATGATATGCAACGCTAGATCAATCAAATGATCCATCTTCACTAAAATAGGGATGAGGTGTTTCAAAACACCTCAAAGCTTGAAGAGATAATTAATAAGGTACATGACCACAAGAAAAAGGTAGATGATTTCAAAATTGGTGATGTGGTTCTCCATTGGGATGCTAGAAATGAAGAAAAAGGCAATAACGATAAATTTGAGAACTTATGGAAGGGACTGTTAACACTGGAAAATCATATAGTAGAAGATGGAATTAATTAATTTCAAGCCAAAGGATTTACAGGGATGGAAGACATTACAGAATCTGGAAATTATTTAAAAATCTCAAAGGCTTGAGGAAAATAAAATTTGAACTAGTCTTAAATGTTTTTTGCATGAATTATCCTTCGAGTAGAGTGCCTTCTGCTCACCTTTTTGCCTGATATGCACACATTTCTGAGAGTGTAAAAATGTCACTATTTGGGACCAAACAAAGCAAAGGAAAAGTCACTCCTTACTTGAAGCCACCTAAGGACAGCCACCAATGCCTCCTTAGACACTATGTGAGCACACAATGGAATATTTGGAGCACACAAAGGAATCATACCCCTCTCCTGGGTCACCATCCTCCATGTACCAAGAGAGGGAAGGAGGATTTTAAATCTCCTATATAAAGCAATCATGAGATGAATAATCGGTGATCACATTTTTATGCTGCACAGAATTGCCCAAGAAATACCAGCAATGTGTGACCCGGAGTTGAAGATAGAGGGGACTCACTTGTTGGCCACCCAACAAGCTCAGTCTACATAGTAGAGAGAGAGGGAGACTACACGAAGGCAAGCTTGGGATAAAAACATCCTTGCATCGGGACCTAGAACCATTGTCTAGGGGCCCTTTGGCAAGAGGGTAAATTATCACTCTTTTTACTACCAGCGCTCAATAAGAGGGGCCTAGAGCAACTGTTTGCATTATTGTGTCATTTGAGTCATTCAGAGCTTATGTTTATTAATGTTTAGTTCTAGTTTAGTTTTTAGATTACATTTGCATGCTTTTTCTTCTATATAGTATTCTCATTGACTCCACATATTTCTACTTGTTACCAATAGTTTAAAGGGATAAACCACACCCCTTAAACTAGTGTGATTTCATACGTACCTGCACCAAACACACCACACCAGGATTGGTGAATCCACTAATGTTTTATTACCAAGTTTATGTGGTTGTGCCTTCTTTTGTAGGAGACCTCTTTCTATGCTGTGGAGTGGAGCTGAATGTCCCCTGATCTCTCTTGCAGTATCAAGTTCATCCCAAGTGACAGACTGAAGAAGAGCAACTCCTAAAAAATTTACTTTCAGGATTTTTGCGTGCGTTTTTTTCCTCACAGATGCGCAGAGAGTGCATTTAGAGCTGACTTGCGTGCAAAGAGCGCACCTGTTTCAGCCTTTTTCATGCAAATTATAGAATGAGAAATTTCTCCCTAGTTTCTATTTTTTCCTACTTGTGAGGTTCTTGGCAGCCCCTAATACACCTGCCAGCACTGGCTATGGTACCCCATAGCTTGTTAAAGCTCACTTTTAGCTGCTTTTTGCAAGCTTAGTGTCAGTTTTACTTCAAGTTGATTTTTGAAAAGTTCACACATAGTTTAAGTAGGGGGGAAAAAGTAACTTGCATTCCAAAAAATTTATGTTTTGAAAATTTTGGTACTTACACACCTAGATAACTAGCCCATGTAAGTGGCCCAAGACCACGCATGCATAGCTAGTTTTCCTTTTCTAGTGTAAAATTTGTTTTGTTTAGTTCAATTTTTGCACTAGGAACTTCAGCACTAGGATTGAATTGTTTATAGAAGAGCAAGTAATCTCTGCTACCTTTGCACCCTCCGATGATCCTAGGTAAGCATATGAACTCTCCATATTCACAATTCACCATCTCCCTATAGTTAGTCACATAGATCAACTAGGAAAAATTGAAAGCGGCTCATTATCTCACATGTTTTCCTTTTAAGCCAGGAACAATACAACATAGTTTAGATAGGGGATTTTGCAAAGGATAATTGATATCCACACATTAAAAATATGTGCTTGTCCACATTGTGCTCACACACACTCACCCACTAAGTGAAGCAAAGACACCTAAAACTAACTTAACACAAATCACTAAATTCTCCCCACAGGGGTGAGAAAATAATTTATAGCTTAAGTTAGGATGAAGTGGGTAGGCATCCAATAAGCTGCCTTGATGATACTTCATATTGAAACTTAGAAGTTGTGTATTTAGGGAGCTTCAAATCCACCTATCATTCCATGGAAAAGAGAACCTGAGCGTGGCAAAGGCCTGTTTCAGAGGGGGTTAGGCTTAGGTGTGGTGTGTGCTTTATTAGTTGGGGCTACCTGACCCGACTGATACTCGATACTATTAGCTAAATACCAAGAAGCCGAAGACTTGAACACTCACATGGGATGGTGGTTCTTAGTGTCCAAAAACTAGGGCAACATTTACCCTATAAGTGATGGTGAAGGCAAGCGCTAGACCCTCTACCCTTACCTTGGTGGATTCTCTTTGACTGACTGGGGCCATCGCCATCTCTTACGGGACGTTGTGCCAACACTCACAAGAAATATTCTGAAGGCCCAGTTAATTTTAAGTGTGTGAGGGCACATAGGTATTCTATGATTTTGAGTATCATACGCAAACAAACAAAAACCACATTTTTGATTGCTTGATCACATAGATTAATTTAAAGGGAAATATTTTTTATTTTTCACTTTATTTTATGTATGTGATAAGAAGTTCGCTTTGATCATAGTCTCTATCCTCTCAAAGCTTTCCAAAACCAAACTTGGGCAACACCTGATAGGTCCTAATGGAACCTCGTCAATCCATGCACCTTTTGGACCTCCCCCCACTACCGGGAGGGGTTCCAGGTATCTCACCATTTAGGCATGAAAGACAGAATGTTGCCACCATTATTGGTTTTTCCTTGATCCGAGAAACGATGGTTAGGAACCCTAGTCCGTCTCCCAACACCACACCACACACCACTCCCCCACGACTCCTAGGGGGAAGAGGAGTGCATCCCATATGGGAAGCCATCTGAATAAATAGTAGGGTATGTCGCAAACTAACCCTCGTTCTAACCAGAACTTTGTGTCTTCACATATTGCAATGCAATCAACCTCTCAGTCACCTTTCTTAGCTTCGTTGAATCTGCTCGATTTAACCAAGCTAACGAATGACCCCATCGCACATGATCCTACATGGCCTCTCATACCCACGAAGCTCCCTTCGGATATACCAAAGTTCGAAGGCAAGCAAGCGGAAGACCCAGGTAATAATTTCATGACCTTTCACCTGTGGTGGTCATCAAACAGTATCATTGATGACACTATTTGATTGGGATTATGTCAATGCACTTTTACAGGAGTAGCCACGAAGTGGTACGTAGAGAAACCCTCAGCTTCACATGGAACCTTTAACACCCTCACTACCGCATTCCTAACATATTTTCAGTTACCCATTCACCATGATTCTCGAATGGAATTACTGACTCATTTTAGACAAACCCCCTTCCTCCACATCTCGGACCATCTCCATGAATGGAGGTGGCGTCGCAGTTTATGTAAAGCTAAAATCAACGACCAAGTGCTCTTAGATTTTTTATTGAAAACTCTTACAGTGGAGATTTCAAAGGATGTGACGTAGAAGAATCCAACATCCGAATAGGACACAATTAGAAAATCCTAGAAGCTTAAGATGATTTATATGTAGTCAGGATACATTTACAACATCCTACCTAACGCCCCATGCCTAAAAAATTATCCAGAATTTCCAGGCGCGTCGAACTCTGTGGATCAGCTAATTGGGTCACGGACCCAAGGTTACCTAGGCAGCAATAGTCAAAACCCTGGTTACATATATAGTTCTTCCTAGAACTTTCCTCAACCCAGTTTTCAAGGTCATCATATGCCTCAGCAAAATTTGACCAATAGGGCACCAGTGTATCACCGGCAGGACCTTACCCTCTGGCTCAGGGGAATCAATACGCAGAAAGAAACACTAATGAAGGAACACCCCTCCAACATTAGGTGCAAACCTAGGACCACATTACATTCAGTCCCTAGCACACGACTCACCTATGCAAAGCAATGTAGAGGTGAACTTTGTGCAGCCATCCCAAAAACAACCACACTAATACAATCAGGAGAACTACCCTCCTAATGTGGTGAAGAAAAAATCCAAAAACAGCCCAAAATGGAACCTTGGACAGGCGGCCGCAACCAACAACACCCACCGTGATCCCCGGTTAGAGGTAACTCCAACCCGAATCAAAACCAGGAGCCAAGCAATGACTAACGATAGAGAAAAAGGCCACCTCTTCAAACAAACCATTCCTGTTCGATATGTGGTGAGCACAATCACTATACTCACCATTGTCCCGATCTCCCTGAACTGAAGAAGCTAAAAAGAAACCAAGGACAAGGAGGATCTTCCCAACAACCAGCCGTGGCGTAAGAACCTTTCCCCAACCAAAGGATGGTTAGCACTCGCTAGAAAAATACAGACGATTCCAAGAAAAGTAGCCATGAAACCTACATGACTAGAGAAGATATGCTTTTCCAAACATGTAATCGCAACTACGACACCCCACCAGAAACCAATACATCAGGGGAAAGTACCAGTGCACTGACTACACCTTTGACCATTTCAAAGATGCCTATAGAACCATTGCCAAAAATGGAAAAGGGACCTATTAGGTGACCATGAAACTACTCCAAAGTGGCTCATAATTATAGTATCGTGGAATATTTAGCAAAATCTCTCGTTTCTATGTCAACTCTGGAAGTATTGCATTCATGCCCAATACAACGAAAAGCCCTACTTTCTACGTTGGGTGCTATCGATCCCTACGATACACGCCTGATGGCTTTTGACTTACACAGATTCACCCCCTTGCTTCCTTCCATGGTTGCCTTCCAGATACCAGTGTCGGTGCAGAATATAACTATCCACCGATGTGTCATAGAGGAGGGTGTATCCACATGCGTCATGTACAAAAATGTTTGGCAAAATTTAGGTTCTCCCAAACTAAAACCCTCACTCATCACGCTTCGAGCATACAACAACTGTCCCTTGACCCCTATCGGCCTCTACAAAAATGTCTCGGTCTATTTAGCCGAAAAGACGATCCACATAGAAATTGAAGTCTTGGACACTCAATTGGATTATAATATACACCTCGGCCAGATTTATATGTACGCCATGTCTACCATAGCCTCCTCCATTTTCTGCATTATGATGTTCCCCCATAAGGACCACATAATTACTGTAGGCCAGCTGACACACAACGAGAAGCGTCCCCTAAAAAACAAGGATGTAATCCTACCCTATATAGGTACATCCACAGATAAGCTCTCATGATACCAATAATATGGCCTCGGCCAATTCAAACCGTCGTCCATTCTAGGGTCACTTCTAGGATATCCTCCCATTATCCCTGAGTCATCACCAAATGTCACAGGGCCTCTGGTGTGCATCATGTCCACATCAAGCACTGATACTAGTCAGGACATGGACACAAGCAACGCCGACACTGAGGCATCGGCCACAGTATCCTCCCTAGCCTACGTGGCCTCCCAAACCCCTTTCCTCTATGCCCATCTGGCTTCGTCTCCCAACAGGTTTTGGCAATACTGATGTTACCCATCATATCATTGGCATTCCTAGTTTGGTACCTCGTTCCCCCTTCCGAAATAGGATCCACCCATGTTACTGCCACAGGGTTGAAGCCCCTCAGTCTCGAGGAGCGCCCAAACATCCAAGAAACAATTGAGACCACCTGTGCAAAGGATGTTCCAATTGAAAAATAGGTAATCACAGCTAGGAAAACCCATAAGAGAGGAAAGAAGATGGTAACCCCCACCATTCAACAGGAATCACCAGTTTGCGCCATATGCGACGTAATATGTCACCCTACCCATGTTTGTCTGGAACTAGATGATTCAAAACCACTCCTTGACTCTGAAACAGACATTACAAAGCTGCATTCCCATAAAAAGGAACCTACAACCAAAGGTAAAGGTAAAGTGTTGCGTACCAATAACGCATGCACTATCTGTAGCATCTATGGGCACTATACCTATTGTTGCCCAAAGATATCACATATAGGGATTCCTCACATGCCATCGAGCGATCCTATCAGGACGATCCCTCCTCCCAATCTGTTGGAGATGAACCTCATGTCGTCCTTTACATGCAGGAGGAACAACACTCACCATAAAGACAACCATTTGTCTCTCCTCCCCCCAAGCCACCATACAAGAACTAGGGACTAGGGAACCTGATTGCTTCATCCTCTTGAGTTATCAGGCACATTGATTACTGTAGACGGCTTGGTCGTGTCTTTGACCTAAGGTCGCTTAGGCAGCAGTAATATGCATTCAGGGAGATCCTAGATGGGGGGCAGTAACCGAAAATGGCCCCACATGATATCAGTCCGGGGGAAACCACATCTAAAATCAAAACTAGGAGCCAAGTAACAACTCCCAAGCAAACAGAGGTGATGCCACATAATCGCACTCCCAAAAAATAAATTTTTATCACCAGCAGGTATGCCCTCTCTCATCTTCCTTTTTAAAGGTCATGAATTTCAATAATATTTGATAAAGAATATGATTTCACTTGACGTAGTAATTTTTGCAGGAAAATCTCGCAAACCATCCACAATGTTATCTCCTGAAAGTTTGAGAGAAGGTATCATTCTACCCCCAACATGATAGAGTCCCAGAAACCTCTGCATATCCTAACATCATTTCTCCATTAGAAATAAGCCATAGGGTCCTCATATCCGACCGTGTTTATTATCACCTAACCCTACACATGATAAACATCCCCATTAGTCGGTAGATCCTCCCCTCCATGGCGCTCGTCACTCATAGTAGACCATATATCACAACAAAAGTGACGCCATGGCCATACCACTTTGGCCCGAAAAGCACCTCGTGTCCATCCATTCATCATGCCTAAGGTAAAATTTTCCATGCAAACTGAAACCTCCTTCCTGGATGACCAAGTTGTACAAGCAGATAAAGAGCGCACCACCGCGTCTCGCATTTGGTCCACCATACCTCCACCAGCATAATCCCATCTGTGATACTTATACATCTGATTCATCAACCCCACACATGAGACCAACCAATAGGACCCCCACCCTTACTAAAACACCTTCCTCACACCATCAGTGAGTGAACACTTTCATGTTTTGGGGTACCCGTCTCTGTGTTTTGTTCAAACCAAACCCCATTATTTTATTCTTTTGGTAAGTGTACAAATACCGCAAATGGTGCAATTCGACCCTTCACCCTCTCATTTCATCTTTTCTCCCATGGAAGTAGTCCCTAAAGACCCTTGGTCAAAGTATTTCACCCCAACGCACAAACTATCATGACATTCATAGCCGGTTTACACCCGCCCTGGAAGTCCTACTAACTCTAGGGATTTACCCTTCAGAAATAACTATGATTGCCACCAAGCTGGTTAAGTATACTCCGACCTTGGGCCAATGAATCCCCATCATCAGTTTTCAGTCACCCCTCCCCAACATGCGTGTGTTAAACCCACCAAATCCAGGTCCCCTATCCCTCTTATCGGAGACCCCTCGTTTGGTTGAGGCTTCCTTTTTTGTGGAATTCAACCCCTATATTCCAGAAAGGAAGTGGTACCTTGGATCACCCCTCTCCATACAAAGGGGCATCCTCAGGTGGCACTATGGGAGACATCATTTTCCATAGATTTCATCGATCCTCCTGACATTCAACTACGAAAAAAGCTTTCATGTCAAGATGGTATCGTACATTACAACCATTGCACTTTGATCAGATCCGTCGAAGACCAGTGCCTCCATAAGGGTCTTTGTCAACAATGCTTACATGGGAAGGTCCCAGCCAACACCTATGAGTACAATGCGCAGCTATGTGCCATACCAAGTTTACGCATATGGATACCACATTCCACCTATTTTCAAAGAGAAAATGCCCCTGAGGGCATCAACAGTCATCGTCAACAACCGACAGCATCACTACCATAGTAGTGACATAAACAGAACATATATCTGTCAATTTTGTTTAACTAGCCATAGCATCACAAGCATGTGACATGCCCACCTCGTTGAAATTTTGTATATGTATTGTAAATTCTATTTTCTTACAACAATCTCTTAGGCCATGGTCATTCCTGGAAACGGTGTAGGGTGTTTTCAATTCCAAGGCTTCATGCAGGTATCTCTCTCTCTATGCACGATATAGAAAAGAAACTATAATGTATTTTGGCTATACAGTTATTCCTAGACCTCACACATTAGGGGGCAACTTTTAACACTGGAAAATCATACAGAAGAAGATGACATTAGTTAATGTCAAGAAAAAGGATTTACAGAGCTAGATGACATTATAGAATACGGAAAGTATTTAAAAATCTCAAAGGTTTGAGGAAAATCAAATTTGAACTAGTCTTAAATGTTGTTTGTGCACATTATCCTTCGAGAAGAGTGCCTTCTGCATGACTTTTTTCCAAATATGGGCGCATTCCTGAGAGTGGAAAAATGTCACTATTCAGGAACACAAAAATCAAAGGACAAATCACTCCTTACATGAACCCGCCTAAGGACAGCCACCAACGCCTCCTTAAACACTATGTGAGCACACAATGGAATATTTAGAGCACACAAAGGAATCATACCCCTCTCTTGGATCACCATCCTCCATGTACCAAGAGATGGAAGGAGGATTTGAAATCTCCTATATAAATCCACCATGAGATGAAGAATGGGTGATCATATTGTTATGGTGGCTAGAATTTCCCAAGCAATACCAACAGTTTGTGGCCCGAAGCTGAAGACAAAGGGGACTCACTTGTTGACCACCCAACAAGCTTATTCCACACAGTAGAGAGAGAGGGAGATTGCACCACCACAATCTTGGGATAAAAAGATCCTTGCATTGGGACCTAGAACCATTTTCTAAGGGTCCTTTGGAAAGAGGGTAAAGTATCACACATCTTACTATCAGCACTCAATAAGAGGGGCCTAGAGCCACCATTTGCATTATTGTGTCCTTTGAATTGTTCAGAGATTCTGTTTATTTATGTTTAGTTTTAGTTTAGTTTTTAGATTACATTTGCATGCTTTTTCTTCTATATAATATTCTCATTGAATCCACTTCTTTCTGCCTCTTACCAATCGTTTAAAGGGGTAAACGACACCCTTTAAATTGGTGTGATTTCGTACATACGTGCACCAAACACACCACAACAGGGACAATACAAAATTTTAGCTTCAAGAGGACAACATGCTTATATATTGGAGGAAATGAATGGAGAAGATTGCATAGGAGGACCATTCAATGTTATGCTTTTCAAGAACTACATTTTTTGAGCAGATTTATGAAGTTTCTTAAAATTATTGTACATATCAATTTTATTTTTCTATCAAAGTGTGAAGGAGAGAATCATCATAGTTTGGAGGCCAAACTGAAGGCCATAAACCTCACTTGATTTTATCCAAATTTATAAGTTCAATAAAAGTAAAGTCTGTTCAGTTTTGAGTTAGTTTTAATTGTTAATTATGGTCTTTTGATTTTGACTCCATTGTGAATGGTTAGGCTACTTGGTCTACAATGTTATTGATACATCCAAGGAGCTTCCATTCCTAATTGGAGCCAATAGTAGTTTTAGTCTATTCAACATCTCACCAGTGATCAAATAGCCTCTTACCACGTCTTGTTAGGCTCTGAAATTCATGTTTTTCTCATTTTGTTAGGTATTCAAGTAAAAATTTGGTTACTCGATAGTGTGTCTAGGGTTATTTCCACCCCTTTCAAAAAAAATTACATGCCAATGCTTGTCATCACTCAATTGAGTGTACCATCAAATAAAATATCATCATCATCACTTCAGTAAAAATCATCATGATTTCATTCATTTCAGTGTTTCCATTAGGTCATTAGGGTTTCACTCATCCAAAATCTATCATTCGATGCACAAAATCTAGAAAATGAGGAGTGGTAGTAGGTAAATTTTTTCAAAGAATTTTGGTTTCAATTGTAATTTATTGTTTCAAATATGTAATAAGTTCCTAATACTCCTAAAGTTGCAAAGAAAATTTCAAAACTACAATTTTTCAAAGTAAAGTGAAAATACATGTAGTTGGCCATCCCACTACTATGAAGAAAAGTGAACATCACAAGCTATAAAAGACAAATTCAAGCTCGTTTTCTCATTCACCTCATTGAAGAAGAGCTCTCTCTCACTTGACAAGGAAAATTCAGCAAATTCAAGTCAAATACGATCCAAAATTTGATGCCAAATTTGTTTGGAAAAATACTGAAAGCGGGGTTGGGCTGAATCAATATTTTCACTAATCAAAATATTTTTCTTCTTCCCTTTATTGATTTATATATGAAACTTTTATTAACACAACGAACATCTTTATGCAAATTTCCAAATAGAAACTAGCGTATACACAACTATATTTACTAATTAGGTAAACATTCAGAAGAAATCTTTAACTTAGATCATTAGTTACGCATCAAATAGTTAAGTAGTAAATAAGTGTAGTAATAACATAATAAATCATCACATAAAATAATAACACATGACCACCATGATTTAAGGTGGAAACCCAATTTGGGAGAAAATCACCATTATTGTCGTCTTTGTCTACAATATTTATTATATGAAAAAACTTCTTACAATATTATACTGGTGCATACTCATATCAATACGCAGTCATCCACATGTGGAAGGATGCAACCTTCTCTCATTCACCAGCTACTACTGGAAGGGAGCTCCAACCCCCTGATCTTGTTTACCAGCCTCTACTGGAACAAAGCTACAACCCCCTGATCAGAAAACCAACTTCTACTAGAAGGAAGATTCTACTTACATATTGAAGGCTTCAACCCTCATACTTACTGCAGACCACGTTTCATAAATTTTCACACTGGATGCCATAGCTTCAACACAACTCAGCATAAATATTAACACCAATAAACTTAACCAAAAATTCAATTAGAAAAGTGAGATCACTATAACCAGAAAACAATAATAAACTCATATTTCAGAATCAACATGCAGAATCAATCTCAACCTTGATCATTCATTATCTTAAAATGCATATGCCACTTCACTTTATTGAACCTGCATGTATACACGCTTTCCTTCACACCAACCCACATATAGATTTGAGAATACTGAATTTCCAGAATATGATGAGTCTGAGAATCAGATATGAGGATCAGAGAGAGATATCTTTTCAGAATTGTAGAACCCTTATTCAGTCAACATATTTAATCAAATTTAATCACTCATTGATAGGATTTGTACATATTCAACTTAGCAGCATTTACAATATTCAAACAACCCAGATCTACATGAACACTTCATTGACAGACATTAGAAATATAGCAACAATAAAAAGATAATATTTCTAGCAAGCTTCATAAAACCTTGACTTCCATATGTGCTTTAGCTGAGACAAAGCCACATATATGAGCTTTTACTAAGACGAACTAGTCTATAGATATGTAAATATTAATTTTGAAGAAAGTTTCAGATCTATAGACTTACCTAGATTTCTTCACTTGAATTTAGCAAACATGCACTAGATCACAGATCCAATCATCTCATCAATAGATCAAGAAAATACATAGTCATTTCAAGTCTATAGATCCTAACCATAATTGTATCCAAGGGTGTATAATAGTTTCATATTTACCAATAAACAGAATCCATCACATGTAGATATACTTCAGAGATAATTATTCAGTAAAAACCCTTCCATATGCACTTACTTGCACTATGATATTCATCTCCTTATATAGTTTTATCCTTTACTAATACCATAAGCGAAAACCACACAAGTTCCGATGGTATTCTTGGAAAGAACAAGATAGAGGACACAATTCTCAATATTGCAAGCTAATACCATGGTAATGCCCCTTGGTATCATAATTTTAGAGCGCAAAAGGCATACATCACTTGGCTTCTTTGTACTCACGTGTATACATGACTTCTCTTCATAAAAATTGTGTATATACTAATTCTGGATGTATACAAAGGTTGCATTTATACCAACCTACGTATGTACTGCGACATATTATATTTATCATTACTTTGATCCTAACAGGATTTCCTTTCTCCACCACATCTGAAATAACCTGTAGATACATCATTTTCACATATTTTTCTTATCAAGGACAACTCATTAAATAGGTTGCCATCAAGGACAACATATTGCATCATATTTCCAAAAATCTCCCCCTCTGGACTTGATGGCAACCATGATGATGTTTGATCACCACAAATAATAGATATATTAATCATAAACAATATTCAAACACCAATTTTCTCTCCCCCTTTCACATGAAGGGAAAAAGGTGGATCAATACCAAAACAAGGTTTCTCTTTCCTTGTAGAAAGAAGAGCTTTGTAGATTTGATGTGCACTGAATTTACCATGATGCCCCTGAGTTCATGTTGAATATTTAGACACATTTTTCAATGAATTACATGATTCTATAACTCAACCGAGCATAACCTTTCCTATCATCAAGGACTCATACTTACATTAGTAATCAAACCAAGTGGAATTACATATTTGACTCAACTAGCAAACCAAGTGGGTGTACAAATTTTGACTCAACTACCCAACCAAGTGGGTTTACAAATTTGAACAAGTCCTTACATGACTGAATACATTTTTTTTACATCATAGGTCCCAACATGACCTTTTTCATGAAAATACAAATATGACCTTTTATAACCGACCAAAGAATCTCAAACAAGAGATTATAACAACAACCAACATAGTGCCAACAATGCACTCTTTTCTGCACGGCAAGTGCTCCCCCTAAATTTGTGCATCATGAACACCTTCAACAACCAATTCATAAATGCATGTTCATCAAGGAGATAAATATCAAAGAAAAGTACTGTAATATGAATACTAGAACAACAATGTTTACCCAATAACACCATAGACTATTTTGAAAGTTGATACATAGAATTTCTATCAGCAAAAACCATATGCCATTTTATGCACAGGAACAGGCATATATACTCAATTCACCTACATGAAACCAATGCACCAAATTTAATCTTATGATATTTAAGCAGATTTGATAAGATAGGCAGAGAAAACTCCCAGCTTCTGTCTGAGATATTCAAATGCTTCCTTTGGAAGACGTTTAGTAAATATATCAAAAAATTGTTATTTGGAGGGAACATACCCCAATTTAACCTTTTACTCAAGCACTTCTTCGCGTAGGAAGTGATACTTGATAGGGATTTTATTGGTATTGTAATGCATAATAGGATTTTTTTAGATACTGATGGCACTTGTGTTATCACATAAGATGAATATGGGGACAGAACATTTAATTTGAATATCTTGTAGAGTTTGCATAATCCAAAGAATTTATGTGCAACATGATGCAACAACCTCATATTATGCTTTTGTTGTAGATAAGGCAATAGAATTTTTTTTCTTGCTGAACCAAGATATTAATTGGGGCCCATATAGAATGCACCACCACTAGTGATTTTTCGATCATCAACATTTACAGCCCATTTCGCATCTGTGTAAGCATGAAGAGTGAGATCAACATTCTTTGGACACCATAGACCAAAGTCTTCAGTCCATTCTAGATATTTGAATATTCTTTTTATAGCCTGAAGGTGTAACTCTTTTTGATTAGCTTAGAATCGTCCAAGAATCCCAACTGCATGCATAATGTTTGGTATTGTCCTGATTAGGTAAAGGAGACATCCAATCATAAATCTATACTATGGTTGATTCACCACAGGAGAATCATCATGAGAACTAAGGTTACATCCAGTTACCATTGGAGTACTTACAGGTTTGCAGTCTTCCATCCGATAACTCTTTAGAATTTTCTTGATATATTTTGCTTGAGATAGAAATTTGTCATTTGTTTCTTATTGCACTTGTAAGTGAAGAAAGTATGTTAGTTCCCCAAGTAATGACATTTCAAATTATTGTTGCATAACATAAGAAAATTTATGACTCATGGACTCTTCATTACTCCCAAAAATGATGTCATCAACATACACAAAAGTAATTAATAGTTTATCATTCTCAATTTTTGTGTATAAGTTACTGTCAACAGATCCTTTTGTGAAACCTTGTTGTTGAATATATTTGTCAAGACGATAGTTCCATGTCCGAGGAGCGTCTTTGAGACCATATAGAGCCTTTTTAAGTTTATAAACAAGTTTTTCATCATTTCCCAGAATGAATCCTTTTGGTTGTTATATATAAACTTCTTCTTCTAGATCACCATTGAGGAAAGAAGATTTTACATCCATTTGATAAACTTTGAATTGTTGAAAACTTGAAAAAGAAAGAAACATTCTTATGGCTTCAAGTCTCGCTATAAGTGAAAATGTTTCTTCAAATTCTATACCTTCTTGTTGAGCATTTTTTTTTTTTTCTGAATATGGCTACTTCTATATTGATACAAAAATAGTGTTACAAGGAGGCCGAAGCCTCGAGAATTCCAGCCCAATGCTGAGGCATTCTAGCTTTACCAGCTGGTAATTGATCATCAAAAAAATTAGGAGAGAGACCATGAAAGCTTTGAAAAGCAGTGATATTGTCTGTTCCTATCAAGTGACTGGCAACTGTAACTGAAACTTTAACATAAACAGACCTTGACAAAATGACTCCCGTGGAGTGAGCCAGAGTGGCTGGATTTTTACAAATTCGAGCCATAGCAAAAACAAAAATGACAATTCTAGAACCTGTGATTAGAGCAAGAACATGGACATAATGCAGAGTATAACTCCCATGCAGGGGAGACCGACCATAAAGCAGAAGAGAGACCAAAAGAACAGTAGCAGAATTAAGCAGATGCATAAAACTGTAGATGAACACCTTCAAGCCGATGAAAACCAAAACACAGGCGCGCGAACCTGGAACCACGTTACTGAACAGAGCGAGGATCTTCCTCGACAATGAGGTAGGCGTATTTGTAAGGATCCTCATCAGCAGGAGGGGGATCATCCTTGCGCTCGGGACCGCCATCAATTGGAGCCGAAGGATTCGCCTGAGCACCCAAGTTGGCCTCATTGCCAGAAGAAACATTCTTCCCGATATCCGCCTGGGCCATGCTGTGCTCTGTCTCCGTTAAGGTCTCCCGAGCAGCCTCAGTGTTGGCGCGAACCTGGTCTGAAGAAATCTGATCAGAGGGGGCAGCTCGAAGGTCTATGGTCACCGTTGCAAGGAGAGGGGTGTTGTCAATACTGCAGGGGAAATGAAAACGGGCATGGTGAGAATGCGCCCTAGACGACAAACGAAAATGCCCAGCAGGATTGAAACGATTCCGACCCCTTCCTCGACCTCTTCGTGGAGCTGGAAGACGGACAGGTCCGAATTCAGAAGAATATGACGAGGAATCGGAGTTGGAGGGAGAGGAACAGTTGATAGCACGCCCAATGACACCCCCACGCCTGCAACGCATTCTCGGGCGTAAGGGGGGCATGGTTTGATGGTCAGAGGGAACAGTAAGAGCAGGATGAGCTTGCTGGCTACCAGAGTCAGAGACAGACGTGCGCGGAAGATTGCAAGAGGCGCAGTTGGAGATATGAAGGCCGGGCAGAATTTCCATACAACAATTTAAAACACAGCGTGACCCAGTGCTGGTGTGTGAGCTGCGCTCAGCCGCAGCAGAGATGGAACAGGCGCGGAGGGGATGAACAAACACAAAATTACCAGAGTTCGCCATCGCTAATGAAGAAATGTGCCGGTTTCGGGGAGAGAGCTCCCATAAATTTGCATTGAATTGCCGGACTGTATCATTTAAGGGCCAGAGCATGCGAGGATGGGTGGCGGTGGTGGTGAGCCACGCGCCAACCCACCTGACCACCTGCTCCTCATTCATCACCGAGGCCACCCGCATCCGGGAGACCTTCTTGTTGAGCATTTCCTTTACAAAAAATTAAATATCTGTTTCTAATAACTTCTCCATTTTCATTTAACTTGTTTTTGAATATCAATTTTGTTCCAATAACATTTTTATCATCCGGTCTTGGAACCAATTAACAAGTATGATTCTTTTCAATCTGTTTATGTTATTCATTCATGGGTTGAATCCAACATTCATCTTTACTAGCTTGATTTATGTTATGTGGTTCAATAGTGAATAAGAATGCCAGATAGCTAGGGGATAATACAAGATTTCTTCTTGTTTGGGCACCTGATCCCTTTTCTCCCAATATTTGAGATTCTGGATGATTCTTTTGAACATAACTGGATGGAGAATTTTCTGATATATCTTCTTCTGGTGCCTCATTGGGTTCTTCTTCTATATTTTTTTTATTTTATGAGGGAAAGTATACAACATTGTCATATTCATTCGTTGTTGTTATTTCCCTTCTAGGAGTTGTGAGAGACTCATCAATTACAACATCAATACATTCAAAAATCTTCTAAAGTCTTTTATTGTAACATTTAAATGCTTTACTTCTAGAACAGTAACCAAGAAATATTCCTTCATCTACTCTACGATCAAAATTACCAACTTTTCCATCATTGTTATTGATAAAACATTTTCTTCCAAATATTGTAAAATGCTTCACAGTGGGAAGATCACCATACCATAGCTCATAAGGAGTTTTATCACTGTTCACATGAACATGAGCCTTGTTGAGAATATTTACTGCAGTATGTGTTTCTTCTCCCCAAAAGGTATCGTGAGTTCCATATTCATCAAGCATAGCATGAGCCATATGTTGAACTATTCTATTCATTCTTTCTACCACGACATTTTGTTGTGGAGTTCCAGCTACAAAAAAATATCTTCTTGTGCCATAATGTTCACATAAGTCAAAGAATTCATCTGACATATATTCTCCTCCTTGGTCAGATCTAAGACATTTGATTTTTAGATATAATTAATTTTCAGCCAAAACTTTGAAGATCTTAAAATTTTCAAATGGTTCATATTTATGTTCTAGTAAACCGATCCAACACATTCTAGAGAAGTCATCAATAAATAGAATATAGTATTGTTCTCCACAAGGTGAATTTTTCCTTGCAAAACAGCATATATCAGTATGTATAAGTTCAAGAGGCTTACTTGTTGATCCTCCTTTGATATTGAATTGCACCCTGGTTTTCTTACCAAATTGGCATGATTTGATATGCTACTTTCAGGCACAGTGATGTTGGGTGGATCACGAACAAATTTGAGTCTGCTAGATTTTCTTATTTGAGAGAAGCTCAAATGTCCCAATATTTTGTGCCACAACCAATTTTCTCTAGTTTTAACCTAGATACCATTTCTCTTGGCCACATTTTAATATATATATATATATATATAGATTTCTTTGAGTTTATTTCCTTTTATTATGGTTTTTCCCATGTCAATTTCACAAACTACACGTTATTTTGAACTAAAGACAAATTCAATTCGTTGATCACACATTTGACTCACACTCAACAATTTATGCTTTAATCCATCCACATACATAACATTGTTATCTTTTACTTTTTGTTTTATAAAAACATTTCGTTTACCGTTAATGACAGTAGGGGAGTCATTTCCAAAAGTAAGATTCTTTTCCTTCTCTAATGCATTATATGAGAGGAGTTTATTTTTATCACCTCTCATGTGTTTTGAGAATCTTCTATCAATGTACCATTGATTTTCTTCCCCTTCTGCAAATAAAGCTATGCCACATCTTTCAACCAGTAAGTCCTTCTTTCTCCATTCCTTGGAGTTTGAGGGTATATGCTCATTTGGCTGAAGGTTTCTCCTGCATTCATATTCTTCATGTCCAAATTTATTGCAATAAGAACATTCAATTTCATCTTGAAGAGGAGAAAATTTGTTATAATTATTCTTCATTATTCCAGTATCATTTCTTTGCTTTCTTTCTTCTCTAATCATGATGGTTTTGTATGCAACACATTGAGCAACTTTATGACCAAATTTATGACATGAAAATCGTTTTCTATTAAAGAAAAAATGTATGCGATCACGGAACCTTCCATTGATGTTTCCCTGTTGATTGATACTTTTGTTATTGTTCATTCTTGAATTTCAACGGTCATGCTTTACCTGGGTATTCTCTTTGTTCTTCTGCGGAGTGATGAAATGTTGTTAGTTGGATTTAGCTGCATTTAGATAGCTTGGTGCTGAAGATTGAGAAGATTCTCCGATATATCCAAGACATGTCTTTAAAAATGGAGAGCGTTGAACTTTGATAATTTCCTCCAAGGTTTTAGATCCTTTAGGAAATCTAAGATTTAATGTTTTCACTTTCTCAATTCCCTTTCTTAGACTTACTATTTCACATTCTAATTTCTAATTGTGCTTCTCCTTTTCTATAGGTTGATTCTTTAGATTATCTATGGATATTTTATTTTCTCCCAAACAAACTTTGAGTTGATTGATTTCATCAAGAAAATATTTTTCTCCTAAAGCATCCATAATGTGTCTTTAGTCTCACTAGTGTTCTTTTAGAATGCCATGAGTAGTATAATATCTTGATCAGATTCTCCTTCTTCACTATTTAATAGACCATCACTATCTTCATGAGTATACTAAGTTTTTCTATTGATGAAACATTTCTTATTTCCTTTTGCCAATTTCTTTCCCTTTTCATGATTATCTTTATCAGGAAATTTAGTAGCATAATGACCAAATATTCCACAAGAAAAAAGTTTGAAAACAAGCTTACCTCTAAACCTTCCAGTGCCAAGTTGTAGCTTCTTTACAAAATTTATCTCATCTTCTTCTGAAACATACCGTGATCCTTCTTGTTCTTCCATTTCCTTTCCTTTTTCAGCAACTGTAAAAACAAATTCTTTGACTTTAGATGGACCTCCTTTTCTCATTTCACATGCAGTTAAGATCCCATTAATTTGAACAGTAGTAAGAGTTTGTAGATCCTGCTTCTCTTCAATAGCAAATACTTTGGACTCGAATTTAGGAGTTAGAGATCTTAAAAAATTTTCTACAAGAGTGGTGTCAGTTATGGTTTCACCAAGATTTCTCATACGAATTAAAATCTCATCTAGACATAAAAATAAACTATAAATTCTTGCATCATTATGCATTCTGCATTTTTCATATTGAATTCTAAGAGTTTGGAGTTTAGCACTTTTTAACGTGGCATCACATTCACAGCTCAGAATGATTTTTTCCCATATCTCCTTTGTTGTATGTAACTACATAAATTTGACAAATTTTGATTCGATCATACTCCATAATAAAGCATTGAAAACTTTTGCATTAGTTTCATATTTTTTCTTTGCTGGTGTATCTCTTAGAACTGACGCTGGATATTGGTAACCCCCTTCAACTTTAACCCATAAACCCTCTCCAAGAGACTGAAGATAGGATCTTGTCCTGGTCTTCCAAAAGATTAAATTGTTTCCATTGAAGAGTGGAGGTCTGATAGATGTTGTCACATCTTGATTGCTCATTTTAGATGATCTTCCTTCTAATGATTAAGCTTCAACAGAAGGACCTGCTTTGAAAATAATTTTTGGGAAAAATACTGAGAGGAGGAGGGGGGGTGAATCAGTATTTTCAATAATCATAACCTTTTTCTTTTTCCCTTTACTGATTTCTATACGTGACTTTGATTAACACAACCAATATCTATACACAACTTTCCAAACATAAACTAGCATATACACATATATCTTTACCAATTAGGTAAAAATTATGAAGAAATATTTAACCCAAACCATAAGTTATGCATCTGATAGTTAAGAAGTAAATAAGTGCAGCAATAACATAACAAATCATCACAGAAGAGCATCACACATGAACACCATGATTTAAGGTGGAAACCCAATTTGGGAGAAAACCATCAATGTTGTCTTCTTTGTCTTCAATATTTATTATATGAAAAAACTCCTTACAATATTGTACTGATGCAGACTCATATCAGTATGCATGCATCTACCTGCAGAAGGCTACAACCTTCTCTTGTTCTCCTGCTACTACCAGAAGGGAGGTCCAACCCGTTGATCTCATTTACCTACCTCTACTGGAAGGGAGCTAAAACCCCCTGACCAAAACACCAACTTCTACTGATAGGAAGCCTCTAGTTCAATACTGAAGGCTTCAACCCTCAGACTTACTGCTGAACATGTTTCATAAATTTTCACACTATATTCCACAACTTCAACACAACTCAGCATAAATATTAACATTAATAAAATTCAACCAAACTTCAATTAGAATAGTGTGATCAGTGTAATCAGAACACCATGCAAAATCAATGTAAACCCTGATCATTCACTATCTTAAAATTAATACGTCACTTCAATTTAATGAACCTGCGTGTATACGTGCTTTACTTCACACCAACTTGTATATAGATCTGAGAATACTGAATTTCCAAAATATGATCAGTCTTAGAACCATATTTGAGGATTCCAGACAAATATATTTTCAGATTTATAGAACGCTTATTCAATTAGTATCATTAATCATATTCAATCACTCATTAATCATATTCATACATATTGAACTTAAAAACATTTACAATATTCAAACAACCCAGATCTACATGAACACTTCATTGACAGACAATAGAAATATATCAGCAATACATAGACAACCTTTCCAGCAAGCTTCAGAAAACCCTAACTTCCATACGCGCTTTATGTAATGTGCCTTTTTCGGGATTTTATGAAATATGGTCCTCAAGGACGCTGTATAAGGGAGGAAGTATAAAAATAAGATGAAAGGGGCCTGGTATCCCCTCGTTAACTCATAAAAAACTTCTCTTCTAGAAGTTGTGGCCAAAGAAATGACTCTAGTGGGGTTATTCAGATCTCCCCAAACTAGATCCCTCAAAGAATGCTTAGAGAGAGAGCTTGCAGCAGTACATGAACATAACCATTAAAATTTGCAAAAATGTACATGTCAATAAATGGAATATAATATAGCCATCATGTTTATTAATATATCAGCTACAATATATATAAATATCTTGAGGGACAAGCCACTCAAGGTACCAGAATCAATCTCTAATGATCAAACTATGAAATACATGAGTTGCTGCAACTGCACAAAATGCTGAAAGGCAGTGATAGCACTGCCTATATTAGAGTATCTGCTGCTATAGATGCATAAAAATGAAATATGTCTGAAATATACAATAAATTCCCAAGAATAGAAGAATGGGCTCCAATACAAGATTTCTAGCCAATCTAGAAAAGATTGCTAGAAATGCTAGAGAATATACAATGTGACAAATTGACTTGTCACTGCAACTGAATAAAAATATAAAATGAGGCTATAGCAGATCAGAAATAGTGATTCCCTCCTCTGATAGTGTATCTAAGAGAAAAATTTGATCCTTTTACACAGAAACAACTCTTCGAAATGAGCTCAAATGACCCTCCTAGCAACTGCTTGCCAAAATAACGCAAATCAAGCCGGAAACTGCGCGGTGAGGGAGGCTAGATGGTTGGCCTGATGCCAATGATATGAAAATAAGCCCTTGATTCCTCCTCACTGATCCTCCAATGAATAGTTGAGCCCTCCACTAAAAAACAAGCCAAGGAACAACTCAAGAGATCCTCTATTGCTGCACCCTGCAACACAAAATTATCCTACTCCAGGAATAACGCTGTGACTGAAGGAGGTAGCTTTGGCCAAATGCTGGAATGAGGAAATGCAGCTCTAGAACCTCTCCTCCCCTGAGGATGAGGTAATAAATCTCAACCGGGAACACCCTAGTGCTATGCAACACTGCACTCTTGCTAAACAGCAAGAGGAGCGAAGTCTCAACAGACTAAGCAAAATAATAATCAAGCATGAAGAACAATGGCTCTCCTCCTCTCCTTATTTAGCAAGTGCTCCTCTACACCATGGGTCCCATCCACATGTTCCTTCCATCTCATGCATGTGATCCTACTCTAAAACTGCGTAGTCCATCAAGGAGATACATTGTATCTAGACAGTGCATGTGGACTTGGTCAAAATGTCTAGATCAAGCATGATCCAGTCCTGTTCACACCATGTGGTGCTCAAATCAGCTGCTTTATTAATCCTCCCTTCACATAAGGAGTGTTATTTCTTCCTTATCAAGGATTATGGGTTCTCCTTACCCATTTTATTTAACTTTATTTTATGTATGTGACAAGAAGTTTGCTTTGATCATAGTCTCTATCCTCTCAAAGTTTTCCAAAACCAAACTTGGGCGACACCTGATAGGTCCCAATGGAACCTCACCAATCCATGCACCTTTTGGACCTCCCCCCACTACCAGGAGGGGTTCCAGGTCTCTCACCATTCATGCATGAAAGACAGAATGTTGCCACCATTATTGGTTTTTCCTTGATCGGGGAAACGATGGTTAGGAACCCTAGTCCGTCTCCCAACACCACACCACACACCACTCCCCCCACGACTCCTAGGGGGCAGAGGAGTGCATCCCATATGGGAAGCCGGTTGAATAAACAGTATGGTATGTCGCAAACTAACCCTCGTTCTAACCAGAACTTTGTGTCTTCACATATTGCAATGCAATCAACCTCTCAGTCACCTTTCTTATCTTCATTGAATCTACTCGATTTAACCAAGCTAACGAATGAACCCATCGCACATGATCCTACATGACCTCTCATGCCCACGAAGCTCCCTTCAGATATACCAAAGTTCAAGGCAAGCAAGCGGAAGACCCAGGTAATGATGTCATGACCTTTCACCTGTGGTGGTCATCAAACAGTTTCATTGATGACACTATTTCATTGGGATTATGTCAATGCACTTTTATAGGAGTAGCCACGAAGTGGTACGTAGAGAAATCCTCAGCTTCACATGGAACCTTTAGCACCCTCACTACCGCATTCCTAACATATTTTCAGTTACCCATTCACCATGATTCCCGAATGGAATTAATGACTCATTTTAGACAAACCCCCTTCCTCCACATCTCTGACCATCTCCATGAATGGAGGTGGCGTCGCAGTTTATGTAAAGCTAAACTCAATGACCAAGTGCTCTTAGATTTTTTATTGAAAACTCTTACGGTGGAGATTTCAAAGGATGTGTCCTAGAAGAATCCCACATCCAAAGAGGACACAATCAGAAAAGCCCAGAAGCTTGAGCTGATTTATATGTAGTCAGGATACATTTAAAACATCCTGCCTAATGCCCCATGCCTAAAAAATTATCTAGAATTTCCAGGCGCGTCGAACTCTATGGATCAGCTAATTGGGTCACTGACCCAAGGATACCTAGGTAGCAATAGTCAAAACCCTGGTTACACATATAGTTCTTCCTAGAACTTTCCTCAACCCAGTTTTCAAGGTCATCATATGCATCAGCAAAATTTGACCAATAGGGCACCAGTCTATCACCAGGGAGGACCTTACCCTCTGGCTCAGGGGAATCAATATGCAGAAAGAAACACTAACGAAGGAACTCCCCTCCAACAGTCAGGTGCAAACCTAGGACCGCATTACGTTTAGTCCCCAGCACACGACACACCTATGCAAAGAAATGTAGAGGTGTACTTTGTGTAGCCATCCCAAAAACAACCACACTAATAAAATCAGGAGAACTACCCTCCAAAAAAAACCCAAAAAAATCCAAAAAAAACCCAAAAGGGAACCTTGGACAGGGGGCAGCAACCAACAACACCCACCGTGATCCCCGGTTAGAGGTAACTCCAACCAGGATCAGAACCAGGAGCTAAGCAATGACCAACGATAGAGAAAAAGGCCACCTCTTCAAACAAACCATTCCTGTTCGATATGTGGTGAGCACGATCACTATACTCAACATTGTCTCGATCTCCCTGAACTAAAGAAGCTATAAAGAAACTGAGGACAAGGAGGATCTTCCCAACAACCGGACGTAGTGTAAGAACCTTTCCCCAACCAAGGGACGGTTAGCACTCGCCAGAAAAATACAGACGATTCCGGGAAAAGTAGCGATGAAACCTACATGACTAGAGAAGAGATGATTTTCCAAACATGTAATCGCAACTATGACACCCCATGAGACACCAATACATCAGGGGAAAGTACCAGCGCACTGACTACACCTTTGACCATTTCAAAGATGCCTATAGAACCATTGCCAAAAATGGAAAAGGGACCTATTAGGCGACCATGAAACTACTCCAAAGTGGCCCATAATTATAGTATCGTGGAATATTTAGCACAATCTCTTGTTGCTATGTCAACTCTGGAAGTACTGCATTCATGCCCAAAACAATGAAAAGCCCTACTTTCTACGTTGGGTGTTATGGATCCCTACGATACACGCCTGATGGCTTTTGACTTACACAAATTCACCCCCTGGCTTCCTTCCATGGTCGCCTTCCAAACACCAGTGTCGGTGAAAAATATCACTATCCACCGATGTGTCATAGAGGAGGGTGTATCCACATGCGTCATGTACAAAAAAATTTGGCAAAATTTAGGTGCTTTCAAACTAAAACCCTCATTCATCATGCTTCGAGCATACAACAGCTGTCCCTCGACCCCCATCGGCCTCTACAAAAATTTCTCAGTCTGTTTAGCCGAAAAGACGATCCACATAGACATTGAAGTCTTGGACGCTCACTTGGATTATAATATATACCTCGGCCAAAGTTATATGTACACCATGTCTACCATAGCCTCCTCCATTTTCTGCATTATGATGTTCCCCCATAAGGACCACATCATTACTGTAGACCAGCTGACACACAACGAGAAGCATCCCCTAACAAACAAGGATGTAATCCTACCCTATATAGGTACATCCACAGATAAGCTCTCATGATACCAATAATATGGCCTCGGCCAATTCAAACCGTCGTCCATTCTAGGGTCACTTCTAGGATATCCTCCCATTATCCCTGAGTCATCACCAAATGTCACAGGGCCTCTGGTGTGCATCATGTCCACATCAAGCACTGATTCTAGTCAGGACATGGACACAAGCAATGCCGACACTAAGGCATCGGCCACAGTATCTTCCCTAGCCTACGTGGCCTCCGAAACCCCTTTCCTCTATGCCCAGTTGGCTTCGTCTCCCAGCAGGTTTTGGCAATACTGGTGTTACCCAGCATATCATTGGCATTCCCAGTTTGGTACCTCGTTCCCCCTTCTGGAATAGGATCCACCCATGTTACTGCCATAGGGTTGAAGCCCCTCAGTCTCGAGGAGCCCCCAAACATCCAAGAAACAGTTGAGACCACCCTTGCAAAGGATGTTCCAATTGAAAAATAGGTAATCACAGCTAGGAAAGCCCAGAAGAGAGGAAAGAATATGGTAACCCCCATCATTCAATCAGAATCACTAGTTTGCGCCATATGTGACCTAATAATTCACCATACCCATGTCTATCTGGAACTAGATGATTCAAAACCACTCCTTGCCTCTGAAACAGACATTACAAAGCTGCATTCCCATAAAAAGGAACCTACAACCAAAGGTAAAGCTAAAGTGTTGCGTACCAATAACGCATGCACTATCTGTAGCATCTATGGGCACTATACCTATTGTTGCCCAAAGATATCACATATAGGGATTCCTCACATGCCATCAAGTGATCCTATCAGGAGGATCCCTCCTCCCAATCTATTGGAGATGAACCTCATGTTGTCCTTTACATGCAAGAGGAAAAACACTCACCAGAAAGACAACCATTTGTCTGTCCTCCCCCCAAGCCACCATACAACAACCAGGGACAACGGAACCTGATTGCTTCATCCTCTTGAGTTATCAGGCACATTGATTACTGTAGACAGCTTGGTCGAATCTTTGACCTAAGGTCGCTTAGGCAGCAGTAATATGCATTCGGGGAGATCTTGGATGGGGGGCGGTAACCGACAACAGCCCCACATGATCTCAGTCTGGGGGAAACCGCATCTAAAATCAAAACTAGGAGCCAAGTAATAACTCCCAAGAAAACAGAGGCGATGCCACATAATTGCACTCCGAAAAAATATTTTTTTATCACCAGCAGGTATGCCCTCTCTCATCTCCCTTTTTAAAGGTCATTAATTTCAATAATATTTGATAAAGAATATGATTTCCCTTGACGTAGTCATTTTTGCAAGAAAATCTCGCAAACCATCCACAATGTTATCTCCTGAAAGTTTGAGAGTAGGTATCATTCTACCCCCAACATGATAGAGTCCCAGAAACCTCTGCATATCCTGACATCATTTCTCCATTAGAAATAATCCATAGGGTCCTCATATCCGACCATGTTTATTATCACCTAACCCTACACATGATAAACGTCCCCATTAGTCGGTAGATCCTTCCCTCCATGGCGCTCGTCACTCACAGTAGACCATATATCACAACAAAAGTGATGCCATGGCCATACCACTTCGGCCCGAAAAGCACCTCGTGCCCATCCATTCATCATGCCTAAGGTAAAATTTTCCATGCAAACTGAAACCTCCTTCCTGGATGACCAAGTTGTACAGGCAGATAAAGAGTGCACCACCGCGTCTCACATTTGGTCCACCATACCTCCACCAGCATAATCCCATCTGCGATACTTATACATCTGCTTCATCAACCCCACACATGAGACCAACCAATGGGGCCCCCACCCTTATTAAAACACCTTCCTCACACCATCAGTGAGTGAACACTTTCATGTTTTGGGGTACCCGTCTCTGTGTTTTGTACAAACCAAGCCCCATTATTTTATTCTTTTGGTAAGTGTAAAAAGACCGCAAATGGTGCACTTCGACCCTTCACCCTCTCATTTCATCTTTCCTCCCATGGAAGTAGTCCCTGAAGACCCTTGGTCGAAGTATTTCACCCCAACGCACAAACTATCATGACATTCATAGCCGGTTTACACCCGCCCTGGAAGTCCTACTGAATCCAGGGATTTACCCTTCAGAAATAACTATGATTTCCACCAAGCTGCTTAATTATACTTCGACCTCGGGCCAATGAATCCCCATCATCAGTTTTCAGTCGCCCCTCCCCAACATGCCTGTGTTAAACCCACCAAATCTAGGTCCCCGATCCCTCCTATCAGAGACCCCTCGTGTGGTTGAGGCTTCCTTTTCTGTGGAATTCAACCCCCATATTCCAGAAAGGAAGTGGTACCTTGGATCACCCCTCTCCATACAAAGGGGCATCCTCAGGTGGCACTGTGGGAGACATCATTTTCCATAGATTTCATCGATCCTCCTGATATTCGACTATGAAAAAAGCTTTCATGTCAAGATGGTATCGTACATTACAACCATTGCACTTTGATCAGATCCGTCGAATACCAGTGCCTCCATAAGGGTCTTTGTCAACAATGCTTACATGGGAAGGTCCCAGCCAACACCTATGAGTACAATGCGTAGCTATGTGCCATACCAAGTTTACGCATATGAATACCACATTCCACCTATTTTCAAAGAGAAAATGCCCCTGAGGGCATCAACAGTCGTCGTCAGTAACCGACAGCATCACTACCATAGTAGTGACATAAACAGAACATATACCCATCAATTTTGTTTAACTAGCCATAGCATCAGAAGCATGGGACATGCCCACCTTGTTGAAATTTTGTATATGTATTGTAAATTCTATTTTCTTACAACAATCTCTTAGGCCATGGTCATTCCTAGAAATGGTGTAGGGTGTTTTCAATTCCAAGGCTTCACGCATGCCTCTCTCTCTCTCTATGCACGATATAGAAAAGAAAATATAATGTATTTTGGCTATACAGTTATTCCTAGACCTCAAACATTAGGGGGAAACTGTTAACACTGGAAAATCATATAGAAGAAGATGACATTAGTTAATGTCAAGAAAAAGGATTTACAGAGCTAGATGAAATTATAGAATACGGAAAGTATTTAAAAATCTCAAAGGTTTGAGGAAAATAAAATTTGAACTAGTCTTAAATGTTGTTTGCACACATTATCCTTCAAGAAGAGTGCCTTCTGCATGAATTTTTTCCAAATATGGGCACATTCCTGAGAGTGGCGAAATGTCACTATTCAGGAACACAAAAATCAAAGGACAACTCACTCCTTACATGAACCCACCTAAGGACAGCCACCAATGCCTCCTTAAACACTATGTGAGCACACAATGGAATATTTAGAGCACACAGAGCAATCATACCCCTATCTTGGGTCACCATCCTCCATGTACCAAGAGATGGAAGGAGGATTTGAAATCTCCTATATAAATCCACCATGAGATGAAGAATGGGTGATAATATTGTTATGCTGGCCAGAATTTCCCAAGCAATCCCAACATTTTTTGGCCTGGAGCTAAAGACAGAGGGGACTCACTTGTTGACCACCCAACAAGCTTATTCCACATAGTAGAGAGAGAGGGAGACTGCAGCAGCACAATCTTGGGATAAAAACATCCTTGCATTGGGACCTAGAACCATTTTCTAAGGGTCGTTTGGAAAGAGGGTAAAGTATCACACATCTTACTATCAGCACTCAGTAAGAGGGGCCTAGAGCCACCGTTTGCATTATTGTGTCCTTTGACTTGTTTAGATCTTATGTTTATTTATGTTTAGTTTTAGTTTAGTTTTTAGATTACATTTGCATGCTTTTTCTTCTATATAATATTCTCATTGAATCCACTTCTTTCTGCCTCTTACCAATTGTTTAAAGGGGTAAACCACACCCTTTAAATTGGTGTGATTTCATACATACGTGCACCAAACACACCACAACAGGGAAAATACAAAAATTTTAGCTTCAAGAGGACAACATGCTTATATATTGGAGGAAATGAATGGAGAAGATTGCATAGGAGGACCATTAAATGTTATGCTTTTCAAGAACTACATTTTTTGAGCAGATTTATGAAGTTTCTTAAAATTATTGTACATATCAATTTTATTTTTCTATCAAAGTGTGAAGGAGAGAATCATCAGATTTTGGAGGCCGAACTGAAGGCCATAAAGCTCACTTGATTTTCTCCTAATTTATAAGTTCAATAAAAGTAAAGTCTGTTCAGTTTTGAGTTAGTTTTAATTATTAATTATGGTCTTTTGATTTTGAATCCATTGTGAATGGTTAGGCTACTTGGTCTACCATGTTATTGATACATCCAAGGATCTTCCATTCCTAATTGGAGCCAATAGTAGTGTTAGTCTATTCAGCATCTCACCAGTGATCAAATAGCCTCTTACCATGTCTTGTTAGGCTCTCAAAGTCAAATTTTTCTCATTTCATTAGGTCTTCAAGTAAAAATTTGGTTACTGGATAGTGTGTCTAGGGTTATTTCCACCCCTTTCAAAAAAAATTTACATGCCAATTCTTGTCATCACTCAATTGAGAGTACCATCAAATAAAATATCGTCATCATCAGTTCAGTAAAAATCATCATGATTTCATTCATTTCAGTGTTTCCATTAGGTCATTAGGGTTTCACTCATCCAAAATCTATCATTCGATGCACAAAATCTAGAAAATGAGGAGTGGTAATAGGTAAAGTTTTTCAAATAATTTTGGTTTCAATTGCAATTTATTGTTTCAAATATGTAATAAGTTCCTAATATGCCTAAAGTTGCAAAGAAAATTTCAAAACTACAATTTTTCAAAGTGAAGTGAAAATACATGTAGTTGGCCATCCCACTACTATGAAGAAAAGTGAAGATCACAAGCTATAAAAGACCAATTCAAGCTCGTTTTCTCATTCACCTCATTGAAGAAGAGCTCTCTCTCACTTGACAAGGAAAATTTAGCAAATTCAAGTCAAATACGATCCAAAATTTGATGCCAAAGTTGTTTGGAAAAATACTGAAAGCGGGGGTGGGCTGAATCAATATTTTCACTAATCAAAATATTTTTCTTCTTCCCTTTATTGATTTATATATGAAACTTTTATTAACACAATGAACATCTGTATGAAAATTTCCAAATAGAAACTAGCGTATACACAGCTATATTTACTAATTAGGTAAACATTCGGAAGAAATATTTAACCTAGATCATTAGTTAGGCATAAAATAGTTAAGTAGTAAATAAGTGTAGCAATAACATAATAAATCATCACATAAAAGAATAACACATGACCACCATGATTTAAGGTGGAAACCCAATTTGGGAGAAAATCACCATTGTTGTCGTCTTTGTCTACAATATTTATTATATGAAAAAACTTCTTACAATATTATATTGTTGCATACTCATATCAATACGCAGTCATCCACATGTGGAAGGATACAACCTTCTCTCATTCTCTAGCTACTAGTGGAAGGGAGCTCCAACCCCCTGATCTTGTCTACCAGCCTCTACTGGAAAAAAGCTACAACCCCCTGATCAGAAAACCAACTTCTACTAGAAGGGAGATTCTACTTACATATTGAAGGCTTCAACCCTCATACTTACTACAGACCACGTTTCATAAATTTTCACACTGGATGCCATAGCTTCAACACAAATCAGCATAAATATTAACACCAATAAACTTAAGCAAAAATTAAATCAGAAAAGTGAGATCACTATAACCAGAAAACAATAATAAACTCATATTTCAGAATCAACATGCAGAATCAATCTCAACCTTGATCATTCATTATCCTAAAATGCATACGCCACTTCACTTTATTGAACCTGCATGTATACATGCTTTCCTTCACACCAACCTGCATATAGATCTGAGAATACTGAATTTCCAGAATATGATGAGTCTGAGAACCAGATATGAGGATTCGAGAGAGATATCTTTTCAGAATTGTAGAACCCTTATTCAGTCAACATCTTTAATCAAATTTAATCACTCATTGATAAGATTTTTACATATTCAACTTAGCAACATTTACAACATTCAAACAACCCAGATCTACATGAGCACTTCATTGACAGACATTAGAAATATAGCAACAATAAAAAGATAATATTTCTAGCAAGCTTCATAAAACCTTGACTTCCATATGTGCTTTAGCTGAGACAAAGCCACATATACGAGCTTTTACTGAGACGAACTAGTGTATAGATATGTAAATATTAATTTTGAAGAAAGTTTCAGATCTATAGACTTACCCAGATTTCTTCACTTGAATTTAGCAAACATGCACTAGATCACAGATCCAATCATCTCATCAATAGATCAAGAAAATACATAGTCATTTCAAGTCTATAGCTCCTAACCATAATTGTATCCAAGGGTGCATAATAGTTTCATATTTACCAATAAACAGAATCCATCACATGTAGATATACTTCAGAGATAATTATTCAGTAAAAACCCTTCCATATGCACTTACTTGCACTATGATATTCATCTCCTTATATAGTTTTATCCTTTACTAATACCATAAGCCAAAACCACACAAGTTCCGATGGTATTCTTGGATAGAACAAGATAGAAGACACAATGCTCAATATTGCAAGCTAGTACCATGGTAATTCCCCTTGGTATCACAATCTTAGAGCAGAAAAGGCATACGCGACTTGGCTTCTTTGTACTCACGTGTATACATGACTTCTCTTCATAAAAATTGTGTATATACTAATTCTGGATGTATACAAAGGTTGCATTTATACCAACCTACGTATGTACTGCGACATATTATATTTATCATTACTTTGATCCTAACAGGATTTCCTTTCTCCACCACATCTGAACTAACCTGTAGATACATCATTTTCACATATTTTTCTTATCAGGGACAACTCATTAAGTAGGTTGCCATCAAGGACAACATATTGCATCATATTTCCAAAAATATCCCCCTTTGGACTTGATGGAAACCATGATGATGTTTGATGACCACAAATAATAGATATATTAATCATAAACAATATTCAAACACAAATTTTCTCTCCCCCTTTCACATGAAGGGAAAAAGGTGGATCAATACCAAAACAAGGTTTCTCTTTCCTTGTAGAAAGAAGAGCTCTGTAGATTTGATGTGCACTGAATTTACCATGCTCCCCCTGAGTTCATGTTGAATATTTAGACACATTTTTCAATGAATTACATGATTATATAACTCAACCGAGCATAACCTTTCCTATCATCAAGGACTCATACTTACATTAATAATCAAACCAAGTGGAATTACATATTTGACTCAACTAGCAAACCAAGTGGGTGTACAAATTTTGACTCAACTACCCAACCAAGTGGGTTTACAAATTTGAACAAGTTCTTACATGACTGAATACATTTTTTTTACATCATAGGTCCCAACATGACCTTTTTCATGAAAATACAAATATGACCTTTTATAACCGACCAAAGAATCTCAAACAAGAGATTATAACAACAACCAACATAGTGCCAAAAATGCACTCTTTTCTGCAAGGCCAGTGCTCCCCCTAAATCTGTGCATCATGAACACCTTCAAAAACAAATTCATAAAAGCATGTTCATCAAGGAGATAAATATCAAAGAAAAGTACTGTAATATGAATACCAGACCAACAATGTTTACCCAATAACACCATAGACTATTTTGAAAGTTGATGCATAGAATCTCTATCAGCAAAAACCATATGCCATTTTATGCACAGGAACAGGCATATATACTCAATTCACCTACATGCAACCAATGCACCAAATTTAATCTTATGATATTTAAGAAGATTTGATAAGATAGGCAGAGACAACTCCCAGCTTCTATGTGAGATATTCAAATGCTTCCCTGGGAAGACGTTTAGTAAATATATGAACAAATTGTTATTTGGAGGGAACATACTCCAATTTAACCTTTTGCTCAAGCACTTCTTTGAGTAAGAAGTGATACTTGATAGGGATTTGATTGGTATTGTAATGCATAATAGGATTTTCTGAGATACTGATGGCACTTGTGTTATCACATAAGATGAAGATGGGGACAGAACATTTAATTTGAATATCTTGTAGAGTTTGCGTAATCCAAAGAATTTATGTGCAACATGATGCGTCAACCTCATATTATGCTTTTGTTGTAGATAAGGCAACATAAATTTTTTTCTTGCTGAATCAAGATATTAATTGGGGCCCATATAGAATGCACCACCACTAGTGATTTTTCGATCATCAACATTTCCAGCCCATTCCACATTTGTGTAAGGATGAAGAGTGAGATCAACGTTCTTTGGATACCATAGACCAAAGTCTTCAGGTCCTTCTAGATATTTGAATATTATTTTTACAGCCTGAAGGTGTAACTCTTTTTGATTAGCTTAGAATCGTTCAAGAATCCCAACTGCATGCATAATGTCTGGTATTGTCTTGGTTAGATAAAGGAGACATCCAATCATAAATCTATACTCTGGTTGATTCACCACAGGAGAATAATCATGAGAACTAAGGTTACATCCAGTTACCATTGGAGTACTTATAGGTTTGCAGTCTTCCATCCGATAACTCTTTAGAATTTTCTTGATATATTTTGCTTGAGATAGAAATATGTCATTTTTTTCCTGTTGCACTTGTAAGCGAAGAAAGTATGTTAGTTCCCCAAGTAATGAAATTTCAAATTATTGTTGCATAACATAAGCAAATTTATGACTCATGGACTCTTCATTACTCCCAAAAATGATTTCATCAACATACACAACAATAATTAATAGTTTATCATTCTCAATTTTTGTGTATAAGTTACTATCAACAGATCCTTTTGTGAAACCTTGTTGTTGAATATATTTGTCAAGACGATAGTTCCATGTCCGAGGAGCATATCTGAGACCATATAGAGCCTTTTTAAGTTTAGAAACAAGTTTTTCATCATTTCCCATAATGAATCCTTTTGGTTGTTATATATAAACTTCTTTTTCTAGATCACCATTGAGGAAAGAAGATTTTACATCCATTTGATAAACTTTGAATTGTTGAAAACTTGAAAAAGATAGAAACATTCTTATGGCTTCAAGTCTCGCTATAAGTGAAAATGTTTCTTCAAATTCTATACCTTCTTGTTGAGCATTTCCTTTACAAAAAATTAAAGATTTGTTTCTAATAACTTCTCCATTTTCATTAACTTTTTTTTGAATATCCATTTTGTTCCAATAACATTTTTATCATCCGGTCTTGGAACCAATTAACAAGTATGATTCTTTTCAATCTGATCATGTTATTCATTCATGGATTGAATCCAACATTCATCTTTACTAGCTTGATTTATGTTATGTGGTTCAATAGTGAATAAGAATGCCAAATAGCTAGGGGATAATACAAGATTTCTTCTTGTTTGGGCACCTGATCCCTTTTCTCCCAATATTTGAGATTCTGGATGATTCTTCTGAACATAACTGGATGGAGAATTTTCTGATATATCTTCTTCTGGTGCCTCATTGGGTTCTTCTTCTATATTGTTTTTATTTTATGAGGGAAAGTATACAACATTGTCATATTCATTAGTTGTTGTTATTTCCCTTCTAGGAGTTGTGAGAGACTCATCAATTACAACATCAATACATTCAAAAATCTTCTGAAGTCTTTTATTGTAACATTTATATGCTTTACTTCTAGAATAGTAACCAGGAAATATTCCTTCATCTACTCTATGATCAAAATTACCAATTTTTCCATCATTGTTATTGATAAAAAAATTTCTTCCAAAGACTGTAAAATGCTTCATAGTGGGAAGATTGCCATACCATAGCTCATAAGGATTTTTATCACTGTTCACATGAACATGAGCCTTGTTGAGAATATTTACTGCAGTATGTGTTTCTTCTCCCCAAAAGGTATCGTAAGTTCCATATTCATCAAGCATAGCATGAGCCATATGTTGAACTATTCTATTCATTCTTTCTACCATGCCATTTTGTTGTGGAGTTCCAGCTACAAAAAACTATCTTCTTATGCCATAATGTTCACATAAATCAAAGAATTCATCTGACATATATTCTCCTCCTTGGTCAGATCTAGGACATTTGATTTTCAGATATAATTCATTTTCAGCCAAAACTTTGAAGATCTTAAAATTTTCAAATGCTTCATATTTATGTTCTAGTAAACCGATCCAACACATTCTAGAGAAGTCATCAATAAATAGAATATAGTATTGTTCTCCACAAGGTGAATTTTTCCTTACAAAACAACATATATCAGTATGTATAAGTTCAAGAGGCTTACTTGTTGATCCTTCTTTGATATTGAGTTGCACCCTGGTTTTCTTACCAAATTGGCATGATTTGATATGCTACTTTCAGGCACAGTGATGTTGGGTGGATCACGAACAAATTTGAGTCTGCTAGATTTTCTTATTTGAGAGAAGCTCAAATGTCCCAATATTTTGTGCCACAACCAATTTTCTCTAGATTAACCTAAATACCATTTCTCTTGGCCACATTTTAATATATATATATATATATATATATATATATATATATATATATATATATATATATATATATATATATATATATATATATATATATATATATATAGATTTCTTTGAGTTTATTTCCTTTTATTATGGTTTTTCCCATGTCAATTTCACGAACTACACATTATTTTGAACTAAAGACAAATTCAATTCGTTGATCACACATTTGACTCACACTCAACAAGTTATGCTTTAATCCATCCACATACATAACATTGTTATCTTTTACTTTTTGTTTTATAAAAACATTTGCTTTACCATTAATGACAGTAGGGGAGTCATTTCCAAAAGTGTTAGTATGAATCCTTTGTCGAAGTGTACGAAAAAGGACCACTTTAGCTACGCATAACTAATAGCCCTAACAAGAAAAGTGGCTGCCAATATCTTCAGATCTGCGGTTATTTGAACAAGAAAAGAGCTGCAAAAACCAGATCTATGCATGGAAAGAAATTAAGCAGTAAAAACAAGGGTTTGCTCCATATACCAATAGACAAGACAAGAACAATTTTTGAAAGAATTTTTGTATTAATCGGGCACAGGAGGAAAAAAGAAAGGGCGGTATCCCGATTATCCTCGGTGGGATGGGTTCTTGGAAGTCCTCAACCTTACCAGATCTAAAATCTCTCTCTCTTGTTGGTGTAGAAAACCCACACAAAGAATGGAACTCAAGGGAGCTCACACGGCAAATGGTAGAAAATGTGACCAAATGTATGAATCCCGAGTGATGCAATAGGCAAAAAAGGTGAAGAATGGTAGGAAAAACCCTCCTATTTATAACAAAATATTGAGTTAGTGTAGATATTGGTGCATAATTAAAATATTATTAACCAAATCAAGATCCAACTTTTATGGAATATTTTATTATATTTGTTGGAGGAAAAAGAATTTGACTTGGGTCAAATCCCTTTATTTGTAAATAATAAATAAATAAATGATTTATTTATTATTTTAAGGATGTGGTTGAGTAATAATCAAATAAATAATGATTTATTTAATTATTTATAAATGATTTAGTCAAATTTAACAAGGAATATTATTTAAATAAGGTTTAAATAATTATTCCTAGAAAATAATAAGATAAATTATGATTTATCTAATTAATTTCTTTATTTTTTGGATTTAAACATGACTAGGAATAATAATTAAATTATGGTTTAATTAATTATTCCATGAGAAAAATTAAACAAAATAGGTTTGTTTAATATTTCCTTTTGGGGTTTCCTGTTTAGACCATAAACAACCTAATAAATGTGGTTTATTGAGTTATTTTACATAGTGAAAGCAATTTTACTTAGGGTAAAATTGGTCTTACATGGTGTACTTGGGTCCATCTAATGATAATAGGTTACATGACCAAAAAATGGTGTAACAAAAAGTAAGATTCTTTTCCTTCTCTAATGCATTATATGAGAGGAGTTTACTTTTATCACCTCTCATGTGTTTTGAGAATCTGCTATCAATGTACCATTGATTTTCTTCCCCTTCTGCAAATAAAGCTATGCCACATCTTTCAACCTGTAAGTCCTTCTTTCTCCATTCCTTGGAGTTTGAGGGTATATGCTCATTTGGCTGAAGGTTTCTCCTGCATTCATATTCTTCATGTCCAAATTTATTGCAATAAGAACATTCAATTTCATCTTGAAGAGGAGAAAATTTGTTATAATTATTCTTCATTATTCCAGTATCATTTCTTTGCTTTCTTGCTTCTCTAATCATGATGGTTTTGTATGCAACACATTGAGAAAATTTATGACCAAAGTTATGACATGAAAATCATTTTCTATTAAAGAAAAAATGTATGCGATCATGGAACCTTCCATTGATGTTTACCTGTTGATTGATACTTCTGTTATTGTTCATTCTTGAATTTCAACGGTCATTATTTACCTGGGTATTCTCTTTGTTCTTCTACGGAGTGATGAAATATTTTTAGTTGGCTTTAGCTGAATTTAGATATCTTGGTGCTGAAGATTGAGAAGATTCTCCGATATATCCAAGACATGTCTTTAAAAATGGAGAGCGTTGAACTTTGATAATTTCTTCCAAGGTTTTAGATCCTTTAGGAAATCTAAGATTTAAGGTTTTCACTTTCTCAATTCCCTTTCTTAGACTTACTATTTCACATTGTAATTTCTAATTGTGCTTCTCCTTTTCTATAGGTTGATTCTTTAGATTATCTATGGATATTTTATTTTCTCCCAAACAAAATTTGAGTTGATCGATTTCTTCAAGAAAATAATTTTCTCCTAAAGCATCCATAATGTGTCTTTAGTCTCACTAGTGTTCTTTTCAAATGCCATGAGTAGTATAATATCCTGATCAGATTCTCCTTCTTCACTATTTAATAGACCATCACTATCTTCATGAGTATAATAATTTTTTCTATTGATGAAACGTTTCTTATTTCCTTCTGCCAATTTCTTTCCCTTTTCATGATTATCTTTATGAGGAAATTTAGTAGCATAATGACCAAATATTCCACAAGAAAAAAGTTTGAAAACAAGCTTACCTCTAAACCTTCTAGTGCCAAGTTGTAGCTTCTTTACAAAATTTATCTCATCTTCTTCTGAAACATACCGTGATCCTTCTTGTTCTTCCATTTCCTTTCCTTTTTCAGCAACTCTAAAAACAAATTCTTTGACTTTAGATGGACCTCCTTTTCTCATTTCACATGCAGTTAAGATCCCATGAATTTGAACAACAGTAAGATTTTGTAGATCCTGCTTCTCTTCAATAGCAAATACTTTGGACTCGAATTTAGGAGTTAGAGATCTTAAAAAAAATTCTACAAGAGTGGTGTCAGTTATGGTTTCACCAAGATTTCTCATACGAATTACAATCTCATCTAGACATAAAAATAAACTATAAATTCTTGCATCATTATGCATTCTGCATTTTTCATATTGAATTCTAAGAGTTTGGAGTTTAGCACTTTTTAACTTGGCATCACCTTCATAGCTCAGAATGATTTTGTCCCATATTTCCTTTGTTGTATGTAACTGCATAAATTTGACAAATTTTGATTCAATCATACTCCATAATAAAGCATTGAAAACTTTTTCATTAGTTTCATAGTTTTTCTTTGCTGCTGGATCTCTTAAAACTGAGGCTGGATATTGGTAACCCCCTTCAACTTTAGCCCATAAACCCTCTCCAAGAGACTGAAGATAGGATCTTTTCTTGGTCTTCCAAAAGATTAAATTGTTTCCATTGAAGAGTGGAGGTATGATAGATGTTTTCCCATCTTGATTGCTCATTTTAGATGATCTTCCTTCTAATGATTAAGCTTCAACAGAAGGACCTACTTTGCAAATAATTTTTGGAAAAAATACTGAGAAGAGGAGGGGGGGGTGAATCAGTATTTTCAATAATCATAAACTTTTTATTTTTCCTTTTACTGATTTCTATACGTGACTTTTATTAACACAACCAATATCTATACACAACTTTCCAAACAGAGACTAGCATATACACATATATCTTTACCGATTAGGTAAAAATTATGAAGAAATTTTTAACCCACACCATAAGTTATGCATCAGATAGTTAAGAAGTAAATAAGTCCAGAAATAACATAAAAAATCATCACAGAAGAGCATCACACATGAACACCATGATTTAAGGTGGAAACCCAATTCGGGAGAAAACCATCAATGTTGTCTTCTTTGTCTTCAATATTTATTATATGAAAAAACTCCTTACAATATTGTACTGATGCAGACTCATATCAGTATGCATGCATCTACCTGCAGAATGCTACAACCTTCTCTTGTTCTCCTGCTACTACCAGAAGGGAGGTCCAACCCGTTGATCTCATTTACCTACCTCTACTGGAAGGGAGCTAAAACCCCCTGACCAAAACACCAGCTTCTACTGACAGGAAGCTTCTAGTTCAATACTGAAGGCTTCAACCCTCAGACTTACTGCTGACCATGTTTCATAAATTTTCACACTATATTCCACAACTTCAACATAACTCAGCATAAATATTAACATTAATAAAATTCAACCAAACTTCAATTAGAATAGTGTGATCAGTATAACCAGAACACGATGCAAAATCAATGTAAACCCTGATCATTCACTATCTTAAAATTAATACGTCACTTCAATTTAATGAACCTGCGTGTATACGTGCTTTAATTCACACCAACTTGTCTATAGATCTGAGAATACTGAATTTCCAAAATATGATCAGCCTTAGAACCATATTTGAGGATTCCAGACAAATATATTTTCAGATTTATAGAACGCTTATTCAATTAGTATCATTAATCATATTCAATCACTCATTAATCATATTCATACATATTGAACTTAAAAACATTTACAATATTCAAACAACCCAGATCTACATGAACACTTCATTGACAGACAATAGAAATATATTAGCAATACATAGACAACCTTTCCAGCAAGCTTCAGAAAACCCTAACTTCCATACGCGCTTTATGTAATGTGCCTTTTTCGGGAGTTTATGAAATATGGTCCTCAAGGACACTGTATAAGGGAGGAAGTATAAAAATAAGATGAAAGGGGCCTGGGATCCCCTTGTTAACTCATAAAAAACTTCTCTTCCAGAATTTGTGGCCAAAGAAATGACTCTAGTGGGGTTATTCAGATCTCCCCAAACTAGATCCCTCAAAGAATGCTTAGAGAGAGAGCTTGCAGCTGTACATGAACATAACCATTAAAATTTGCAAAAATGGACATGTCAATAAATGGAATATAATATAGCCATCATGTTTATTAATATATCAGCTACAATATATAGAAATATCTTGAGGGACAAGCCACTCAAGCTACCATAATCAATCTCTAATGATCAAACTATGAAATACATGAGTTGCTGCAACTGCACAAAATGCTGAAAAGCAGTGATAGCGCTGCCTATATTAGAGTAGCTGCTGCTATAGATGCATAAAAATGAAATATGGCTGAAATATACAATAAATTCCCAAGAATAGAAGAATGGGCTCCAATACAAGATTTCTAGCCAATCTAGAAAAGATTGCTAGAAATGCAGGAGAATATACAATGTGACAATTTGACTTGTCACTGAAACTCAACGACCAAGTGCTCTTAGATTTTTTATTGAAAACTCTTACGGTGGAGATTTCAAAGGATGTGACGTAGAAGAATCCCACATCCGAAGAGGACACAATCAGAAAGCCCAGAAACTTGAGCTGATTTATATGTAGTCAGGATACATTTACAACATCCTTCCTAACGCCCCATGCCTAAAAAATTATCTAGAATTTCCAGGTGCGTCGAACTTTGTGGATCAGCTAATTGGGTCATTGACCCAAGGTTACCTGGGCAGCAATAGTCAAAACCCCAGTTACACATATAGTTCTTCCTAGAACTTTCCTCAACCCACTTTTCAAGGTCATCATATGCCTCAGAAAAATTTGACCAATAGGGCACCAGTGTATCACCAGGGAGGACCTTACCCTCTGGCTCAGGGGAATCAATATGCAGAAAGAAACACTAACGAAGTAACTCCCCTCCAATAGTCAGGTGCAAACCTAGGACCGCATTACGTTTAATCCTGAACACACGACCCACCTATGCAAAGCAATGTAGAGGTGAAATTTGTGCAGCCATCCCAAAAACAACCACACTAATACAATCAGGAGAACTACCCTCCTAATGTGGTGAAGAAAAAATCCAAAAACAACCCAAAAGGGAACCTTGGACAGGGGGCAGCAACCAACAACACCCACCGCGATCCCCGGTTAGAGGTAACTCCAACCGAAATCAGAACCAGGAGCCAAGAAATGACCAACGATAGAGAAAAAAGCCACCTCTTCAAACAAACCATTCCTATTTGATATGTGGTGAGCACGATCACTATACTCACCATTGTCCCGATCTCCCTAAACTGAAGAAGCTACAAAGAAAACGACGACAAGGAGGATCTTCCCTACAACTAGTCGTGGTGTAAGAACATTTCCCCAACCAAGGGACAATTAGCACTCGCCAGAAAAATACAGACGATTCCGGGAAAAGTAGCCATGAAACCTACATGACTAGAGAAGAGATGCTTTTCCAAACATGTAATCGCAACTATGACACCCCACCAAACACCAATAAATCAGGGGAAAGTACCAGCGCACTGACTACACCTTTGACCATTTCAAAGATGCCTATAGAACCATTGCCAAAAATGGAAAAGGGACCTATTAGGCGACCATGAAACTACTCCAAAGCGGCCCATAATTATAGTATCGTGGAATATTTAGCACAATCTCTCGTCGCTATGTCAACTCTGGAAGTACTGCATTCATGCCCAAAACAACGAAAAGCCCTACTTTCTACGTTGGGTGCTATCGATCCCTACGATGTACGCCTGATGGCTTTTGACTTACACAAATTCACCCCCTGGCTTCCTTCCATAGTCGCCTTCTAGATACCAATGTCGGTGTACAATATCACTATCCACCGATGTGTCATAGAGGAGGGTGTATCCACATGCGTCATGTACAAAAAATTTTGGCAAAATTTAGGTTCTCCCGAACTAAAACCCTCATTCATCACACTTCGAGCATAAAGCAGTTGTCCCTCGACCCCTATCGGCCTCTACAAAAATTTCTCGGTCTGTTTAGCCGAAAAGATGATCCACATAGACATTAAAGTCTTAGACGCTCACTTGGATTATAATATATACCTCGGCCAAAGTTATATGTACGCCATGTCCACAATAGCCTCCTCCATTTTCTGCATTATGATGTTCCCCCATAAGGACCACATCATTACTGTAGACTAGCTGACACACAACGAGAAGTGTCCCCTAACAAACAAGGATGTAATCCTACCCTATATAGGTACATCCACAGATAAGCTCTCATGATACCAATAATATGACCTCGGCCAATTCAAACTGTCATCCATTCAAGGGTAACTTCTAGGATATCCTCCCATTATCCCTGAGTCATCACCAAATGTCACAGGGCCTCTGGTGTGCATCATGTACACATCAAGCACTAATTCTAGTCAGGACATGGACACAAGCAACACCGACACTAAGGCATCAGCCACAGTATCCTCCCTTGCCTACGTGGCCTCCCAAACCCCTTTCCTCTATGCCCAGCTGGCTTCGTCTCCCAGCAGGTTTTGGAAATACTGGTGTTACCCAGAATATCATTGGCATTCCCAGTTTGGTACCTTGTTCCCCCTTCTGGAATAGGAGCCACCCATGTTACTGTCACAGGGTTGAATCCCCTCGGTCTCGAGGAGCCCCCAAACATCCAAGAAACAGTTGAGACCACCCCTGCAAAGGATGTTCCAATTGAAAAACAGGTAATCACAGCTAGGAAAACCCAGAAGAGAGGAAATAAGATGGTAAGCCCCACCATTCAACGGGAATCGCCAGTTTGCGCCATATGTGACGTAATGGGTCACCCTACCCATGTCTGTCTGGAACTAGATGATTCAAAACCACTCCTTGCCTCTGAAACAGACATTACAAAGCTGCATTCCCATAAAAACGAACCTACAACCAGAGGTAAAGGTAAAGTGTTGCGTACCAATAACGCATGCACTATCTGTAGCATCTACGGGCACTATACCTATTGTTGCCCAAAGATATCGCAATATAGGGATTCCTCACATGCCATCGAGTGATCCTATCAGGAGGATCCCTCCTCCCAATCTATTGGAGATGAACCTCATGTCGTCCTTTACATGCAGGAGGAACAACACTCACTAGAAAGACAACCATTTTTCTCTCCTCCCCCCAAGCCACCATACAATAACCAGGGACAAGGGAACTTGATTGCTTCATCCTCTTGAGTTATCAGGCACATTGATTACTGCAGACGGCTTGGTCAAGTCTTTGACCTAAGATCGCTTAGGCAACAGTAATATGCATTCGGGGAGATCCTGGATGGGGGGCAGTAACCGAAAACGGCCCCACATGATCTCAGTCCAGGGGCAACCACATCTAAAATCAAAACTAGGAGCCAAGTAACAACTCCCAAGCAAACAGAGGCGATGCGACATACTCGCACTCCCAAAAAATAATTTTTATCACCAGTAGGTATGCCCTCTCTCATCTTCCTTTTTAAGGGTCATGAATTTCAATAATATTTGATAAAGAATATGATTTCACTTGACGTAGTCAATTTTGCAGGAAAATCTCGCAAACCATCCACAATGTTATCTCCTGAAAGTTTGAGAGTAGGTATCATTCTACCCCCAGCATGATAGAGTCCCCAGAAACCTCTGCATATCTTGACATCATTTCTCCATTAGAAATAAGCCATAGGGTCCTCATATCCGACCGTGTCTATTATCACCTAACCCTACACATGATAAACATCCCCATTAGTTGGTAGATCCTCCCCTCCATGGCTCTCGTCACTCACAGTAGACCATATATCACAACAAAAGTGACGCCATGGCCATACCACTTCGGCCCGAAAAGCACCTCATGCCCATCCATTCATAATGCCTAAGGTAAAATTTTCCATGCAAACCGAAACCTCCTTCCTGGATGACCAAGTTGTACAAGCAGATAAAGAGCGCACCACCGCATCTCTCATTTGGTCAACCATACCTCCACCAGCATAATCCCATCTTCGATACTTATACATCTGCTTCATCAACCCCGCACATGAGACCAACCAATGGGACCCCCACCCTTAGTAAAACACCTTCCTCACACCATCAGTGAGTGAACACTTTCATGTTTTGGGGTACCCGTCTCTGTGTTTTGTACAAACCAAACCCCATTATTTTATTCTTTTGGTAAGTGTACAAAGACCGCAAATGGTTCACTTTGACCCTTCACCCTCTCATTTCATCTTTTCTCCCATGGAAGTAGTCCCTAAAGACCCTTTGTCGAAGTATTTCACCCCAACGCACAAACTATCATGACATTCATAGCCGGTTTACACCCGCCCTGGAAGTCCTACTGACTCTAGGGATTTACCCTTCAGAAATAACTATGATTGCCACCAAGTTGCTTAAGTATACTCCGACCTCGGGCCAATGAATCCCCATCATCAGTTTTCAGTCACCCCTCCCCAACATGTCTGTGTTAAACCAACCAAATCCAGGTCCCCGATCCCTCCTATCGGAGACCCCTCGTTTGGTTGAGGCTTCCTTTTTTGTGGAATTCAACCCCCATATTCCAGAAAGGAAGTGGTACCTTGGATCACCCCTCTCCATACAAAGGGGCATCCTCAAGTGGCACTGCGGGAGACATCATTTTCCATAGATTTCATCGATCCTCCTAACATTCAACTACGAAGAAAGCTTTCATGTCAAGATGGTATCGTACATTACAACCATTGCACTTTGATTAGATCCGTCGAAGACCAATGCCTCCATAAGGGTCTTTGTCAATAATGCTTACATGGGAAGGTCCCAGCCAACACTTATGAGTACAATCCGCAGCTATGTGCCATACCAAGTTCACGCATATGGGTACCACATTCCACCTATTTTCAAAGAGAAAATTCCTCTGAGGGCATCAACAGTCGTCGTCAACAACTGACAGCATCACTACCATAGTAGTGACATAAACAAAACATATATCTGTCAATTTTTTTTAACTAGCCATAGCATCACAAGCATGGGACATGCCCACCTCGTTGAAATTTTGTATATGTATTGTAAATTCTATTTTCTTACAACAATCTCTTAGGCCATGGTCATTCCTGGAAATGGTGTAGGGTGTTTTCAATTCCAAGGCTTCACGCAGGTCTCTCTCTCTCTATGCACGATATAGAAAAGAAAATATAATGTATTTTGGCTATACAGTTATTCCTAGACCTCACACATTAGGGGGAAACGGTTAACACTGGAAAATCATACAGAAGAAGATGACATTAGTTAATGTCAAGAAAAAGGATTTACAGAGCTAGATGACATTATAGAATACGGAAAGTATTTAAAAATCTCAAAGGTTTGAGGAAAATAAAATTTCAACTAGTCTTAAATGTTGTTTGCGCACATTATCCTTCGAGAAGAGCACCTTCTGCATGACTTTTTTCCAAATATGGGCGCATTCCTGAGAGTGGCGAAATTTCACTATTTAGGAACACAAAAATCAAAGGACAAGTCACTCCTTACATGAACCCGCCTAAGGACAGCCACCAACACCTCCTTAAACACTATGTGAGCACACAATGGAATATTTAGAGCACACAAAGGAATCATACCCCTCTCTTGGGTCACCATCCTCCATGTAGCAAGAGATGGAAGGAGGATTTGAAATCTCCTTTATAAATCCACCATGGAAGGAGGATTTGAAATCTTCTGAAACATAAAACATGTGGAAAGTGGAGAATCATAATCCCAATGAGCATCTCCAACTCCAAGCCCACTCTCCAAATAAAGCCTCCCATGAGTATACAAACATTGGTAACATATGGAAGCAAAATACAATGAAAACACGTTTCCACAGGGCAATCGGCGAGTGAATCGTAGTTCCACATGAGGAACTAGTGCAGTGCATTCCATGCTTGCCTCAAAATAGAAGATAGCAAGTGCTTTACTACCCACTTGTTTTCTGCCACAAACATCTCACAAGGTGAAAACATGAAAGTACAAATTGGTGCCAATGGTGCACACCAAGAAGTATGTGGCTTCCCCCACAAACCACCATTAAGGTAGCCAAAATCAATGCTACAAGTAGCTGCAAGTACATTATACAAAATGCAAGAAGGGATGATCCTTCTTGATACAATATGCTGCTCATGTAAAGTAAATAAGTACAAAACATCATGTGAAATTATACCTTCTCTACCATGTACTTGAGACCTTCAGATGAAATGGCTCAACTGAAAAAAGCTCCCCCACTCCCAATGACCAGGAAGGTGGCTGTGAAATCCTCTCCATCACCATCTGGGCTATGCATCTCTCCATATGCTGATATATGTCCTATTGGATGCCCTCCCAAGTGAACTCCTCTAACAAAAAAAGGTATGCATCAAGGTGCATAGCTAGGAAGTCCTCATATGCTGCATGTAATAGTTTCTCCTTGAGACTAGATGCTCTAGTCAAGAATATTTTGCCATAACAATAGATGAACATATCATCCACCATGTATCTATCATATCCCTCTCATTCATCAAGAACCATGCATGCACCAAGATCCTTGGAGTACTCTACCAAAAGCTGAGACCTCCAATGCAGATCAATCCTCTCCATTGACAGTGCTGGTGATCTAGCATGTGAAGCTCCCCTCATGCTACTGCCTGCTACTTTGACATCCCCCATGCCAAAGTCATCCTCCAAAATTCTACCATGCCTATCATGCAGCTGTTCATGCTCAAATAGTAATGGTGATCATTGGAAGTTGGCCTCCCATGAGAAGCTATCATCCACATGGAATCCCCCAATCCTGGTCAGTGTAAGCATGAGTAACCTCCATCTAATCCCATGTGTGAAAAAGGCCTTCCTCAAAGGAATTATCCTCTGTCTCCCTAAATCTGTGGAGCAGTCATCCTGCATCACGAAGATGCTCTCCTCCATCCATGCAGCAATCTATGTCAGCGCAATATGGGTAATGAGATTGGGTAATGAAAAAAATTAGTGAGTTCCTCCCTCCTCCTTGATTCCATCCCAAACTCTCTGCGCTATGCTGGACTCCTCCAAAGTCTTCACCTCTCTGGAATCCAAGAGTGGTGAACTATATGAAAAGATGTCCCTTATCACTTCTAGATCAAGTGGCCTCCCAGGTGGAATGCCTCCATATAGTGAGACATCAGGCTCAGAAGTGGACTGTATGTATGAGTGGGCTGAGTTGTCCCTCTCTTCACTATTCTGTACAGTCTCCTTCTCTTGTGCAAAAAATATTTGGCATAGATAAGGGTGTATCATCCTTTGATGCTGATCCCTCTCTTCCTCCTTCACCTCACAATTCGTAATAACTGCTACATATGAATCCGAAATTGTGCTATGGTTCCCACATATTAAAATACTTGGAACTCCTTGTAAATACACAAGGGATCCTCTAATGGAAGCAATGGCTCCCCTTTCACCTCCATGTGGTGATGGATCTCCTTCCAGTATGACAATGCTGTTAGATCTCATATGCTCATCCTCCCCATCAATAAATGAGATTACCTCATCATCAAGGAGTGACCCTAGATCTTGGTCATCTCTTGAAGGAATTACCTACATGACTTCACAAATGGAAGAGGGCCCTTCACACAATAGGGGTCTTGCCTTTAGCAAGCCATAATTCATGTTTTCATCCCCTTTATAAATATGGAAGGGAGTTTGTTTCATGGTTCTCTCCAATGCATGCAAAGTGTTTGATTTTTTGACACATAGAGATTCATAGTGATTTTCATCAAATTTTCTCACTAATCCTTTCGTGAATCCATCATATGATTCTACATTTGCATGATAACATGAAACATAATTTTTAAACCACCAACCATGAGCCATACCTTTGAGTTGTAGTGCTGCTCCTCCAATGGCCTCATCTTCTTCCTCCATCCTCCGTGCAGTGCAAGTGGGTAATGGACTACGTTGTGGGTCTACATGTGTGGCTGAATGCTCACACCCATCATAATAATAGCTAGGTCTTGCTTCATCTTTAAACCCTCTCAGAAAATTTCTGCAACTTTCCCTTTCTATCTCCTCAAGATCCTCAATGATACCCTTCAGGGTCTGGAAAAGAAGAAGGGAAACCTCCTCTTCCATCATTCCTCTTTTCTTGTTTTCTCTATATATCTCCTCTTCCAAATGAGCAGCTTATCCTTCTAATAGCATATTATCTTGGGCTTCATAGGCTGAGCCAAGATTGATGCTCTGATACCACTGTAATGTTCCTTTTTCAAGAATTTCTGAAATATGGTCCTTAAGGATGCTGTATAAGGGAGGAAGTGTAAAAATAAGTTGAAAGGGGGCTAGGATCCCCTTTTTAACTCATAAAAAACTTCTCTTCAAGAAGTTGTACCAAAATAAATGATTCTAGAGGGGTTATTCAGATCTCCCCAAACTAGATCCCTCAAATAATGCTCGAAGAGAGATCTTACAGTAGTACATGAACATAGCCATTAAACTCTGTAAAAATGCACATGTCAATAAATGGAATATAATATAGCCATCATGTTTATTAATATATCAGCTAAAATATACATAAATATCTTGAGGGACAAGCCAGTCAGGGTGCCAGAATCAATCCCTAATGATCAAACTATGAAATACATGAGTTGCTGCAACTGCACAAAATGCCAGAAAGCAGTGACAGCACTGCCTATATTAGAGTAGCTACTGCTATAGATGCGTAAGCATGAAATATGGCTGAAATATACAATAAATTCCCAAGAATAGAAGAATGGGATCCAATAGAATATTTCTAGCCAATCTAGAAGAGATTGCTAGAAATGTCGGAGAATATACAATGTGACAATTTCACTTGTCACTGAAACTGAATCAAAAAATAAAATGAGGCTGTAGCAGATTAGAAATAGTGATGCCCTCCTCTGATAGTGTATCTAAGAAAAATTGATGATCCTTTTACTCAGAAAAAACTCTTCCTAATGAGCTCAAATGACCCTCCCAGCAACTACTTATCAAAATAACACAGATCAAGCTGGAAACTGCGCTATGAGGGAACCTAGATGGTTGGATTGATGAAAATAATATGAAAATAAGCCTAGGAGTCCTCCTCACTGACCCTCCAATGAATATCTGAGCCCTCCATTGAAAAAAAAAGCCAAGGAACAACTCAAGAGATCCTATATTGCTGCACCCTGCAGCACAAAATTATCCTCCTCCAGGAATAATGCTGTGACTGAAGGAGGTAGCTTTGGCCAAATGATGGAATGAGGAAATTCAGCTCTAGAACCTCTCCTTCCTTGAGGATGAGGTAGGGATTCCCAACCAGGAACACCCTAGTGCTATGAAGCACTCCACTCTTGCTAAACAGCAAGAGGAGCGAAGTCTCAACAGACTAAGCAAGATAATAATCAAACATGAAGAACAGTGGCTCTCCTCCTCTCTTTATATAGCAAGTGCTCCTCTACACCATGGGTCCCATCCACATGTGCCTTCCAACTCATGCATGTGATCCTACTCTAAATATGTTTAGTGCATCAAGGAGATACATTGTATGTAGACAGTGCATGTGGACTTGGTCAAAATGTCTAGATCAAGAATGATCTTGTCCTGTTCAGACCATGTGGTGCTCAAATCAGCTACTTTATTATTCCTCCTTTCACACAAGGAGTGTTATTTCTTCCTTATCAAGGATTATGGGTTCTCCTTACCCATTTTATTTAACTAAATAAAATACGGCTAACTATAATGTTCCTTTTAGCTTGAGGCTAAAAATTGGGAACATTACACTTTAGCTGAGACAAAGCCACGTATATAAGTGTTTTCACCGGGACGGACTCACATATAGATATGTAAATATTAATTTTGCATAAAGTTTTAGATCTATAGCCTTACCCATATTTCTTCACTTCACTTAGGCAAACATGCGCCAGGTCATAGATCTAATCATCTCATCAATAGATCAAGAAAATACATATCCATTTCACGTCTATAGCTCCTAATCCATCATTGTATCGAAGGGTGCATCATAGTTTCAGATTTACCAATAAAAATAATCCATCCCATGCAGATATACTTCAAAGAGAAGTATTCAGTAAAAACCCTTCCATCTGCACTTACTTGTACTATGATCTTCATCTCCTTATATATTTTTTTCCTTTACTAATACCATAATCCAAGACCGCACAAGTGCCGATGGTATTCTTGGACGGAATCAAAGAGACAAAACAATGCTCAATACTACGGGCTAATACCATGGTAATGCCCCTTGGTATCATAATTTTAGAGTGAAAAAGGCATACACGACTTGGTTTCTTCACATTCACGTGTATATGCGGCTTCTCTTCATAAAAAATGCGTATACACTAATTCTGGATATATACACAGGTTTCGTATATACCAACCTACCTATGTATTGTGACACATTATATTTATAATTTCTCTGATCCTAACAGGTTTTCCTTTCTCTAGCACATCTGAACTAACCTGTAGATACATAATTTTCACATCTTCTGCTTATCGAGGACAATTCATTAAGTAGTTTTCCATCAAGGACAATATATTGCATCATATTGCCAACAATTGGTAGATATTCAAAGGAAAATTCAGAAAATTGAATTCAAAGGAAATCCAAAATTTGATGCCAAAGCAGCCACATTGTGCTTTCTGGGGTACACACTTTGCTTTCTTCCACATGCTATGTTTTTTTTCCTAGAGGAATCAAATCAAATTCTGAAGGCTTTTGAAGGTTTTCAAGGTGTCTAGCATCAATAAAAAATTATGTTATACCTCATCTAACCCTTCCTTGCAGCTCAATTTCATTGATTTAGAGTAAAAACCCTCCATTGGCCTCGACGCTCCACTTTAGTGGTTGGCCAATCTTCTGAAAATTTTCAGTGTAAATACATCATCCCATAGCTTGCTACCCTTCCTCACATTCAAAGATATCTCCCACAACCTTCATACCCCTTAATCTCCATTTCCTAATCCCTAAACCATAAACCCTAGCCTAATACTATGATTTTTGCAAGTTTTCCTAGCTAGGACTGTGTAAACATTTTCTAGCTCAATTCCCATACCCATTTCACTCTATTCTAACTTCTACATTTTCCTAACACCCCTGTCCACCTACCTAAATTTTCTTACTCCCATCTCCCTTCCCTAACCCCTTCATCCTATTCCTTAATTCCCTTCCCATGTTTTGTCCTATTAGGGTTTTTCCCCTTGCAAATAGTCAAATGGAGGAGATTAAGGCTTACAATAAGGGAGGCCAGTTGATAAGATATGAGCCATTAACCACTCATGAAATTATTTCTTCACCACTATACAACCATTTTTTTCCAAGGGTGGGGTGTCTTCCTTTTTGTGAACAAGTTGAGAAAGTCAAATGCCATTCCTCATTTACTAAATTGTTTGCCACTCAACGCAGAAAGGACAAGGTAATGAATGCAGGGGTTAATTTCAATATATGAACTAATGTAGTATCTCAAGCCACAAGGATGCCCAAAATTATTCAACGACTAATACCTAGACATTCAGAATTACCAGCCCTATCTCAGAAGACACTATCACATGAAGAATATTTTTCTTGTTCAACACCTCCTTGAGATGTATAGACCTCTAATCAAGATCATCATGAAGTACTTCACTTGTGAGGGAATATTTTCTAGAATTTATGGGTATCATGTCAAACTTATCATGCATTTCACAGCGGTAAAGCCACTCAATTTTCCTTATTAGCTCTACAGAAGTTTGGCAAAGATGGTAGGAAGAGTTCAACATAAGAAGAGTAGTATTTAAGGCAACCTTTTCCACGATGCTCTTACCAAAATCATTTTTTTACACCAGCTTGAAAATAAGAGCATCTCTTGTGAAACCTTCATGCAAGAAGATGTATTTTTGTTTTATAGTAGCCAACCTACTATCCCTAGTTCACCATGAGCACCATCAACACCATCTGCACCATCTAGACATTTGGAGGTTGGCTCACCTACCACTGTTTTAGTGAGGAGGAAGATTGAGGTCACTCAGACATACCAGAAACGAATAGGGTATGTGTTTTCTCCTAAATTGAGGAAGGGGCTAGCCCACATCAGCAGAGTAGGGATGACCATTGCATCATGAGACATCTTTGCATGATGATGCGATCATCCATCATGACATTGACACAGAAGAACTGGAGGCTAGTGAAGAGCATGAAAAACCATAGCAAATAATTATGGACAAAGATGCTCTAATAAGAAAACTTAAGAGAAATGTTGCAATGGATAATTTCATAATCTCCTTCTTAGAGCAAGAGAACAACTAGTTGAAGGTAAAATAATTTTCTTTAGTGAATAATCAATTTCAAGCTCGTATGAAAGATGTGAAAGGAAAAGAAGTGGTTCACAGTGAAGAGTCAGAAAAGCATGAATATCAGGTGACAAGGAAGAGGTTAAGGCCCATGGGTCTTTGAAGGGCACTTCAGAAAGAAAGAGAGAAAAATCCACTAGATGAAGCGTTGACATTTGAAGAGAGGATAACCATGGAAATCAATGAAAATAGGGATTTTAAGCTTGAGAAATTAAATATTCACTTGGAGAAGCTCCTTGAAAAGGATAATAGAGACAAAAAGTTACAAAAACACATGGCTGACCACTGTTATGTTAGGAATGAGATTTACAAAGTCAAAGTCAAACAATCACAAGAAAAACTAAAGAAAACCCTAATTATCCAAAAGGAGAAGGGTAACTCGGAGTGACTTGGTGATGCTTCCTTAGTGGCATAAAATAACTTCTCAGGCACATCTAGACCAATTTTGAATACTTTTGGAGCAAATTTTGATTTTTGTGAGTTTTTAGTCAAAGTTGGAAATTTTGAAAACTAGACACACTAGCAAAAGCGCACCGTGGGCCACGTTGCACCATTTTTGGGGAGGTCCAATGGAGGCATTATAAACATTGGTGGATTAATTTGGATGAGTAATTCAATCCTAGTTATGGATGGAGCCATGTTGACCACTTTTGGAGGGTCAAAATGCCCAAAAACTAGCAAAAAATGGCCTTTTTGCCCTATTTTTGGAGGTCGTGTTGCGCTTTTTGAGTACTCTTTGGAGAATGAAGTTTTGGAGGGCCTGGAGCAACCGTTTTGAGTGCTTAAACACCCTATCATGTAGAATACATCTAGATATTTTCATAGAAGCTTTAAAATCCTCATTTTGACCCCTAGAAGGCCTTCAAACTGCCTTTTTCCGCAACTCACTGTACTTTCTCCAGGCACACTGCACTTTCTCAAGAATTCACTGTGCTTTGTCTAGCAGGCATTTTTCACAGGAATTTTGACCTAGTTTGACTTTTTACCTATTTAATTGATGAATGAGGATGATTTTGTGATGTCATGAAGTGTAACATAGCTGGTAAATAGTGAAATAGGTAGATACATGCTAGTTAATGTAATTTTTGGTAAAATGTATCTGTTGTCCTAAGATAAGGTGAATTGGTTGACCTTTACTAGACATTAGCGTTTTGCTGAGAATATCATGAAATTAGCTCCACAATTGATGGATTCGACCCCTAAAGAGAGGGGAGATATTTTTTTTGTATATATCTATCATTTTCAGAGTCACTGTGATTGGTTGGACATCAAAGTATTGTAACTTTTGTAGCTTGTAATTTCAATTTCATATTCAGAAATCAAAGGATGCAATTGTAACTATTTTCTAGGAATTCACGTGCAGTGAGTTTATGATTATGTATTTTCTCTATTGTAGTCTTTGATGAATGATATATAGCTCCTATTTTCATATCTTGTAGCTTCAGTGGATCTACTTACAGTTCATAGGAAGAATTCTATTAATTTATATTTGTTTATATGGAAATGTAATTTTGTGTTTCATGCTTCTAGTTTAATGAATTCATGATTAAGAATTCTCATTAGATCCATATACTTTTTCATACCCTCCACCATACCTACAAAACCCTAAATCCATAATACATCTAGTTCTACCTTTCTCATTTGTATTTTTGTAGATGTAAACCCTTTGATACCTAGACCTAGCTACTTTGTTTCATCCCTTATCAAGCATCAAACCTTAAAACACTCAAAACCTACCTGATCCTATCATATATCACCTAATATCCTTCATATCAGAGTAAATCCTTGGCTGTAATCTCATAGAGAGATCCCTCTTAGCCTAGTAGGGCTAGCTAATAGGTCAAAGTGGTCTGTGGATACCTTTGTCAATCTCCTTTTCAACCTTCTGAAAACTGGTGTAGCACTAACATCTAGCAGCCACTTCAGTAACCGAACATTGTGTATTTATATGTTCAGCAACATAACGTTCCTTATGTTCAAAGCCCGAACATGCAAAACTAGTATGTTCCTTAATCGAACGTACCTTGGTAGTATGTCCAGCAGCCCCAGCCTTCCATGAATGTTGTTGCAAATAATCTTAGTTTGGTTCTTACATCGAAGCTGATATGAATCTCCTTCTGGGTCAATATGGCCCTTTCCCTCATCATTTTGGTACTCAGTACCAGCCATTTACTCAAGCTCAATGCCAGCAACCCTAGTCTAGGCCTCAACCTAGTGCTTCATATCAGGGGATTCCTTAGTACCAACAGGCTCAGCCAAGACCTCACGCTGGACCTTCTATTCAGAAAGGACCACGTGATGGACCATATGTTGAGAAAGGACCTCAAGCTAGACCCTATTTTTAGAAAGGACCATAGGTTGGACCCTACATTCAGTAGGGACCGCATCATGAACCACATTTCCAGCAAGTTCTGCAACCTCGGTTCCTGCATGGGTCATATCAACAACCCCAACAAGGTCCCTATCAGCAATATTTGCAACAATTTACTTACTAGCCATGTGGGAAATATGCATATCCATGTCATAATCTGCCCTATTGGAGGAAAAATGATTATCAATCAGGTTGGAGCCCCTGATCATTCTCGTCTCATCATCCGCCCTTTCCATTATTGTCTATGTTGGAATTTTCAGACGTATCAAATCTCACAAATGAACCCATCCCACATCAGTTGCTTTAACTGCCAATTCCAACGAAGATTCCAAGAGTTTTTCCCAAGTTCAAAGGAAAATCTGGGGAAGACCCTCAAACCCATCTGATGACATATCACTTGTGGTTTTCATCTAATTCTTGAATTGAAGATTCTATTCTTCTTCATCTTTTCCAGCACACTTTGACCAGTGATGTAGCCAAATGTTACATTAATATCCCTCGAGGGATTTTCTTCGATTTCAATTTTGTGGCCATGGCCTTCCTCACTCACTTCCAGCTGATTGTCTAGTATGAAACCATCACCCATATTATAATGTTGCTGAAGTAGTCAACTGCTATGCATATCTTAAATCACATCCATGAATGGCAGTGCCTTCATCACCTCATCAAATTTGAGATCCCTGATCAGTTGTTGACTAAATGGTTTACTAAATCATTCATTCCAAAGATTGCAAAATATCTTGACATGGGTGAGTGTGTTGCTCGAGCTCACTACCTCAATTTGGTATATTCCCAGTCCAAGACTCTATACAAATTGCTACCTAATGCACCACATTCTTTGACTAATATCGCATTATCTTAGTCTCTTGTTATGCCCCTAGTGGATGATGTTATTGGGACAGTTGCTCATACTGATTGTAGTGCACCTAAGAATTATTCAAAGTATAAATCCACTGCTTCTGCTGCGCCCTCTACTCCCTCCCATAACTAGAAGAATCCTGGTAAAATCTCAAAGATAAATGTTTTCTAGTCTACCACAGCAGATAAATCATCAAAAGGTAAGAAAAAGGGTAAAGGAATGTCTAAATCCACAAACCCTAAACATGATTCAAAGAGTCATCTACTAGTGATTATTTAACATGTAAGCCCAAATATCCTTGTCTAATATGTGATGAGGAAAATTACAACAAGGATTCTCCTTAGCATGCTGAAGTTTCCCATCTTCTGAAGGGCGTACCTAGGACCCCAACCGTTTTGAAAGAATCGTTCTGTTCTCAGCAGACACAAATGGTAGATCAAGCTTAATCATTTGGAAGCTCTCAGGTGTTCATGCCTGGAACAAAACCTCTTTCCATCACCATGAGAATGAAATATTATCCCAATCCATCCAAGGCTTCTGTGTAACCAGAAGTTCTGGATCACCCTTCCTCTTCCACACCTCCTACCTCTGCTACTCTCCAAATTCGGAGACTGAGTAGTGAATCCACCATCCGACCACCCCCAAAAGGTGTTCTTCAGAAATCATCTTACAATCTGAATGTGAGATCACCACAACACTACAATATTTTAGAATATCTGGCTTGAGCGCCTTCTGTGATTTTGGCTTTCGAGGTCCTTAAGTTGTGCCCATCACAATGAAAGGAACTACACTCCACAATTGGAAGTATTGAGCCTTCACATTATAGTCTGATTACATTTGATCTCGATAATTTTGTTCCTCACCTCTTGTCTTAACTATATTTTGTGATTCAAGTTACCATTATGGGGAAGACTATTCATTGGACTATCGTTGATGAAGGCGCCTCGACCTGCATCATGTTTATCACATGTTGGAAAGCCATCAACTGTTCCCCATTGAGTTAGTCCCAGAATACCTTATAAAATTTTGACAGTAGAGGTTTTCGACAGTAAAATATTCTCAAGGCATTCCCTTGTTAATCCAAGTTGTCATTGATGGCAACAGGTTGATGAAGGAGAAGCTAGACTATGACACTATGATTGATAAGCCTAATAATGAAGATGACCTCTTGTTGTCCCAATCACTTTCTGCACTTAAATATTCAAGGACAGTTACAAAGAAAAATAAATTTTGCTACCTTGGAGGCAGAATTTCACTATGACACCTACACTACCTCTGAGAGCATAATTTTAGCTTTCTAATGAGCTCTTACTTGGATGGAAACTCCAAGCCGTTTTTGAGATATCGAATTCTCAAGTTAAAAAACATATTTCTGATACTGAGCCGACCTATGCTCAGATACTCATGTCGGCCCTCATGAAGGCTCCTTCCTCAACAGATATTTCTTTTCAGATAGTCAAACAACTATATATATGAAGTTGCGTACTTCCATTTCTGTGCAATCAATTCGGTGAAGAATAATAGAAAAATACAAAACAGTGAAGAGTTCACATCTCATGAACTTAGGAAGCGGAGGTTCATTGTGTGGGAATATTTTATTTTGTGTTAGGTTAAAAACTTCGAAAGAACCACCTGTAGCTCCTCACCTCAAAACTGTGAACAATAAAACTTGAACTATTGAACAATCACCATATTAAGGGCTCGGATTTGTTGGAGAATTTACCTCAGACCTGTGACAAGGGGTTGCAAAGCCTTTCAGACCTGTGACAAGAATGGTGGATAGACATGAAGTCTGTATCTTCGCAGCTTGAACAAACTAAACAGTGTTTGGAATCTTGGACAAACTGTGGATCTGTTAAGGGACTACATGACAAAAAATTTCAGATACCTTTCATTACCCCAAGCTTGAAATTTGTTTGTAGAAGTGTGGACATGAAGAGGGATATACTCAGACCTGTGGCAGCTCCTTTTTAGAAGCTCAGATAGTAGCACCTTTAAGGCATACTTATGGAGCCTGGACCTATAGTAGTAGAATTTTAACTAATTAAGAGCAGTCACCATTAAGAATAGTTTGTGGAGCATATTATTATAGCAATGATTTAAAGATACCTGTGGCATCCTTGAGAGTCACAACATCTCGGTGCAATGGATGGACTAGTACCTTAGACCTGTGACCTTGAGGGACTCGAAACAGTGACCACGTACTTTATATTAGAGATATGAAAATTTTGAAGACAAGTGGACAGTGAAGTCAGTGAAGAAATTTGGAAGAAATAATACAATGATGAATATGTAAGCACTATTCACATTCTCTATTAAACCAAGCAAAGAAGGATTGGTGTCCTTGGAGTAGGAGCTCCTAAACACAAGGTTGGTGCCTTGAGAAGATAGGTTTAAAGCCCTAGAGGTCATAGCCTCATCAAAATCCAAGTTGGTGCTTGGAAACAGGTTGGTGCCTGTTTCATTAAAAGGGTTAGTTGCCTCACTCATCTATTGTATACTATTATTAAAAAGGGGATTGAAATTCATATTAATCCTTAATATTATCATTATACACCTCTCTATCTTTAATTGTGAATAATCTAACTAGAAATAATTAACAATTGAAAAGAAATATTGATTCACCCCCTTCTTAGTATTTCCAACAATTGGTATGAGAGCCAAATTCTGCATTAGCAGCCTAACAACTGCAAGAAGGATTCTTAGGCACAATGAATAAAATGGAAGTAACAGGAAAATTTCATATCTTTGATGGAACAAATTTTATTTTTTGGAAAAAGAGGATGTCCTACTATCTAATGTCTCTTGGCCTTGAAGTATGGCACACTATTTTGGATGGGTACAAAGCTCTTGCCGATCTTCCAACTGATGAAGGTGAAAGAAAAGCCTACTTTTCTAATGCCAAAGCTTTAAATTCATCACTAGTGGAATCACTGATTCCAAATTTACAAAAGTCATGAACTGTGACTCAGCCAAATAAGTATGGGATAAATTGGTTTCTCTATATGATGAGGACTCCAAATTTAAGAAGGAAAAGCTTCAAACCTATAGAATACAATTCAAGAGTTTGAAAATGGATGATGAAGAAGATATTACATCATACTTCCTCAGAGTAGCTGAAGTGGTTAACTCTCTTAAAGGACTAGGCGAAAATATTGAAGAAAGCACCATTGTTCAAAAAATCCTGAGATCGCTTCCTGACAGATATGACTCCAAAGTAAGTGCCATAGAAGAAATGAAGGACCTAGATACTCTCAATATGGATGAACTTCATGGAATTATTATTTCCTACGAGATGAGGAAAGGGATCCCAAATTTCAAAGAAGCAGCTTTCAAAGCCTCAAGATCTACAAAAGAAGGAAAAGGATGGAATTGCAACAACGATGAATCTGATACTGAAAATGAATTAGCTCAATTTTTGCAAAGACTAAAAATGGGATCTAAGCTAAAAGGTAAGTACCCTCTTATTTGTTTAAATTGTGGAAGAATAGGTCATTATGCTTCAAAATTTCCTCATAAACATGATAGTGATGATGAAAAGGACTCTAAATGAATGATGTACAAAAAGAAAGGGTTTAATAAAAATAACTTCTTCTCCAAACAAGATGAGTCTGATGAAGATGAATTTTTAGTCATAAAAAGGCGATCAACTAGAAATATGCGTCATTACAAAGAAAGAGATGATGAATCAGATGAGGAAAGTAATTATGTTGGAAGCAAAGAAACATTATTCATGGCATTTACAAATGATCATGACTCAGAACTAGAAGATGAAAGAAACATAAATATTTTTCTAATGAGTGCCATTGAAGAAAATGAGAATCTACAAAAGAAGATAATTTCTCTCAAAATAGAAAGAGAGGAAGCAAAAAGAAGGGAAGACTTCTTGAACATTAAGCTAAAAGAGAAGAATGATATCTGTGAAAAACGTGAAGCTGAAATAGTATCTGTAAGAAAGGAATTAGAACAAGTCAAAAGGAGTTGGCAAAGCTCTCTAGCTCTTTACAACATTCTTAATACTCAAAGACCTCAACATGACAAGTCTGGAATTGGTTTCAAAGGAAAATCATCAAGTACAAAGAATAATGACAGGTGTTATGCTGTGTACTCTCTTGCCATCCAAAAGAAGAAAAGTCATCTTGTCAGGAAAAAAGTCCCATCTCAAAACCAAGAATTGAAGAAAGAGAAACTCCAAGGAAGAATGTTGGTTCAAGCTATGGATACTACAATAGGTATCAAACTATTTTTCTTGGGCATTGTTACGATTGTAAAAACTTTTGGCATCAAGCTAAGCATTGCAAGGCTCATACGAATGAAGCACCAAGATTGAATGATCAAACAAACCAACTGCGTGGCCCTAAAGAGCAAGGAAAAATCGAAACTTGCAATTCCTTTGATCCTTTGGCTAAGTTTGATCTGTCTTGCTCATTATGTGAGAATTATGATCATAATGAACAAAATTTCCCTCTCAAAAAGGAAAAAAGCTAAAAATGTAAATCTCAAAACTGATAAATGTGGCCTAGCTCTATGTGCTCATAGTGAAGAAAATCATTGGTTCGTGGATAGTGGATTCTTACGACATATGAAAGGTGACCAAAAGAAGTTTATCTCATTGAACAAGAAAAATGGAAATGTATTCTTTGGAATTGGATCCACTAAAATAACTGGAAAAGGAACTACTACCCTTGTCAATGGACTAAGAAAGGCTCAAAATACCTTGCTCGTAGAAGGGCTCAAGCACAATATCTTAAGTGTCAGCTAGATTTGTGACCAAGGACATAATGTTCTCTTTAGTACAAAAAATTGTGAAATAAGAGACTCATCCTAGGGAGAACTTGTGGTGAAAGTGGTAAGCACACCTGATATTGTTTACATTCTCAGTAGAATCCAAGAAGATAAATGTTACTTAAGTCAAACAGATGAAAGTTGGTTATGGCACAAGAGATTGGGGCATACAAGTTTTGATAACCTAGTCAGCATCAAAAAAATTAATCTAGTAAGGGACATTCCAAAAATGTGCAAACCAAACCAAGTTGTATGTGGACCATGCCAACATGGAAAGGAAACCAGAAATAGCCACAAAACTAAGGAGTTCTCAACATCAAAACCTTTGGAAATCATTCATGCAGATTTGTGTGGGCCAACTAGAACTCCAACTCTTCAAGGTGAAAGTTACTTTTCTCTATTTGTTGATGACTATACTAGAATTATGTGGATATATTTCATAAAATATAAATCCGAAGAATTTGAATGTTTTAAGAATCTTAAGGCTCTCATTAAGAATGAAAAAGATTCTAAAATTAAATGTCTTAGAATGGATAGAGGAGGAGAATTCACCTCAAAATAATTTGATGAATCCTATAAAGAGCATGGAATCGAAAGAGAACTCTCTACTGCTAGGACAACCCAGCAAAATGGAGTAGTTGAAAGAAGGAACCAAACCATTCAAGAAATGGCAAGGAAAATGCTACTAGCAGCTGATTTGCAACCAAAATTTTGGAGAGAAGCAGTTGGCATCGCAGTTTATACCTTAAATCGAACTCAACTAAGACCAAATAATGAAAAGACTCCTTATGAATTATGGAAAGGAAGACCTGCTTCCGTAAAATATTTCAGGGTTTTTGGAAGAAAATGTTTCATAAATATAAATGATGACTCACTAGGTAAATTTGATTCTAGAGTTGATGAAGGAATATTTCTTGGATACTCCACTAGGAGCAAAGCTTACAAATTTTACAACAATCGCCTATGAAGAATAGTGGAAAGCATTGATGTGAAGATTGATGAAGGCCTTCTAAAAAAAAGAATTGAAGATCATGAAGTTGAGCCTTTCTTTGAACAAAGTGAAGAAGAAGAATCTGAAAAAGAAGAGGAGAATGGAAAACCCCAAAGTGAACCTTCACAAACTCCCTTTAAGATCAATTTTATTCAAAGACATCATCTGGAAGAACAAGTCATCAGAAATATAAATGAAGGAATTCAAACTCGAAGAAGGATGATAAACACCCCAAGAAAAGATGGCGTTGGTCTATTATCTTTAATAGAACCTAAAAAATTTTCTCAAGCAAGCAACGATCCTTATTGGATAAAGGCTATGGAAGAGGAAATGTCTCAAATCGAAAAGAATGAGACTTAGGAATTGGTACCTTGGAAAAAAGATAAAAATATAATTTGAACAAAATGGGTATTCAAAAACAAGATGAACGAAGATGGACAAATCATCAGAAATAAAGCCAGACTTATTTGCAAAGGATAATTGCAAATTGAGGGAATTGACTTCGAAGAAACCTTTGCACCAATAGCTCAAATGGAAGCCATAAGAATGTTTTTAGCATTTACTTGCTCAAAAGGATTCAAGGTTTATCAAATGGATGTAAAATCAATATTCCTAAAGGTAGATCTCAAGGAAGACGTTTACATGGAGCAACCAAAAGGATTTGATCTTGTTGAAGGAAAAGACTTTGTATGCAATCTAAAAAAGGCCTTGTATGGATTAAACCAAGCCCCTAGAGCACGGTATGAAAATTTTGATCACTATATGCAACAATAATGTTTCAAAAAGGGAGTGGAAGGTAGCAATCTCTGTATGAAGATGGACAAGGAAAAACTTCTGATCACTCTTGTTTACGTTGATGATCTAATTTTTGCTAGCAATTATGAATAAATGAGCCATGAATTTCTATAAATATGTCCAAAAAATTCGACATGTCAATGATTGGTGAGTTGTCTTACTTTCTTGGGCTACAAATATCTCAAACCTCTACAGGCATGTTTATTTCTCAAGAAAAATATCTTAAATACATGCTCAAAAGATATGGGATGTAATATTGTACACCTATGAGCACACCGATGACCACAGATTGTAAATTAAGCAAAGATGATGATACCCCTCCCATAGATACAAATATTTACAGGTCAATAATTGGAGCTCTCCTATACTTAACTGCTACAAGACCAGATATTATGCAAGCAGTATGAATGGTAGCAAGATTTCAGTCAAGTCCTAAAGAATCCCATCTAGCAGCTATGAAGAGTATTCTCAGATATTTGAAAGGAACAATTGATTTCGGTCTTTGGTATCCTAAGAGTTCATCTCTTATTGTGACAGCTTACTCTGATGTTGATTGGGCCGGAAGTGTGGATAATCGAAAAAGTACCAATGGAAATTCATTATTTATGGGAGATTGTCTTGTATCTTGGCTTAGCAAAAAGAAATCATCTATATCCCTTTCTATAGCTGAAGCTGAATATATAGTTGTTGTTGATTGTTGTACACAAATTCTATGGATGAAGGAAGCCTTGAAGGATGCCAACATAGAAACTAAGCAACCAATTACTATTTTTTGTGACAATACTACTTCCATCAGTCTTTCAAAGAATATAGTGATGCAGTCAAGGAACAAACATATTCCAATCAAATACCACTTTCTTCGTGAACAATTTGCTGAACACAATATCAAGTTGGAATATGTCAATAAAAAAGAGAAAATTGCTGATATCTTTAAAAAAACCCTTCCACGAGAATAATTTGAGTATCTTCACCAAAATATGGGGGTCATTTTTCTTGCATCACATTAAATGAAGCAACATGTCAAGGGTATAGTATGTTAGGGAGAGCAGCATGACAAGGGGAGCACTTTGGCACCCCATTGCCGTTGATGTCGGAGGGGGAGAGAAGAAAAATATTTCCATCCAATGACAAAGGGGGAGAATGTTAATCCAAGTTGTCATTGACGGTAACAGGTTTATGAGGGAGAAGCCAAACTATGACCCCATGATTGATAAGCCTAACAATGAAGATGACCTCTTACTATCCTAATCACTTTCTGCACATAAATATTCAAGGACAATTATAAAGAAAAATAAATTTTGCTACCTTGGGGGAAGAATTTAAATATGACACCTACACTACCTTTGAGAGCATAATTTTAGCTTTGTAACGAGCTCTTACTTGGCTGGAAACTCCAAGTGGTTTTTGAGATATCGAATTTTCAAGTTAAAAAACATATTTCTGATATTGAACCAACCTATGCTTCAATATTCATGTTGGCCCTCATGAGGGCTCCTTCCTCAATAGATGTGTCTTTTTGGATAGTCAAACAACTATATATATAAAGTTGCGTACTTCCATTTCTGTGCAATCAATTCGGTGAAGAATAACAGAAAAATAGAAAACAACAAAGAGTTCACATATCCTAAACTTAGCAAGTAAAGGTTCATTGTGTGGGCATATTTTATTTTGTGTTAGGTTAAAAACTTATAAACAACCACCTGTAGCAGCTCACCTCAAAACCATGAACAATAAAACTTGGACATTTTAACGTTCACCATATTAAGGGCTCGGATTTTTTGGAGAATTTACCTCGGACCTGTGACAAGCGGCTGCAAAGCCTTTCAGACCTATGACAAGAATGGTGGATAGACCTGAAGTCTGTATCTTGGCAGCTTGAACCAAGTAAACAGTGTTTTGGAAGCTTGGAAAAATTCTGGATCTATGAAGGGACTACATGACAACAAACTTTGGATACATTTCGTTACCTCAGCCTGAAATTTGTTTATATAAGCTTAGACATGAAGAGGGCTATACTTTGACCTATGGTAGCTCCTTTTTAGAAGCTCAGACAACAACACCTTGAAGGCATACTTGTGGATCCCAGACCTATAGCAGCAAAATTTTAACTAATTAAGAGCAGTCACCATTAAGAATATTTTGTGGAGAAGATTATTGTAGAAATGATTTAAATATACATGTGGCATCCTTGATAGTCACAACAGCTCGATGAAGTGGATGGAATAGTAGCTCAGGCCTGTGACCTTGAGGGACTGGAAACAGTGATCACATACTTGATATTAGAGGTATGAACAATTTGAAGGCAAGTGGACAATGAAGTTAGTTAATAACTTTGGAAGAAATAATACAGTGATGAATATGTAAGCACTATTCACATTCTCTATTAAACCAAGTAAAGAAGGATTGGTGTCCTTGGAGTAGGAGCTCCTAAACACAAGGTTGGTGCCCTGAGAAGATAGGGTTAAATCCCTAGAGGTTGGAGCCTCATCAAAGTCCAAGTTGGTGCTTAGCAACAGGTTGGTGCATGTTTCATTAAAAGGGTCAGTGCCCTCACTCATCTATTGTATACTATTATTAAAAAAGGGATTGAAATTCTTATTAATCCTTAATATTATTATTATACACCTCTCTGTCTTTAATTGTGAATAATCTAACTGGCAATAATTAACAATTGAAAAGAAATACTGATGCACCCCGTCTTAGTATTTCCAACAATGTTGAGAGTCACTTCCATGGTTACTGTTTTCACCTCCAAAAGGATGGGGAATGCCTTGAGAATATCGTACGGCCGAAAACCGTACGCTATTCACCACAAATTATGGATGTGGAATGCCTTGAGAATATTGTACAGCTGAAAACCATATGATATTCTTTCCATCACCATGAGAATGAAATATTATCCCAATCCATCCAAGGCTCCTATGTAACTGGAAGTTATGGATCAACCTTCCTCTTCAGCACCTCCTATCTCTGCTACTCTCGAGATTGAGAGACTGAGTAGTGACTCCATCATCCAACCACTGCCAAAAGTTGTTCTTTTGAAATCGTCTTACAATCTGAATGTGAGATCACCACAACACCACAATATTTTAGAATATCTGGCTTAAGCGCCTTCTGTGATTTTGGCTTTGGAGGTCCTTCAGTTGTGCCCATCATAATGAAAGGCACTACTCTCCACAATTGGAAGTATTTAGCCTTTAGATTATAGTCTGATTACAATCGATCTCTAGAATTTCATTCCTCACCTCCCATCTCAGATATCTTTTCCCCTCCAAAAGGATGGGGAATGCCTTGAGAATATAGTACGGTAAAAAACCGTACAATATTCTTTCCATCACCATGAGAATGAAATATTATCCCTATCCATCCAAGGCTCTTGTGTAACCGGAAGTTATGGATCACCCTTCCTCTTCCACACCTCCTACCTTGCTACTCTCCAGATTGAGAGACTGAGTAGTGACTCCATCAGTAGACCACCCCGAAAAGGTGTTCTTTGAAAATCATCTTACAATCCGAATGTGAGATCACCACAACACTACAATATTTTAGAATATTTGGCTTAAGCGCCTTCTGTGATTTTGGCTTTGGAGGTCCTTTCGTTGTGCCCATCACAATGAAAGAAACTACTCTCCACAATTGGAAGTGTTGGCTCACACAGGTTTGGAGTTCAAGGTTTGCCAAAAAACCCCTATACTACTGGCCCTTTTGGAAGTGACCTACTTCCGTAGGTAAAAGTCTCACCCAAAGTAGTAGGGTGTTGGAACCAGGTTTCTGCACCCTGGGAAAGGATAGGTAATGCAAGCAGAGCTGCGTCCTACCTTGAGATGTCTAGATATTCCTGAGCAAGGCTAATAGGTCTCTTTTCGCATCCACGTGTGCATGGTCAATTATGTTATGCTGCTCTACAATCATATACTTCCAAGACAGTAGCTCAATTTGCATAAAATAGAACAAAAAAGATCTAGATGTAGTAAAACACTTACATAGAACTTTCGCAGCTAAATACAAAATACGCATAATAAAACAATTACTAATGATTTGCATAAATAGTACACATAGATTCAGTTCTCAACAACCTTGATTATTCATCAATTCCCTCTTAAAATACCCATCCCAGCCTGCACACATAGCAATAGGGTCCTCACACAGTAGGACTCTAGATCTCTGTAGACATAGCCAGCAAGAGTCCTTCCCCAAACACCCAAAAAGATTTCCTAAACCACAATTCGCATCAATATCTCCTCCTTTTCTCTACCTTACAATTCAAAATTCTCCTCTATTTATAACAATCTATCTTAAACTTTCCTATGGTCTACAAATTGTGGTTTTCGAGCCCCACGTTTATCCTTTTTCCTATTACAATGCTTTCGAGGCTTTGACTCACCCCAAAACCCCTACGCTAGACTAAATATAATAAAAAATATATAAAATCAGACCATTTTCACAACTCATAGGGGACCCTATTCCAACAGTCCCTCAACACAATCTTGTGACTCGTCCTGAGTCACTATGGTGGTGTGGTCTCTATTTGCGCACGTAAGGTATTAAAGGCGACGATTATTGGAGGTAACACTTCTTGACTTTGGGAAACAACACTTTGTGCAATATCGACAAGCTTCAAGGAGGTAGGCCCTGCAGGAGCCATGGTAACCTGCTCCAATATCTGGTTGAGTCGCGCGATGGGGTCATGAGCACCCTGAGATATTTGGAAGGCGGCATCGTCCCATGGCATCAAGCACTTTCTGATGACATGCTTAATGCGTTGGAGATCTGCAATCATGTCTATGAAGGCGTTGCTAGTTTTCAAGAGTACTAGATGCCACGCAGGGACAAGGGAGGTCAAGGTAGCTTTGATCTGATCAGAAGAAGCTTCCTTCTGTCACAAGTCCTGCTTGACACGCTCAAGCATCGGGTTGAACTAGACCGTTGTCTAGAGCCTCATGGTCGCCTCGAGAAACTGAGTACCCAGACTAAGCTATCCTTTAATAATATCTATTGCTTATGTTATCAGTGCAGCCCATTGTGCCCGTACCTCCAGGGGTATGGTAGGTTGTGCTTGTGCCTAACACGCGGTGAATTGGCAGGTAATTTGGGTCTTGAGGGTTTGTACTTCGGCTTAGGATGCCTTGAGTGCTGCAACCAAGCTTTCTATGGTAGCCTGGAACAGATCTGATGCTAGGATGTCATCAGGGATCTCTTTGTCGAGTTGGTGAACCCTTGTTTCGAGCTGCACCATGCGGAAGATATCTTCGGTCTAGAGTGTGAGGAGTGGTGTGGCCACATCGAGCTGTTGCTATGCGGTCTGGTCACAATGATGGATCTCTTGTAGCATGGCGGTGTGTAAATCATGTAACGCCTTGCGGGGCAGCTGCACCAAGTCTACTTGTAGCTCCATAGCTGTTGGGAGGTGGTCATCGACCAAGATAGTGTGAGGTAGTGAAAAAACATGGATTTCACTGGTGTTGAGTCATAAAAAGGTAACTTTTGAACACCTAATTAGGCTACATTAATTGTCAATCCATGCGTGAATATTTATTTCAAGAGTGTACTCTATCTAAGGCTGCAATTAGCTAAGAGTAATGCTGTGAAGATGTAGTACATAATTCTGAATACAAGAATAAAAATATGCTTGTAAAGAAATCTAATTACAGTAACATAAATGGAAATTATCTGGAACCTTATTTAAATCAATCTACAAAACATCGATCAGGGATACAGTAGCAATAACTGCTTCCCTTAGAAATCGATGCAAGATAACTAATCTAGGAACTTGGAAGCAATAACCAGTGTCCTCTACAATTGGTGATCTTAAAACAATCGAAATGAAATCAAGCTTGAACTACTTGCTGACAAAGATAACTGAAAGGAACTACAAAGGCTAGAAAGGAATAGCAACTTGTAACTCCTATGCATATACAGCAACTGCAACCAATCTATCTGCTAGTCTAAAGATATGAATCAGAAATGAGCAATAAATAGAAATGGAACAACAATATAAATTGAAAAGTAATTACAGACATAACTAATTTCAATACTTCAATCTTATCAACAGCCAATACTACAGATCAATCAATCACAAAGAATCCTAAACTAATAGAACAACAACTAGAATCGAATATAGAACAGCAAAGCTTTCACAACGATAGCAAGATAAATGAACAACAAATGTACTTCTTGCAAAGAATAAAATAGCAATGCAATTCGTTAATGAATCTATATTCAATCTAACAGCAGTCAATCAAATCTGTAATCGAAATAAACAGTAAACACAACTTCATGCAATAGTAAGCAAATATTAAGAATACAAACAGCAAGGTAATTCCACCAGAGCCGGGCCCTTAGCGCCAGTGAAATACTGCTAGGCTACTTCAGAACTTAAGAGATGAAACTAAATGCATGTTTGATATTAATCGAACATAAAGTATTACAGAGGCTATTCTCTCAAAGCCGATAGTCAATAAACATAATATTACAGAGGAAAGTCTAAATATAAGAAATTTTTCGACTCACTCATCACTAAAGGACATTGCTTTATATATTAGACCCTAACGGACAAGACAAGGAATAAGATGAGTTTGAATAGTGATCCCTCAGGATTGAAGGATCCTGAGGGATTTGCTCCTCTTCATTTTGTTATCATCTTGTTTACTTTGACCGAGGCCGAGCTGTCCCCTGCCTCTTCTTAGCAGTTCGTTCAGATCTCCTTGTCTTTGGCTGGATGTGGTTCAACGCTGATGGAGCAGCAGTTACATTGATCTCAGCCTCGCCTTTGGTATAGCTCTTCACTTTGTTTAATTCCATTTTTATCAACAAAAAGCAACCTTTAGTCATATTTTACAATGAACATAAACCTTTCCAATTCTATCATAATTCTTATAATAAATTACCTTCCCAAGGTAAAAAGGAGTATGTCTATAGTAAAAGAATGAGAAAATACACAGTAATTTCATACCTTTTTCATTGCCCAACATACCCCCCTGCTTAATATTTTTCATGTCCTCATGAAGACTATAGTTCACATGGAGAGCAGTCAAAGAATAAGTCGGATAATTTTTGTCATCAAAAAGCCTAAAACCATGTAGTGCAGCTAATTCCTCAAAAATATGCTTTGTCTGTCCTTCGGGGAGTTTGTAAATGGCTTTGTAGTCTGAAGCAGGATACCGTACAATAGGGCTTCGGAACCTACACCCTAGCCAGAATGGTCCTTGTTTTAAAATGAGATGACTATAGGAAAGCAAGCGGTCTATAGCTAGCCCAAAGTTTTTATAATTAAATGGTTTTCTGTTTTGCACATTCTGATTGGAAAATATCTACCGGACCTTAGCTTCTATATAAGCTTGGTTTCTAATGGATAAGAAATAATCTATTCCATTCAAGATAATCAATTTGTGGATAGGCCCCAATGCTTGGATAGTGCCTTCCTTTGTCATCAAAATTTTCTGCCTAGCCCAAAATTGGGATGGGTTCTGAGGTTCACTCCTAACCCACAAATCTAATTCATTTTCTTGCCTTTGGAAAGCATTATAGGCTTTAAGAAATTTTAATTAATTTACAGCAAAGGAAATAAATGTCTGATGTTGGACATCTCCCACAAAAGGGCTATGATTTGATTCACATTCGTTTTCAAGTATTATATTATGTAAGTAAAATTCACACAAAAGGCATTGTACTTTGATCCCATAAAGTTTGCAGCATGATACAAAGTCATCTATAGTTTTTAGCTCTATGGATTTCCCTGCCCTAACTGCCTTAATCTTTAATTTCAAATATCTTTCTAGTAAAGATAAAGCATAGTTTTTTGCGGGGCATCTACAGGCTAAGACATCAATGTACAAGGAGTAGAGAGTGTCCATTCGATTGTAGGCAACTTTTAATTGGTTCATTACCTTGTCAGCCTTTTCCTCTGCTCTTCGACACTTTTCGTGACCTTCAGCTTCTACTTCATGAATAATCTTCATCTGTTGCTGCAACTCCTTATATCTCTTCCTTGGGACAGTGTCTTCTTCCAACCTTTGCCTTTCTATTCGGGCCTGTGCCAACTCCTCTTGGAGTCTAGCTAGTGTCGGATCACCAAAAGTATGTTGACTACAAGATTGCATGTTTTCACTTGAAACGGGTCTCTATGGAACAGTTGTTTGCTATTCCGTATCTCCATAATTAGGCTCAGACATGGCTTCTTCAACTTGGGGGTTCCTCTTAGTGGCCACTTTTCTCTTTTTCGAAGCTCGCTTAGTAGCTATGATTCTTCTCTTAGGGGCTCACGTAGGCACTTGTTTCATTCTCAGAACCCTAATGGTTTGCCTGAGCTGTTCTACGAGTTTATGAAGCTTTTCAATCTCAGTTACTTTCCTCCTCTTTTTTAATGGAACAACTTTTCCTTTATCTAAACCTATTTTCTCGACAGGATGTTGGTCCATATCAGCGGTGCCTTCAGTTAAGTTCTCTTCTTGCTCTTATGCTTGGGGTTCCTCTTCCACATTCATATGCCCTTGGCTAAATTCTTCGGGAATCATATCTTCAGATGACTCTACAATCTCCTGAGGGCTTCCAATTTGGGATATTACTTCGGTGTTCTCTTTTTCTTGTCTATGCCTTTCAGGGGAAGCAACCCTAGCTTTGCTAGGGTTTTCTGTTTCATCCAACATTTCTTCAGTTGTATATTTTTTGACTGCAGAGTGCTCCTGTAACTGATTAATATTAATGTTAAGGTTTAAAGGGATATGATGCTACACATAGTCACTCATATTGGCCAGAATTTGGGCCAATTGGTCTTCCCGTAAAGGGCTTATGGTAGCATTCTCAGGAGGCTTTGTTCCCTCTTTTTCATTGTTATGGTTGTCTTCGTCCTCCTCACAGGTATGATAGCTTCCTTCTTCCTCATCCGAATATTTAATTTCTCCTTCAATTTCTTCTTCCTCAGTATTTCCTTCTTCTGCACTGGATTTTTTTCACCACTGGTGTGGTGAATTATTTCTTCTTCCTCTGAGTAGTGAATTTCCCCTTCCATTTCCTCTTCTTTATCAGTACGAGGGCTTGCTCCCTCCTATTAGCCACCTATAAAATTTGTTATAGCAAAAGGTGGCTAAAATTTTTTTGGAGCCTTCAAGGAAAAAAATTTATTACTGAAAAGTGTTGGCTCTTGAAGACTCAGTGAAAATACTGCTACAAAATCATCATTTTTCCCTCCTCCCACTTCAAAAATAGCCTTCATTTTGCTTCCCTTTTTCTCCAGTAAAATCCTCTATTTTCATGATTCCTTTTCTTCCATTCATGAAAATCATTTTTACAAGGTTAAGAACTCACTTTTAACCTTACCAAAGTCCTCAGAATTCCTTTAAAAACCATTGAAAATCTATAAGAAAACCCATTTTTGTATTACAGACTTAAGCCCACTTGGGCTAAGTCCTAACCACTTCCCCTCCATATGCCCACACCCTGGAACCAGGTGCTAGGCCCACAAAGTTCTTATCGCATCGCAAGTTTCAAATGGGTTGATTGAAAGACTGCATCAAAACTTCCGATGCGATTAGGTCGCATATGTATAAACCTCGGTCCTTTGTTTTCTTTGTAAAACCAAGCGTAAAGTCTAAAGCGCTTATTGCATCGGAAAATTTTAATGGTTAGATTGAAAAGACCAAGCCCGAAGGCTCCGATTGTGATTGGCCCTTTGTTATAAAAAGCTCTGGGCCTATCATGTTCCATATAACTAAAGGCCCCACAGTCGGGCGCCAGACCATACCATAAATATATATCCCACCCTGAAAGTGTTAAAAATTTGGATTATATTTAAACTTTGGGTTTTCATATATCATAAGGGCTTCTGCCGGTGCATAATTGAAACGATATTGACCGTTGATGTAAGGCCGATCCAACGACCCGCGCAACATCGCATCGCATTTTTCATTCAGTACAATTGTTTGTTCCCCCTGATCGGCCATCCCTCCGATTCATTCCCCACTGTTGATATGATCCTCAGATCAACGGTAATCAATCAATCGCATCACCCTCACCGATCGCACAATCGCATCGCCCTCCCCGATCGCACAATCACATCAGCAATTTTTGTTACACCCTCCCTCTTTTTCCTGCCGATTGCGATCCTCCGATTGGATCTGGAATGTCCACATGTCCATATCGGATGGTCCCAGATCATTCCAATATTTTTTCATCGCCCTCTGCCTTCCACCAAAGGGTTTTCAAAACCAATCACTATTGTTTATCATTGCGCGATTGACGGTTCCATCTTATTTTTCCCTCTGCTCTCCTTTTAACGTCCTCTTCGCTAATCTCCACCATTGGATGATGCCATCCAATGGCCATGCTCGCTCCCCGTGTCCTCTGAAGAAGTATACCCAAAAATGCAGGATTTCTTAAATAATTTTTGTATTTTTCAGGTGTTTAAAGGTTTATCCGTTGTATTGAAAGAAAGGTCAAAGGTCGAGAATGAAAATTCTCGTGCCTTCGATTCATAAAAGGAAAACCATTCCCAGGGTTCAAGATCCACATTTCGTCGATGCTTCATGGGCATTGATGCCTTGAGAGCCTTGTGCGGCCTACACATCAATAAGACACAGTGATTTTAAATCACACTTAAAAGAGTATCAGTGTTGAAGACAAAACACAACAGAATAGGGGATTGAAGATAATTTTTGGATTACGGCTAACAATGATTATCAAAAGCCTAATCCCCAGAATCAAATTAGAGTTAAAAGAAATCATAAAGATCTATAGACAGAAAGGCCTCCATCGCCACATCTGAGGAAAATTGATTCCTCTCATCTACCATAGTGCCACCTCTAGCCACCAGCATTCATGCAAAGGCCGAAGTGATTGAAAAAATCAGATATTTGCCTCAAACACAGCCGAACAGTTAATTCTGCTAAAATAATTTAATGAAAAAAAATATCAGTGGAGTTATTACATCTTGAACAGAGCCTTAAAAGTCAACAAAAGCTCCCACCGAGCTTAATCTTAAATGTATATCAATTAATACAGTGAAACACCTGTAAAATTCTTCATCGAGCCCCTCAAAGGCCGAGAAGTCATTAATCTGTATTAATTTTCCTGGGAGATATTTTATCAGATCTCGCCTCCTCATTCTTCTATAAATACTGTTGTAGAAGATGAGAGGTGGGTTGGTTGATCGCTAGTTGTAATATTGAAACTCTCTGAAATAATACATAGTCTATTGAAGTTGGAGAAGAAACCGAAGTCTTGGAAGCCTTGATGATGTTGTTGCATGCTTGTTCCTGAGAAGGCTCTATCATTGGATCCATGAGCTTGGCTGTTGGTGAAGTATTCTAAACTGTTTAAATGTTTTTCCCTTATTTTCTTTATGTTCCATAATTTCTTACTACAATAGGTTGAAAGTTTTAGGCTAAGAAATGACTCTTGGAAGCACCTTAGACCTTTTCATCCTTCAATGTTTCATTTTTTCTTCTGCTGAGGTACTTTAGAGTCTTAAATCTCTCTCTTTGGTCCTCATGCTTGTTTATTTCTGTGATAGTTCGAATAAGATGGTTTCAGCATGATTTATGGTTCTCCCTGCTTGTCTGTTGCCTCTTAAAGGTTGTTATTGAAGTCTCCCTTTGAAGTATTTCTGTTTATAGTAAGCCAAGGCGGTATGTTCTGATATTTTCCTTTGTCCTTGCTTAAACAGTTGTCGTGAAGGTCTTTATAGTTGTAATCATTGATGTGTTAGGTGTTCCCTCTTCTATGACTGCAATTATTAGTGAATCTTTTATGTTTTCTAAGTCATTTGAAATAAAATATTTGAGGAAGTAGGGTATTCCCCGAATCTTAGATTTCATTTTAAAATTTGTTTTGAAATCATTGTTTGCTTAAAGGTGTGATTTGTAGAGTTCATGGTTAGCCCTATCTATCAAATGGCTCTTTACTCTTCAAGTTGTGTTTTCAAATTCCCTTTGTTGAGAATTAAACTTCTCTTTCCAAAACATTGATGTCGATCTCATTCCAAAACCAAAAGATCCCGCGGCCAAGTTAGATTTTCCCTCTGATATCCCATATCCATTTACAAATTTGTTATAACCTCTTCTTAACTCCATTGCCCAATGAATCATACATTTCCCCTTTCTATCTATCTTTCCTAGACCTTTCATGTTCTGCTATGTCCTTCAACCAACTAAACAAACAAATAAACAAACACCTGCACTTAATAACTAGTCTGAAACCAATACTCAAAGCAAACAAGATAAACCTTTGCAAAAAAAAAATTGAGAGATCTCTCTCTGAGAACAGGAGGACTAGATCCTGTAACTCTAAAGATTGGTTTTGATGCTTCCTTGTCGTTTGATTTGCCAAACTATCAAAACACAGGACACTGACATAATGGCAATTGCGGTGGGACGACTGAGTTCATAGTTGCCTAGAAAGCTCTTATAAACTCATTAGTCTTTAAAACAACCATAGAAACTCAGAAAAATCCAAAATATTTAGTTTGGCTTCATAATAAACATGGTGGTGGAACCATAAAACATTTTACCTTTACAAAAGCTAAAATTTTCCACCTGGTGACTCCACTGGCCTCCAAAAGGCCTATTACCCTTCCAGTCCTTGTAGACTCCCTTGGGAATGCATTGAACAAACCCAATCATGCTGTTGGTGGACCCAGAAGACCTAATAACTCCACTGGTAAAGGACCCTGAACTGGTTAGAAAGATACAATGACCTCTTATTATAAACATGGATCCAAGTATGGAAAAAGAAGCTAAAATAAACACATTATTGGACCTAATTGGGAAAATAGCATACATACTTGATAAAAGATTGGGAAATCATGAGGATGATATAGATGCTGATTATCCAAAGAAACCTATGTTTTTCCCAGATCAAACACAAACTCAACCATTACAAGACCTAGAAAATGAGCAATATATAGATGATGATCAAGACTTTATAGAAGAAGGTGAGCAAGAATACAAAGAAAACAATAAAGAAAAATTGCTGGTCATGATGGAAAAAATGGTGTATATGATTGGGAAAAAAATTGAATGGAATGAGGTTGATTTGAATATTGATGATCTAGAGTAGCCCATGCTCCTTTCAAATCAAGAACAAACCCAAACAGTACAAGATATGTGCGATGAACAAGATTACAAAGAAAGCAATGAAAAAGGTTGTCGGGAAATTCTTGATTATCTACCTATATCTTGTACCATGCTATTAAGAGAACTTCATGGCCATATTTCAAAAACTAATAGTGAGCAGTGCCTTGAGGAAAACATAAGCCATTTTGAACCCACAAAATCTGAAATAGGAGAAGAGACAACACAACCAGAGTCTCTGCCTTTATGTCGTGACTCATTTCAGATGATTAAAGAAGAATGGCATCCTGATAATCTATTAGAAAAAACTCCCGAATCCCATATTTTAAATAACTGTCACAAAAATCATGAAGAGTTGTTCAAAACTGAGATAAACCAGGAAAAACAAGAGAAACCTCAAAGTTCCCCTGCAAACTCAAACGGAGATCCATTAGAAGAGGCTCATGAAGACCGCTATAATTTTGTCCTAAGAAAAAAGAAAATTTCTTCTCTCTTAACAGAAGAAGAGATTGATCTAATATTGAACAGACAGCCAACCTCCAAAGCTCCATTTGAACAAAACATTTTTGCTCATCTACTTACTAAACCTTGTTGTCTTGAATCAGAAAACACAGTTATAGAAAATCTCAAAGAGGAACAAAATGATAACCCAATATGTTTGATTGGTGAAATTTTGTATACTAATGATTTTTCAACTTCTAATCAATCTGATGATGATGATGAGCTCCAAACAAAAACTAATCATGCAGGGAAACCAACAGTGGATTGGTGTCATGAAATTCATTATCATCAACTTGAAAGTAGCAATCAGCCCATCCAATCCATCAGAAATATCTTTCACATAATTGGGAATCATCAATCTATTAGTTGTAAGGTTGAGATTAAAAATGAAGAGGAATTTCTTGAGCAGGATGAAGATAAGGGGCCTTCTCCTGAGAGGATTGAGGTAATAAAAGACACCCCTGCTCAAGAACATGATGATATATTCACAAAGTACAGTCCATTGAATCAAAGCATACCATGAATACAAGAGGATAACACTGTAATATATGATGAGTCCTCTAGTTCAGATAATAATGAAGATGAAGAAAAGGTTCTTTCCCAAAATAATCTTTACCTTGATCCAATGAAGAAAGAAGAAATGATCCTGGTAGAACCATGTCTTCCAAATACTCTTAACCAGGCACTATTTCAAGATCCCTATGTTCACTTCTTGAAGGAATTTAAAGAAGGGATCAAGGTCATTAGGAGCAATGTATTACCAAAAGAAAGAATATTATTTAGCACTGCTACTAAAAAATAAAAGGAATGGGAGTGGCCCTGTTTGTCCAGCCTGCCCAAGGAGATGAAAAAGGACCAATCGTGGAATAATTTATTGAATTGGTTGTACTGGAAAAGAGAGTTCATCAGCTAAACATGTAAATAATCCAATATTAGATTAGGTTAGACAGGAATTTCAATAAATCTCAGCTTTGAGCATTTAGTTATTTTTTTATTTTTTGTCTTTGAAAGAAAAAGAAAAATCTAAGAACAATAGAAAAAGAGAAAAGGGCAGATTGTGAAAACAAGAAATGTATAGCCCCATAACAAAAAGGAGAAACAAATTCCGAAAGTGTGCAAGCTTAAATGCCACTCCTAAAAAACACTCTCCTAATTAGTCATATTGTCTAATCATGACTAATTAGTTTTAAATTTTCTGTTGATAAGATAGTGAATTCGATTTGCCAAATTGTTTAATCTTGGCTTATCAGTAGTTAGATTAGGTTAGAGATTAAAGGTTCAAACATGCTCAAAATATAAACCTAAGTATCCAAGAGAAGAATGACTCCAATTTGTTTCAAATTATGAGTCAAAATGGAAGTGAAACTGGTTCTAATCAACCCAGAATCTGAACCAGAAAACGAGCAAAAAACAACTCACACAATAGTAAAAAACAGAGCTGAAAAAGGATGAAGGAAGTGCTTTGAAATTTCAGAACTTATGCCGCCCATTTTGATTTAATTTTCTGAAAAATAAGATCTATGTGCAAATTGTTTTCCATGCCATAGATTAGCATCAAGTTAGACTGTTCAGTCCTGACTTGAATGCTTTTCAATTTCTGTTATAGGATTTAGAGAATAAAAATCTGTTGAACAATTTAATCCCAAAAGATAGTAGATTAGGTAGAGAATCATATGGGCCCAACTGTTTAATCTGAGTCCATGAAGAAATAAGGAGTAGAAATAGATTAGATTTCTTGCTTTCAAAAGAATAAAATGTTGTAAAAGAGTTTTCCAATCCAAGTGCACTCTAAAAATGAAGAAAAAATGTTAGATCTATAGCATTGGGTAGGTAGAAAGCTTGTAGATGAAAGATCCATTGTTTTTATGGTTGCTAATATGTTTTCAGAGAATATCATCCCAGCAAAGGAAAGGCAGCCCAATGGATGAGGCACAGGTCAGCCTCCCATAGAATGCAAGTCTGAAGTTCTTGATACCTTCAAGAAGGCACCATCCCCAAGTGGAGCCACTATTAGCCACTTATAAAATTTGTTATAGAAAAAGGTGGCTAAATTTTTTTTGGATCCTTCAAGGAATAAATTTTATTAATGAAAAGTGTTGGCTCTTGAAGACTCTTGAAGGCCTCATGCTTCTGTCCAAATCTTCACTGTTGTTTCCTTAACCTCAGAAATTTCTGCTAGAAATTCCAAGTGAAAATACTGTTGCAAAATCATCAATTTTCCCTCCTCCCACTTCAAAACTAACCTTCATTTTGCTTCCCTTTTTCTCCATTAAACTCCTCTATTTTCATGATTCCTTTTCTTCCATTCATGAAAATCATTTTTACAAGGTTAAGAACTCACTTTTTAACCTTACCGAAGCCCTCAGAATTCCTTTAAAAACCATTGAAAATCTATAAAAAAACCCATTTTTGTATTACAGACTTAAGCCCCCTTGGGCTAATTCCTAACCACTTCCCCTCCATATGCCCACACCCTGGAACTAGGTGCTAGGCACACAAAGCGCTTATCACGTCGCAAGTTTCAAATGGGTTGATTGAAAGACCACATCAAAAATTATGATGTGATTAGGTCCCATATGTATAAACCCCGGTCCTTTGTTTTCTTTGTAAAACCAAGCGCAAAGGTCGAAGCGCTTATTGCATCGGAAATTTTTAATGGTTAGATTGAAAATACCAAGCCTGAAGGCTTCGATTGTGATTGGCCCTTTGTTATAAAAAGCTCCAGGCCTATCATGTTCCATATAACTAAAGGCCCCGCAGCCGGGCACGAAACCATACAATAAATATATATCCCGCCCCGAAAGTGTTAAAACTTTTGATTATATTTAAAACTTTTGGTTTTCATATATCATAAGGGTTTCAACCGGTGCAAAATTGAAACGATATTGACCATTGATCTAACGCCGATTCAACGACTCGCGCAACATCGCATCTCATTTTTCATTCGGTACAATTGTTTGTTTCCCCCGATCGGCCATCCGTCTAATTCATTCCCCACCATTGATCTGATCCTCAGATCAATGGTAATCGCTCAATCGCATCACCCTCCCCGATCGCACAATAACATCAGAAATTTTCGTTACACCCTCCCTCTTTTCCCCGCTGATTGCGATCCTCCGATTGGATCTGGACCGTCCACATGTCCAGATCAGACGGTCCCAGATCATTCCCGTATTTTTTCATCACCCTCCACCTTCCACCAAAGGGTTTTCAAAACCAATCACTACCTTTGATCATTGCGCGATCGACGGTCCATCTTATTTTTACCTCTGCTCTCTTTTTAACCTCCTATTGGCTAATCTCCACCGTTGGATGATGCGATCCAATGTCCATGCTCGTTCCCCATGTCCTCTAAAGAAGTATACGCAAAAAAGTATGATTTCTTAAATAATTTTTGTATTTTGCAGGTGTTTAAAGATTTATCTGTTATATTGAAAGAAAGGTTGAAGGCCGGGAATGACAATTCTCGTGCCTTCGATTCATAAAATGAAAATCGTTCCTAGGGTTCAAGATCCACATTTCATCGATGCTTCATGGGCATTGATGCCTTGAGAGCCTTGCATGGCCTACACATCAACAAGACATAATGATTTTAAATCACACTTAAAAGAGTATCAATGTTGAAGACAGAACACAATAGAACAAAGGATAGAAGATAATTTGGGGATTACGGCCAACAATGATTATCAAAATCCTAATCCCATAATTAAATCAGAGTTAAAAGAAATCATAAATATCTACAGACAGAAAGGCCTTCACTACCACATCTGAGGAAAATTGATTCCTCTCATCTACCATAGTGCCACCTGTAGCCACCAGCATTCAAGCAAAGGCTGAAGTGATTGAAAAAATCAGATATTTTCCTCAAAAGCAGCTGAAAAGTTAATTCTGCTAAAATAATTTAATGCAAAAAAATATCAGCCGAGTTATTACATCCTGAACAGAGCCTTAAAATTCAACAAAATCTCCCACCGAGCTTAATCTTAAATGTATATCAATTAATACAGTGAAACACTTGTAAGCTTCTTCATGGAGCACCTCAAAGTCTGAGAAGTCATTAATCTGTATTAATTGTCCTGAGAGATCTTTTATCAGATCTCGCCTCCTCATTATTCTATAAATACTACTGTAGAAGATGAGAAGTGGGTTGGTTGATCACTAGTTGTAATATTGAAACTCTCTGAAATAATACATAGTCTGTTGAAGTTGGAGAAGAAACTGAAGTCTTGGAAACCTTGATGATGTTGTTGCATGCTTGTTCTTGAGAAGGCTCTATCATTAGATCCATGAGCTTGGCTGTTAGTGAAGTATTCTAAACTGTTTAAATGTTTTTCCCATGTTTTTGTTATGTTCCATAATTTCTTACTATAGTAGGTTGAAAGTTTTAGGCTAAGAAATGACTCCTGGAAGCACCTTAGACCTGTTCATCCTTCACTGTTTCATGTTTTCTTCTGCTGAGGTATTTTAGAGTCTTAAATCTCTCTCTTTAGTCCTCATGCTTGTTTATATTTGTGATAGTTCGAATAACATGGTTTCAGCATGATTTATGGTTCTCCCTGCTTGTTTGCTGCCACTTAAAGGTTGTTATTGAAGTCTCCATTTGAAGTATTTTTGTTTATAGTAAGCCAAGGAGGCATGTTCTGATATTTCCCTTTGTCCTTGCTTAAACAATTGTCTTGAAGGTCTTTGTAGTTGTAATCATAGATGTGTTAGGTGTTCCCTCTTCTATAACTGCAATTATCAGTGAATCTTTTATGTTTTCTAAGTCATTTGAAATAAAATCTTTGAGGAAATAGGGTGTTCCCCGAATCTTAGATTTCATTTTAAATTTTTTTTTGAAATCATTGTTTGCTTAAAGGTGTGATTTGTAGAATTCATGGTTAGCCCTGTCTATCAAATGGCTCTTTACTGTTCAAGTTGTGTTTTCAAATTCCCTTTGTTGAGAATTAAACTTCTCTTTCCAAAACATTGATGTCCATCTCATTCCAAAACCAAAGGATCTTGTGGCCAAGTTAGATTTTCCCTCTGATATCCCATATCCATTTACAAGTTTGTTATAACCTCTTCTTGACTCCATTGCCCAATGAATCATACATTTCCCCTTTCTATCTATCTTTCCTAGACCTTTCATGTTCTGCTATGTCCTTCAACCAACCAAACAAACAAATAAACAAACACCTACACTTAATAACTAGTCTAAAACCAATACTCAAAGCATACAAGATAAACCTTTGCAAACAAACATTTGAGAGATCCCTCTCTGAGAACAGGAGGACTAGATCATGTAACTCTAAAGATTGGTTCTGATGTTGCCTTGTCTTTTGATTTTCCAAACTATCAAAACACGGGACACCAACACCTCCAATTGTGGAGGTTGTTCATCCTCTGAGTTGTGAAATTCTAGGGGCTCGCTAGTGCTACCCAGAAGTCCTACCATCATCGCCCTACTTCATTTTAAACGGATGGACTGTCTGTGAGTTGATGGCTCAGCTATTGAGCCAACCATTCTCTTTCGTTTCGGGGCAGGTAAGGCTAACCCTCCATCAAAGGAGAATATTAAGTCTTCCCAACTGGTCTGTTACTGGGTGAGGCTATGACTTACTATTAATCGAATTAAGCAATGGTGGCTGACCACCATATCTGCGTGCTGAGCTTTTCTTATATTACGGGCAATATCATACAACAGGGAATTTGAAAATGCAGGAAAATTGACAGTGCATTTCTGTTTTAATACAGCCAATAGCTTAAGGTGGCGAGTTCTTACCACATCTTTCCTTCCATCGCACGTTATATATGCCTGCACAATATTGGCCAATTCCGTCCATGGTTCTCCCAATGATGCTGGTTGAACTCCTTTGCCTTTGACAACCAATGTCTCTCCATCATCCTGAAATATCTTCATGGCTTCTCGAAGCCTAAGCTTATTCTATGTCCATATAGTTCCTTATGCTAGTATGCCCGACACTTTTGCAATTATTTCATCAGATACAACTATCTGTCTTCCTCTAACCATGGAGAAACCTTCTTGCAAGTTCTGTAAAAATTCGGTTGCCATTGCTTCGTGAGGTTGTTGCATCCTCATGAAATATGTAATCCATCCTATTCTTTCCAAAATCTCTTGTGTAGCATCAGAAATGACCAGCACCTATGGCTCACTACGAATTGGTCATCCTCCCATCATCTCTACACCCTGTCAGTTCTTTCCGAACACACGGTGATCACAATGGAATAGCACAACACATTAAATTGGAATGATGTCATTAAATTTTTATTATTTCCTAAAATGCAGGGATTTAATTTGCATATAGGTAAGGAAATATCAGGATTTGATCTGCATGCAAACATCCATGCCCCCCCTGCTTGATGATAGGTCGCCCTCGATCATCAATTGAGAGAGGCAGCGTGGCACAGTAGTTGTACATCAGGAAAAATTAGGCAAAATTACTATACATTCAATCAAATTATAGAGATTACTAAAATCAATGCATGTGATAAATTGGTAATAGATATAAAATAATTTTGTAATGATTCAAATATGAGGAGAAGGGACAGCCTAGGATAAACATAAGTATAGATGCGTTTATTACCACTTCAAACTAATATGATCAATTTGTAATGATATTCATGTATAATAGGTTCGAAATGAAAGGTTAAGGATTCATACTTTCATTTGATATTTAAATAGAGATATAGGAAAAAGGGTTAAATATGACTATTGATGTGCATAAATGTGACTCCAATACCATCAACAGAGCTCTGTTGCCCACAGGTGTCCATAACCTTGACAGAGTTTCTTTCCCACCCTTAGAACCATTGTCCTTTATTTATCCTGAGGAAGTGCTTGTTAAATGTCATAATGGAGGCCATTGTGTTGGCTTGGTGACCAAATGAATCAAAATGCCATTCACTGGGAAGAAGTGAAAAGTGGGCAGGCTGGCTCGTGATGAGACCTCTTATTCCAAGGACTTCTTTAATTTTTCAATTTTCCATTGGACCATATCCCTAGTTTGGTGGCCATGATGGGAATGCCACTTCACTGAATTCCTTCTGATCATGGTAGGCTGGCTCTTAATGAGATCCCCTATCCTCCATCTACCAAATCATAAAATTATTAGTGGAACATATAAATATTTTTCATTTTCATATAACACTTTACTATTTATTCATAAAGGATGGCTCAGCACTCCTTAAGAGTAGGGATGGTGGAAGAAGTCCGAACATCTAAATAGAAAATAATATGCCCTTATTCCTACTCTATAAATAAAAATCAAAGAAATTTATAACATATGGGAAAGAACCAATCATGATAAGGATAATCAATCAGATTAATTCAATGGTAATAAAACAGAAAAATTATGTTATTGATTATGTCCCTTTTTCCTGTTTTTCTTATCATTACTAAAAAACTTTCTTAAAAATGACGATTTGATTTGCTTATTACAGTAAGCTTTAATTTGTATGATTGTATATGAATAATATTTTTTCCTTTAGAAGAGTCATCAAAAATTCTCAAAATGCTAATCTAAAAAAAAAAAAAAAATCCACTCAAAAAATGTTGTTCCTTTAAAAAGAACAGTAGAAACAATCTGCGGAACTGTTGTTCCTTTCGAAAGGAACAGAAAAAATGTGCAAAACCACTGTTCCTTTCGAAAGGAACAGTAAAAATCTGCAGAACTGCTGTTCCTTTCGAAAGGAACAACATAAGTGTTTTTCCTTTAGAAAGGAACAACAAAACTAGAAACAAGCGAAATGAACAGAGTTTTTGAAGAAAACCGAATTCTATGAAACAGACAGCAAAAACTGAAATAAGCAGAGATCTGAGAAAAAAATGAATTCCCTAAAACAAATAATCCAAATAAATAAACAATATTTATGTAAAAATTTAAAAAAAAAAAATGATTTAATAAACTGGTGCTGAGGAGGAGTTATCCCCTTCAGCAAGAATTTCCATGGTAGAATCTTCTCGTAACTATTGGTAAAAGGATTCCTGGGTAAGCGGTTTATGATACAATCGTACTCGATGACCGTTTACCTTAAAGGATGCCCAGATCCATCAATGGTATCTAATGTAATAGTGCCATTATCATGCACTTTTTGTATTTCATAGAGTCCGAGCCATCGTGTCTAGAGTTTCCCTAGAAAATCCTTAAACCTAGAATCATATAGGAGTGCCTAGTCTCCTTAGTGGAAGATATTTTCTTTGATCAGGGCGTCATGCCATTTTGATCTCTGTTGTTGAATTAACTCTGTGTACTGAAGAGCAGAGAGCCTAATTTCATCTAACTCATTAATTTGCTGCAGTCTTTTGGCTTGGGCTTCATTTAAATCTAGAGCCACCTTCTGAGCTATTCTTAATGTCTAAATTTCAAATTCTATTGGAAATATGGGTTATTTTCCAAATACCAATTGATATGGTGAATACCCCATAGTGGGTCTCCACGTTGTTCGATATGCCTACAATGCTTTTGTAAATCTGTAGGCCCAATCACATCTATGTGAGGCAACAGTTTTTGTTAATATAGATTCAATCACTTTGTTCGTGCTCTCAACTTGGCCATTGGCCTGTGGGTGGTATGGGGTTGTATTCTTGTGCTGAATGTGATATTTTTGTAGTGTTTCAGCTAATTTATTACCTACAAGCTGTGGTCCTCCATATTTTTTTATGTCCCTGGGGAGGCCATATCGAACAAAAATTTGGAAAAGAAACTATATTACAAAGTCCTCTGTAGCTTTTGAAAGAGCCTCTGCTTCAACCCATTTGGTGACATACTCAGTTGCAACTAGGATGTATGTTTTTTGGTTTGATGGGGGCTTAATAGGAACAAAAAATTCAAGGGCCCAACGTTCAAATGGTTCAATCACTAGTTGAGGGTTCAAAGACATTTCATTAGATTTCCCAGGGCGACCTGCCCTTTGGCAGCTATCACAGGCTTGCACAAATTTTTTTGCATCTTTAAGGATAGTAGGCCAATAATAACCTGTTCGTAAAAATTTATGGGCAGTTCTATGATCTGCAAAATGCTCGCCACATTTCTCGTCATGGCATGCTTTTGAAATATCAAATACCTCATCCTCCCGGACACATCTTCTTATTTGCATATCTGCCCCTGTGTGAAATAGGTAGCCCCCAATCCAAGAGAATCGGGTACTACACTGTATTATCTGTTTTCGTTCATTAAGGGATAGATGTTTAGGTAATTTATATATTGCCAAATAGTTTTCCATATCAGCATACCATGGGGTTCTGACAGTAACGGCGAACAGATGTTCATCTGGGAAGTGGTCTTCAACTACTTCTGTATCTGTTGTCCTTGGCATTCTTGACAGAAAGTTAGCTACAGGGTTCTCTTTCCCCGGTCGATCTTTGATCATAATGTCGAATTCCTACAATAAAATCAACCATCTTGTCACTCTTCCATTTTTAACAGGTTTATTCGCTAAAAATTTAATGGCAGAGTGATCAGTATATAGTACTACATGATACCAAGTTATATAATGTCTAAACTTATTTATAGCATGTACTACAGCTAGAAATTCCTTCTCAGTCACAGTATAATTTAATTCAGTAGGAGATAGATTTTTGCTAATATAATAGATTGCATATGGCTTCTTTTCTTCCTCCTGCCCAAGTACTACTCCGATTGATGTGTCTAAGGCATCAGATGAAAATTGGAATGGCAAATTCCAATTTGGGCCCCTCGGCACTGGGGCTATTGAAACAAGCTTCTTCAGATCATTAAAGGCATTGTCACATTTATCTGTCCAAGTGAAATCAACATTTCTAGTTAGTGCATATAAAGGTGCATCTATTCGAGAATAATGTTCTATAAATATTCTATAGTAACCAGAAAATCCAAGAAAGCTACGTACCTCTGACTGTGTGGTGGGTGTGGGTATTAACAAAATTATTTGAATTTTAGCTAGGTCCACTTGAATTCCAGTTGCTGAAATATAATGGCCTAAGATAACTCCTTCAGTCATCATCATATGACACTTTTCATTGCTTAAACAAATCCTAGTGTCAATACATCTTTGCAACACCTTTTCTAAATTTTCCAATGCTGGCTCAAAGTCATCCCCATAGGCTATGAAGTCATCCATATATACTTCAAGGCCTTCATTTATTAAGTCTGCAAAGATGATGAGAATGGCCCTTTGGAATGTAGCAGGGGCATTGCATAGGCCAAAAGGTAAGACTCGGTAGGAAAATGTCCCCCATGGATAGGTAAAAGTAGTTTTGTCTTGGTCTTCAGGGGAAATTTGAATTTGATTGTACCCATTGAAGCCATCTAGGCAAGGAAAAGAATTTATTTCCTGACAATGGGTCTAATACTTGGTTAATGAAAGGAAGGGGAAAGTGGTCCTTCTGTGTTGCCTTATTAATTTCACGGCAATCTACACATATTCTCCACTCTCTGTTCTTTTTTGGTACCACTACTAATGGAGAGACCCACTTGCTGTCAGATATTGGGTAGATGAAATTAACATCCAATAGTTTTTGTAGTTCAGCCTTCAGAATATCTTTAAGGTGAGGGTTTAGTCTTCTTTGGGGTTGGCGAATGGGTCTCACATCTTTTCCAATATAGATGTGGTGTGTGCACAATTGAGGATCAATTCCTTTCATATCAACGTAATCCCATGCAAAGGCTGCTTTGTATTTCCGGAATAGTTGGACCAACTTCTCTTCTTATTCAGCAGTCAGATTTTTGTTAATGTTTAGAGTTTTTCTTGGCTCAATTTCTACAATCTTGCTATTGTACACAGAAGTAGTGGGTATTACTTGATCAGGAATGTCTTTCAAAGGATCTTCTTCTTCTTTATTATCAAATGTTGCCTTGATCATGTGACATTGCAAATGAGATCTGATTTGTGGTTTATTAATAAAACTATTAATGATATCATCCTCTGTTTGATATTTAAAATCAAGAGCATTTTCTATAGTTATAGGTGATCTCATATTTTCCATAAGATATGATACAGGTTGTTTTCTTGTTTTGATTATTGATAGTCTTGGCTGGGCTAGGGGGTATAAAGCTAAATTCCTAACATAGTTTCCCCTTGTTATTGTCATGTTGCCTTGTCAGCATCCAATATAAGCATTGGCAGTTGCCAACCAAGGTCTACCTAATATTAATGGGTGTCCATCTAGCCAGTTCTTTGGATTGATAACCAGGAAGTCAACAAGGTATTCCCAGGAATCTACAGATACCATTACATCTTGTAGTGTACCCTCTGGTTTGACTACCGATCATTCAGCCAATTCCAATAAGGTTGTTGTTGGTTCTAGCGATGTAATGCCAAGTTTTTGACAGGTAGTAGTTCTTAGGATATTGATTGCTGCTCCCAAATCAACTAAGGAATTTGGAAATGATTGCCCATTGATTTGCACTGTCCCTATAGGATTTCCTAGGTCTTCATATTTGATAGGTGTTTCCATCCCCGATAATAAGTCAGATAAAGTACCAACTATTTGGACAGTTGGGTTGGTGGTTATTTTCCTCTTTGGCTTATTTATGCATAATTTCTTAATGGTTTTTGCATATATAGGAATGTCTTGGATAGCTTGGAGGAGAGGGATTTTTATACACAAATTTTTTAAATCTCCTAGAAGATCAAAATTAGTATGTTCAAATGGGCGTGGTATGATGAATCATTCTGGGAATGGTGGAGAGGAAGTTGTTACTTGTTGTTGATCTTGTTGTTGAACTTCCTTTTCTTTCTATAATGTTTGTTCTACAGGTAGCGGATCTTCAACATGAACATAGTTTTTTCTCTCTATTTCTACTATGTGCCTAGACCTTAATCGAAGGTCATTTCACTCCCTCAGTTCAGTTTCTAATTCTGGGGGTTCCATTATTTCGACAAAATTAACTAGCCTATTGTTTGGGTTTGGGTTGGGCTGGGTTAGGAGTTGTGGTCTTAAGTTGGTCTAAGGGTTTGTATAGGGAGCTGGCAGTGTAGGTTGAGAGAGAGGGATTGTTCCAGCTAGCTGATTTGTAGGTCTTTGCCTGTTTGACTGCTAGGCCTGAATCTACGAAGTAGAGGGGGACCATTGTGTTTGATAGTTATTGTTTTGCCAAAACGGTGGGCAGAAAGGAAAGCTAGGTGAATTATTTTGATTTTTTTGATTTGGCCAAGATGTTGTAGGGAATGGCTATTGTGACCAATTGGGGGAAGGCAGCTGATTTTGCCACATTCCACTATATTGCTGAGCATTATATTGAGGACGCTGAAAAGAAGAAAATGGATCAGTTGGCATACCTGATTGTCATGGCTACCATTGTCGGCGTTGATTAAGCAGACATACCACTTTTGATTCTTCTTCTGCCTCCTTATAAACTACTTTTAAGCTAGGAAGTGAGGGACATCATTCTGTAGGGTGATATTTCGTGCAAATGGCACAGACTTTAATTACATCCAACAGACATTCTTTGTGGTTGTGTTTCTTCTTGCATCTAGGACAGAATACTCCCAAATTTTGCTCTACTTCTGCTTGCTTTTGTTTGGCTTGCATAATGTCAAACTGCGTTGTTAGAGTCCCAAGTATATCTGTATTAAAATCTTCCAGCAGGTTTCCAATCTCTGCATGAGTCACACCTTCATTAGAGGTCTTCTTGTCTCTTGTAATCATATCATGTTCTGCTGATTTTAACCTTGTGTTTCCCCTTGAATTCCTGATACACAAATTAATGATGTCAGCATAACTTTCCTGATATATATCACCTTTTCCCATAATATTCAATGTTTCAACCCATTGATCTTTCATTCCCCTAATTAATGTGGTTTTCAACACATTATCAGGTAAGGGTAAGGATGCATAGGGAGATATCTGAAGATTGTATTGAAAACATTCCACATATTCTTCCAAGGTTTCATTTGGTTTTGCTGTCATTTGGAATATTTCATCTTTTAGTTCCCGAGACTTACAATAATCTTGATATTTCTTTAAAAATGCAGCCTTCATCTGATCCCAATCAGTTATGACACCCCCACCTAATCCCATTAACCATCGTAAGGCTGCCCCTTTTAATGTAGAAGGGAATAGTTTTAGTTTTTGGGGATCAGTGGTATAATCATATCCCCTACACAACACATCAAATTCAAACAAAAACGCATCTGGATATTCTGATGTTAAGCCGTGAAATGTGGGAATATGTTGAAGGGGAATGGCCTTCATAGGTGCATTGACTGCAGTATGTACTATAGGATATTGCAGTGTAGAAGTTTGTTTGGGTGTCTGCTGATTTTGATTTTGGTTTTAGGCCATTTGGTCAAAAATGTGCCAATATCCTTTTGGGATCGCAAGGGAATTCCTAGGGTGACTAGGAGGAGCAAGAATGGCTTTGAAAAAACTTCCCTGGTTTGGAATAATAAGTATTCCTTGAGGTGTTTCAGGACCTTGATTTTGACTGAGTTTAACAGCATTTCCTTTATCCAGATTGCTTACTGTTTGGAATATTTCGATAGGATATTTTGGTTCTCATGTTTCTCTTGTTTCCCCTTCTCCTTCACGGAGATTACTATAGTTCCCTTCTTGAGGGGAAATTATGGAAGGATTCTAAATTTCTTGGGAATCTTGATCAATTCCCTCTGTTTGACTGTGTATCTCAGCAAAGGCTTCAGATGGTGACTCTGTAGCCTGAAGGGAACTAGTAGGTTGTCTAGAAAGAGCTTTTCTAAATCCTACTGATGGCTGAGATTCAGTTCTTTTAAGGATTTCATCAATAAAATTTGTCCACCCAAGTGTCACCGGTCCCTTAGGTTTTTCAATTTTAGGAGGAATTTTGTTTTTCTTAGTTGGTCTATTCATTCAAGAAAACAAACCTTCATTCCTACCAAAAGAAAGAAGCTTACCTACTTCTGTTCTGAAGCGGGTTGTGAGCAATTGTGTTTCTTGCCCAGTGCGTAGGTTCTTACCTTCCATCTTTAATAGCCAATTCTTCGCAAGTAGGAGAAAATCAGCTGTGCATCACTCTTTTAAAATGGCATACACTCTCCCCAGCAACAGCGCCAAAATGTTGAGTCATAAAAAGGTATCTTTTGAACACCTAATTAGGCTACATTAATTGTCAATCCGAGAGTGACTTTTTATTTCAAGAGTGTACTCTGTCTAAGGCTGCAATTAACTAAGAGTAATATTGTGAAGATGTAGTACAAAATTCTGAATACAAGAATAAACAGATGCTTGTAAAGAAATATAATTACAGTAACATAAATGGAAATGCTCTAGAACCTTAATTAAATCATTCTGAAAAACATCGACCAAGGATACAGTAGCAGTAACTCCTTCCCTTAGAAATCGATGCAAGATAACCAATCTGGGAACTTGGAAGAAATAACCAGTGTCCTCTATAGTTGGTGATCTTAAAACAATCGAAATAAAATTAAGGTCAAACTACTTGCTGATAAAGATAACTAAAAGGAACTGCAAAGGCTAGAAACAAACAACAACTTGTAACTCCTATGCATGCACAACAACCACAACCAATCTATCTGCTAGTCTAAAGCTATGAATCAGAAATGAGCAATAAATAGAAATGGAACAGCAATATAAATTGAACAACAATTACAGACTTAACTAATCTAAATACTTCAATCCTGTCGACAGCCAATACTACAGATCAATCAATCACAAAGAATCGTAAACTAATATAACAACAACTAGAATCGAATACAGAACAACAAAGCTTTCACAACGATAGCAAGATAAATGAATAGCAAATGTACTTCTTGCAAAGAATAAAATAGAAATGCAATTTGTTAATGAATATGTATTCAATCTAATAGCAGTCAATCAACTCTGTAATCGAAATAAATAGTAAAGAGAACTTCATGCAACAGTAAGCAAAGATTAAGAATACAAACATCAAGGTAATTCCATGAGAGTCGGGCCCTTAGTGCCAATGAAATACTGCAGGACTACTTCAGAACTTAAGAGATGAAAAAAACACGTGTTTGATATTAATCGAACATAAAGTATTATAGAGGCTGTTATCTCAAAGCCGAGAGTCAATAAACATAATATTACAGAGGAAATTTTTGAATATAAGAACCTTTTCGATTCAGTCATCACTAAAGGACATTGCTTTATATATTAGACCCTGATGGACAAGACAAGGAATAAGATGATTTTGAACAGCGATCCCTCCGGATCGAAGGATCCTGAGGGATTCTCTCCTCTTCATTTTGTTATCATCTTGTTTACTTTGACCGAGGCCAAGCTGCCCCCTGCCTCTTTTTAGCAATTCATTCAGATCTCCTTGTCTTTGGCTAGATGTGGTTCAACGCTGATGGAGTAGCATTTACATTGATCTCAGCCTCTCCTTTGGTATATATGTTCACTTTGTTTAATTCCTGTTTTATCAACAAAAAGCAACGTTTAGTGATATTTTTACAATGAACATAATCCTTTCCAATTCTATCATAACTCTTATAATAAATTACCTTCCCAAGGTAAAAAGGAGTATGTCTATAGTAAAAGAATGAGAAAATACACTATAATTTCGTACCTTTTTCAGTGCCCAGAAGCTTGCAGGTAGTCTAGAACTGTGGAGAAGTCGCAGCGTATCCCTATACCACTTTGTCCCCCAGGGGAATGGAGTATCCTTGTTAGTCGTCCCTTTCATGTGCAGGACTAGCTTTGACTCAACTGTGTTAGTTCTTATAGAGAGCTATGGTAGTTGTGTATCATTCTTCGTGGCATCTTGCAAGGCCATCTGGCTGGGGCCTGTGATCATCCCAAGGTTGTAATGGTCAAGAAATCCCATCATGTAGCTTTGGCGCCATTCTGCACAGGGTTCAAAGTCAGTTTTCCCTATAGGGAGCCAGAGGGCAATCATCTTATCAATCTTAGCATCCCCAGACCCTATAAACACAATGTCTGCAGGCGTTGGACTGGTAGGTGCCGAAGCATTCAGTAGGTTAGCGGCTACCATAGCAACAAAAGGATAGGCTTTCCAATTGGGAAACTTGCAGATAGTGGAGGTAGGTTGATGGGGTATGACCAAAATGCTAAAGGTCCAGACAATCAAGCAATAGAATAATAGAGGTGTTGATTAGCAACTGTCATTGATGTCAACCCAAGCAGCACCAGGGACTAACCAAATATTGCATGGGAATTTTGACCTACCAAATTAATATATTCTAGGTCAATAATTCTTTTTATGGTTTCTAATTGTCGAGATGTTTCCATTGATATATGGCATGCCATGTAATTCTTCACGGTTTGAGAGATATTCATGTTTGAAGTTTGTACCCCCTGTTAGTGGGCTAAAACCCCATGGGGTTGGGGCATGGGTCATTGAAAAGTCATAATTATTATTTTTTATGCTCCTAAAATCCCTTCCACGTTCACTTTTTGAAGCCCTTCTCAACTTAAGCATTCATATATATTGTGATCTTCATTTCCTCCATAGGCATGGGATTCAGCCATCTGAAACAGGTCATCATGGAATTTGCGCTCTAAAAAATTTTATACGAAGGTGTAGAAGCTGAAATTTTTATGAGGCAAAGTGGAAATCCTTAGGAAGTGGCAGTAAAAATTTCAGATCAAGTTGCAAAACATTTTTGGAGTTATGATCTGTGGAAGTAAGGGTTTTTGCAGGCTCCTGAAATTCATCTGAAAGAAGTGACATTGGTAAAATCGTCATAACTCTCCCTCTGAGTATCGGATTGTAATGCCATAAAAAGTGATGGATAGTGAACCGTCTGTAATGTGCGCTCTATCAATTTCAGAAACAAATGAAGAAACAGTGACACGTGGCATGCCATACAAGTGCACTCTACTGAAACAGTCCATAATTAGGGAATTGTGAGAAATTGGGTATAAATCTCTCTTCAAGAATCCAAATTGGGTCAGACTTGTGGCATTGGAAATATGACACAGAGGAATACTATAGGACCAAAAATCAGATATTGAGGATCTGAAATGACAGAGATACATCAGATTCAATTTCGAGCTCCTAGAAGGCAAGAAAAAGCTAGATCATGTGTTGTCAAGGGTTGCAAAGGACCAGGCTTTCTATGGTAGAAAATAAAAGCAAGGTGCAGCAAAGGGTAGCATGACAAGAGCAACAACCAAGGTGCATAACAACAGCTAGAAGTTCATCATATGAAGTCTTCAAGTGGGCGGCACTGCATACAATCATTGTAAAGTTGATTACTGAAGAATCTCGGGCATTGGAGCGTCCATCTGGTGGGAGCTGGAGAAGAATGCTTTTCTATATTCTAGGAATTTGGAGCTTTATTTTAAATTGGAGTTGAATATTAAAGAATTATTAGAAAATAATTAGGTTGTTTTTGTCCCGAAGTGGGTTTCCACCTTAAAAATTGTGTGCATTTGTGTTCCTCTTGTTTACTGCTATCATTGTACAAATACTGATAATAATTGAAGATTAACTAATGTTCTAATTGAAAGGAATACTGATTCATCCCCCTCTCTCATTATTTCCAACAATTGGTTTCGGAGCTTGGTTCCTTGAATAGCATTTTAACAGCTGGAAGGAGGTCATGGAGCATACCAATAATGGTGTACCTCTATTCAATGAAAATAATTATGCACTCTGTAAAGTAAGAATGGAGGTCTATCTCTTGGCGCAAGGTTATGAAGTATGGGACATTGTTCAAAATGGATTTACATCAACCGCGGATGAACAAGGTAAGAATAATTTGGTAAATGATGCAAAAGAAAAGAATATTATTATCGGTGGACTTATTGAATCTGCTTATCATAAGGTGTTGGGTTGTAAAACCGCCAAAAATGTATGGGACAAGCTTGAGAAAATATATGCAGGTGACTCAAATGTCAAAGAAGCAAAGCTTCAAATCTATAGAGCAAAATTTGAGCAACTCGGAATGAAAGAGGATTGCAACATTGTTGCATACTTCCAATACGTTGATGAAATAACCAATACTCTGGAAGGATTGGGAGAGCTAGTTGACGAGAAGACTATTATATGGAAGATTCTTAGAAAACTACTAGGGAGATTCAACCCAAAGGTATCGATCTTAGAATACAGTGCAAATCTGGACACAATCAACAAGGAAGAATTACATGGAGTTCTCATAGCATATGAAATGAGACTTGATGAAGAAAAGGGTACTTCAAATATAGAAATTGTGTTCATTGCATCTAAGCAAACCAATAAGGACAGAAAACTTTCAATTGAAATGACATGCACCTGCAAGTGTGAAGAAAAGGGAGATGATGGAAAAGGTCTTTCAGATGAAGAATATGCTTACTTTACAAGAAAATTAAAACCTGGTAAGGGAAACTTCAAAGGTAAACTTCCATTGATATGTTTCAGTTGTGGTGAGGTTGGACATTTCATAGAAAAATGTCCAAAAAAAAGTGATGGCAACTCAAAAGGAAAGAAAGGCTTTAAGAAATTCAACAAGCAAGGAAAAAATAAAGGATCCAGAAGGAACTTTCTCTCTAAAGAAGATAGCTCCTCATATGATGAAGAAAGTGACAGCAAAGAAGAAGCCAATGACAAAGTATTGTTTACGGCCAAGCACAATAAACAAGAAGTATCAAACAATGAAGAAGAAGGGTTGACCATAGAAGAATTTTATGAGGAGGCAATCAAGCTTATAAAAGAGCTTAATGCTGAGAAGATCTGTTCCAACACTCTTGAAGAACAAGTTCAAGGTCTCAAAATTCAGGCTGAAGAACAAAAATGTATTGAAGAGTCACTTCAAAAGAAGTTGGAAGAAAGCAACCAAGAAAGGGAAGCATTAGAAGCCGAAGTAGTCTCGCTCCGTAAGGAAGTGAAGAAGGGAAAAACTGTCCAAAACTATGCCAACAGCTCAAGGGCATTGGAAGAACTCATCAACAATCAACGATCTTACAATGACAAAAATGGCCTCAGTTACAAAGAAGAAGAAGCAGGACCTTCTACAACAAAATACAATGAACCTATGAGATCTGACATACATGAAGACTTCATTGAACAAGATTCGCAAGCACATCCTTGGAAGACAATTCCTCGACGAAGATTTTCATCCAGGTACCAACATATTTTTCATGGCTATTGTTATTCATGTGGAAAATTTGGTCATAAAGTTGTAGAATGTCGCACGTACCCTATGAACCAATAAAATTCCAAGAGATTCTTCAAATATGAACCTCCCTTGGCTCAATGAAACATCAATATATTTGAAAATTTAAGAAATAATATGGAATGTTACAAATGTTAGAACTTTGGACACATAGCTAGAGACTGCAGACTTGAAATTCCTCCAGAAGAATATTCAAAGCCACAGAATGAACGAACATGGAAGAAGAAGAAGACTGATAATTGCGCTCTCGCTCTCAAGGCTCAAAAAAATAAAGATGTGTGTTATGTTGACAGCGGTTGTTCAACGCATATGACTGGAGATAGAAGGAAATTTGTATCTTTGAAAGAGAAGAAGGATGGAACCATATCCTTTGGAAATGATGGATCTTCAAATGTTATAGGATCAGGTACCGTCACTCTCAAAAGCAAAGATGTTATAGCCAAGAATGTTCTATTGGTCAAAAACATGAATCACAATCTACTCAGTGTTGGAAAAATGTGTGATCAAGGACACGCAATGCTATTCAACTCCACAAAATGTGAAATCGGGAAAGGAAGGTATGGTAAAATTGTGGCTACAGAAAGTTGAGCTCCAAATGACATATATGTTCTGGATGAAGCAACTAAAGCATGTCTACTAGCTAAAGAAGATGAAAGTTGGTTATGGCACAAATGAATGGGTCACATAAATTTTGACAATCTTGTCAGGATAAGCAAAAAGGAAGGAGTACGAGAAATGCCGAAAATCTCAAAACCTTCCAACACACTATGTGAGGCATGTCGGCATGGTAAGGAGACAAAAGTACAATTTAAAACAAAATAACACTTTTCATCACATCCATTGGAATTGATACATACTGATCTATGTGGTCTTGTGAGAACAAAAGTCTTAGACGGAGAATTGTATTTCATGTTGATGATAGATGACTATACCTGGATGATAGCTGTCAGTTTCCTAAAGAAAAAATCTAAAGCATTTGAGTTCTTTAATATCTACAAGGAGTTGGTTGAAAATGAAACTGATTTGAAAATAAAGTGTTTAAGATCAGATAATGGTGGAGAATTCACTTCCAAATTATTTCAGCAATACTATGACGAAAATGGAATAAAAAGGAAATTTTCAATAGCATAAAATGGAGTTGCTGAAAGAAAGAATAGAACTGTACAAGAAATGGGTAGAACAATGTTGAAGGACTCAAAATTGGATGAAAAATCCTGGGTTCAACAATTGATACGACAGTCTTCATTATCAACCGAAGTCTTCTCAGAAATAATTGCAACAAGACTCCATATGAATTATGGAAAGGAAAACCAACTAGTGTAAAATATTTCAGAATCTTCGGAATCAAATGTTATATCAAAAGAGAAGATCAAAATTTGGGTAAGTTTGAATCAGGTATTGATGAAGGTATCTTTTTTGGTTACTCACGCAAAAGAAATGCCTATAAATTCTATAATCTAAGATGAAAACAAATAGTGGAGAGCATAAATGTTACATTTGACAAAGATGGTGTTCTAGCGAGTAATGATGAGGATCTAGAATCTTTGAAACTTGAGACAGAGGCTAAAAAAGACACAGATAAAATTGTAGAACAAGAAGCAAATATCAACGAGGAAGAAGTAAACAATGATCATCAAGATATACTAGAACAACAACAAGAAGCTCCTCCAAGGAGAACAAAAGAGTGGATTCAAAAGAACCATCCATCAAATCAAATCATTGGTGACATAAATGAAGGTTGATAGCTTCGTTCATCACAACAAGCTCACTTTTCTTTTCTAGCAACCTTTGAGCCTAGTAGTTTTGAGGAAGCCAGCCAAAATGAACATTGGGTAGCAGCTATGTATGAAGAATTGGATCAAATTGAAAAGAATAACACTTGGGAATTAGTTCCATGACCAAAAGATAAAAATGTCATTGGGACTAAATGGGTGTTCAGGAACAAATTGAATGAAGATGGGCAGGTTACCAGAAACAAAGCAAGATTGGTTTGTAAAGGCTATGCACAAGTGGAAGGAATTGATTTCGATGAAACATTTGCACCAGTTGCCAGAATGGAAGCCATCCAAATGTTTCTCGCCTATGCATGTTCAAGAAAAATCAAAGTCTACCAAATGGATGTTAAGTCAGCATTTATGAATGGAGAATTAGAAGAAGAAGTTTACATCGAACAACCTAAAGGTTTTCTACTATCACAAAAAGAAGACTATGTCTGCAGGTTAAAGAAGACTCTATATGGTCTCAAGCAGGCTCCCAGAGCATGGTATGCTCATCTTGATGGATATCTACGTCAACAAGGGTTCAAGAAAGGTACTGCTGATAGCAATATTTATGTACAAATAGATAAATATAGTTTAACAATTGTTGAGGTATATGTGGATGATATAATATTTGGTAGCAATGACGATTGACTAAGCAAGAATGTTTCTACAAAGATGCAAAGTGATTTTGAGATGTCTTTACTTGGTGAGCTGACATACTTCTTAGGGCTTCAAATATCTCAGCAAGAGAAACGAATATTTATATGTCAATCCAAGTACATCAAGGAAATGCTCAATAAATTCAAAATGGAAGATTGCAAACCTGTCCTTACTCCAATGGTAACAGGTTGCAAATTGAGCATAGACGACTCATCTAAGGATGTGGATCAAAATTTGTACAGATCTATGATTGGTAGTCTTCTATATGTAACAGCCTCTCGGCTAGATGTTATGCAAGTAGTTGGACAAGTAGCAAGATTCCAAGCAACACCAAAAGAATCACATATTATTGCCATCAAAAGAATTCTTTGATATCTAAAGGGCATAGAAGAATATGGCTTGTGGTATCCCAAGGGTAACAATCTCATTATTCAAGCCTTTATAGATGTAGATTGGGTAGGAAGCGTTGATGATCGTAAGAGTACTAGTGGAGCAGCATTCTATCTAGGTGGTTGTCTCATATCATGGTTGAGCAAAAAGAAAACTTCAATCTCATTATCTACAGCGGAAGCAGAATACATTGCAGCAACATCATGTTGTACTCAAGTCCTTTGCATGAAATAAACTTTGCAAGATCTTCAAGTACAATTTAGTGAGCCTATTCCCATATTCTATGACAACACTAGTGTCATCAGCATCTCCAAGAATCCTGTCATGCATTAAAAAAAAAACACATTCCAATCAAATATCATTTTGTTAGAGAACAAGTCACTGAAAAGAATATCAAACTTAAGTATGTTTATACAAAAGAAAAAATTGCTGATATCTTCACTAAACCTTTACCTCGTGAAGCATTTGAATATCTTCGTCACAAGCTTGGGATTCTCCCAAGTTCTCTTTAGATTTTCATTTTTCAAGAATATAAAGCAGGAGTTGAAGTGTGTACAGGTCTGCAGGACGATTGTGTGTCAGCGGGAGTGGAAGTGTGTATAGGTTCGCAGGATGGTTGTGTTTCAGGGGGAGTTACCCTTTGCCATTGATGTCAAAGGGGGAGAGAATGGTGAAGGAAGAGGTGTCATGATCGCAGGGGGACTACTTGTGTTGCCATCAATGCCAAAGGGGGAGATTGTTGATTAGCGATTGTCATTTATGTCAACCCAAGCAGCACCAGGGACTAACCCAATATTGCATGGGAATTTTTACCTACAAAATTACTATATTCTGGGTCAATAATGCTTTTGATGGTTTCTACTTGTCAAGATGTTTCCGTTGATATATGGCACGCCATGTAATTATTCACGGTTTGAGAGATATTCATGTTTGAAGTTTGTAGCCCCTGTTAGTGGGATAAAACCCCATGGGGTTGGGGCATGGGTCATTGAAAAGTCATAATTATTATTTTTTATGCTCCTAAAATCCCTCCCAGGTTCACTTGTTGAAGCCCTTCTCGACTTAATCATTCATATATATTGTGATCTTCATTTCCTCCTTAGGCAAGGGATTCGGCCATCTGAAACAGGTCATTGTGGAATTTTCACACTAAAGTTTTTTCTACAAAGGCTCGGAAGCTGAAATTTTTAAGAGACGAAGCAGAAATCCTGAGGAAGCTACAAAAAAAATTTTAGATCAAGTTACAAAACATTTTTGGAGATATGATCTGTGGAAGTAAGGATTTTTGCAGGCTCATGAAATTCATCTCAAAGAAGTGACATTGTAAAATCGTCATAACTCTCTCTCTCTGAGTATCGGATTTGAATTATGTAAAAAGTGATGGATAGTGCACAGTCTTGGCTATGCGATCTATCAATTTCAGAAACAAATGAAGAAAAAGTGAAAGGTGGCACGCTGTACAAGTGCGCTCTACTGAAACAGTCCATAATTAGGGCATTGTGAGAAATTGGGTATAACTCTCCCTTCAAGAATCCAAATTGGGTCAGACCTATGGCATTGGAAATATGACTCAGAGGAATACTAAAGGACTGAAAATAAGATATTGAGGATCTGAAATGACAGAGATACATCAGATTCAATATCGAGCTCCTAGAAGGAAAGAAAAAGCTAGATCATGTGTTGCCAAGGGTTGCAAAGGACCAGACTTTCTACAACAGAAAAGCAAAGCAAGGTGCAATAGAGGATAGCATGACAAGAGAAGAAACAAAGGTGCATAAAAGTAGCAAGAAGTTCATCATATGAAGTCTTCAAGTGGGCTTCACTGCATACAATCATTGTAAAGTTGATTACTGAAGAATCTCGGGCGTTGGAACGTCCATCCGGTGGGAGCTAGAGAAGAATGCTTTTCTAGATTCTAGGAAGTTGGAGCTTTATTTTCAATTGAAGTTGAATATTAAAGAATTATTAGAAAATCATTAGCTGGTTTTTGTCCTGAAGTGGTTTTCCACCTTAAAAACTGTGTGCATTTGTGTTCCTCTTGTTTACTGCTATCATTGTACAAACACTAATAATAATTGAAGATTAACTAATGCTCTAATTGAAAGGAATACTGATTCAACCCCCCCCCCCTCTTAGTATTTCCAACAAGAGGCAGATTACAGCGACAATATGGAGCCTTCGGTAGAGTTATCCCATTTTCCTTATAATGTATGGGGCTATCCAACATTAGAGTAAATCTAACTCGAAACTTATCATCAAGCAACCAGTAAGAACTCACCATAAATTGCCACATTGATTTCCAGCCACCTATTTTCCGTAACAGTAAGATTCCCTTTTTATTAGAGTTCAGTGTTTTTACGGTCATTATTTGAACCTAAGGGTTTTCACACAGATTTACTGATTTTGAATGACGCCTCCATGCTGCTCGCATATCCCGATTTAAAGCCGACATCGAGTGTGTTGTAATGCAATTCAGGTACCACTCAAGCAACTTGGCCACCGTACACATCCCGTCCAATGTCGCGGTTGGGACAGTTCAGGGATCAATATTTCCTTTGGTCGGGCCAAGGCTCTAGTATTCAACCATGTGTGGTACTGGCATTCCCCTTCATCTGGGTGTGATGTACAGGTGTGATCTTCCCTCAATTAAGGCGTTCATGTTCTGCAGAGCTACGTCGAGTGCCCCTATGCCATATTCCACCCTAAAGGTTCACAGAAACTCATCCTGCAAATTCACCCAATGACACATGTGCTGATGCTGCTTTGCATATAGATACCATGCAGCTGGACGTAGCCCTAGGTCATGAATAAACAGGTGAACCCGTTCATTTGGGTTTTTGTCACCCCATTGTGTTTCCCATGCAAGAAAATATTTGTGTGGGTCTTCTGACCCAAGGAAATTTTGGATCCGTCTCCCAGCTGGGGATCCAAATCGCAAGATCATCTTATCCCAAAATTCCTCCCAATTCTGGAATACCTTCCCATGTATATCCTACCAACGCGTAGGCGTTCCGTGTAGGGCTAGTTGAAGGGCCCCTAGCCTGCATCCCTTGGGAACTTCTACTTCGAATGCGCATAAAAATTCCTCAATCTCACCCAAGTCCCAAAAGTAGGGTAGGTCTCTTACCTTGGCAGAGATGCAGTGGAAGTTCCTTGTGACCTGAAGACATCGTAGTTCTGAAACCTCATGCAACCGGCCTTGCCAATTCTCCAATTCCCCATCAGGGTCAGAAAATCATTCAATGTGTTCTTCCCAGCAGAGCTCTCCTTATGTCATGGGGTTAATCCAGTCCTCATCCTGCGTAGTCAACTTGTAAATGTGAACTACTTCCTCCTCATCGTGCGTTGGCTCTGTATACCGCGCACCTTCCACGGGATCCAGTGGTACTATTACTCGCGTAGCATTATTTTCAAATACCATGCTGCGCTTTTTGAGGTTGATGACACCCCCCATATCTATAGCCTAGTCCAGTCCTAGGAGTGCAAGGTAGGGATCTGCATCTTCCACGATTTCTATTACCTCAAAGTTAGCTTGGACCTTTAATCCTGCGATATCTACCATGACTTTTGGCATCCTTCCCAGAGGGATGATCTTTTGTTGATTTTCCATGCGTAGCTGGATGGTGGACCATTCCAATTTAGGTTCTCCCATTTGCTGCGAGGTTTTCTTAGGTAACACGTTCGCATCTGATCCGAGGTCCAAAATAAATTGATCCATCCCGTAGTCACCAATCTGTGTAGTCAGCCGCATTTCTCTACCAGTGTGTTTTTTATACCTGTATAGTTTGTGTACATCCTTGGTCCCAGAGGTCGGATCGGGCTGTGCTGCGTAGCTATTCATTAATGCTTGAAGGTTCTCTATAGCCTTTGGGTTACGTAGAAGCTATAGACATGCCTGCAGAAAAGGCTCAACCCCCTCATCTATCTTAGGGTATGTTGGTACCTGCGCAGTAGCTTCTACCCTCTGTGCGAGGTCCTGGTCAGCTATGGCCATGTTCTCTTGTCCCCTCTTCATTTTCAATCCTCCTTGACAGGTCAGAGGATCCTTGGTAGCCTCCTCCTTTGATCCTTGGGTGACCATCCCATTGTGTGTTATGACTTTCACACTTGGGTTTATGTTCCTTAGCTCAACTTTAACTCTCTGCACATTCTGCATAGGGGTGGGCCACTTTTCTTGCATTTTTGCTATTAATATTGGGCAATATTCAACCACATGGTCCAGATGTCTGAAATATTTGTAGGATTGCCTAGTGGGATTTGGGAAGTCGCTTGTGAAGTGTCCTACTTCCCCGCAGTTATAATAGATTAGCTATCTGCACCCTCGACCTATGCTTCCTCCGTGACCTCCTCTACCCCTTTCTAGAGAGCCACCAAAGCCCAAGAGAGATATTGGTGACGTAGGGTCTGCTTGTACTGTATACAAGTTTCCCCAATCTATCATTAAGTCGTAAGTGTGACAGTTATGCTCCTTGTGTCCTACCAACTCGTAGAACCTGCACCACTACTGCTTCAGTTCTGGTACATATGCACCCAGCCAAGGGCAATGGTCCATATCATGAAGTGTTTCTACACAGCAGTCGTCGCACCACAACGCAGGTCCGCTCGAGCCTGGTCGTGATAAGATGGGTCCCCGACTTGCTCCTGGGCAGATCGGACTAGGTCCCCCTACCTGCATGTAATCTTCCAATAGCGGGCACTGATTCTTCGTATGGCCAGATACCCAACATTTTATGCACCACAGATCTGCGTTGGCTCCTTTTCCTTGTTCCTTTTGCAGGCTCTGAATTTCCATGTGCATAGCTCTAAGTTTCTCTTGAATTTGTTGTACTCCTAACGAAGTATCTTCTCTGGGCGTAGCTTCTAGTTTCATAGCGACTTCCACAACTTTTTCCTGCGACTCAAAGGTTTAGTGACTCACTGGTGTATGCAAGTGGGGCGACAACATAGCGATGAACCATTCTGTATGTTTTCTATTGTCATAGTCAAATCCTTGTAGCACACTGTCGACCCAGTGATCTACCGTGTGCGTGATAGTATTATCAGTCCTTTCCAGTTGCTGGATCAGCTCTAGGGTCCACTGAGTGACTCGTTTGTCCTTCCAACACTTCTGGAATTATACGAGCCTAGCCAACCACTCTTGAAGCTCGATTTCAAATGTCACAAATAATATTTCGTAGCTTTTTGTAAGAATGTACCTATTTTTTCACGTTTTCGCCGTTAACTTTGTGCTGCGATTTTCTTTTACTACAAATTCCTGGATCTGCTTTTCGAACCACTCCTCAATTTCCTTCCTTTCAAGCTTCCAGTACTCTCATGTCATTACCTAATCCCTTTCTCAAAATGATTCGTTTCTTGGCAACGAAACCATTTTTTGGCTCGAGGGGTCCTGACCCAGGTTTGGAGTTCAATGTTTGCTAACAAACCCCTATACTACTAGCCATTTCGGCAGTGACCTAATTGCACAGGTCAAACTCTCACCTGAAGTAGTATGGGTGGTTGCTGGAACCAGGTTTCCGCACCCTGAGAAAGGATAGGTAATGCAAGCAGAGCTGTGTCCTGCCTCGAGATGTCTAGATATTCTCGAGCAGGGCTAATAGGTCTCTTTTCGCATCCACGTGCACATGGTCAATTATGCTATGGTGCTCAAAAATCATATACTTCCAAGACAGTAGCTCAATACTGCATAAAATAGAACAAAATAGATCTATATGTAGTAAAACACTTACAAATAACTTTTGCATATAAATACAGAATATGCATAATATAGCAATTACCAATTATTCGCATAAATAGCACACATAGATTTAGTTCTCAACAACCTTTCTTATTCATCATTTCCCTCTTACAATTCTTGTCCCAGCCTATGCACATAGTAGCAGGGTCTGTAGATAGCAGGACTCTGGATCTTCGCGCACACAGCCAGCAGGAGTCCTTCCCCAAACACCCAGATAGATTTTGTAAACCATAATTCGCATCAATATCTCCTCCTTTTCTCTACCTTACAATTCAAAATGTTCATCTATTTATAACAATATAGCTTAAAGTTTCCTATGGTCCACAAACTGTGGTTTTCGGACCACATGTTTACCCTTTTTCCCAGTACAATGCTTTCGGGGCTTTGACCCACCCCAAAACCCCTGCGCTAGACTAAATATAATAAAAAATATACAAAATTGGACCAGTTTCACAGCTTATAAGAGACCCTATTCCAACAGGAAGTATTGAGCCTTCAGATTATAGTCTGATTACATTTGATCTTGAGAATTTCGTTCCTCACCTCCCATCTTAGGTATCTTTTCTGATTCAAGCTACCATTATGGGGAATACTATTCATTAGACTATCGTTAATGAAGGTTCTTTGACTTGCATCGTGTTTATCACATGCTGGAAAGCCATCGACTATCCCCCATTGAGTCAATCCCAGAATACCTTAGAAAATTTTGACAGTAGATGTTTTCGGTCATACGATATTCTCAAGGCATTCCCCATCCTTTTGGAAGGGAAAACAGTAACCATGGAAGTTGAAATGGTATATGCCAACTTGAAATAAAATCTCCTTCTTGGATGTAGTTGGACAAATGCGATGTTTTGTGCTGTTGCCACCCTATTTCGCGTCCTTTGTTTCCCTAATAAAGGGAAGATAGTGACTATCAATGAGTTGGATTTGTTCCCCTCTAACCTTTCATCAAGAAACATTATGTATGCTGGGAATAACGCTAATCCTTATGAGAACATTGGGTCAGGTTTGTTCAAATATTTGTCTCTTATGGGAGTTTTCCACCTCCACCTCTGAATCTCACCTCCATCAATATGATTTCATCTATTCACAATCCATGGATTATTCCCAATCGCGATCATCCCTTGAGACTTTCCCCAATGAGACTTTCCCTAGTGGTTAGAGTATCGTGGAGGTAATGTCTCTTGAATAAAACCAATGGGATTATGGACATCACCGCTCCTCTTTTGTCCCAATCCTAGGTGATATCTCCCCCTGTCTAGGATCCCATGCTTTTCCAGTACCTACAGGCCCACTTTGAACATTTTGATCAAAATCTATGTCAAACCAGGGATTGTTGAGAATATGTATATTGGTGCGTCTTGTTCTCTTGATGAGATCAAGACCTATAAAGAAATTTTTTAGGAGTTTCATGATGTCTTCGTGTGGCCATATGAAGAAATTCTTAACCTTTATCCAAGTATCGTGGTGCACAAATTTCCCACATATCCAGATTCAAAGCCCATTCGCCAATGGTTGTTTCCTGTGCACCCGAGAAAGGCTGCAATTATAAAGTGTAAAGTTCAAAAACTTCTTAAATTTGGTTTTATCTACCCCATACCATTAACAGATTGGCTCTCAAACATTTTTTCTGTCAATAAGAAGCAAGGGATCATTCATGTTTGATTTGATTACTGTGATATCAATTGAGCTTGTCCCAAGGACAATTACCGTACTCCTTTATCGATCAAATCATTGATGAATGTGTTGGGAGTGAGATTTTTTCATTTAGGGATAGTTTCTCTAGCTATAACCAGATTAACATCACTCCAGCTGAACAACATAAAACCTCTTTAATTTTTCCATGGGATACTTTCGCTTAGAAGAAGCTCCCTTTCGTCATGAAGAATGCTAAAGAAACCTTCCAACGAGCTATGTCTTATGAATTTCATGACATCAAGCACATATTTCATCCTTATCTCGACGACCTTCCTACTCATTCTGCGAAACATCGAGATCACCTGGAACACCTTAGAGCTATCTTCTTACGTTGTAGACACTATAATATCAAGTTGAATCCTCATAAGTGTGTCTTCTACGTCGAATGTAGCTGGCTCCTGGGTTTCATGGTGTCTAAATAAAGAACCTGCATCGATCTTCTGAAAGTCAAGGAAATCATAAATTTTCCTCCTCCATATTTTTTTCATAAACTGCAAAGTTTGCAAGGGAAATCTAATATCCTCATTCGTTTCGTACTAAATTACACTGAGCTTTCCAAAAGCTTTATGCACTGATTGAAAAATGGAATCCCGCTCTTATGAGATGAAATTTCTCATAGCTAATTCGATGAATTAAAGCAACCTCTCATTACTACTCCACTAATGCATCCTCAAGATTATAATCGTGATTACTACCTGTATTTGGCCACCGCCGAAAACACTATTGGCATGGTGCTTATTCAGGATGATGACGATGGTCAATAAAATCCATTATACTACTTGAGTCATAATCTCTTCGATACTGAGACCTGTTGTTCTCATATAGAGAACTGGAACTAGTTATTGTACATGCTGTTCAACATTTATAACATTACATTCTCCTGTGCAAAACCTTGGTGATATTTGATTTCAACCCCATGGCTTACATTCTCCCATGTCAGTTGCTTAGGATAAAGTAGTCAAAATGGATTGTTAGCCTTCAAGATTTTGACTTAGAATTCACTACTGCTAAGTCGAGGAAATCCCTAGTCTTTCCTAAGTTGATTTGTGATCTTCCCAACATGGATGATCCCACCCCTCTAGATGAGTCCATTCCCAATGAGACTCTCTTTTTCATTAGTACTCTTGATCCATGGTATGGAGACATCATTTTATATATCCAGACCTAGAATTTTCAGCCAGAGTTATCACACTCTGTGTGAAGATGGATTCACTATCAGTCCCAACCTTATCGCATTATTGGAGATACCCTCTATTGTACTCATACCAACTCTATCATTTACCATTGTTTGACTCTCGAGGAAGCTGAGAAATATCTTAATATCTACCACTTTAGCGATGGTGGCGGTCACATGTCTAGTTATGATACCACTCAGAAATTCCTTCGTGCAGGTTATCTATGGCCATATATTTTTAAAGAATGCATTATCGGAGTAAGAAAATGCAATTATTTCCAGATTTACTCTTGAAAAGAGCGCGCCCCACCCTCACCCTTGCAACCAATTGTGACTATCAGACCTATTGCGAAATGGGGCATTGATTTTGTGACTTGTAAGCCTCACTCGCTCAACAGGCATGGATATATCATCGTTGTCGTTGACTATTTCACTAAATGGGTCAAGGCGATGCCTACATATGATAATGGAGGTATTACTGCATCCCAATTCTTACTCAATCATGTCATAGCTGGATTTGGGGTCCCGAAAGTGATTTTCACTAATCATGGCACTCATTTTCATAATCATATGATGACAGAGCTCTCTGCTAAATTGGGGTTACGTCACTATAATTCCACCCCTTACAATCCACAGGCAAATAGCTAGGTTGAGGCGGTCAACAAATTCTTGGTGACTATGCTTCAACGCACCATTGGGAAGCACAAGCGAGACTGGCACCTCATGATTTTCTCCACTCTGTGTGCATACCAAACCTCTACTAAGACTGCCATTTGATTCACACCATTCCAATTGTTGTACATTCTAGAGGCCACACTCCCCATCGAGTGTGAGATTCCTTCCTTGAAGCTAGTGTTTGGTCAATTTAGTGTGTCCTAAATTGCTGCATTTAATTGTCAATCCGGGAATCGTAAGCCGATGAAGTGCGGCGCACTATATGTGCAAGATAACCTCTTTCTTATCTTTTTGTCGTTTATGGTCTTTCTAAGGTGAAATGGAAATTCTAAAGTGAGAAACAAGCTTGGTTATAATTGTTCAAGGAAGTGATATCCCCTATAATGATTTACCAATCTCGAAACTTCAAAAGCAAATTGAAATTACAATGAAAAAAGAAAGTAAACTGCTGAAATGGAAAGTGCTGTTAATCTAATGAATCAAAACAAGAAACTAGTGAATATGAAAACTAAACTATTCTTGCTGCCAACCGAACACAAAAGAAACTACGCTTATGGAAATTCAAAGTTGCAATGAAAGAAATCTAAACCAGATTACATCAATTCATTTTCTGACCCTTCATCATTAGACCAGCTATGACTTATGGAAGTAATCATAAACAACTTGTGTAACTGATATTTAATTTGCAGAAAGTAAACTAATACTAAACCATACACACATGATTCAATCCCTCGCCATCAGTCCAGCTGTGGCTTTCGGAGGCAATGGAAGATGTCATACATGATCAATATATTGTTTATGAAAAGAAACTACTAAACCACATAATTTATCATGCAAATTTCACCATCGGATTCGGGATGTGGCTTAGAAATCACGCTATAAGCAATGGATATCTAATTTTGCAGAAAGGAAACTAATACTAAACTACACATTTCATCATGCAGCCCCTCACCATCAGTCCAGCTGTGGCTTTCGGAGGTAGTTGAAGACACTATGAGTAGCTTAATATGTCTAATTTTAACTACTGAATCAGATAAACAAAACTGAAGTGCACAAAACAAAACTGAAGTTAAACAAAGACTGTGAAAGAAAACTAGCAGCAGAATAATATCAGTTTCATATCATTAGCAAAAATACTTATGAAAATGCCCCGGGGTGTCTACCTAAAACCTGCACAAGAAAACTGATCAGTGTCTTAACAATCATAAAAACATAAAAGACAAGAATGCAATGGAAATTACAGAAATGTATGAACAGAAATAAAACAACTATGAAATATGAACATGTAATGGGTTATGATACAATGATTACTTAAAGAAATGAAATGAAAAATATATACATTAATACACAGAACCTCGGCTGAGCAGGGGCCCTCTACGCAGCTCTGGTATGAATTTCAAACATGAATTAAGTTATGAAACAGAGTTTTTCACATTAAAAAGAAAGTCATTACAGGCTGGTGGTATTACGGCTCAAGGCAGCGTAATCACCACATAACAGAGTACGCACATCAACTTAACAACTAACAACTATCAACTCATATTCACTAACTCTACGTGCGTATGCAAACGCTCTTTATAAAGCAATAAAATGTAACTGTTTCCTGAAGTTTATGATAGCAGCCAGCACGTAGACCACTAAGGCCACGGATTTAGGAGTATGGCCATGTTGGGAAACGGATCTATGGAAGGTGGGCGCTTAAATTCAACTCCATAACTTTGCACAGATGTCAATTAACTTCCACAAGCTTGGGAAACGGCCGGATGGATGTTTCTATGCCACGAAACAGAGTCCAGCCGACATAGAACTCCACAGTTGACTTCCACGTGGATGGCTTTGACCGCGGCTTTCCTTGACAAATTTACTTGAACCAATAGGACACGAACCATGTCCTTGTCATTCCTAGCCTGCCCATGTGGTTCGTTTCCTTCGTTGACACCTGTAACATTGATTTCCACAAAATAGCTGCGGAAAGTTGCAGCGGCTGCGGAAAGTGACAAGTTTCCGCAGCTGTATGAACAAAATCTAAATCAAATAGAAAACACACACACATAATTAAAAACCATGTTAGATACCCTTTTGCACATGATATTGACAATTTTGGAGGTTTAGGTGAGTGAAAGAGATATGGAAAAGTGTGTGGAAAAGAGACAAATTCGGGACTCAACATACCCCCACTGTGAAGGTGTTGCATGTCCTCATGCAACCAAAATTTTGACACTCTCTGTTCAATTCATGTGCCTTGATACTTCAGCCAACACATCTAACCCCCTTCTCTTCTTCTTTGGTACTGCCATCATTCTGGGTTTCTTCATGAGGCACCTGAATTTTATATTCACAAGTGCTCTGCTCAATTTTTGGCATTTCCTTTTTAGCTTCTTATTTTTCTTTTGCCAAATACCCAAATGTAACATAGTATTGTCATGGATAATCTTGTCCAGTTTGCCTTGCTCTTTGAGTGTTTCATTTTCATTTTTGATATGCCGATTCAAAAGCTCAAGCTCAAAAATCTCCCGTTTTAATGACTGAACCAAGTCATCCTGCAATGTATGAGGCTGAGTAGAAGAGGTGCTTGGACCTGTGGCTGCCTTCTCCAAGGATTCTATATAATCATAGACCCCCTGCTGTTTGGGGTCTACTTCCGGTGTCTTCTTCATTGGACTGTCCTCAAAATGCTGCAAGGGAGAATTATGTTCAAAATTTGGCTGAGGAGAACTTTCATCAATATTTTGCTGAGAATAAGATGGAGTACACTCATTGTCTGATTGGGAGTGAAAGGATTCAGGTTCACTAACTGACTGAAATGGACTATGGTCGGTTGGAGACTATTCAGATGTCTCTTCACCCAAATCAATGAAATGAGGACCTTTAATTTGTGTTTTTCTCAGTTTTCCCTTAAGCCTGCTACTTCTCCTCACATGCTGTGGTACACTACCCTTTTGTTCTTGTTTTCCCGTTTTTGCCTTCTTAGATAGAGATGACTGTTTTTGAAGAAAAATTAATCTCTCAGACAGAATTTGGTGATCTTCTTTTTCAGAAGAAGAGGTTTTATGGACAGCCTCAACAATTTCTTTCCCTTTTGATATTATTGGCTTCTTAATTTTGATTTCCTTCTTCTTCCTTTTTACCAATCTCTCTTCCCTATCATTTTTCTTCATAGTAATAGTATAAGTATCTTGGATTTCATCTACTGTTCTTTTCCTTCTACTTCTTTTTGCTGTGCTAGCTGCGGGAACTTCCTGTGTAGGAGCATCTTGGGTTTCAACATCCATTTTCTTTCTTCTACTCCTTCTAATTGGATTACCTTCAGGAATTTCCTGAGGTTCTTCAAAGAAGTTTCTTACTAAGAATTGTTCCCATGTATCTTTTCTTTCTTTTAGTTCCTTTTCAATCAAAATTTTTATAAGCCCATGATGATATAAATGAGGCTCTACATCTCCTAGGTGTTTTTGCACAGTCACAGCCATTTTCTTCAAGCTATTGAATAGGAAATAAGGAAGATTGAGAGTTTGGTTTTCAAGGAAATTCATCAATATCCTAGTATGATACATGCACATAGAGCCAAAATGGCCTTCACATGTGATAAATTTCTGAACAATGAGTAATAAAGTGGCCCATTCATCTTTTATTGCATGCACAGGGATTCCTCTTTTGAAAACAGTGATATCCATACCTTGATTTCGAAGGATTGTTCTCCATGCCTCATCACTGATACTTTTGTTTTTGAACCAACGTTCTCCTTCCTGAAGAAGCTCTGTGGCTGCTGCTATTGATGCTTCATTAACCAAAAACTTGAGGTCTCCCACTTCTGCTTCCGAGCCATCAAATGATCTTGCAAACGCTTTGGTAACTTCTCTGTGGTAACCCCGGAATTTCTGAATAAAACGCAGCCCTTTAGCTTTTCTCAACATCTCTTTTGCTTGTGGAAATCCCTCTATGAACTTCGGTCCTTCCGGCTCTGCCCTTAATAATTTTCCCATTTTACTTCTCTGTGCTTCACAGCTTGCCTCTGTGAGGGTTTTAAGCGGAAGTGGGACGATGGAATATACGGAGTCGAGCACAATGCTGTGGGGATGTTATCACAAAACGGAAATGAGCACCATACACAAAATGGAATAAGACTGTGGGTGAATATACGGGAATGAGAGTGAATAAAAGGAACGGAATGGAGTGAAACAGGGAATGAGAATGAGTAGAGTGAGGTTTTGTAACATGACAGAGAAACGACAAAGAAGTTAACAAAGTGTAATGCATTCGGCCGCATTTTGAATTTTTTGTGGCTGTGTCATAAATATGAACACGTTTCAATCAATGATTATGGAGTTATGCGGCTTGTAAGAGTCCTTTGTCAACTCAAATACGTATCATTATCTTCGTTGGGCTATTTGAACATGAGTAAGAGTCGGAATTTCAATAATGAAGCCGTTTGTGAATAAATGCAAGAGGATAACATAGAGATCGTGGAGGGTTACGGACTGTCAATATAATCATTGTGCGTTATGGGTAGAGCTCATAGTTTAAAATTAAAAAAAATGTGTCTTTTATACTATTTGAAATAAACTTTATTCATACCTTTGGAATCCTTGCTCTTGCCCTTGGTCTTCAACTGATTGATCTTCATTAGTGTCTTGAATGTCCCATTGATCCTCTCCTACATTTTATTTCATGATTTTATGAAAACAACAACTAACTGTACATTCTTTTTGAAAACAGAGTAGTAGCAGCTGCGGAATCTGCTTCTGGCTGTGGAAACTGGAGTCAGCTGCGGAAACAGATGTCAGCTGCGGAAACTGACACAGCTATTACTTGGCTGAAATAGAAATGAACAAATGACAAATGACCAGGTGGAAATGGTCATAAAAAGATTTTTATTGATGGAATGGATGAGATGAAGTGGAATGAAGTGAAATGAAATGAAATGAAATGAAATGAAGTGAAATGAAATGGAGTGGGTGGTGAGATAAAATGAAATAAAAGACAAAATTTTTTTTTGGAAAATATAGAGTGTCAGGTGTCCCTGATTTTCACCCCATATTTTCTGTATAAGACTGCCAATCGATGATTGGTTTTCAGGCTTATACCATTTTTTTTCTCTTCTTTTTTTTCTTTTTTTTTTTCTTTTTTTTTTTTCTTTTTTTTTTTAACTTGAAAAACAAAAACTAGCTTGGTAGAGAAGAAGGATTCTTCTGTACCAGCCTGATTGCAGAACTTTCTTGAAACAACTTGACAAAATCCTCTTTAGAGAGTGGCTTATGATAAACTTTCAATCTATGGCCATTCACTAAAAGAGGAGCTTGAAACTCATCAATGGTCTTGATTCTTACAGCTCCATTGTTAAAGACCTTGTCAATCTCATATGGCCCAAGCCAATGAGTCTGAAATTTCCCTTGAAAGTCTTTGAACTTGGAGTCAAATAACAATGCCCAATCTCCTTCTTGAAACTTCTTCTCTTTGATATATTTTTCATGCCACTTAGTTCTTTGATATTGAACTAGATCGGTTCTTAGAATTGCTTCTTGTCTGATCTCATCTAGCTCATTCAATTGCTCCATTCTATGCTTTTGAGCTTCTGATAAGTCCATTCCCAACTGAACCGCTATCTTGAAGGTCTTGACTTGGAACTCAATGGGGAACAAGACTTCTTTCCCATAAACAAGTTCATAGGGAGAATGTCCTGTTGTATTCCTCCATGTAGTTCTGTAGGCCCACAAGGCTTCTGGAAGCCTATCTGCCCAATCTCTCCTATGTAGATGAACAATTTTGGTGATGATACTTTCAAGAACTTTGTTTGTGGACTCCACTTGACCATTTGCTTGTGGATGGTAAGGAGTAGATTTTCTGTGCTTGATTTTATATTCTTCCATCAACTTCTCCACCAAGTTTGATGTGAATTGGCTCCCCTGATCTGTTACAATTTCTCTTGGAACACCAAAGCGAGTAAAAATATCCTCATAAAGAAAATGAACAACTGAATTTTCAGTAGCAGTTACTAATGCTTTAGCTTCTACCCATTTAGTAACATAATCAGTGCAAACCAATATATACTTCTTTTGCTTCGATGGTGGATTAATCGGTCCAATGAAATCTGAAGCCCATTTTTCAAAGGGTTCAATGAGTACCTGTGTTTGCAATGGCATTTCATTTGAAAGGGTAGGTTTCCCTACTCTTTGGCAGCTATCACACCTTTTAACATATTGTTTTGCATCTTTGAAGAGAGAAGGCCAATAATATCCCAAGGAAAGGATTTTATAGGTCGTCCTTTTGTCCGCAAAGTGTCCGCCGCATGGTTCATCATGACATGCCTTAAGAATATCAGGCATTTCATCTTCCCTGACACATCTTCTGATCACAAGATCTGGCCTTGTTTTAAACAATTCGTTAGAAATCCATGAATATCTTGAACTCTCCTGAATAATTTTTCGTTTTTCTCTTGGAAATAAATGTGAAGGTAGTTTCCCTGTAACCAAATAGTTAGCAATATCCGCATACCAAGGGGTCTTAATAGTTACTGCAAACAAATATTCATCAGGAAACTTATCTTCTACAGGAGAATCTTCTTTAGTATTCTGAATCCTAGACAAGAAATCAGCTACCGTATTCTGTTTTCCTGGTCTATCCAACACAGTAATATTGAATTCTTGCAAAAGTAAAAGCCATCTTGTCACTCTGCCATTAGTAACAGGTTTGTTCATCAAATATCTAATTGCAGAATGGTCAGTATGAATAAAAGTTTCATAGTCTGTTATGTAATGTCTAAACTTATTAATTGCATGAACAACAGCTAAAAACTCTTTTTCAGTCACAGTATAGTTCAACTCTGTGGGAGTCAAATTTTTAATGGTGTAATAAATGGCATAAGGAATTAAATCTTTTTGACCCAACACAGCTCCAAGAGCTGTATCTGAAGCATCTGTAGAAATATGGAAAGGAAGTTTCCAACTTGGTCCTCTCAAGATAGGTGCTTCAGATATTCTTGTTTTCAAAGTTTCAAAAGCGGATTGACAATCAGGATCCCATTTAAATTCACAGTCTTTTGTAAACAACTTGAAGAGTGGAGATGCTATTTTAGTGAAGTTCTCTATAAATCTTCTATAGTAACCAGTAAATCCTAGAAAACTTCTAACATCTCTTTGACAATTTGGAATAGGCAACTTGGAGATGACTTCAACTTTTGATCTATCAACTTTAATTCCATCTCCTGAAATATGATGTCCCAAAACAATACCTTCAGTAAACATCATAAAGAATTTTTCATGGCTTAATGAAAGGTTTGTTTCTTTACATCTTATAAGGACTTTTTCCAAATTTTCTAATGCCTCTTAAAATGAATTACCATAAACTGTAAAATCATCCATATAAACCTCTACACAATCATGGATTAGATCAGAAAAAATTCCTAGTACTGCTCTTTGGAATGTTGCTGGTGCATTACATAACCCAAAAGGAAGCACTCCGTAGGCAAAAGTTCCCCATGGACAAGTAAATGTGGTCTTATCTTGATCTTCAGGTGCTACCTGAATTTGATTATAGCCACTAAAACCATCCAAAAATGAAAAGTACTTTTTACCCGCTAATGTATCTAATACCTGATCGATAAAAGGCAAAGGAAAGTGATCCTTCAAAGTTGCTTTGTTCAATTCCCTGTAATCAATGCATACCCTCCATTTACCATTCTTTTTAGGTACTATAACCAAAGGAGAAACCCATCGGCTATCTGAAATTGGATAAATGAATTTTACATTGAGAAGTTTTTGGAGCTCTTCTTTCACTATCTCCCTAAGATTTGGATTCATCCTTCTTTGAGGTTGTCTGATTGGTCTACTGTTTTCCTCAATATAGATATGATGGATGCAAGTCTTAGGATCAATAACCTTCATGTCAGTATACTCCCATGCAAATGCAGTAGAATGTTTTTGCAAGATTCTGGTTAGTTCTTCTTGTTGTGACTTCTCCAGATGTTTATTGATATTTAATGTCTTTTCTGGAAAAATCTCAAAAACAGAATTACCAAATTCTTCCATAGAGTAAAGAGACATTTGTCTTGATGATAAATATTCTATGTCAGATTCCAACTGAAATTGTGTGGGGTCATATTCTGAAGTTATCTCAAAATTTTCTAATGTGTTCATAATTTGACTATCCTCACTAATTTCAGAAATGGTAAAGACAGGTTGTATAGTGTTCTCATCATCGACCCATTCATTGTCTCCTATTTCTGTGATTGCTCTTGCTGGAGGATACAAATTGAATTTCTCTGTCGAATTACCATTAGAAATGTACATGTCTCCAGATCTACAACTAATAAAAGCATCAGCTGTGGCTAGCCAAGGTCTTCCTAAGATAAGTGGATGTCCTCCTAGATTACTTTTGGGAGTCAAAATCATAAAGTCTACTGGATATTTCCAAGAATCTAAGGAGACTGAAATATCTTCTAATACACCATCTGGTTTAATAACTGATCGATCTGCAAGTTGCAATAAAGTAGGTGTAAAAAGAAGGTTAGGAAGTTTTAACTGTTCCATAGTCTGTCTACTCATAATGTTGATAGCAGCCCTAATTCAATCAATGTGTTTGGAATTTCTATCCCATTTATATGTGTCTTGACAATTGGACTTCCTGGATCTACATACTTCTGCATGGTAATTTTTCCCATCATAATGTCTGCAATCTTTCCTACCAGGTGGACTCTTCTTGTGTCCTTTAGCTTCCTTCCTGGTCTTTTGAAACTCAACTCCTTTATGGTTTTTGCTAGAATAGGAATTTCTCGAATGGCTTGTAGCAATGGAATCTTGATAAAAACATTCTTCAATTCATCTAGAAAGTCATAGTTAGGCAACAAGATTTTTTTTTCCACCCCCTTATCAATTTGTAGTCTTTCCGGAAAAGGAGGTGTAGATGAAGATACAGGTTGCTCAACTATAGGAGTTGTGGATGCTAGCTTTTCTTTTTCTTTTTGAATTTTTGAATTTTGAAGAGATTCTTCCTCAGAACCCTTATTGACTTGAAGAGAGTCCTCCTCATAGGTATCTTGCTCTTGAATGTCTATAGAAGGTTTTTCTAAAACTCTACCAGATCTGAGTTGTACATCGTTGAGAGGAACAATCATATAGGTAGGAAATTGTTGTCCTTCTACCATATAAGTAGTTTGAGGATTCTTATTGTTAGGATTTGGCAATGGCTGAGCCGGAAGTTGATTTGTCTTCTGTTGGTATGGGAGCATGAGTTGAGGATTTGTATTTTGTTGAGAAGGTTGATGTTGTGGAAATGGCAATGAAAGTTGTTGTGGATTTTGGTTTGGAAATTGTGGAGCTTGTTGGTTTTGAAAAGATGGAGGATATTGATAAAATTGAGCAAATCTCCCATAAGGATTTTTCATCCCTTGTACCCATGGCTGATATGAGTTTTGATGTTGGGGCCAAGGTTGTTGCCAAGGAGTCCAATTTGGTGGGGTTTGAAGATTCATAGGGTTATTAAACCCTTGAGATTGTTGTCCCCGCCAAGGTCTCCTTGCGACAAAACAGAGAGATTCTATTGAATTTGGATCTTCTTGAAAAACAGCTTTGAGTCCAGGGATTGAAGGACAATCCTTGATTTCATGATTTTCTGAGCAAATCATACATATTTCTACAACTTTTGCATCCAAGGGACATTCTCTTAAAGCATGTTTCTTTCTACATTTCGGACAAAAGATGGCTAAAGCATCTGTTTCTGCTTTCTGCTTGTTTTGGATTTTAAGGGTGTCTAGTTGTTCACTAAGACCCCCTAAGATATCAGCTTTAAACTCATCAAGCATATTACCAATCTCTGCCCTACTTACTGATCCAGTTGCAGATTTGTTAGCCCTAATAAGAGAAGAATCCCTAGGCCCTTTTCCAGTTTTAGATCTTCCTCTTGAGAATTGGATACATAGTTCTGTTATATCATGAAATGGGAGTTGAGAAATGTCTCCTTTACCCATCATGTTTAAAATGTCTATCCATTCATCTCTAATGGCTTTTAATAGGAGGGCTTTCAAGGTTTCATTATCTAAGTTGCTCATCTTTGCTCTTTTCAAGTTGTATTGAAATCTTTCAATTGAGTCTTCCAAATTTTCATCTTCTTTTTGCATCATTTTGAATACCTCATCCTTGTGATTGGTGGGCATACAATAGTCCAAGTATCTATCCAAAAATGTTTGTTTCATATCATTCCAAGTCCGGATAGATTGAGTGGCTAATCCCATGAACCATTTCAAAGCAGATCCCTTCAAAGTTGAAGGAAACAGTTTGAGTTTTTGAGAATCTTCCATATAGTCATAAGTTCGGCACACTACTTCAAACTCAAACAGAAATGTTTCAGGATCTTCACTTCGTAATCCATAAAATTTAGGGAGAACAGATGGTAAAATATTTTTCATTGTTGCATGAGTTTCCTCATCAACTATAGGGAATCCAAGAAAATCGTCCCTATTTCTACCATTATTTCCTTCACCATTGTTATCTTCATTATCTCCTCCTCCTCTACCTCCACCTCTATTTATTACTTCCTCTGCCATGATAGCTTCTTTAGAGTCCTTATAGTCCTCTAGTTCTTCTATCAAGGAAGGATGAGAGAAAGTTTCTTTGTTTTCTAAGTAGACTTTAGTAGGTGGTGTAGGAGAATCCTCTAATTCAGTTGTTCTTTGGCTTCCAAAAATCTTAAGGCTAGGGGTAGATGATGGTGAATCTGGTCTATGCCTTGAAGAAGATGGAGTTGTAAAAATCGAACTCTTGGCTTTAGCTATAAACCTTCCCCTAGAATCTCTTGCTCTATGCATGTCATTTTTTATATTTTTTTAAATAAAAGTTGGGCTAATAATTCTCTTTCTGATCTTCCAGATCACACTAGGTGCAAGAAGAGAGCATACTTAAGAAATTACTAAACCAATAACTCTCTTTTCTGATCCTCTAGATCACACTAGGTGCAAGAGGAGAGCATACTTCAAGAAGTTATCAAGTTTTCCCTTATTTTATGATTTTATGTGTTTTTTTTTTTTAAGAAATTGGCTACCTAGTTACACTTCCCCGGCAACGGCGCCAAAATGTTTGGTCAATTTAGTGTGTCCTAAATTGCTGCATTTAATTGTCAATCCGGGAATCGTAAGCTGATGAAGTGCGGCGCACTATATGTGCAAGATAACCTCTTTCTTAACTTTTTGTCGTTTTTGGTCTTTCTAAGGTGAAATGGAAATTCTAAAGTGAAAAACAAGTTTGGTTATAATTGTTCAAGGAAGTGATATCCCCTATAATGATTTACCAATCTCAAAACTTTAAAAGCAAATTGAAATTACAAATGACAAAAGAAAGTAAACTGCTGAAATGGAAAGTGCTGTTAATCTAATGAATCAAAACAAGAAACTAGTGAATATGAAAACTAAACTATTCTTGTTGCCAACTGAACACAAAAGAAACTATGCTTATGGAAATTCAAAATTGCAATGAAAGAAATCTAAACCAGATTACATCAATTCATTTTCTGACCCTTCATCATTAGACCAGCTATGACTTGCGGAAGTAATCATAAACAACTTGTGTAACCGATATTTAATTTGCAGAAAGTAAACTAATACTAAACCATACACACATGATTCAATCCCTCGCCATCAGTCCAGCTGTGGCTTTCGGAGGCAATTGAAGATGTCATACATGATTCAATATATTTAAGTTTGCGGAAAAGAAACTAATACTAAACTACACACTTCATCATGCAGCCCCTCACCATCAGTCCAGCTGTGGCTTTCGGAGGAAACTGAAGACGCTATGAGCAGCTTAATATATCTAATTTTGCAGAAGGGAAACTAATACTAAACTACACATCTCATCATGCAGCCCCTCACCATCAGTCCAGCTGTGGCTTTCGGAGGTAGCTGAAGACACTATGAGTAGCTTAATATGTCTAATTTTAACTATTGAATCAGATAAACAAAACTGAAATGCACAAAACAAAACTGAAGTTAAACAAACACTGTGAAAGAAAACTAGCAGCAGAATAATATCAGTTTCATATCATTAGCGAAAATACTATGAAAATGCCCCGGGGTGTCTACCTAAAACCTGCACAAGAAAATTGATCAGTGTCTTAACAATCATAAAAACATAAAAGACAGGAATGCAATGGAAATTACAGAAATGTATGAACAGAAATAAAATAACTATGAAATATGAACATGTAATGGGTTATGATACAATGACTGCTTAAAGAAATGAAATGAAAAATATATACATTAATACACAGAACCTCGGCTGAGCAGGGGCCCTCTACGCAGCTCTGGTATGATCTTCAAACACGAATTAAGTTATGAAACAGAGTTCTTCACATTAAAAAGAAAGTCATTACAGGCTGGTGGTATTACGGCTCAAGGCAACGTAATCACCACATAACAGAGTACGCACATCAACTTAACAGATATATCAACTAACAACTATCAACTCACATTCACTAACTCTACGTGCGTATGCAAACGCTCTTTATAAAGAAATAAAATGTAACTGTCTCCTGAAGTTTATGATAGCAGCCAGCACGTAGACCACTAAGGCCACGGATTTAGGAGTATGGCCATGCTGGGAAACGGATCTATGGAAGGTGGGCGCTTAAATTCAACTCCAGAACTTTGCACAGATGTCAATTAACTTCCACAAGCTTGGGAAACGGCCGTATGGATGTTTCTATGCCACGAAACAGAGTCCAGCCGACATAGAACTCCACAGTTGACTTCCACGTGGATGGCTTTGACCGCGGCTTTCCCTGACGAATTTCATTGAACCAATAGGACACGAACCATGTCCTTGTCATTCCTAGCCTGCCCAGAGATGCTTGACACTGTAATATTTATTTCTACAAAATAGTCATGAAGTTGTAGCCGGCCGGCGGAAAGTGACAAGTTTCCGTACTGTGATGAAACAAAATCTAAATCAAATAGAAAACACACAAACATAATTAAAAACCATGTTAGATACCCTTTTGCACATGATATTGACAATTTTGGAGGTTTAGGTGAGGAAAGAGATATGGAAAAGTGTATGGAAAAGAGACAATTCCTTCCTTGAAGCTAGCTATTGAACTACTTCCTCATACTTCACCAGAACAGAAATGTCTGTTGTGCCTCGAGCATCTTGACGAGACCAGAATTCTTGTTGCTTTAGTTCTTGAAGTGCATAAATGAGGAGTTAAGGTTCAATATGACAAATCTATCAGCCCTCACATTTTCTGTGAAGGTGAATTGATCGTGTTTTCTATGAAAAATTGAACCAATGTGGCATGGGACCTATGTAATTAATTTTTTTTTGGAGTGTGGATCATATGACCTAGCTAATTGTGAAGGAAATACTTTAGCTGAGCCCCGAAATAGGCTCTATCTGAAAAAATACTACACTTAACCATAACTATGATAATGTGTATATTAGTGTGCTTTGGGTTGATTTTTGGTGTGATTTTTTTCCTTGCAGACATGTTTCCTCTGCATCGCATGTGTTCCACTTTGTTTGTAGATTTCTTCGAATCATTACGTTGTTTTTGCTGATGCTGCTTGTCGTAGCAGACAGAACTTGTCTTTTGCAACATGGGCACTTTTTTCTCATGATGGTGAGCTTATTAATTTACAAGGTATTTTTTTGGGTCATACAACTAACAATATTTCCCAGTATAGTGTAGTAATCAAACTATTATCATATGCCATTTATCTTTGGATTAGAGATTTGGTTGTTAAGTTAGGCTCACAACTCATTGTGTTATAATTGAATGGCCATTATTTTGTGTGCAATACTAAAATTTTTCATACTTATTTGCATCTTAGATTATTGGAAAGACATTTTGATTTTAACACATATCAGAATATTATAAGACAATTGAACACATTAACATATACATTAGAAAACCATGTATTAGATATACATTTGTGCAATATGTAAATCAAGACATCATTCTAATACACAAGTATTCATACAAACATGCATATGTCTATATATATATATATATATATATATATATATATATATATATATATATATATATATATATATATATATATATATATATCAGTGTGTAAGTGTGTTACATCCAAAAGCTCCAAGAAATATGTCTTCTATTACAAAAATGGATCTTTGAACCTACATCAGTACAAAATTTATAAATAAGTCTGTTATCTACTCACATGGTACTCATGGTAGTAGGTGACTACTCAAATTAATCACCATAGTAATCCACACAGCCCACCTAGAAATCAAACTGTTTGTCTCTGACATCACAGTGGAATCTCATCGAATGTAGCATACTTTGGAATGCCTCTTCTGAGGCTGACCAAGTTATGATCTAGCTCAGAAACTATAGCTATCCTTCCTCATAAGGAGCATCCTTTGCTAGACGGGCTACCCTCTGTGCAATCAGAGACATGCTTGGATGTCTCTGAGGACCCATATCTGTAAACAAATCATAACTTTATGTTTTAGAATACATAACAAAAAACATTTAAAATGTAAAAAATGTTAAAAAGAAATTTTTACCTACATCGGTCCACTATGTCCCTAGTGGGATTGAAAGATCTTGATCTCCTCTAAAGTCGATGTTGGCATATGCCTAGTCCTCAACTACAATAAGTTGACATCGCAGCCAACTGAAGAAGGCTGTGGGGAAATGCATATATTGCCCCCCTCCGAATAGGGGCTTTACATCGCACCATCTCATCATCCTCAGATCTCTCGAGGGTGAATCATGGATCTCTAGGAATTGATACTGGAATAGAGGTACTCTCTCCAGAAAGAATGTGACTACAATTGACCTATACCGGAACTATTTCAATCTCCCTGTCTTGCACTTGGTTAGCTGGCTCATCATGTTAGCCAGGAACACCTCACACTAGTTGAACATCGTTGGGGCCAAGCAGTCCACCACATATTGGAATTGATATTTAGTTGCCTCATTCAACACCTCGACTCCTAAAACTCTCATGATGAAATGTAGTATGGTAAGAAGGGGAAGCACTATGATGGAAGAAACATCTACCTTCCCACTCTCTATTTTACATGCCCTAAGATGGTATCTCTCAATGAGCAGGTTGCTTCTCTCACCCCCTGTGCGATCTCCAAATAGTTAGATCCATTCCCTACTCCTAGACAATCCAATGATGAAATATATTTCCATCACATCTACCTTTAACTCTTGGTCCCCGATGACAAAAAACTATCGATCCACATCCCAGAAACTGATTAGGTATTGGAGAAGCTCCATTTGAGCTCTTAAACCAGATGTTTAGAAGAATTTAAACAATCTACAATTCGCAAAGCATTGATGTAATCTTGGTCCTAGAAGGCTTGCTGGTCTTCCACCTCATGGCCTCGTTCTTTCCATTTGAACGACATATTTAGCGAAAGAACCTGCGAAACTTGTCCAATTGGATTTATAGGATCTTTCAATGAGGTATTTTTAGAAACTAATGGTGGATTTGGGTGATTTTCTCATTCTAAATCTTACCTGTGGCCAGTGCATTTGTCCGAAATAGTTTGGTGCTGCTGCCATGCTTCCCTAATAGGATGAACGTGACTAGCATGAACCTGATAGCTCGAAATCGTGTTGATCACAAGATATTTTAATGTTTGAAATTCCTCCCCTAAAATCCATAATTCTAAAAACAAAATTCCAAATGAATAGAATAAAATTAAAAAGGCGGTTTAGATCTCTTACCTAGCACTGATGGATTGACGAATGGTGTCATAGATCAGCCGCACTGCTGATTTGAAATTCGGAGGGAAAATGGATAAAATTCTCTTATCAAAATAGAAAGGTGAAAATGATTTTGTTTTTTGATCTATTTATAGATTTTTGAAAAAAATCACCAATATTTTATTAATTTTCCTTGATATCCATAATGTTTGTTGTTTATGTGCAGAAGAGGACTTTCGCACTACCGATGATTTTTTCCGATGCAAACGAGTTAGATTTTATGTATTTTAGGGGCTCGTTAAATGTTTATGAAAAAGGAGCCTCCCTGGAGTTAGATTTCATCTCTTTTCCGAATCTCAAAAATTAAAAATATTTTTGAGTACTTGTCATTTACAACTCCTTAAAGTGAATGAATTGACATGATATTAGTATATGTTTACCCCTTTTTTGGGATGAGATTTACTATTTACGAAAAATGAATACCTTTTATCGAACATGATCAAGAGGTTCTCTCGGACATAGTTTTCTACCTTTTGAGATTCGAGAGATGAATTATGAAAAGGAACATGATGGATTTTTCTTTTTGTTTCTTTTCAAACTCCTTAAACATGAAAAGTTACCAAGTTTCCCTTCCATTGGACTCATTAAAGATTAAACGATGAAAGATTTGTCACCATGACGAGAATGAGTTCCTCCTTCCTAGGACTCGTTAAGATTACTAGGATGGATTCATTAGAATAATGAACTTACATGCTCAACATATGTTATCCTCTTCATGTTGGTTATAAAAATTAAAGAGGTACTCGTTAGAAATAACGAGGGAAATTTTAAAATTAACATCCTATGTGTATTTTGGGTAGCTTGTCGCTCTTGAACATGAAAATCATATGAAATTCATATCGGGTTGGGGACATCCTACATTTTTCACTTTTCCTCCATGGGTTTGGGGAATCTGTTTTCCTCTCATATGATTACCAATTTTGTCAACATGACCTCTAATACTATTTGATTAAAATGATCCCACACTCTGGAGTCGTGTCACCAATATGTTGAAGAGAAGTCTTTTTGTCAAACATCCTCTGCATATATGACCACATGTCTTACAATCCAAAATCACTCATATTATCCTAAGATATCTATTGTTTCGTGTCAATGATGTGGGAATCATCATGGCCCTCCTTCGACGAATCACTTCATGTCGACTTATGCTTATTATCCAGGAAACTGATTTAGAAACTTTTGTTTAGTACCTTGGAGCTTGCATGCCTCAATGAAAAGTTCTTTGTGTTCAACGATAGGTTCATATCATGACCTTCGATAGAATGATTCTGCAAGTGTTAGAATTCAACACATTTATTCACACTTATAGATTGTGTTGTTGTACCTTGAGGTCCATCATCATTATTGGTGGTCCCTCTCATGCCTCTTAACGATTTTCATCTTTAGCCGGTAATCAGGTGGTTTCTACCATTTTCGACACCAACACAATTATTCGCATGGCTAGATTCCTAAATTGGGTTGATTGAGATCATGGTGAAGACTCTCGATCACCTTTAATATTTGGTCTACGTTGTGAGGAGTTATTGAGTATTCATGATTGCATACATGATCTTATCTATATGGATGGCTATGTCCATACCGCGGATTCATTTTTATGATATATTTTAGATAGATGGCTGTGACCATACTATGGGTTCATGTGTTATTTGATGCCTAGTTCAACATCATGTTGTTAGGCATATCTATACCAAAGATATCATGTATTGTAAAATGTTTGATTTGTTAGGTTTTCTGAAGGTGGCCTACGTTCTTTGCCTCGATTCATAAAGCATTTCATCCATCACTCCCTGTTCTACCTTCGTGCTTTAACAGACATCTATTACACATTCATTTTTCAGCATGATAATTTTCCCATCCCTGAACTTGAAATTCCCTGTGATAGATCCTATGCAATGTTTCCATCATCAAGAAATATGGTAACATATACGCGTGAAGATCCAAAGAAGACTTCCTTGAAATGTTACTGAAGAAACATGGTCAAAATCCTAGTTTCCTGGGTCAACACTCTTCTTGGTACCATGACTGTGCTAATGTCCTTTTCACAGTTCTAGCCCAGCACTATAAGTGCCCTAATTTCTTGGAAAATCGTGCTCATCCCCTTTCTGGTAGTGCTTCCTCAAATGGAGGAGAAGCGTCGACCTCTAAAAGTTAAATGGTGGTGAGTTGGTTGTTGAAAAGAGATGATAAGGTTGAGATCTCTCATTTTAGAGCCTTGATCTCATCCATGGGGGATCATCCCTTAGAAAGTGGGCCTTCCTACTCCTTTCATGGGCTCCCAACCTCCTCTCCCCTACTATAAATTTAAATTCCTTATTCCCCCAAGTTTAGAGCTTGGTTCATCATTGTCAGGCTCATCTGAACTCTCATCCCTTTGTAGTTAGCATTGCGATTAAGCCTAAGTGCACAGGAGAAGGAATGCTTTTGAGCTAAGTGAAGGACTCATATTTTCCCCTAAGGATGCATCCAACATCAATGACTCGTTGTAAGCTCTCCTTTTGTAATTTATCAATAATAACATATGATGTTTTATTTCTATATTTGTCAACATGATTATCCAAATATTCTGGTACCCATTGATCTGCTAGATATCTAGTGTTTACGTTTATTATGTATTTTATCGTGTTTGGTGTTGTCTCTTTCTCATCTCTAGGTATTTGCGTGCCATCAGTAGCAGGAAGCGGTCCTAGAAGGGTCGTGGAATGAGGCCAACATCAACAGATCCAAGGATAATGATTGGGAAAACTTATTTATGTCTCTTTCCTCTTTGCATTGTTCACATTAGTTAATAAATCTTATGTTAGAAATAATATCGTGTTTCTAGACCCACTTTAGAGCTAGAGAGATTGCCTTTGTCCACAGAGGGGATTTATCTTGAAAAAAATGATAGTTCGATTTACAACCTCCATTTGACCATCGATTTGAGGATGAAAAGTTATAATATTTTTCAACTTGGTCTCCATCAAGTCCCAGAAAGTAGACCAAAATTCCCAAAAAATCAAGAATCTCGATAACTAACAATGGATGTGGGAAAACCAAAATGAACCCAAACATGCCTAAAGAATAAGTGAGTTTTTTTTTCAGCTGTGATTTACTTTTCACATGGCATTAACACACACATATTCTTGAACCCATCCACAACTACATACAAATAATCATGACCTATTTTTTATAAAAGGAATACCTACTACAAAATCCATAGAAATAGTCTCCCATGGACGTGAAGATAGAGGAAGTGGTGTGTACAATCCTAACTTCCTATTGATAGCCTTACTTAATGCACATAATGAACAACCTTTAAAGAAACGTGACACACTTTCAACCATACAAGGCCAAGAACAATACCTCTAAAGATGTGCCACTATTTTCTTACACCAAAATATACATGAGTAAGAGAAGTGTGTGCTTCCCTTATGATATTGACTCTCTCCCTCCATGGAATACAATTTTTTCCCAAATGATACTAAAAGTTATTATATACATGGTAATCCAATTCCTCTACTTGGTTTCCTTCACTCAAGCTTGCATAAGCATATTGAAATTCATTATCACATGCATATTTTTCAACATAACTTTCATGCAAAATAAAATTATTCTTCAGTAAAGTAGCTGCAATAATGATAGGCCTAGAAATAATAGCATCAACATTGTTGTAAATACCTTTCTTATAACTAATGACCAAGTGGAACTTCTACAAGAAACCCATCCATCGAAAGGGCTTTGACTGCTACAAATTAGGATGTGATTGCAAATATTGCAATGGTTGGTGGTAGGTCTGTATGATGGTTTCCTTTCCCATCAAATAGTGTTTCCAATTTTTCACACTTTAAACCAACATATAAAGCTCCATGCCATAAGTAGGATAGTTAAGAACTACAAAATTGAAATTTTCTGAATTAAATGAAATGGGCTTACCATGTTGCATAAGGATTGCACAAGTACTGTGGCTCAACTGCTATTCTCTTTCAAAACATCAAATGATTTTTGTTTCTTGCCTCTCCACTTGAAGACCCTTTTCACACTAGTCACTGCATGCAAAGGAGACGTGATAGAATATAAGTCATTAATAAAATTCCTCCCATATTGGGTTTCTCCCAAAAAAATTCTTACCTTAGAGATTTTCTTTAGCATTGGTCAATTCACAATGAACTCACCGTTAGAGGGGTCTATCTTCAACTCGCCTCCTCCAACAATATGCCCCAAGTACAACAAATAATTTTTACAAAACTCACATTTTGAAATCTTCAAAAAAAAAAATCTTTCCTTAAGACATCAAGTACTTTTCTTACATGCATGACATGTTCATGAGGTTATTTACTGAAAATTAAGATATCATGTAAGTATATGATGAAAAAATCATCAATAAATGGCCTTAAAACATCATTCATCACACAGTTGAAGGTATCATGAGCATTACAAAAACCAAAATTCATAACAAGCCATTCAAAAAAACCTTTCTTTGTTTCAAATGTCATCTTCCAAATGTCACCTTCAGCAATCTTAATTTGATGGTAGCGAATCCTTAAGTCCAACTTAGTAAAATACTTTGCATCTTTAACTTCATGAAGTAAATCATGTACTCTAGGAAGTGGATAATGGTTCTTTTCTATAATATAGTTCAATGAATTAAAATATACACACATGCGCCATGTTCCATCCTTCTTCAGCACCAACACAATAGGTAACCCACATGGAAAAGTACTTGGTGATGTTAGACTCTTGTATTTTTACAGTATCACAAGATGACTGCCTATTTCTTATATTTTTCATGTTGAAAATAATATTCCATGACTATCATTTATTTTTAGAAAGAAAAAGGAGATTTTGAGTGACAAAGGGGTCAAATAAATCCATATACCATTTGATTCAGTTAAAAGAGGAATTTTTTTCCGATTAAGTGTGATGGTAAGCCAAATATCACTTCCTTCATTATTTTTCATTTACCCTCTCCATTACCTTTCATTTTACATTTTTGTAACCCTCCCATGCTCTGATATCCTATTTTAAACCCTAAACCCCCATATATATATGCTTTTACCCTTCCTAAACCCCTTTCCCTAGCTAAAACTCCATTCCCATTACTAATATCCTTTCCCCTTTACTCATTCCCCTTTTTTCATTAAAAACAATGTAAAACCCACTTTTACATTGTTCTTAAATTAATTTAATCTATCGGGCCCCACTACACAAATCCATTGTTGATATCATTTTAACCCTCCCTCCTAAAGTATTCATGTTCCCACCTTATATTAAAAACCCGACTCATATTCATATTAATGCCTCCGCTTTAAACCTTTTCCCCCTCTTTTTCATTTCATTTACCCCTCCACTTTAACATATCCCTGGGCCCCACTATTACATTACTTCTTGCTAAAAATATTAAACCCCGCATTTATATTTAACCCCCCTCACTACTTTTAAAACTAGCCCCACATTATATTTAACCTCTTAGCTTCATTTAAATTCTGACCCGACGTATCAAACTGAACTGCTATCAATCCAACACCTGACCACTATTCCATCTCCACCACCTGATCTGGCGACTCCCCAATCCTTTTGCACCCCAAATTTCCCGTTGTATATAACCATCGAGGGGTTACTAAATGGGCGGTTTTGAAACCCCCCCAATCCGCTACGTGTCGTCCCCACACTTCATCACATTCCCTCAAACTAAAAGCACAAACCATTCCTGCACCATGTGATAAACCATAAAATCGCCTCCACACCATAAGATGAAACCACTAACCATTTGAAATAGTATGAACTTTGTGCTATTTTGGTAAAACCTAGAACCACTATGATAACCCCTATGACATTTCTAAAAAGACTTGGAAGGCCATTGATAAACGCAGAAATTTAAAAACCTCCACTGTCTGGACTCCTTCCATGGATTTCCTAAGTTTCTTCAAGCCATATCGCTTCCATACAAAATGCTATGTTTTAAATTAACAAATTTTTTAAATTTTATAGGTTATTAGCATACCAGAAGATGGGATAAACAAATTTTGGTTCTAGTTCCACAGAATTGTTTAAATCCAGACTCTCTGGATTTCAGTTTAAAGGCCTTATTCACCAGGGATAGTGAGCAGAAGAATAAATAAAACCAGAAAAAGGAGAAGTCAAGGTAAAGATGAAAATAGACAAAAGACAGAGTTAAAGGACAGAATTAAGGAAAAAGCAGATAAAATGGTAACGTAAAAGAAGAATTTACAGTGACAACAAAGGCAATAAAAGGGCATACAAATAAATACAGGTTAAAGTTAAAAGACAAATCAGAAGACAAGTCAATGGAGAATGACAGAGCCAGATGTCAAGACCACTGAAAATTTTCCTCTTCTCAACCATATTGGCCACCTCTAGCATAATTTTAATTTGATGAAAGCTACCAAATTTAATATTAATGTTAGGGATAGTTTAGCTTCAGTTAAGAAGTTATTAGAAAATTTAATTTTGCAGGAAGTTGGTCAAAGATATTTTAAAGTTAGCTCAGGAGTTAATTTTAAAGTTATTATTATAGTAGGTTTGTCAGAGATATTTTTGGCTTCGGCCTTACATAATCACAATTTTCAAAATTTAATTTACACTATAGCAAATGCAGTCTATCACCCTAGATTAGGGAAACCACCTAAGTTGCAGTTAAATACTGCATGTATTTTCATTATCAAGGGTTTGACTTTTCTTAGACTCTGAGTTGCAAAGATTATTGTATTGGAGCATTGTAACTGTTTTTGAGCTGGACATCAATAATATAAGCACGTTCACAGGATCCTTCAGCTATGTTAATGGTGATGTTATCCCCTTTATGTTAATGTTTTCCCTTTGTTTTTACATATTTTACATCAATTTATCTGATAGAAAAGCATAAATTTTTTATTAAGATATGTTGCATGAACACCTTAACTATGTCTGTTATTGTTATCTTAATGCTTTCCTTTGAAAGTATAACTAAATAATTCTTAAATTCTCTTTAGTATTACTAGACTATTATCTTGAGGTTTTCTTTGTGATGTATAGCTGAAGTATTCTTGAATGCTCTTTAGTTTTACCAAACTATTATCTTAAGGCTTTCTATGAAGTTTAGTTAAATAATTCTTAACTGCTCTTTAATTTCACTGAACTGTTATCTTGAATGTTTTTGTCTAAAGACCTGAATAAATAATTCAGATACTGTATTCTCTACTTTTATGTTGAAGTATAGTTAAAGGATTCTCAATTTCTCTTTATCTTTATTGAGCTCATAGTTTTCTGCGATCTCATATTCATCTTGCCACAGAGATCCATTTTACATAGTTAGCTTGCCCTGTGAAAATGCTTGAAAATTTGATGTACAACTCAACCCTTTTATGACTCCATAGCCCAATGGATTAAGCTTACCACACTCTATCTATCCAACCAAACAATCAAACAAACAACCCTAATATTTATAACTAGCCTTAAATTAGTTAAAACGGTTAATGATAAATATAGAGAGAGCCCTCTCTTAGCCCAGGAAGGCTAGGTCCTAGACTCAAAAGTGGTTTGATGTTGTTCTCTGCTACTTTTTCTTGCCAGTCTTACACATTAAATGGAGCTAACATAATGGCAACCATATTGCGGAATTATTTAGAAAACCTAATATTATCAAAACCCAGATAAAAACCTAGTGAAAATATTGTGTGAATTGATTATTTTTTCACAGATTGGTTTGTTTTTCAACTATTATAAAAATTTAAACCTCTTTGCGCCTTGGGCCTAAGTTTTGGCTTTTTGAAGAATTTGTACCAGATCCCATCCTAACCCAAACCCTCCTGCAATAGTTGACAATCTAGAGCAAATCCTAAGGAAAACTCCTAGATCTGAGAGTTCAACTATTAGCAAGCCTATTCACAAGGCAAGTTGCCTACTTGAAAACCTTAATAACTTGTAGGATATCCAATTTGACTCACACATTGAATAGAGCTTGTTCAGGACTAAATCCTAGAATTGGATAACCCAGACAATTTTTGACCCATCCATCTGTTATAGCATCATTTCTCACCTTGATATGATTCATGATTGCTTTATGGCTTTTTGGGCACCCATTCCTACAGACTTGGACAAATTCACTTAAAAACAGTGTAAAAATCCCCATACGCGACTATGCCCGTACTTTTCCGCGTGTATACGCGGGTCAAACTGCACTTTTCCGCGTATGCCATTAAAATGATTAAAAAATACATAAAAAATCCCTAATTTCGCACTGGGTTGATGGTTACTCAGGTAGTTCAACCACCCCAGCCCGTGGCCAACTGTTTCCAATTGTTGAAACTACTTGGAGGGACTATAAAAAGCCCTCATGTGTATGGCCTAAGGGAGAGAGAGAATTATTGATATTATACTCTGTTCGTATTCCCTATCCAAGTCTGATTCCCCGTGCCTCCTGCACTTTCCCAGTTCATTATAGGAAACCCTTGTTTCCTTAAGATGCACATCCCTTTATATGTCATCTCGTATGCACCAGTTTGGAAGGAGTCTTAGCGAGGCAAGGGCTAGACGGATCTAGACGACGGTCTGCTCGAAGGCCGTGGAAGGATCAGGTGATCTCTCCACTCGTTACTTTTGTACATGCTATTTATAATACAGAAGCACCATGTTGTTCCCGAAATAAACGTGTTAGTGTATGCTTATATGTATGTGGAAATTGTTATTTAAGCATTCATTATGATTTATTTAATGTTTTATATGAATCTCACTAACATTTAGAGTATATATATGCTGTACAACCAGTCCTTTGTGCTTGTTTCTTCTTGTCTTTCAGGTTAAGAAGGAAGGACGGTTGCTGGGGGTTTGAACCCTGCGGGATCTTCTTCAACCGTAGGACCAACGAGTAACTTTCTCATTCTACTCTATTTAGTTTTTCTGAACGTGCATGGTTGTGTGAGTCTCTGTTAAGTAGCATGCCCCTGCTCTGTGGAGGTTGTAACCCAACGAACCTCTAGGGTGAAATTCCCCGAAGCAGAACTGGCGACTCCGCTGGGGATCACATTCTTGTGATTCTCCTGTTGGGTGGCTTCAGCTGTTTGGTAGGATCCCAGTAGTTTTAACTTTCATTTGCAGTCCAGCTTACTTTCTTGCAGTCAGTCTGAAGTCCTGGTGTCTTTTCCAGGCTTGTCCTTTTTGTTTTTTCATTATTTACCTTTGCATACGTGCTTTTTTCTGCACACAGTCTCGTATACACGCAAGTTTGTCTAAAGTAACCTGCGTATACGCGAGTTTCCCTTAGCACAGACGCGTATGCACGCTGGTTGCATAATTGTGAAGTAGCGTATACCTAGGCAGATTTTGAATTTTTGAGTTTCCTGACTTTTTGGTCCTTTCTGGCTGTGGAGACTATTTCTACAGTGTCTCTGTACTCACTGGAGTGTGAAGGAAGTGGTTTCATGTCTGTTCTCTCTTTCGTTTGATTGAAAACTGGTCTTTTTGGAAAAGTGTTGTTTCTGGTGCTGACACTTCTGGATTGAGTTCCAAGATCACTTTCTGAGCATTCTTGGCTGTTCTGCTTTACCAGAACAGAGAGCTTTTGCTCACTTACTTGCTCCTATCTTTGTGTTGTGCTTCACATTGCGATTTTTTCTTCGTTTTTGATTGGTTTTCTTGAGTTCCATAGGTTAGGTTTTGTTGCAACTTTTGAAGAACTTTTCTTGCCTCTTTGGAGTCTTTGTTTGTGACAAGTTTGCACTATTTGTCTAGACTGAGTGGCTGAATTTTCTGGTCTTCTTTTGCTCTTATTGATCTTGCTACGAGTTAGCCTTATAAGGTTTGGGAGCATTATTGAAGTTTGTGCTTGGAATTCGGTCTTGTTTGGTTTGGATTTTGATAGTTGTGCTTGGTCTTTTCGAGCTCTTCCTTTATAAAACAAAAAAGCTCAAAAAACATTTGCTTTGCTTTTTGTTTTTGCATTTCAAAGGCTTAAAAACATTTTCACTTGTTATTTTCTTTTGTTGTTGCATTTTCATTTTCGTTTGCCATAACTTTTGAAGCTTGTGAGGTTTCTTGCTTTTAGTTTTTGGCTTGATTTTGAGGAGGAGTTGTCATTTGATTTCTTCTTCTTGTTTTTAAGTGTTCTTGGTGTCCTCATTTTAAGAGTTCTTGATTTCGAGAGCTAGCTTTCTGGGCAACCAAAGAAGAGTTAAAACTGAAGGAATTTTTGGGAATTTCACTCTGCTTTAAGAGATTTGCATCTTAGGATTTACATGCTTGTAGTGATTTGCATTAGGTGCATTGAATCATTTAGTCAATTTCTTAGTTTTTGTGAGTGTGAGTTTGCTTTTTGAAAAGAAAAATACAAATTTTTAGTCTCGTAGAACCTGTATAGAGATTACTTTTCATCGAAAGACAAAGAACTGCATGTGCATGTAGTTAAGTTTTTATTAATTTCTTTTGCGTCAAAACACCATTGGTTTCATCTCCATATCCTTGTGACTTAATATAACAGCCCTTAAAATAAGTGATTTAATCTAAAATCAACTAGCAAGTTTTCTAAGTGTCAATCACCAACTAGCTAGGTTGTAGGGCCTTGGAATAGGTGAGTGGAGAGTTAACTCTCCAAGGCCGCTCAAACAAACATAGAAGTTGATTAATTGAGTGAAATCCAACTCCGTGAGGTGGACTGGGAAAGCTCTCATCCGAGAGTCAAGCGCGAGGGGAAGTGAAGGCTGAGAAGAGGGATACCCCCTCTCCGATTGGCTGAATCTGACCTCAAGACCGTTCCGCCCAGCTTCTGATATGGATTGGTGCCCATAGTTTCCACTCCTAGGTTCCACACAGGTGACTGCGGGGGGGAATACCTGTGGTACCTGAGGCAGACGTCGCATCACTTTCAGCAGTACTTCTGGGGGGAGCCCTTGTGAAGCTTGGGTGCTTGAGCTGGCAAAGGCTGTCGTTTGGAGGTCGGCGTAACTGTTTCTGATACCTTCGCTAGTTGTTCTGGGCCCTAATCATCCCAGACTGCTTTCGGGAGGTCCTATATTTCGCTTTCCTGTATTTTGGTGTCTGGTCCTCATCACCCGGAGCAGAAATACTTGGAGGCTGTTTGCTTGACTGTATCTTAGGGATTTTTATTATAGTGAGTGCTCTTTGCTCCTAGCTTGCCTAGCTTTTCACTTTTTTGAGTCTAATTTATAAAATTTATAAAAGTGGCTGATCAAGCGCCTCGTCGTTCGAGGAGAATCCGGGGGTTATCTCCCGAGAGTACAGAGCCTTCTTCGAGAAGGCATAGGAGTGATTTAGCAGGTGGTTACCACCCTGTGGCGTCTGACGCAGTGGATAGAGATCCTCCACAGAGGTCTGAAGGTTTCATAGCTGATTCTGGTGTCGGTCCCGAGAGGAGCGTTCCACTCACCTCGCGAGTTTTGTTTCCTCAGGAAGAATATTTTCAAATCGAGGACATACCTGAGCCTCCTGCTACAGGTCCATCTCCTCTTCCTTCTGATTATCCGTTCGTTGTTCAATACATCGGACCGGAGTCTGAGAGACCGCCAGATCTTCCGTATCATTCTTATCTTTCGATGGCCACGACTGGGAACGCAACTTCTGCTGTGAGTGCTGCAGGCATTCAGACTCCTGCTTCTGTTGAAGCAGGGGGCACTATTGCTTCATCTTCGATTGCTTCTAGTGCTACTGTGTTTGGCTCTGGGTTCACCCAAGCACATGCTTCTCATTCTGGTCCCTTCTGTTCAGGGATGCCCTCTAGTGGGAATCCCTCTTTTTCCTTTTCCGCTGCTTCAGCTGGATCTACGCCCATGTCTAACATGGCTAGTGGATCAGCTTCGTTTCAAGGTTTCCCCTTTGGGACTGGACACATTCCTAGTTCCAATCCTTCTTTAGGGTCGTTTCCGTTTACGTCCCAGACCCAGAGTTTCAACCCTTGGTCTGGGGGGAAAATTTCGACTACTTTTACGGGATGGAATCCTGTGTTTACTACAGCGGGGGCAGGGAATCAGTTTTACGCAGGTCATCAAGGGAATGCTTCTTTCCCTTCATCGAGTGCTTATCAGACCTTTTCTCCTCTGTCTAATGCTTGGAACCCCTACCAGGGGCTCTCCTCTTCATTTAACACTTCAGCGGGGGGAACTGGTCTGGGCTTTGGTAACTCAGCGTGGGGAGGAGGTTCTTCTCCGTTTTCTACGAGTCCTTTCTGGCAGCCTGGTGCCTCATCAAATCCAGGCTATTCTTTTCAGAATGTTGGGAATCCATCCCACCAAGGATGGAATCCTCAGGCTCCGCCTCGCTTACCGTTTCTGGCAATGTTAAACTTGCCAGATTTTTCGAAGTTGACTAATGACCCGATTCGTTATAGTCCGGGGTGGCCTCCGGTCCCGACCAAACTTCCTTCAGACATTCCAAAGTTTGAAGGTAAGAATGGAGAGGATCCGGCTGACCACATCACCACTTTCCACTTATGGTGTTCTTCGAACTCCCTGATCGATGATTCGATTAGGTTGAGATTATTTCAATGCACCCTAACTGGAAATGCTGCCAAATGGTATATCGAGCTCACTGGGGGCAGTTTCGCTACATTTGGGGAACTGGCTGTCACATTTCTAAACCATTTTTAGTTGCCTGTCAGATATGAGGCTGGGACCGAACTCCTGGCTAATTTTAAGCAGGATGAGGCAACTCACATTTCTGATCACATTCAGGAATGGAGGAGAAGGACGAGGCTTATCAAAGCTCATATTCCAGGTGAATTCCTTCTCGAGTGGTTTTTGAAATCTCTGCAGTCAGACATTTCAAAGGATGTATCCCTATCTGGGGTATTTTCTGAGGAGCAGGCCATTTTTAGGGCCCAGCAGTTAGAACTGATCTATTCTCAGTCTGGGGTACTTTATAAGTATTTACCCAATGCTCCTCACTCCAAATTAGATTTATCGAAAACTAAAACTGGTCCGCATGGTGATGGGCTTGTCGGATCGGTCAATAGTGGTGCAGCCAGCCTGCTTTCTCAACTGCAATAGTTGTCTTTACAAGCTGCTCCTTCTGGTCAGGCTGTGCCTGCTGATTCATCACCTTCCCAGTATTTTTCCATTAATGTTGTCCAAGCTTCTGATCCCAAAGGAAATCAACAATCCGATGGGAAGAAGAAGGGACGAAATAACAAGCAGAAGGGAAAGAACGGGAAGGGTAATGCGAATAAAACCAACGAGCATGTTGGTGAGGGTCAAAAGGAGAAAAAAAAAGTGAAGTTTCCATGCAAGCTTTGTGCTGGAGACCATCTCACACACCTTTGCCCTAAAATTCAGGATGCTCAGCGCTTGTTAGCCCAGAAGGGTTCTTCTAGTTCCCAGGCTGTGTTAACAAACCCTTTTCCCCAAGGGCAGCAATTAGTTGTTGGCACGAACTAAAATCCTGGGGCTTCCTCTGGAGGTACCCAGGAAGGGGAAATTCCATCGAACATCTTTATGATGAGTGCTCACGTGGATGTCGCTACGAGATCCCGTGATTATGGCGGAGAGGAATCTTCGAAAGCTAAGGAAGTTCCTGATGCTACTGAGCCGCTTCACATAACGAAGCCTACTGTTGAGTCTATGCCTTGGATGCCCAAGGCATCTTCTAAGCGATCAACAATTAATCCGAATGCGAGGGCTGCCGAGAACTACTCGATTGTAGAAGATCTGGTGCAGAGTCCTTGTGCTATGTCAGCTTTAGAGGTACTCCAGACTTGTCCGGCTCAGCGCAGTGCTTTGCTCACTGCCATTGGGGCTATTGATCCGAAAAATTCTCTTCTGATTAGATTTGATATGACTAATTTTAAGAAGAGACTTCCTCATCACATGGCTTTCCATATTAAATCATCGTATCGGAAGTGCAATATCTTTCGGACAGTTGTTGATGAGGGTGCTTCTACATGCGTGATGTCTCTCACATGCTGGAAGACACTTGGATCTCCAAAAGCTGTTCCATCTAGCACTGTTCTTACTGCGTTCGATGGTCATTCTCATAGACCCCATGGTATTGTCCCAGCTTTGCCCATCTATGTTGGGGGCAAAACTGTCAACATAGAAGTTGAGGTAGTGGATGCAGCCTTGGATTACAACCTTCTGTTGGGGAGGAATTAGATTTATGAGATGGATGCCATTGCATCCTCACTATTTTGAATTGTATGTTTCCCCCACGAAGGGAGGATCGTTACAGTGGATCAACTGGACTGTCCTCCTATAGACCTGGATGCGCCTTATGACTCATCTGTTCCAAAGTTGGATAATACTAAGGCGCCTGTTGAGAATCTAGGAGTTGGAATGTATTCTTCCTTGATGGGTACTTTCGATCTTCCTCCTCCTAAGGTTCATATTAATGCTATTTCATCCTCCAAGGCTCCTCTTCGAAGATAGTTCTTTCGAACTCATTATTTTTCAGACCCTTGGACCTTACCTTCTCCTACTGCCACATTAGCAGAAGGTCAAGTGGGTGGAATGGCATTCCTGATTTCTGCAGCTGAGATTGCATATCAATCTATTGTTGACACTGCAGAATCTGTCTCAGCTCCTCTTTCACCGGAAGAGTTGGATGGCGATGTGGCTCCGGCTTGGACGCTTAGTTCTTCTTCGGCCCAGGATTGTCTTGATACCACTCTTCCATCTGAAGAGGCAATCCTGGAAGCCATGACTGGTATAGATAGACCGTGGGATGATTTGCATCATCGGTCTTACTTCCTACCTGACTTGACCGAAGTTGAAACTAGTTTTCCAAGTCCTCAGTCTCCTGGACCTATTCACCCAGTCTTGAACCCTTTGGCACCAACACAGGTATATGCTGAAGGGAACATGGCTGTGATCTCTCCTACTATCCCGGTGAACATTTCCAGGGATCCCAATATTATCGAGAATGTCTTCATTGGAGCTGAATGTTCCCGTGAGGAGATTCAAATTTACACCGAGCTCTTCAAAGAGTATAGGGATGTATTTTCTTGGTCTTATGAGGAAATGCCTGGCATAGACCCATATATTGTCCAGCATGAGATCAAGACGTATGAAAACACTAAGCCGGTCAGGCAAAAACTTCATCCGGTTAATCCTAGGAAGGCAGCAGCTATCAAAGCTGAAGTTGAAAAGCTGCTTAAGGCGGGATTCATTTTCCCAGTTCCTCTGACTGAATGGGTTTCAAATCCCGTTCCTGTAGATAAAAAGCAAGGAACGATTCGAGTGTACATCGATTTCAGAGACCTAAATAAGGCATGTCCTAAAGACAATTACCCCACACCATTTATTGATCAGATTATTAATGAGTGTGCCGGTAACGAGATATTCTCCTTCATGGACGGTTTTTCTGGATATAATCAAATCACTATCCGTCCTGAAGATCAACATAAGACTGCTTTTATTTGTCCCTGGGGTACGTTTGCATATAAGAAAATGCCTTTTGGTCTTAAAAATGCTGGAGCTACCTTTCAGCGGGCCATGTCTTACGCCTTCCACGACATCAAAAAGATTATCGAGGCATACTTAGATGATTTAGCTACTCATTCTCGAAAGAGGATGGATCATGCAGGTCACCTCCGGCAAATATTTGAAAGATGTCGTTTTTATAAAATTCGATTGAATCCGAACAAGTGCGTTTTTGCGGTTACATCCGGTCGGCTATTGGGATTCATTGTGTCGAGGGAAGGGATAAGGGTAGATCCTTTCAAGGTTGAGGCAATACTTCGGTTGCCTCCCCCATCTTCAATCCATCAGCTTCAAAGTCTCCAAGTAAAGTCTAATTTTCTTCGGAGGTTTATCGTCAATTATGCTGAGATTACAAAGGGATATATGAGACTGTTGAAGAAAGGAGTTCCTTTTCTTTGGGACGACTACGCTCAACGCTCGTTCGATGCTTTGAAAAAGGAATTGACCTCTGCTCCTTTACTGAGTCCACCTGATTATGGCAGAGATTTTCTTTTGTATCTGGCAACAGCAGAATCTACCATCGGTATGGTTCTGGTTCAGGAGGATGATGCTCTTGCTGAGCATGTTATTTACTACCTTAGTCGAGGACTGGTGGGACCTGAACTTCGATACACCCCGATAGAAAACTTAGGCTTAGCAGCAGTTCATGCTATGCTGTGACTCTGGCATTACATTATTCTTCGCAAAACTTATGTCTTGGCAACTGCCAATCCATTTCAGTTTGTCCTCAGCAGGCGAGTGATTGGGGGCAAATATAATATATGAATTGTGATTTTACAGGAATTTGATCTCGAGTTCATGTTTGCCAAATCCAAGAAGTCATTAGTTTTTGCGGAATTGATCTCCGAGTTGCCCTGTGGAGAAGAGATGATCTATGATGAGTCCTTTCCAGACGAACACTTGTTTCTTATCTCTTCACAGGATCCTTGGTACGGGGATATCATTGTATATCTCCAGACTGCAAAGTTTCCCTCAACTTTTTCGAAATATGAGCGTCGTAAGCTGCGTCACTTGGCCAAGAATTATTTGATTATTGGTGATGCTTTATACCGTCGAGGGGTTGATTCAATCCTAAGATGCTGCTTAACTTTCGAAGAAGCTGAGGCTGTGCTCAATGATTCTCACAGTGGAGCTTGTGGGGGTCATTTATCTGGGCTTGCTACAGCTCAAAAGATTTTGCGTGCTGGATACTTTTGGCCCTCAATTTTCAAAGATTGTATTGAATCGGTCAAAAAGTGTCATTCGTGTCAGGTTTATACTCGGAAAATGCATGCTCATCTAGCTCCGCTTTTTCCAGTCGTTACTGTCGGACCCTTTACAAAGTGGGGTACTTATTTTACTACTTGTAACCCGCCTTCGGCGAAAGGTCACAAGTACATTATTGTAGCAGTAGACTACTTTACGAAGTGGGTCGAGGCTATGCCTACTTTTGGGAACGATGGTGAGACTGCAGCTTTGTTCCTTTTCAACCAAGTTATCGCTCGTTTTGGTATACCTAGAGAGATTGTCACTGACCATGGCAATCATTTTCAGAATAGTATGATGGCTGAGTTGGCTCTCAAATTGGGTTTTCGGCAGGAGCATTCATCCCCATATTATCCTCAGGCCAATGGGCAAGTGGAAGTCGTGAATAAATCCTTGAAGACAATTCTTCAAAGGACAATTGATAAACATAGATCCAACTGGCATATTATGTTATATCCTACACTTTGCGCATACAGGACGTCAGTTAAAACTGCAACTGGCTTTACTCCGTTTCAGTTAGTCCACAGGGTGGAATCCGTATTTCCCATTGAATGCGAGATTCCTTCCCTTAAATTAGCTGTTGAGCTTCTTCCTGACACTTCCAGTCTGGCAGAGCGGCTTCTTCATCTGGAACATCTCGATGAGCAGCGTCGGGATGCTGCCACGATGAATGAAGCGCATAAAAACCGAGTCAAAGTTCAGTACGATAAGGCGGTTAAGCCTAGGGTCTTTTTCGAAGGTGACCTTGTTTTGGTCTATGCCCAAGAAAAAGATGCCTTGGGGGCAGGAAAGTTTAAGTCGATGTGGTATGGCCCCTATATCGTTAAAAGAGTCCTTAAGAAAGGAGCGTATACCTTGGTTGACTTCGAAGGGAACGAGTTGCCGGAGCCCCGAAATGGGCTCTATTTGAAGAAGTATTATGCCTAGGCTTTGGCCTGGAATCTTGCTTTTGTATATAGTAGTTTTTTCTTTGTACATATCTGATTGATTTTCGATCTTTGATGAGTTGGTGATGTTTTTGATCTGCTTTGGCAGGTTGTGTTGGATGTCATGAGTCATTTTGGTTTCGCCAATGGTGCTAGTAGACACACCCAGAACTTAGCTTCCGCAGCTTGGGTGCTTCATTATCCTTCCGGTCAACTGTTAGTATCAAGAGGGGTCTGCATTGGTCCTGCTTCCAATAATATAGCAGAATACACTGCAGTTGTTTATCTACTCTCGGAGGAAATATCTTTGGGTGTTGATTCATTGGTAGTTTTCTTGGACTCTCAGCTGGTGGTGTCGCAGTTGAACAATACTTATCGGGTACGAGATCCATTTTTATTACGATTGTTCTTGAGGGTACGTTTGTTACAAAGGTCATTTCAATTTTTAACTTTCATTCATATTCCTCGAGCTGACAATTGGTTTGCTGACTCATTAGCTAATCAAGCATTGGATTGGCATATTAATCATTCAATACAATAAATTTTTAATCATCAAAAACATAATACATTTGATACATTTATCACATCACATAAAATATCGCTGTATATATATCATCAGAGTGTTTCAAAAAACTTTACAAAATTTGGATCCATAATGTCGTACAAAACTTGGGCTTATGCCCCATCATGTTCAGTCTAAAAAAAGAATATACAGTCATCTAATACATCATATCAATCTACTCCTAAGGTCCCTACCCAAGAGCCGCGTTCCTATAGAACGTGACTGCAGTGGCAACACGGCGGAATAATCTAACCCAGTATCGGGGTACTCCAACCACCCGTCTCTGGATGGCTTCAGGCAAGTCCTCCATGGTAGCCATAGGGATTTGGCGGGTTAATCACTCCAAGTTTCTCTGCACGGCCTGGAGTGTCCTATCAGAATCCACTGTCTCTGCCTCGCCCCTGCGGCGCTTGTGGCGCGGGAGCCCCTCAGGTCGAATTGGTCCAACATCTGAAACATGATCATTTTTAATCGTCAGTCATTATGAATCCAATAAAAAACATGTTTTTTTTTCATTTTTTCATACATATTTGAAAAAATCCAAAAAAATTATGTAAGTCAAATTTTTTTTGCAAACTTACCGACTGCACCCCATGCCGTGCCTGGTGCAAGAACTAGATCTAGATCTCCACGAAAGTCCATCCCGGCATAGGGATAGTCGTCCACTGCGATGATTTGTTCTCCCCACCAAAGGAAGAACTCATTGTCGCATGTGGTCCGGGGTACTTCACTGCCCCCTAGTCTCTTCATCATGTCTACCCAACGGGAAATTCTTGGGTCCCGCGGGCTACTGATGGTAGAGACAATTCTGGGTCTCAAAGCTGGTATCTTCTCAAAGAATAATGTTGTCAAAATGGTACCATAGCCAAAGTGTTTAGTCTTTACTTGGCGAATTGAAGTCAGTTGTTGTTTCATATTCAGTAACAGGGCTGTGCACCAATCGTACACATGAGTCAAACACTCTACAACTATGCTCATTTGCGTCCTGGACGCCTGATGTAGTGAGGCAGATCCTGCCACTCTGCTGATGGTGAAAAGGAGGATTTTCATGTGCAAATCCCTCACATCTTTAATTGCAATCTGAGTTCCAACCTTTTTGGAACCCTCTACGCAATATACGTGGACATAATCTTCCACGGTTAACCCTCCCAGGGGCTTTCCATGCAAGTCTACTAGTTCTCCCCTTCTGGAGAGTCCACTGATGAAATATATATCCTCCACTTCAATGCGTAGTGGCATCTGATCAATTATGAAGTAATCCTGATCTGGTTCCCAGTAATTTACAAGCATTTCAAGCAACCGCACATTGCTTTTCATATTGGGCATTTTAAAGAATTTCAACAATCCGCAATTCCGGAGGATATTTTGCGATGCGAAATCTTGCATGACCTCTTGGTCTATTGCGCTATGCTCACGTTCCCTCCATGAGATTGTCATCCTGAGAAATTTCATCAAATTTTGCATTAGCCACGCTTTTTTTCATTCGGACCTGTGCATACGCGACTTTTTCTGCGCACGGTCGCGTGTATACGCGAGTTTCCTTCATTGAATCCACGTATGCGCAAGTCCGCATATTTTAGCAAGGGTTTTAAAGCTAAAAATCACTTAATTTTAATTTCCAAACAGACAAAATAAATAAACATGATGATTAAGGAGCCTACCTGAAGTTTCGCTGAGTTCCGACGGTCGGTTGTTCTTGATTTGACGAAAGAAGTTTTTAGCTCCAGAGCACTTTTTCCAAATCAGCTATGCAATAATGAACCAAATGAGAGGTAATTTGTCTATTTATGGCTAAAAAATTGAAAATTTTCACAAAATTTCCTTATGCCTATTTTTTCGATCTATCTTAAGCTGCATAACTCGATTGCTTGGAAGTGCCCAGTTTGGTATGTTTTCAGGTACATTTTGGCGATTTTGAGATTTTTCCCGGTTTTTGATCCATGATTTCCGACTCTTCACGGCAGGTATATGATCTTCACTGGCATATAGGTTAGGGAAATCACTTTCCGTTGCATCTTGCATTCTAGCCTCCATACTGATCACTTGCCCTAGGGTCGATCCCATCAGGTCATGAGTATTACACCCATTTCACTCGCCGATTATTTAATCATGACTTGATGGTAGAGCCTTCCTTTACATGGGCTTCTTAGTTAGTTCCTCGCTATCACTTGTTGCCCATGCTGCGTTTTATGTAGGCTCGGGAGTCCTCTTTAGTCCCGCCATGTCTTATGTGTTGAAGCTTCATTCTTCTTCTTCATCACTTATCATTTTTTCTGGCTTTTACCCTAGAGGCTCCCCGGTGTCGTTAAGTTGTATTACTGCATTGCATATTGGCTACTTGTTTATCCTGGCCTTTAGCCGGCTTCATTTGGACTCGATGTTTAAGCCAAATTTTGACCTTGAATTTCTGTACAAGTTAACCATTGCATGCACTTAGCTATCACGACTTGACACCTTTTTACCCATGGATGGAACGTTCCTCTGAGTATCACTTGCCAGTTTTCGCCACCTTGCATTGAGCATAGGATTTTTCCAATCCCAGGAACTAGTGCATCTGATTTCTTGATACTCGTTCTATCCATTGTACCATAGCATTCTTTTATTCTTTTTCAAGCTTATTATATGAAAAAGACAAAAAAATCAAATATAACAAAAAGAGAGGGAACGGGATGTATCTTCGTTGTTTTGATGGCAGTACAGAGTCAGTTTGTCACCCTTGGAACAAAGCACATATACTTATATATATTTCCTTCATTTGGGATGGTTCTAGTTTTGACCTAGGTTCAGCCTTTACCATGTTTCACTTGTCAGTTCTCCCCCGGTTGGTTATCTCTTCCAATTATATGGAGATTTTGTTTTTCCTCCTGCATAACAGACTTATACAGTGTCACCTTTTACTGCCATGGTCATCATGATTCGTGCTTTTGTTCAAGGGAAGTCTAACCAGAGTCGGCCATTCTGCGGTGTCTCTTGACTCATTATTCAGTCGGCCTTCCCGGTCTTGTCAGTATCATGTTCTATCACATCAGATTTTTTTGGTCTTCTGCTCGTGCTGGTTTGAGAAGGTCCCCATTGACTTCTTGCCGGCGGGTTTGTCTCTTATCGACTACGACACATTGCTCTGAGAGAAAACCTAGAGCCGCACCTTGGGCCTATTTCCATTATTGATAGGTGACCTCGTGCTCAGCATTTTATCATCATCATGGGTCTTTGACTGAGTGGTTTCCCCTGTGTTCGACGTCAGCACACATTATCACACTTGGGATTCGTGCAGTACCTTGATTTCCATTTGACCCCATCGGTGGATTTCTCGCCTCTGTGTCAGCTTTCATTATTGGTTGGTTCAGAGGGTTTCTTCCGTGCGCTAGCTTCATCTTGTGCATGTCGGAAACGTACTTCGGTTTTGGTTCCGTCACTCTACTTCGTCTGATTCCTTCCAAATCTTGGCTTGCGGGTTACACTCGCGCTGGACTGATGTGGGATGCCTTAATGCCTTCCTTCCAGCAGATCTTTTCCCATCGACTCCAACTCATTGCTCTGGGAATAAGGTCTAGAGTATTTTTGTCAGTACCTTAGGGTTTGCAGTCATCAGTGGCAGACTCTTCGCTATCGACAGTGGGGATTCATCATTTCCTCCTGATTGGTAGATTCTTTCAAGTGTTAAACTTCAACTCATTCATTCGCACTTGTTAGATTGTACTGGGGCACCTTGACACTCATTTTCATTATCGGTGGGTTGTCTCGTGTTGGTTAACGGTATACATCATTGACCGGTAATCCAACGATTTCTCACATGGTCGACTTCAGCTCATTTATTCCCATTGTGTAGAATTGTGCCATAGTGATCGGTGAAGACCTCGGGTTGCATTAGCATTTCTCGGTTCACTTTTGACAGTCCATTCAGTTTCTGCCAGTGATGTCGTTCACCCTTATATGTTGCAGTGTCAGTACAGCAGCATCCTATATGTTGGCTCCCGAGTTGCGTGATTGTACCGTTTATTCCACCTCTTATGATTTGGTACTTGGAGATTCAGTTACTTATATGATCAGACATCCAGTTGCAGCATCATTGATCAGTTTTCTATATGTGATACTTGGACATTGATTCAGACTTATACTTTCAGGCCATGCTCAGATGATTCATTGTGTACTTTCAGTTCAGCTATACTTGTATACATGTTGGATCTATTCAGTACTTTCCATATGATGTATTTTTGATTGAGCATGGGTATGCCCGCCTCAGCATGAGTTGACTCTCTGTTTTCTTTCATTGGTTTTTGGCAGGCTGAAATCTGGTGAAGTCCTCTCTTGTCCTTGCGAAGTTCTTTCTATGTGCATAATACATTTCGACCATCATGTACCCCTTCTGACCTCATATATTAGGGGGCATCTGTTATAGCATCATTTCTCACCTTGACATGATTCATGATTGCTTTATGGCTTTATGGGCACCCATTCCTACAGACTTGGACAAATTCACTTAAAAACAGTGTAAAAATCCCCATACGCGACTATGCCCGTACTTTTCCGCGTGTATACGCGGGTCAAACTGCACTTTTCCGCGTATGCCATTAAAATGATTAAAAAATATATAAAAAATCCCTAATTTCGCGCTGGGTTGATGGTTACTCAGGTAGTTCAACCACCCCAGCCCGTGGCCAACTGTTTCCAATTGTTGAAACTACTTGGAGGGACTATAAAAAGCCCTCATGTGTATGGCCTAAGGGAGAGAGAGAATTTATTGATATTATACTCTGTTGGTATTCCCTATCCAAGTCTGATTCCCCGTGCCTCCTGCACTTTCCTAGTTCATTATAGGAAACCCTTGTTTCCTTGAGATGCACATCCCTTTATATGTCATCTCGTATGCACCAGTTTGGAAGGAGTCTTAGCGAGGCAAGGGCTGGACGGATCCAGAGGACAGTCTGCGAAGGCCGTGGAAGGATCAGGTGATCTCTCCACTCGTTACTTTTGTACATGCTATTTATAATACAGAAGTACCATGCTGTTCCCGAAATAAACGTGTTAGTGTATGCTTATATGTATGTGGAAATTGTTATTTAAGCATTCATTATGATTTATTTAATGTTTTATATGAATCTCACTGACATTTAGAGTAGATATATGATGTACAACCAGTCCTTTGTGCTTGTTTCTTCTTGTCTTTCAGGTTAAGAAGGAAGGACGGTTGCTGGGGGTTTGAACCCCGCGGGATCTACTTCAACCGTAGGACCTACGGGTAACTTTCTCATCCTAATCTATTTAGTTTTTCTGAACGTGCATGGTTGTGTGAGTCCTTCTTAGATAGCATGCCCCTGCTCTGTGGAGGTTGTAACCCAACGAACCTCTAGGGTGATATTCCCCGAAACACCATCTTACAGCAGAGTCCTATTGTAGAAGCTTCCACCCCTACTCCTACCGACTTTTAACTTCTCCAACAGTTTGACTCCGTTCAAGGAAGGGTAACTAAGCTCACTTCAGCAATTGATGACGCGTACCTTTAATAGTATATAGAAATATCTGCACTTACTGAGTAGTAGTTGGTCCAAGTATATCTACAGCCCCTGTCATTTCCTTTAACCTTACTCAGCAGAGTCCCCAAACCCCTACTCATACACCCATTGTTCACCTTCCTTTATTCAACCCTCCACCTCCCTTTATTAACCCCCCACTTTTTAACCCCCCTTAGGTTCCCCAACCACCAACCATGGCAACCTGGTATGCCCCATTAGCCCTACCATTCCCTTTAGCTCCTCTACCATAGGACTATCAGTCAAAAATCCCCCTATTTAATGAAAGTAGTTCTACAACTACTCAACAACATATCGATAGAATGGATGATTATTTTTATCGCCAAGAGATTGATGATGAAACTATTAAGTTAAGAATGTTTGCTCAAAGCTTAGGTGGAGAAGCAAGAAAATGGTTTAAAGGCCTAACCCCTAATAATATACATGTTCTCCCTACATTTCACCAATTGTTCCTAAATAAATGGGAGTTCAAGAAAAATCCTCTCCAAATATTGTCATAAGACGAAAACATCAAGAGAAATGTTGGAGAGAGTGTCCAAGTTTATTGCACTAGGTTCAACATTGTATATAACGCCCTCGCTCCTCACATGAAACCCCCACAAGGTTTAGCCCTAATGAAATTTCCAGATGGTTTCGAACCAAAGATGGCTTATCAGCTGATAGAGAGAGACCCTGCTACATTAGAAGACATGCAGAGGCGTGTAGTAAGTGTTGAAGAAAATCTGATTGTAAAAAGGGCTAGATTGAAAAATGAAAAGAGAGTCACATATAGGGAAGATACTGTAGCCTCCACATCTAATACTAAGAATGATAACCTCATCAGAACCATGGAGAGGATGATGGAGAGAATCAGCCTAAATGAGAGAGCTTTCCCCATAGAAAACCAAGCATCTCCTTAGAATAGAAATCAGAACCAAAACAAAAACTTTATTAAAAACCCCCCTCAAATAAGACAGAGGGAACAGAGAGGACCTGACCAGTAAATTAGGCCTCATTTCCAAGAAAAATATGGTGATGAGGATTAGGGGGTGATCGAAGAGCCAAAAGAACATCAAATTAATCTAATGGGAGTTAATGATGAGGATATTGTTTTCCTCACTAAGGAAGAGCAAGGCATATTTTCCCCAACTCAAATTGAAGAGGAATGCAAAGAATCTGAGGATTATAAACAAGGATTTGAAAATGCTATCATGGAGGTGCATAGAAAATATGACCTCAGAAGTAAGAAATCCCAGGACATTCCCAAGAGAAAGAACTCTGAAAATTATGCTAGAAAGGCTCCTCAAACTGATCCTAAAAAGAAAGCATAAAGTTCAAATAAAATGGTTAAAAGTTTTGATAAAAAAGAAAAACATTCTAGAAAGGAGCACTAGTAAATCAATTTTCAGCCCTAGAAAAAATGATTCAGTTAATATCCCTAATGCAAATCAACAATCTGAAGTTGCTGCAAAAATAATGTCTGATAAAACTGATTCAAATCTGCCAAAAAACATACACCATTTAGTATTGAGAATGAAATTGCCAAGATAAATATTTCCATACCTCTCACTAACTTGGTAGGCCAAGATGTATATAGATCCCAAGTTTTGAAAGCACTAAACATAGGAGAAAATAATGATACTGTAAATTTGAATGATGAAAAACCTGAAATCTTGTTTGGGCCTGAAGTAGAATGTAAATTCCAGGAGGGAGGTGTGCCCCCATTTTATGTCAGTTTGAATATTCATGATAAAATCCTCCATAATGCCATGTTAGATTCAGGAACATCTCATAACCTCATGCCAAAGGTAATTATGGTGAAACTTGGCCTTGCGATAATTAGACCATACAATGACCTGTACTCTTTTGACTTCAATAGAGCTAAATATCTAGGCCTGATCAAAGATTTATGTGTTACTTTAGCATATATACTAGCCAAAAGTCTAGTAATGGATATAGTGGTGGCTGACATTCCCCCTAAATATGGCATGCTTCTATCACGCTCATGGGGAGACAAGCTTCAAGGCACCCTCCAAATGGATATGACCTATGCTACCATACCAGTCTTTAGTCAACCAAGAATATTGTATAGGGAAACTCGTATGAAATACATGGTGAGAATTCAAGAAAATTCTGATAACTCCCCCCTCTACTCTTTCCACTCAGACCTTGATTCATTTATCCTTTACAATGATGAAAAAATTCATTAACAAGTAGCATTTAATGAAAAAATGGTTGAAAAACAAGAAGAAACGGAAGAACAATAAGACCATATAGAAAATGAACAACACAAGTCTGAACCTGAACCTCTTTGGAGCATGAGTTTTGATGGTTCTTGTGGAAAAATTGGATTAGGAGAACGTGTTTGGGTACACAACACTAAGAACAACCACGCAAAGGGTCACCCTTACAATCTAAACTTTCAGTGTACAAATAAAATAGCAGAATATGAGGCACTCCTTCTAGGGTTACAATTAATGAAGAAATCAGAAGCTGAAAGGATCTTTTTCAATGGCGATTCTGAGCTAGTCATTAGGAAAATTAAGGGAGAATATTCAGCTAAGCATGCTAGATTGAGAGCATACAGGAATGCTGCCCTTGACCTCCTAAAAACATTCAAAGAATATGACCTTGCCTCTATTCCAAGAAATCAAAATATCCTTGCCAATGGACTATAATTTGCAGCCAGCACTTGTCAACTACATCATCCTAACAAACAGTACACAATACAAGTCAAACACAGACTAGTAGTCCTTGATAATATGTGATATTAGCAAGCTTCAAAGATGACCATCAGATTGAAGATTTCATACAATGAAGAATGTGTTTGATATTCCAAATTTGGACTGAGATCATGAAGAAGACTTATCTACTAAGGAAGAAACATGCAGAGAGGAACCCCCTCATAATGTTTATATAAATCTATTAGCAAAGAAGGACCCACATTGGACAGAAATGTGTGAAGATACAGAAAAAGAAGAATTTTACGTGCTACAATTCAGAGACTATACCCTGCCAAGAGGACTCGTCTCTTTAGAGGAAATTTTTGATTTCAATGATGTTTCTAGAAAGCCAAAAATGAAATCCACTGATGCAAATATAGAGGAGTGCAATCTAGGCAGTGAGCAAGAGCCCAAGATGGTAAAGTTATCAAAGACACTGCCAGCACCTATAAAGCAGAAATATATTTAGTTATTCAAAGAATTTATTGATGTGTTTTCTTGGAGTTATGAAGACTTGAAGGCCTATGATATTGATATCATCCAACACAAAATTCCTCTGAAAGAGATCTAGAAGCCCTTTAAATAGAAACTACGCAGAATAAATCTTGTCCAAATGCCACTCGATGAGAAAGAGATCAAGAAAATGTATGATGATGGGATAATAGTCCCACTCAGGTACTCAGAATGGGTTTCAAATCTTGTATATGTGAGGAAGAAGACAAGAAAGATTAGACTCTGCATTGACTTCAAAAATCTAAATAGAGCACCCCTAAAGGACAACTACCATTTACCAAAGATGGACCACATATTGCAAAGGGTAGTAGGCTCCAAAAGGATCTCTCTACTCGATGGCTTTTCAGGGTAGAATCAGGTGATGGTGCATCGAGATGATCAACACAAAAAAAACTTTCACTACACCTTGGGGCACCATTATGTATGTAAAACTTCCTTTTGGATTAAAGAATGCTTGAGCCACTTTTCAAAGAGAAATGGATATTTCTTTCTCAGAAGAAATAGGTTTCTTCATTGTGATATATCTTAACGTATCACAGTCTATTCAAAAACTTATGAAGAACATCTAGCTCATTTGAGAAAGGTCTTTGAGAAATGCAGAAAGTACGGTCCGTCTCTGAAACCTAAGAAATATTTATTTTCCATTCAAGAAGGAAATATTATAGGGCACATAATATGTGGAGAAGGGATCAATATTGAACCTAATAGGATTAAGGGAATATTGCAAATTAGTCACCCAAGAATTATCAAAGAGCTATAATCTTTCATTGGAAAGATAATTTTTTTAAGAAGGTTTATACCAAGCCTTGCAGAACTCCTGAGGAACATCACCAACATGCTCAAAAGAGAGTCAAGAGTCAAGTGGATCAAGAAAGCAAAGAAGTCTGTTGACCTAGTGAAGCAATCACTTACACAAGCACTGGTTCTGATCAGCCCTGACTTCACCAAAAATTTCTTTATATTTTCCTTTACATGAGAACACATAGTTGTTGTTGTATTGATGTAGAAAAATACAAAGGGAAAGGAGAAGCACATAGCATTCTTCAGCCAAGATTTAAGAGATGTACCTTTGAAATATAATATGATGGAAAAGTAGGCTTTTGCCTTAATCAAAGCACTAAATGATTTCAGAGTCTACATTTTGCATTCACACATCATTGCATTTGTGCCCCATATCGTGGTTAAAGAAATCTTAACATAATATCTTGTTGTAAAAAGAAGCAAGTGGATTGCTTTCATCATGGAATATGATTTAGAAATCAAACCCAACAAATTAATCAAAGGACAAGGGCTTGATAAACTAATGGTTGAAACAAAATTTCAAGCACTAGAAATCAATATGACTCACTCACTAGATGAAAAAAAGGAGCTGGCGACTTCACATATTGACAAAGCATTGCTAAATTCTCCTTCGTATGCAGATATACTATATATGCTCTTTAATTTAAATTATCCTCTTAGTTTGTCCAGAAAAAAAAGCCAAATTTTTGAAATTAAAAGCTGTAAATTTCTGCATTCTGGAAAAAGTTTATACTGGAAAAATTCTAGTGGTGTATTGCTTAAATGTTTGCCTAAAGAAAATAAAGATAGGATTATGCATGAATTTCATGAAGGGGATTGTGGAGACCACCTCTATTGGAAAACCATTGTTGGAATAGGGTCTCCTAAAAAGCTGCGAATTTTGTCTATCTTTGTATATTTTTGTAATATTTAGCCTAACGCAAGGGTTTTGGGGTGGGTCAAAGCCCACAATGCATTGTAATGCGTCAACGGTAGACAAAGAGTCCGCAAACCATGGTTTGCAGACCATTGGATGCGTAGGCTAAATCAATATAAATAGATGAACACTTTTGAGTCATAGGCAAGAAAGAATAGAGATTGATGATAATTGCAAATTCTTAGATATATTTGGGTTTCTAGGGTAAGGAATCTTGCTGGGTGTGTGCACAGAGATCCTCAATCCTGTTGTGTGCACAACCTAAGTTGGATAAAATTGGGGACTACTATATGATGACACTGTCAACAAAGTTGGTAAATTTCTTATAGAATATCAAGAATTATTCCCAACCAAGCTTTCAGAGCTCGAAGGGATCATAAGGGACCTAGGGGTCATGCGCATTAGGCTAAAACCATATGCACACCTTGTAAAGCAGCGACCTTATTGGCTGAACCCTAAGTATAAGTAGAAGGTTAAGGAAGAAATCAATAAAATTCTCGCCACTGGTATTATCGAGCCGGTCGAGTAGTTAGATTAGGTAAGTCCGATGGTGGTTCAGGAAAAGAAAATAAAGGGAGGAATATGAATCTATGTGGACCTATGCAAGCTAAATGATGCATGCGTACATGACCCCTTTCCAACACCATTCTCCGATGAGATCTTAGATAGTGTCAGAGGCCAAGAAGCGTACTCATTCACTGATGGATTCTCAGGATACCATCATATCAGAATCACACCAGAAGATCATAGCAAAACTACATTTGCCATTGAATGGGGATCCTTCCAGTATACAGTAATTCCGTTCAGACTCAAGAATGCCCCTGCTATCTTCTCGTGGGTAGTTGTCGTGGTGTTCAAGGAATTCATCCACAAATTTCTAGAAGTGTATTTTGATGATTGGACTATCTTTGTCTTAGTAAAGGCGCACGTTTAGAACCTACACATGATGTTGCATGCCTGCCAGAAACACCATATTTCCTTGAATACAAAAAATTGTATCTTCTGCATATACTTTGGAATGTTGCTCAGACATATAGTTTTCCGACAAGGGTTGATGGTTGACCCTGCGAAAGTGGTAGTTATCATCAGTCTGGCAGTGTCTGCGATTGAGAAAGAGCTGCATTCGATCCTTGGACATACAGGCTACTATAGAAAATTCATTTAGCGATATGCACTGATCATAGCACCTCTGGAAAAACTTCTTAAGAAGGATGTTTCATTATTTTGGGATGATGAGTGCTAGAAGAGCTTTGAGCTACTCAAGGAAAAGATGGTATCTATAACTATTCGTATTTTTCCCGATTGGGCAAAGCTATTTCATGTTCATGTTGATGCTTCGGGGATTGCCCTGGGAGCGGTCCTTACACAGCCTAGCGCCAGAGACATTGATCACCCAATCGCATTTGCTAGTCGAAAACTCTCGAATGCCGAGAAAAATTTGCACCATGGGGAGGGAATGACTGCCCATGGTCTATGAACTACAGAAGTATTGGCACTATCAGTTAGAAGGAAACTTTAAGATTTTTATAGATCATTCAACATTAAAGTACCTAGTGAATAAGCCTGTGTTGGGGGGGGGGGGGGGGAATCTGGAGATGGATGTTGCTATTTCAGGAATACGATTTTGAAATCATAGTCAGGCTAGGAAAGTTGAATGCTGGGCTGGATCACTTCTCCCAAATTGAGATGAGCGAGGAACCCACTAACTTGGAGGAAGGATTGCCTGATGCGCAAATATTCTCCATTAAGGTCATTGATGCGCACTTCGGTGATATCATTCAGTTCCTAACTACAAGCATGGCACCTCCAGAATATTTGGTACAACAAAAGAAGGAGTTGGTTACCGAGGTGGCGGATTTTACCATTTTCGCCGGTCATTTATATAAACTAGGTGCTTATGAAGTGATGCGTAGATAATTTCTGGAGCATCAAAGGGACGCTATCTTGGCATAAGCTCATGAAGGCATAGCAGGAGGTCACTATGTAGGCAAGGCAATGGCACAAAATATCTTGCGGGCTAGGCTATGGTGGCCTACCGTACATAGTGACTCCCACGACTATTGTAAAGCCTTTGATACATGCCAGTAGACAAAGAGGCCATCACGCAGAGACGAAATACCTTTACAACTGAAAATGGCTTTGCAAGCCTTTGAAAAATGGGCCATTGATTTTTTGGGACCAATCAATTGACCAGGGAAGAAGACATGTGCGTGCTACATAATTACTGCCACTGATTATGTAACCAAGTGGGCCAAAGAACAAGAAGTAAAGGATTTTACTGCAGATACTATTGCGCACTTCATCTTTGAGTAGATTTTAAGCATATTTGGATGTCCAAAGATCCATATGAGTGATAGAGCTACGCACTTTGTTAATGAAACAATACAAGCTTTGAATGAGGAGTTCTGGATCCATCATGCGAAGAGCATCTTGTATCATCCATAGGCAAACAGAGTGGTCGAGGCTTTTAAAAAAATCTTGGAGCAAGCATTGACTAAGGTCTGCAACGCTGATCACAGCAATTGGGAAGTGCAACGGAGACGTGGAAATAAATTTTGAAGGAATAGACTCAGAATGCAGCAGGAGCATAGGAGGCATGATCAGAGCACAAGGGTGCTCTGGAAGTGCAGGGGTGTGTTGAACGCACCTAGGGTGTGAAAACTAGTAATTGGAATAGTCAAATCAAGTAAAAAGAAAAAATTACCGTTGGATGGAGCGGCCGACTGACCTTTAATGAGGCGATATCTGGAGATTTTAGCTGAAGAGATCAGATTTTTATAGGCGTAGGTGGAGACCCCACCATCACAGTGACTCAGGATGAGTCACAAGATTGTGTTGGGGGACTGTTGGAATAGGGTCTCCTAAAAAGCTGTGAATTTTGTCTGTTCTTGTATATTTTTGTAATATTTAGCCTAACACAGGGGTTTTGGGGTAGGTCAAAGCCCCTAATGCATTGTAACGGGTCAAGGGTAGACCAAGAGTCCGCAAACAACAATTTGTGGACCATTGGATGCATAGGATAAATCTTTATAAATAGATGAACCTTTTTGAGTTATAGGCAGGAAAGCATAGAGATTGATGATAGTTGCAAATTTTTAGATCTATTTGGCTTTCTAGGGTAAGGACTCCTACTGGCTGTGTTCACGGAGATCCTCAGTCCTGTTGTGTGTGGACCCTACTAGCTATGTGTCCAGGCTGTGTTGGACTGTATTGGGTTTTGGATGTTAATATATGTGAATTTGATTAGAGTATCTCTGTGTTATCTGAGTTAATGTATTACTGTTGATGCGAACTATTGGATCTGTTCTGTTATAACTTATGCGAACTTGGGTGGTATGATTAAGCTACAAAAATATATGTTTTATAGCCATGAAAGTATCCTTGTTCTGTTATATGAATCTATGATCTGTTAATTACTGCGATTATAGTTTTTGTATTGATAGATTGGTATTACGCACGAGGATGCGAAGCTAATCATTAGATCTTAGCTCTGTGATATAAGCCTACAACTAGATCTATTAAATGTGAAACTTGATAAGTTGGGAACGAAACTCTACTTAACTTACCTTCTCTCTCTCGGGGTGCAAAAACCTAGTTCCAACACCCTCCCATACTGCTTTGTGTGAGACTTTGGCCTGTGCAAGCAGGTCACTACCGAAAGGGCTAGTAGTATAGGGGTTTGTTGGAAAACCTTAACCTCCAAATCTAGGTCAGGACCCCTCGAGCCAACAACCACTGTTAATAAGATCCTTAGGGTTGGTTTCTATTGGCCTACCCTTTTCCAAGACATCCACAAAATGGTAGTTACCTATCATAAATGCAAATTTTTTTAGGGAAAAATAAAGCTACTACCTTTGCCATTACAATCAATCACTGTAGAAGTTCCTTTTCAACAATGGGGTCTAGGTTTCATTTGAGAAATCCACCCTTCCTCCTATGCCGAGAATAAATGGATCCTTACTGCAACTGACTATTTTACCATGTGGATAGAAGCCATTCCTTCCAAGACTGCCACAGACTCAGTAATTATCAGATTTCTTGAAACTAACATTCTATCTAGATTCAGCTGTCCTAAGAAAATCATTATTGATAACGCTGCTACCTTTAAATCCAAGAAAATGGTGGATTTTTGCCACAAATATCACATTAATTTGGGACATTATACAAATTATTACCCTCAAGGTAATGGTTTGGCTGAATCCTCAAATAAGATTTTGGTGAACATCATTAAAAAGTTACTAGAGGAAAATAAGAAACCATGACACAAAAAATTGTTACATGCACTGTGGGCAGACAGGTTGACAAATAAGAAATCAATTGTTATGTCACCCTATCAGCTAGTCTATGGAATGGATGCAGTCTTTCCAACAACCTTGGGGGTGCCAGTAATAAAACCCATTCAAGAGGTGCAGTCTGAAGAGACTTATATAAAAAGAAGAATAATCCAAACCATTTAGCAGAAATAGTCCAGAGAAGGAGTATACAACAGAACACAACTGGTACAAGAAAACATCAAGAAAATATTTGACAAGAGGACCAAAGAAAATGATTTCCACATTGGAGACAAAGTGCTGAAGTGGGATTCTAGAAGAGAAGATAAAGAAAAACATGGAAAGTTTGATAACCTATGGAGAGTTCACATCATTCATTCTGTAAGGGGTAATAATGGATTCTTCTTACAAGAGATGAAAAAAACAGAGTTGTTTGGAGGTCCTATCAATGGCAGGATGTTAAAGCATTATTTTCGTTAAAAATATGAGTTTCGATTTTCTTTGTTGTATGTAACATTTCCTAAACAAATTTCAAACAGAATACTGGACCAGGTTGAGGCCTGAAGTAAAGGCCATAAGCCTAGTCTGATAAAACAAAAAGAAAGGAAGGAAAAGAAGAAAAGAGGGTAGGTAAAAAGAAAAAAGGTAAGCCCCATACATAAAAAAAGGGAATGTTTTCGAAAGTGTTGCAAATGAAAATGCCACTACTTTTAAGAAGGACTTGTTCAATCATACAGTCTAAACATGACTGTACAAACTTTGAATTTTTTTGCTGATAAGTTAGAAAATGAATATTTTCCAAACTGTTTAATCTTGGATTATCAGTAGGTAGGTAGACAATGACATTGGTTCAAAATCCTAATCTGAACCAGTAGGAGAAATAAGGGATAGGTGGTATGTGAGAGGATCAAAAGAAAAATTGATGTCAAGGTTTGCAAGTCCAAATGCACCCTAAAAGGAAGAAAAATTATTTGAATCATAGGCTGGGTAGGTATGTATGCAAAATATCTCTCAAAATACTTGAGCATGTTCAAAGTCTTCAATTTAAGGCTGTTTATTCAAGCTCATGATTAAGTAGGTTTTAGGCCTCAGTTTGCAGTAAGTATGGATTTCAGTTTTTGAAGCTCACAGTCAAAAAATTTGCAACAGATTAGGATTATAGAGTGGGGATCACCCATATAAATCAGGCTACTAGACCACAAATTTCTTGATGCCTCTTAAATGAGCTGCCATTTTGAGATGGAGCCACTGTTAAACTCCTGTATTTTTACAATATCACAAGATGACTGCCTATTCCTTATATTTTTCATGCTGAAAATAATATTACATGAATATCATTTATTTTCAGAAAGGAAAAGGATATCTTGGGTGACAAACGGGTCAAATAACTCCATCTACCATTTGATTAAGTTAAAAGAGGAAAAATTTTCTGGTTAAGTGTGATGGTAAGCCAAATCTCACTGCCTTCATTAATTTTCATTTACCCTCTCCATTACCTTTCATTTTACATTTTTCTGACACTCCCATGCTCTAAAATCCCATTTTAAACACTAAACCCCCATATATATAACCTTTTCCCCTTCCTAAACCCCTTTTTCGTAGCTAAAACCGCATTCCCATTAGTAATATCCTTTCGCCTTTACTTATTCCCATCCTTTCATTAAAAACAATGTAAAACCCACTTTTACATTGTTTTTAAATACATTTAATCTATTGAGCCCCACTGCACAAATCCATCCCCGATATCATTTTAACCCTCCCCCCTAAATTATTCCTATCCCCATCTTATATTAAAAACCCAACTCATATTCATATTAAAGCCTCCGCTTTAAACCTTTTCACCCAATTTTTCATTTCATTTACCCCTCCACTTTAATATATCCTCAGGCCGCACTATTACATCAATTCCTGCTAAACATATTAAACCCTACGTTAACATTAACCCCCTCATTATGTTTAAACCTGGCCCCAGTTTATATTTAACACCTCCGCTTCATTTAAATTCTGACCCCACTTATCAAACTGACCCGCTACCAATCCGACGCCCAACCACCGTCCGATCTCCACCACCTGATCTGACAACCCCCAGTCCTTTTTGCACCCCCAAATGATCGTTGTTTAGAACCATCGGGTGGCTGCAAAATCCATGCATCGTCCCATGCTTCATTGAATCCCCTCACACTAAAACCACAAACCATTCCTACACCATGCGATAAACCGTAAAATCGCCTCCATGCTATAAGATGAAACCACTTACCATTTGAAATATTATGAACTCTATGCTATTGCGGTAAAATACTGAACCACTGAGATAACCCCTATGAAATTTCTAAAAAGACCTGGAAGGCCATTGATAAACGGAAAAATTGAAAAACTTCCACTTTCAGGATTACTTCCACATATTTCCCAAGTTCCTTTAAGCCATATCGCTTCCCTACAAAACACTGTGTTTTAAATTAATTTTTTTTTTAAATTTTATAGGTGATTAGCATACCAAAAGATGGGATAAACAACTTTTGGTTCTAGTTCCAAAGGAATTTTTAAAGCCATACTCTCTGGATTTCAGTTTAAAGGCCTTATTCACCAAGGGATTATGAGCAGAAGAATAAATAAAAGCAAGAAAAGGAGTAGTCATGGTAAATATGAAGACAGATAAAAGACACAGTTAAAGGAAAGAGTTAAGGAAAAGGCAGATAAAACAGTAAGGTAAAAGAAGAATTTATAGTGAAAGAAAATGCAATAAAATAATATACAGATAAAGACAGGTTAAAGTTAAAAGATAAATAAAAAAACTAGTCAACGAAGAAAGACAGAGCCAAATGTCAAGACCAATCAACATTTGCCTCTTCTCTACCACATAATTGGCCACCTCCAACTTAATTTTGGCTACCAAACTTAATATTACAGTCAGAGATATTTTAGAATCACTTCAGAAGTTATTAGCAAAGTTAATTTTGTAGGCAGTTGGTCAAAGATATTTTAAAGTTAGCTCAGGATTTAATATGAAAGTTATTATTATAGTAGGTTTGTCAGAGATATTTTTGGCTTGGGCCTTACATGGTCACAATTGTTAAAATTTCATTTACTCAAAAAAATATCATTATTTTTACTAACCACTTCTATCAAATCAGATTTCAACTTTCGATCACAACGGTTGAAATGATTCATAATCAACATCATTCTTTGTTTTAATCATAAGAAGCATAAACTTTTTGCATAAACTCATGAGTCTTCTCATTTTCCCTGCATTAACTATTGAAAGATTTAGTTTCTTGCGATGAGATCTCATAATATAATCCGCACCATTTTTTAACAAGTGGTACTTTTTTACATGGTGATAGAAGATGGTTTTTCTATCATAGAGGTAAGGACTACCCAAAACAATTTCCGAAATATCAAGTGGTACAACATATAATTCAGCTTCATCAATGAAGCTTGTTGTGATTGCAAACCGAAGAATACACTTTCTTATAACTTGAAAATTTGTGGTAGTTCATATCCAACCACATGGATATGGTTTGTGATGAGGAATGGTTTCAAGGTTAATTTTCTTAACTAAGTCTTCTGATATCAAATTAGCTTGAGACCCACTATCAAAATTGTGTCAATTTTTGTATGTTTTAAAATAACCCTCACATAAAATAGTTCAATTCTTATTTCTTCATTTGGATTACAAGTGTGACAATTTGATGGATTAGTGCTAGCAATGGATACTTTTCCTTTCATACCCATGGCTGCAATTTTAGTTTCATCACCCAAGTCGGATCCCAAATCCTGTTGAGTGGCTGCAAATTTCTTTTTTCCCTTGTTGTTGAATTTCTTGGGCCTCATCTCTCGATGAAGCCTCTAACATTGGTCTTCATCATGAACCTTTATGGAATATTGTTTGGATGTCATTTTATCTTCATCCGTTTTAACAGATGCATTTTTCTTTTCCTTTCCTTTTTCTCCACCCTTAAATGGCTTCTTTTTACCCTCTTCTAGAATATTTTTCCCTCTTGCCATAAGGTGAGTGGTTTGCACAAAGACCTCATTTAGGCTAGTGGGATTGAACATAAGGATAGTATGCCTTAGGTACCTATGTAAACCCCCTATATACTTCAGCAATGTATATTGTGAATTCAAATCAACGCCTAACATAAGAGCTCTTTTCCTATATTCTTGGGTGTAATCTTGCACACTTTGATTGTTAAGTTGTCTGAATTTCTATAAATTCATGATGTATTTTTTCATATACGATAGAGGGTAAAATTTTATTTTAATTGCAACAATTAAATTAGAAAAAGAGAGTGATATCTTCCCATGTTTTTTATCTCATCTTATGTCTTGGCTTCCCACCATACTAGTGTTGCACCATCTAGTCTCAAGGAATCTAGTTGAATATTTGTATGATCGTCCTGAAGGTTTTGAATTTTGCAGTAGACCTCCAACTATCGAACCCAATTTTCAAGCTTCTCTGCATTCACTTCACCATTATACATAGGAAGCTCAAATTTAATATCAAGTTTTAACATGGTTTGTTTACCAATTCCTTTTGAACTAGGTTGATGAGTATGATTAAGGGTTGTTGTAGTGGAAGAGAATGAAGATGAAGGTGAAGATGGTGGTGAGGATGATGGTGAAGAATATGGTGGCTTAACACCATTTCCATTACCTCCTCCTTTTCCTGGTGAACCTTCTCCTCTTTGAGGTTGGGAGCTTTCACCCTACAATATTGTGTTCCTTTCTTCCTAGTGAACCTTCACCATCTTTTTCATCTCAAAGGAAGCCTTCCTAAAATCCTTCTCTTCCTCTGACATGTTATCATTTCCTGCTTCATGAGACATTCTTAATAGATCTTGTACTGCAGCTACAAGTGAATATTGCGGTGTAAATTGTGGCAACTATGCCCTCCTTATCCTTGTTCCAACTACATAACCTGCACCCACAAGATTTCCTTCTCCTCTCTTGAGCTTCAACCTTGTAAGCATTTAAAAATTTGCAAAACAAAATAATTCCTCCTTGCACAAGTAAACCTAGTGCTCTAATACTATCATGATCTAAATGGGAATATTAGTTTTTTTGTGCTAATATCCAATTCATAATATAAATATAGTGCTTGAGTATTATGAGGTAAATTGAAAGTTCAATACGAGTTTTTATGTGTTATTATGTAAATTTCAGGTATTGAGACCATTTTTTTTTTATAACGTTATGATTCTATTCTTCTATATATTGCAACTTAGGGTGGAGAGTAAAATGGGAAGGGGGTTTCTATTAATTGTGTGAAACTTAATTTTCAAGTTGGTGAAATAGTTTTTGGACAACCTAGCACACGTGGCCAACATATATTTTACTATTTAGTTCATCAGGTGAGACACATGGAGAATATAATAAAGGTTTCTTGGTGAAAAGATGCAAATTCTATTGATTTTATTACTTGTCAATTTTTCAAATCTTGTTGAGGCCCACTTCCTAACCAACTTTTATTCAATAATTATGTTATTGTTGACCTGGGGATTTTTGTCTTAATTGGGTGGAACTCAATGGAAATAATGGTTAATAACATGTCTTTATTCCTACGAGTGAGGCTTAAATCTAGAGCAGGAATGGTATCTACATGTCTATAGGAACAACAATCAAATTTCAACATGAAAGGGTTAACTCTTGAGGTATATGTTGCATTGTTGATTTAACAAACCAGCATGTGAGCTAAGGAGAAACAATATTTCTTGTTAGGAACCTTTGTTTCTCCTACAATCACAAACAGTTTCTATGTTCCTCATCCAATTGTGAGACTTCTAAAACAAGAAAATAAGCTGTGCGTCTGGAAATTTATAATGATCTGAATATGTTGGTCTCTTTTGTTGATTATTATCATCGTTATTTTATTTTCCCATTAGGCCTACATGTTTTTTAGATTTTATATCATGCCACAACCTCTGAAAATGTGGAGATGAAGCTAATTATCTCAAAAATGATATTTATCTCCTACTTTCTTTTTTTATTCTTATCATGGGTGTTTTCTCTTCTTGTGAGCTTTGGATGGTTTGGTACAACTGCAAGCCTTAGAAAATGTAGGATGCCCAATAAATCTATTATGTTGAACATCTCAAGCATGATTTTATTTTTGTCATTCCTCTTGTTGAATTCTATTATATGTGTGTATTTTATCTATGTCAGCTCTACATGGTTGTGTATTGTGTCGATGATGCCTCATAAATTCTGGACCTTTTCCAAGGATGTTAGTGGCCATTTAATTGTGTCAAGTATTTATTGTGTCATTTAACAATACTAATTCTTTTTGTGCATCTTAAGACGGAAAAAGAGGTTGTAGAGGATTTTAAAACTTCCCTAGAGCCTAAAAACGATTTATTTTGTTTCAATGAAGTCATTGTACACAAGGATGATACAAGCAATGAGTTGTTGGAATAGGGGTCCATGGTCACATCAGAAAAAAATAGGCTACGAAATCATCAGTAAAAGGTGTTTTAAAATTTGAGCAATTAGAAACACTTTCTACATCCCATGTTACCGTCGCTTATATGACCCAATTGTCAGAACAATGTTATGCCAGTTTTCAGAATAGCGACGACTGTCGTGGCACTTTTGATGGTTTTTTATGTCGCTAGAAAAATAATAGAGAAGGATGTGCAACTACAGGTTGTTAGTATTATGACACATTCTGGGAATGCATCAGTGTCATAATACTAATGTCTCCACATGATGTTGGAATAGAGACAATAAATGAAGCTATTCAAAGATTGACTAAATGAAGACACATGTTGTGTCTAGTGTCACTGTACCGAAAATTATTATAAGTTTTGCATATGCGACGGTACAGGAAATTAAATTTTGTCGAACATCAAAGTGTCACTCTTGGAATGGCTATGTGTCACAATAGTGACATTTTGTCATTGGAAATTGGGCCAAATATGCTAGTGATTGATTTCAGAAATCTAAATAGGGTGTCCTTAAAATATAACTATCCCCTTCCTAAGATGGACCATATCCTGTAGAGAGTGGTTGGATCCTCTCGAATGTCGCTTCTTGATGGATATTCGGGATAAAATCGAATCATGGTGCATAAGGATGACCATGACAAAACTACTTTCACAACACCTTTGGTCACTTTCAAATATGCCAAAATGCCATTTGGGCTCAAGAATGCTGAAGCCACTTTTTACCACACGATGGACATTGCTTTCGCAAATAAGAAATATGTTTTTCTATTATTTTATCGTGACGATCTCATTTTTTTCTCCCATTTTGATGATGAGCATTTATATCATTTGAGAATTGTATTTGAGAAGTGCAGGAAATTTGGTATTTCACTCAATCCCAAAAAGAGTTTTTTTTCCATGGAGGAGGGAAAGATTCTTGGCCATATCATCTCTAAATATGGTATCTATATTGATTCCTCCTATATTGAAGTCATTCAACAAATAGATGGTTCATGCGACAAGAAGGAGATCGAAGCCTTTAATGATAAGATGAATTTCTTGAGAATATTTATCCCAAACATTGTCGAGTGTCTTCGAGAGATGACCAATATGATAAAAAAGGAAATCAAAGTAAGGTAGTCAGAGTATGCTAAAAATTAATTTAATTCAGTTAAGTTTTCCTTGACAATAGCTTTTATTTTGTAACATCCCAAAATGGGAAATCTCAGCAACACATGCATAAATAACGCATTTTCAGAAATATATGCTATAAAAATAAAAATCAGCCTTGGATCCATTAAATCTGAAATCATATCACCTAAATCCAAGAGGAGATCAGAAACAAATCATATTAGGTGAGGTAAACAAGCCTCCCGCACCTAGTATGGCTCAAAACACTGAAACCCCAAAACTAGTGCAACATAAAATTACTGCATAAAGAGACAGCGTAGTCTAATGAGCGTTTATAGACAGAAATTATAGAGACAAATATATTTTTTCATATATTAATCAATAATGCTCAAAAAATTATATCTAGTATCATTTATACAAATCCATAAGAACCCGAAAAGGGTTTCAAGGAATACACCAAATACAAATGGTGATCTACAACCCAAGGACTAAAGAAGCACTGCAAAATGAAGCACATGAAGGTAGGAGGTGTAAATATCATATATATTATGAATATCCACTCCAAGGTCTCCTCCAATGAAATGTTTAACCCTTCAATCACAGGAAAACACTCAAACAGAGCCATAAGATCTCTCACTGAAGTTGCCCTCCGAAATAACACAATACCATACTGAAATTACATTGTAGGTGATGGAAATATATTGTATTGATGCCAAATATATGAAATTTTCTCAAGAATCCTCCAAAATGATCTCCCAAAAGAAGGAATCCTTCCTCCTATGAAAAACTAGCTCAGAAAGTGGGTTTCTCAACCCTCCACTAGAACGCCCTGCAACACAACACAATATTCTGTAGAAATTGCGCTATAGCTGAAGACTGAATCTTGGATATAATTTTGGATGTGTGTAATGATAGATCAGGACTCTCCTAAGAGGCCTCTCAAGGAAAGAGATAGAATTTCCTAAACAGGAAATCCTTGTGCTAAGAAGCACCAACAATCTTAGCTAAACAACTAAAGAGAGAAAAAGTCTAAATAGACATATCAAAATATGATTCATAAGCTAACCACATATGGCTGCCATCCTCTCCCTTATAAACAATGTGAGCCTTGTGACCTTGGGTCCCACTCATTATAGTTTCCACCATCACACAATCAATATCCCTCCAAAACTGCGTTGTCTCATCATTAAAGGCACTCCTCCATAACAACGTTGTTTGATTTCGTCAAGGTTGACCTCTTCAACCTGCTCCATCCTTTTTCACACCTAAGGACCTTCAATACAACTCTCATATAGCTGTATAAACTAATCCAAACTCATATTGAGTGGTCTATATTTGGGATCCACTCCTCCCATATTAATGTTGTTGACTTGGTCAAACTTGACTTTGTCGACATGTATTGACCCTTGTTCACACATGAGGGTCTTGGATCCAGATATTTATATGATCCCTTTTCAAATTAAGAGGTATTTTATTGCTACTATAAATTTTTATGCGCCTCCTTACCCATTTATTAATCTAACTATAGTTTTAGAGAAAAAATAATATTCAAATTAGTTGCATGCTGATTCAGGAATATTACATTCCTCCTCTCCCAAATGTTGCTTGTCCTCAAGAAACTACAAGGATAGAATTGAAAAACCTCCTCTCCCTCTCCTGTAGCATCCTCATAGGATAAATTCCTCCAAGGAACATGAATTTGTCTCATCAATACATCTCCAAGTTGCCCCTCCCAAGTATGCAAGCTAGATTTTGGTGAGCATCCCAAACAGCTATTATCATGTAGAAGTAAAACACCCATGGAGGTAACAATGTGTTGTCTATATGCCTTCTTGAGGCATGAGATATGATATATATTGGGATCTATCATCCCCATATGAATCTCCCATCCGCAAGCTATCATCCATATAAAATGAGCCACCCTCCAGAATGGTAACCCATGAAAATTATCCTCTACCTTTGGCTCCTGCAATGTAGGTGGGCTGAATAACTGAACATGGTAGAAAAGATAGCCTACCCCATGCTATATCTCTCTCCACTTATGATAACTGCATAGTAGCTTCTGATCTTGGGCTGCAATAAGGTTGCCTTCAAGTGGCAAGAAGAAGACTGGATCTCCAAATATCCTCCTCCTATTGTCATGAATCATGCTGGGACAAAGCATCCCATACAAAATGAATGGCACTTCATCACCATATGGCATCCAAATAAGAAAAATGCTAAAGGTTATGTGCAATTTTGGATGATACCAATGGTCTTTCAAGTGGATGCAACGCAGTCTTCCCAACTGTTATTTTAGAACATCATGTGGCAAGTTGTCCTCCAACAAGCTTCTAGTTGTGCATGTTTTCTCATCCATTATGAGGTAGTAAATAGCATTATATATCAGCTAAGAATGATAAGAATAACAACACACTTGACCAAAGTCATGTAGAGAATGGCTATCTCCATCATAAATTTTGGTCCTAGAATGACCATGAAACCCATAAATAATCTTGCCCTCTTATGGAGCAATGCACTGTACATAGATGGTGAGAAGATGCAAATACTCAATGAAATAATCAATAAGTATAGAAATACATTTCTTACCATGGATAGTGAGTAAGATGAGAGTGAGGTCCACGGATGAGTCCTCCCATGAGAATATCCTCATCAAATTTTACAAAATGAAGGGATGCGTACTCCCCTTGGAACACTCCATCAATAGAAACGTAATCCCAAGTGACAACGCTATTGGCCTTAGAGTTAGGGCTCTTGTCACTCCATGACTTCTTTATTTGACATGCCACATGCCAAAGTCATCCACCATCATTCTGCTATGTGGGGCGATCTCCTTCCTATGTGGAAGCACCTCCTTATGCTCCAATATTGAAGGGTAGCCACTTTCCATCTCACTTGTTCCATCCCTTTCTCTGGAAATATCATGCCAAGTATGGGAAAACTTCTGCCCATACTCTCCCAAGAGTAGCCAAAAAAATAATAACTCTTGCTGCTCCCTCACACCTCCATCATACAAATCATGAGGTGAAGATATGATGATTGACATGAAGAATGTCACATCAACATAATGAACCCAAACTCCTTGTTTCCAAATGATGCAAGTGTCCTGCCAAGTTTCCTTGACCATCATACCCTTAGGAGAAGGATATGTCATATGATGGCCGAACTATTTTAAGAGTAGCCAACGCAGCCATGCCTCCTTCTGACTGGTGTCATAAATACGCAAGTGGCTCACCAAACTCTTTCTCACCATCTTCTCCCATCCATCCACATGTGGGTGTCTCCCACCATGATCCATCTTGGTACTCCTCCAATGGAGAATACCATCCTCCCAAATCAAATTTCTACCTTTGCATTTCATGGGATGTTGAAATGCACCCTCTTGGAGATCTCCCAAAGAATATCCCATGCTAATGACCCTCTTGAATCCATAAAGATCCAAGTATGATAAAGGCAAATCCTCCTCATATGCATGTACACTTCTCATCCTAATAGATCCATCACAATAATGAAAGAAAAAGTGTCTCTCCTTGATCATCTACACATCCAATGTCATACAAGTGTAATGTTCATCAAGATGCTCTAATGATAGTGGGCCCCCCAACTCCTCACTGCTGATTAATGACAGTGTTGTTAATCTCCTCAATGGTGTATTTGCTATCTCATGCTCCATCTCAATGCTGAACATAGAGTTCTACATTGGATTGTTTAGGAAAAATCTCATCCTATCCTCCACAAGTCCACACTCAAAACCCAAGTGTTGTGTGCAGATCAATAATGACACATTAGAATGATTTCTTATTCCTTCCTTGAACAACTCAAGGCTGCACAACACAATGTAATTTTGCTGCTCCAAGTCAATAGTATGTGTTGACACTTGATCATTAAAAGGAATATTTCCACAACCCTCCATAATATTTGCTAAAATAACAGAAAGTGGAAATTCATGCATACCTTGGTGAAGCTTGGGAATACCTTGTGTGGCTACAAGGGTTCCTCCTTCCTATGTGTTGGCTCCTCCAACTGCTGAGGATGATGGTTGCTCCTCCATAGTTATGTCAGCACTGGTACAAGTCTCCTCTAGTGGTGGTGAAGGCTCCTCCCCCTCTGAGTTCTTCCCGTCAAATAGTTTGATCACCCTTTGAGTGAAATATACAAAAGTAGTCACTTTTGCATCCCTTAAATGGCTTAATCACCAAGTGCTTTCTTTACCCTCATGGTGCAGTGCTAAAATCTCAACAACCTCTCTTTCTACCCATGGATGTAATAGGAAGCATGCATCTAGCTTCATCACCCAAGCCTTTGTTATACATGTGGATGATCCATAAAAGGTAGACAATAGAAATATATTACCCCTCATTCTCCTATTTCTGTAGGGCCTCCTTTCTTCTTCAAGATGAATAAACTGAGGAAGAGCCAGAGTCTCCTTGAAAGCTCTAGGTTGAGACCTATATTCTGCAAGGTATCCACTCAGGATCTCATGTTCCAAGTTCCCTCCATTTTCATGCCTCTTGTCTTCTTCCTCAAAAGGAAAGGGCAAGGTGTAATGCTTTAGAGCTTGCTGCAACATTGGTTCTTTCTTTTGAGAATAGGAAGTACATGGTCTTCCTCTTCTTGAAACCCTCTAATATTTTCATTGCATGTCTTCTCTTTCATCTGCTTAACCTCCTTGGAGAGGTTCTTCATAGATATGAAAAGTGATGATACCAAGCTCATTCTTACCACCATTCTAGATCGCTTCTCCTTCTCTTCTTCTTCTTATAGCATAATGGTTGTAGCACACAGGCTGAGCCAAGATTAGAGCTTTGATACCAGTGTAGTATCCCAAAATGTAGAAGCAACAAGATATGAACACAAAATAGGAAATAATAGTGTAAATAAACTCATTAACAGTGGATAAAAATACGGAGACATATCATCATGTATTATATCAGAAAATCCATACATAATAGTGAGGCATGAATCATATCTGATGCGGAAACAAGCCTCCCATAAAAAATCATTCCTAAATCTAAACTGCTGCTATAATACAAAATTCAAAAAGAATCCTACAGTGTAGTTATAAACACAGTGCTACAAAAAAATAATGTACAAAATATGTAGAGCTGTTATATGCCTCAAAATATGTGCCCAATATAGATCTAGGCTTATTACTAACTCCTACAAAGAACCCGAAAAGGGTTTTCAGAAATACACCCTACACAAGATGGGGATCTATAGCCCAAGGACTGAAGAATCACTGAAAACTGAAGCACATGAAGGTAGGAGGCTGAAATAACATAGGCCTGATGCAGATCCACTCCAAGGTCTCTTCCAATGAAAAGATGAACCCTTCAATCAGAGGAAAACACTCAAACAGAGCCACAAGATCTCTCACTGAAGCTGCCCTCCAAAATAATGCAATTCCAGACTGAAATTACGTTGTAGGCCATGGAAATAAATTGGCCTGATGCCAAAGATCTTAAATGTGCTCAAGAACCCTCCAAACTGATCTCCCAAAAGAAGGAATCCTTCCTTCTATGAAAAACTAGCTTAGAAAGTGGGTTTCTCAACCCTCCACTGCAACACCCTACAACACAACACAATATTATGCCGAAACTTCATTTTAGTTGAAGACTGAAGCTTGGCCAGAATGCTAGATGTGTGGAATGATAGATCAGGACTCTCCCAAGAGGCCTTTGAAGGAAAGAGATGGAATTTCCTAAACAGGAAATCCTTGTGCTAAGTAGCACCAATAATCTTAGTTAAACAGCTGAAGAGAGAAATTCTAAACAGACATATCAAAATATGATTCATAAGCTAACCACATATGGCTACAATCCTCTCCCTTACAAACAATGTGAGCCTTCTCACCTTGGGTCGCACTCATTAGGGTTTTCACCATCACACAATCAATCTCCCTCCAAAACTGCGCTGTCCCATCATTAAAGTGAATCCTCCATAACAACGTTGTTTGATTTAGTCAAGGTTGACCTCTTCAACCTGCTCCAGCCCTTTTCACACCTAAGGACATTCAATCTAGCTCTCATATAGCTATCCAAACTAATCAACATTCATATTGAGTGGTCTATATTTGGGATCCACTCCTCCCATATTAGTGTTGTTAACTTGGTCAAACTTGATTTTGTCCACATGCACTGACCCTTGTTCACACATGAGGGTGCTAGATCCAGCTATTTATATGATCCCTTTTCACATTAAGAGGGATTTTATTGCTGCTAGAAATTTTTATGGGCCTCCTTACCTATTTATTCATCTAACTATAGTTTTAGAGAAAAATTAATATTCTAATTAGCTGCATGCTAATTCAGGGATATTACATATTTTGAATAGCCCTGACTATGCCATTGATTTCATCATATTTTCATTTGCCCACGAACATACTTTGGTTATTGTCTAGATGAAAAATAAGGATAAGACCAAGCAACCCATTTCTTTCTTGATCCGTACCATTAGATATGCTTCCCTTATATATAACATCATTGAGAAGAAATCCTTGGTCCTAGTAAAGGAATTGAAGGAATTTGGAGTGTATATCATTCATTCACACATTATAGCCTATGTTCCTAATGCAACAATGAAGGATGTCCTAATGGAAACTAATCTGGAAGCCAGAAGAGGAAAGTGGATAATAGCTATGCTAGAGTATGATATTGATATTAAGCCTATAAAGAAGATCAATGGATAGGGATTTCCGAAGTTGATGGTTTAATCCAATTTACATGCACTTGACATCAATCTCATTTTAGTTTTTTCTGAAGAAGAAGATGATGACTCACTCATGCAAGTATCAAAAAAAATTCTCTCATCCTCTTGGTATGCCTACATCATTTATGTTCTTGAGCATCTTAATCCTTCGCCAGATATGTCTAAAATCAAAGGTAGATCATTAAAGTTAAAATCTTCCAAGTACTACATTTTAGACATTGGACTATATTAGAAAGACCTAGGAGGGGTCATGCCAAATTGTCTGGTATAAAGTGAAGCGAAGGAGGGAATGGCTGATTTTCATAAGGGAGATTATTAAGGTACTTTGTTTGGAAAACTACGATGAATAAAGTGTTGAGGGATGGTTATTATTGACCTACCCTTTTTTCTGATTTGTATAAAACTGTGATGAGTTGTCACGAATGCCAAATATTTCAAGGTAAGAGGAAGCTGCTCTTGTTTCCTTTGCAGTGCATATTCATGCGAGCTCCATTTTAGCAATGGGGCCTTGATTTTATTGGAGAAATATTTTGATCACCCTTTGAGTGTAATCTGTAGAAGTAGTCACTCTTGCATGCCTCAAATGGCTGAACAAGAAAGTGCTTACTTTACCCTCAAGGTGCAGCACTGCAATCTCAACAATTTCTCTTTCTACCACTGGATCTAGTAGGAAAAATGAATCTAGCTTCATCACCCAAGCCTTTATTATACATGTGGATGATTGATCAAAATTATACAATAGAAATCAATTGCCTCTCATTCTCCTATTGCTCTAGGGCCTCATTTCTTCTTCAAGCTAAATAAACTGAGGAAGAGCTAGAGTCTCCTTGAAAGCTCTAGGTTGAGACTTGTATTGTGCAAGGTATATACTCAAGATCTCATGTTCCAATTTCCCTCCATTTCCATGCCTCTTTTCTTCTTCCTGAAAAGGAAAGGGCAAGGTGTAATGCTTTAGATCTTACTGCAACATTGGTTCTTTCTTTTGAGAATAGGAAGTACATGGTCCGTCCTCTTCTTGAAACCCTATAAAAGTTTCATTGCATCTCTTCACTTTCATCTGCTTAACCTCCTTGGAGAGGTTCTTCATAGATTTGAAAAGTAATAATACCAAGCTCATTATCTCCACCATTATATATCTCTTCTCCTTCTCTTCTTCTTGTTATAACATAATGGTTGTATCACACAGGCTGAGCCAAGATTAGAGCTTCGATACCACTATAATATCACAAAACAGGGAAGTAGCAATATAAGAATATAAAACAGTAAATAGCAATGTAAATCAACTCATTAACATTGAAGACCAATATGGAGACATCATCATGTATTATATCAGAAAATCCATACATAATAGTGAGGCATGAATCATATCGATGAGGAAACAAGCTTCCCATAAGAAATCACTCCTAAATTTGAACTGCTGCTATAATACAAAATGCTGAAAGACTACTATAGCGCAGTTATAAACACACTGCTACAGCAAAATATTGTAAAAAATATGTAGGGATGTTTATATTCCTTAAAAGATATCCCCAATATAGATCTAGGATTATTAATAACTCCTACAAAGAACCCAGAAAGGGTTTTCAGAAATACACCCTACACAAGATGGGGATCTACATCCCAAGGACTGAAGAATAACTGTAAACTGAAGCACATGAAGGCAGCAGGCTAAAATAACATAGATCTGATGGAGATACACTCCAAGGTATCCTCCAATGAAAATCTAAACCCTTCAATCATAGGAAACACTCAAACAGAGCCACACAATCTCTCACTGAAGCCGCCCTCCAAAATAATGCAATTCTAGACTAAAATTACATTTTAGGTGATGGAAATATATTGGCCTGATGCCAAATATTTGAAACGTTCTCAAGAACCCTCCAAAATGATCTCCCAGAAGAAGTAATCCTTCCTCCTATGAAAAATTAGCTCAGAAAGTGGGTTTCTCTACCTTCCATTGCAACACCCTGGAACACAACACAATATTTTGCGGAAACTGTGTTGTAGCTAAAGACTCAAGCCTAGCCAGAATGCTGGATGTGTGGAATGACAGATTAGGAATCTCCCAAGAGGCCTCTTGAGGGAAGATATGGAATTTCATAAACAGGAAATCCTTGTGCTAAGTAGCACCAACAATCTTAGTTAAGTAGCTAAAGAGAGAAAAATTCTAAACAGACATATCAAAATATGATTCATAAGCTAACCTCATATGGTTACCATCCTCTCCCTTATAAAAAATGTGAGCCCTCTCACCTTGGGTCTGACTCATTAGGGTTTCCACCATCAGACAATCAATCTCCCTCCAAAACTGCAATGTCCCATAATTAAAGCCACTCCTCCATAACATTGTTGTTTGATTTGGTCAAGGTTGACCTCTTCAACCTGCTCCAGCCCTTTTCACACCTAAGGAAATTCAATCCAGATCTCATATAGCTATCTAAACTAATCCACATTCATATTGAGCAGTATATATTTGGGATCCACTCCTCCCATATTAGTGCTGTTGACTTGGTCAAACTTGATTTTTTCCACATGCATTGACCATTGTTCACACATGAGGGTGTTAGATCTAGTTATTTATATGATCCCTTTTCACATTAAGAGGGATTTTATTTCTGCTAGAAATTTTTATGGGCCTCCTTACCCATTTATTCATCTAACTATAGTTTTAGAGAAAAATTAATATTCCAATCAGCTGCATGCTAATTCAGGAATATTACATATTTTGATCAACCCCGACTATGCCATTGATTTCATCATATTTTCATTTTCCCAAGAACATAATTTCGTTATTGTTTAGATGAAAAATAAGGATAAGACCAAGAAACACATTTCTTTCTTGATCTGCACCATTAGAGATGCTTCCCTTATATATAACATCATTGAGAAAAAATCCTTGGCCCTAGTAAAGGAATTGAAGGAATTTGGACTGTATATCACTCATTCACACATTCTAGCCTATGTTCCTAATGCAACAGTGAAGGATGTCCGGATGTAAATTAATCTAGAAGGTAGAAGAGGAAAATTAATACTAGCTATGCTAGAGTATGATATTAATATCAAGCCTACAAAGAAGATCAATGGATAGGGATTTCCCAAGTTGATGGGTTAATCCAATTTACATGCACTTGACATCAATCTCATTTTACTTTTTTCCAAAGAAGAAGATGATGACTCACTCATGCAGGTATCAAAATTTTTTCTCTTATCCTCTTGTTATGCCTACATCATTTATGTTCTTGAGCATCTTAATCCTGCACCAGATATGTCTAAAATAAAAGGTAGATCATTAAAGTTAAAAGCTTCCTAGTACTACATTTTATACACTGCACTATAATAGAAAGACCTAGGAGGGGTCATGCTAAATTTTCTAGTAGAAAGTGAAGCCAAGGAAGTAATGAATGATTTCCACAAGGGAGATTGTCAAGGTACTTTTTATGGAAAACTACGACGAATAAAGTGTTGAGGGATGGTTATTATTGACCTACCCTTTTTCTGATTTGTATAAAAATATGATGAGTTTTCACGAATGCCAAATATTTCAAGGTAAGAGGAAGTTGCTCTTTTTTCCTTTGCAGTGCATATTCGTGCAAGCTCCATTTCAGCAATGGGGCCTTGATTTTATTGGAGAAATCCACCCTGCATATTCTTCCCAACATAAGTGTATCTTGACATCTACCGACTAATTCACCAAATGGATTGAAGCAATCTCAACAATGGAAGCTACTGATTTAGTCATAATTCACTTTTTGGAAACTAATATTTTGTATTGATTTGGTTGTCCCTACAAAATAATTACAGATAATGCGGCAGGATTCAAGTCCAAGAAAATCTTTGAGTTTTACGAGAAATAGAACATCAAATTGGGTCACTGGACTGCATATTATTTGTAAGGTAATGGATTGGCCAAATATTCAAACAAATATTTGGTCAATATTATAAAGAAGATATTGGAGGCGAACAAGAAAAACTAGCATAAGAAACTTAATAATTCCTTGTGGGAAGATATAGTGAGTATGAATAAGTCAATAGGTATGCCTCCTTTCCAATTGGTATATAGAGTCGACATAGTTTTCCCTACATCACTTGTTGTCCCGATTATAAAAATATTATAGGAAGCACATAGTGAAATGAATGATATGGAGTGCCAAATCAATCAAATGATCCATCTTCACTAAACCAGGGATGAGGTGTTTCAAAACACCTCTAAGATTGAAGAGAGAATTAAGAAGGTATATGACCACAAGAAAAAGAAAAATGACTTCAAAATTGATGATGCGCTCCTCCATTGGGATGCTAGAAATGAAGAGAAAGGGAAGCACGGTAAATTTGAGAACTTATGGAAGGGACCATATGAAAATTCAGCTTGAAGAGGACAACATGCTTATATATTGGGGTAAATGAAAGGAGAAAATTGCATAGGAAGACCATTCAATGGTAGGCTTCTCAAGAGCTACATTTTCTAAGCAGTTTTATGAATTTTCTTAAACTTATTGTACATATCAGTTTAATTTTTATGTCAAAGTGTGAAGGAGAGAATCATCGGAGTTTGAAGACTGATGTGAAGGCCATAAAGGTCACTTGATTTGTTGCTAATTTATAATTTTAGTAAAATTCAAGCCAGTTCATTTTTTAGTTAGTTTTCCTTATTAAGTCACATCTTTTGATTTTGACTCCATGCCCAATGGCTAGGCTACTTGGTCTATGGTGTTATTCATACCTCCAAGGAGCTACCATCCCTAGTTGGAGCTAATGTTAGTGTCAGTCTGTTCAGCCTATCACCAGTGATCAAATGGGCTCTTACCATGTCTTTTTAGGTTCTCGAAGTAAATTTTTTTCATTTCATGAGGTCTTCAAGTAAAAATGTGGTCACTGGATAGTGTTTCTATGGTTATTTCCACTCCTTTCATATTTTTTTACATGCCGATACTTGTCATCACTCAATTGAGTGTACCATCAAAAAAATATCATCATCATCGCTTCAGTCAACATCATCATGATTTCATTCATTTTAGTGTCTCCATTAGGTCATTAGGGTTTCAGTCATCCAAAATATGTCATTTGATGCACAAAATCCGGTAAATGAGGAGTGGTAATAGGTAAATTTGTTCAAATAATTTTGGTTTCAAATGTAATTTATTGTTTTAAATATATAATAAGTTCCTAATCTTCCTAAAGCTACAAAGAAAGTTTCAAAGTAAAGTGAAAAGACATGTAGTGGGCCATCCCACTACTGTGAATAAAAGTGAACATGAAAAGCTATAAAAGATCAATTAAAGCTTATTTTCTCATTCACCTCATTAATGAAGATCTCTCTCCCACTTACCAAGCCAAATTTAGAAAAATGAAGTAAAAAGCAATCCAAAATTTGATGCCAAATATTTTGGGGAAAATACTGAGCGGGCAGTTTGGGGGGGGGGGGGGGGGTGGGCGGGTGAATCTGTATTTTCAATAATCACAATCTTTTTTATCCCTTTACTGATTTCTATACACGACTTTGATTAACACAACTAGTGTATGTATGTGAATTTCTAAATAGAAACTTGTGTATACACAGATATATTTACTGATTAGGTACACATTATGAAGCAATATTTAACCGAGACCATTAGTTATGAACAATAAGTCTCCATGAACACCATGATTTAAGGTGGAAACCCAATTCAGGAGAAAACCACCACTACTATCATCTCTGTATTCAATATTTATTATATGAAAAAATTTCTTACAATATTGTACTGATGCCGACTCATATTAGTACGCAGGCATCTACCTGCATAAGGCTGCAAGCTTCTCTAGTTCTCCAGCTACTACTAGAATGGAGCTCCTACCCCCTGATCTCGTTTACCAGCCTCTACTAGAATAGAGCTACAACCGCTTGATCATAACACCAACTTCTCGTAGGAAGCTTCTACTTCCATACAGAAGGCTTCAACCCTCAAAATTACTGCTGTCTGCGTTTCATAAATTTTCACACTAGATCCCACAGCTTCAACACAACTCAACATAAATATTAACACCAATAAACTTAACCCAAACTTCAATCTAAATAGTGATATCATTATAACCAAAACATAGTAATAAACCCATATTTCAGAATCAAGATCAACCTTGATCATTCATTATCTTAAAATGCATATGCCACTTCATTTTACCGAACCCTCATGTATATGCTCTTTCCTTCACACCAACCTGCATATAGATCTAAGAATACTGAATTTCCATAATATGATCAGTCTCAAAACCAGATCTGAGGCTTCCACACAAATATATTTTCAGATTTGTAGAACCCTTATTCAGTCAGCATCATTAATCATATTTAATCACTCATTTATCATATTTGTACATATTCAACTTAGCAACATTTGCAGTATTCAAAAAACCAAGATGTACATGAAGACTTCATTGAAAAAAAATAGAAATATAGAAGAAATAAATAGATAACATTTCTAGAAAGCTTCAGAAAACCCTAACTTCCACATGTGCTTTAGATGAGAGAAACCCACATATATATGCACTTTCACGGAGACGAACTAGCATATAGATCTGTAAATATTAATTTTTTAGAAATTTTCAGAGCTATAGACTTACCCAGATTTCTTCACTTCACTTCAGCAAACATATGCCAGGTCACAGATCTAATAATATCATCAGTAGATCAAGAAAATACTTAGTCATTTCAGGTGTATAGCTCCTGCTCCATCATTGTATCCAATGGTGCATCATAGTTTCAGTTTTACCAATAAAAAAATCCATTCCATGCAGATATACTTTAGAGACAAGTATTTAGTAAAAAACCTTCCACATGCACTTACGTGCACTATGATCTTCATCTCCTTATATAGTTTTAGCCTTTACTAATACCATAAGCCCAAAACTAACAAGCGTCGATGGTATTCTTGGATGGAATCAAAGAGATGACACAACACTCAATATTGCGGGCTAATACCATGGTAATGCCCCATGGTATCAGAATTTTACAGGGCAAAAGGCATACACGACTTGGCTTCTTCCTACTCACCTGTATACATGACTTCACTTCATAAAAATTGTGTATATACTAATTCTAGATGTATAAACGGGTTGCATGTATACCAACCTATGTATGTACCGTGACATATTAAATTTATCATTTCTCTAATCCTAGTAGGATTTCCTCTCTCTAGAACATCTAAAATGACCTATAGATACATCATTTTCACATCTTCTACTTATCAAGGACAAATTATTAACTAGGTTTCCATCAAGGACAACATATTACATCATATTTCCAACAATCTCCCCCTTTGGACTTGATGGCAACCATGATGGTGTTTGATCACCACAATTGATAGATATATTAATCATAAAGATTATTCAAACACCAAGTTAATCTCCCCCTTTGACATCAAGGGCAAAGGGTAGATCAATACCAAAATAGGGTTTCTCTTCCCTTTTATAAAGAATAGCTCTATAGATCTGATATGCACTAAATTTACCACGCTCCCCCTGAGTTCATGCTGAATCTTTAGACATATTTTTCAATGAAGTACATGACTATATAACTCAAGACTATGAGCTTTCCTATCACCAAGGACTCATACTTACATTAATGATCCAACCAAGTGGAATTACATATTTTACTCAACTATACAACCAAGTGGGTTAAATGTTTCGACTCAACTACCCAACCAAGTGGGTTTATAAATTTGAACAAGTCCTTACATGAATGAATAAAACAATTTTACATCATAGGTACCAACATGACCTTTTTCATAAAAATAAAAATATGAACTTTAATAACCATCACCAAACAATCTCAAACAATAGATCATAACAACAACCAACATAGTTCTAGCAATGCACTCTTTTCAGCAAGGCAAGTGCTCCCCCTAAACCTGAGCATCGTGAATACCTTCAACAACCAATTCATCAAGGCATATTTATCAAGAAAATAAATATCAAAGAAAGGTATTGTAAAATGAATAACAGATAAGCAGAGTTTACCCAATAACACCACATACTGTTCTAAAAGCGAACCCATATAATTTCTATCAGCAAAAACCATATGCAGTTTTATGCAAAAGAACACGTGTATATTCATGATTTGCCTACATGCAACCAACGTACCGAATTTAATATTTTGATATGTAGAACATTTTATAAGAGTGGTAGAGACAACTCCCAGCTTATGTCTGAGATATTCGAATGCTTCCCTCGGTAGAGGTTTAGTAAATATATCAGCAGCTTATTCTTTGGAGGGAACATACTCCAATTGAACCTTTTTCTCAAGAACCTGCTCATGTAAGAAGTGATACTTGACAGGAATTTTCTTGGTCTTGGAATGTATAACAATATTTTTTGAGATACTGATGGCACTTGTATGATCACATAAGATGGATATGGGAGGAGAACATTTAATTTGAATATCTTGTAGATTTTGCATCATCCAAGGAAGTTGTGTGAAACATGATGCAGCAGCCATATGGTTTTCTTCTACTGTAGATAAGGAAATATAACTTTTTTTCTTGTTGAACAAAGATAATAATTGGGGCCCCATATAGAATACACCACCAGTAGTGATTTTTCCATCATCAACATTTCCAACCCATTCCACATCTTTGTAAGCATGAAGAGTGAGATCAACGTTTTTAGGATATGATAGACCAAAGTCTTGAATCCCTTGTAGATATTTGAATATTATTTTTATAGCCTGAAGCTGTGACTCTTTTGGATTAGATTAGAATCGTCCAAAAATCCCAAATGCATGCATAATTTCTAGTCTTGTCCCAGTTCGATAAACCAGAATTCCAATCATAAATCTATACTCTGGCTGATTCACCATGGGAGAATCATCATGAGAACGAAGGTTAGATCCAGTTACCATTGGAGTACTTATAGGTTTTTAGTCTTCCATCCCATACTTCTTCATAATTTTTTGGAGATATTTTTCTTAAGATAGAAACATGCCATATGTTTCTTGTTTCACTTGTAAGCCAAGAAAATATGTTATTTCCCCATGTAATGACATTTCAAATTCTTGTTGCATAACAAAAGAAAAATTATGATTCATGGACTCTTCATTGCTCCCATAAATGATGTCATCAACATACACAACAATAATTAACAATTTATCATTCTGAATTTTTGTGTATAAGTTACTATCAACAGATCCTTTTTTGAAACCTTGTCGTTGAACATATATGTCAAGATGATAGTACCATGCCCGAGGAGCCTGTTTGAGACCATATAGAACCTTTTTAAGTTTACAAACAATTTTTCCATCATTTCCCAGAATGAATCCTTCTGGTTTTTCTATATAAACTTTTTCTTTTAGATCACCGTTGAGGAAAGAAGATTTTACATCCATTTGAAAGACTTTAAATTGTTGAAAACTTGAAAAATCAAGAAACATTCTTATGGATTCAAGTCTAGCTATAGGTGCAAATGTATCTTCAAATTCTATACCTTCTTGTTGAGCATATCCTTTATAAACAAGTATAGCTTTGTTTCTAATAACATCTCCATTTTCATTTAACTTGTTTTTGAATATCCATTTTCTTCCAATAACAATTTTATCATGAGGTCTTGGAACCAATTCCTAAGTATGATTCTTTTCAAACTGATCAAGTTGTTCATTCATGGCTTGAATCCAACATTCATCTTTACTAGCTTGATTAAAATTCTATGGTGCAATAGTGGATAAGAATGTCAGATAGCTAGGGGATCCTACAAGAGTTCTTCTTGTTTGGACACCTGATCCCTTTTCTCCCAATATTTTAGATTCTGGATGATTCTTCTGAACATACATGGATGGAGCCGTTTCTAATATATCTTCTTCCGATGCTTCATTGGATTCTCCTTCCATATTGTTGTTATTTGATGAGGTAAAGTATACATGATTATCATCTTCATTCGTTGTTGTTATTTCCCTTCTAGGAGTTGTGAGAGACTCATCAATTACAACATCAATGGATTCAACACTCTTTTGAAGTCTTTTATTGTAACATTTATATGCTTTACTTCTAGAAGAGTAACCAATAAATATTCATTCATTTTCTCTAGGCTCAAACTTACCAAGAATTTAATCATTTTTCTTGATAAAAAAAATTCTTCCAAAGACTATAAAATGATTCACAGTGGGAAGATTACCATACTAGAGCTCATAACGAGTTTTATCACTATTCACACAAACATGAGCCTTGTTGATAATATTTATTGCAGTATGTGCTGCTTCTCCCCAAAAGGTATTAGGAGTTCCAGATTCATCAAGAATAACACGAGCTAATAGGAGTGACATGAACGGTTCGGAAAACTATTGTCATATGAGGGAGATATCGTGTTCTGATCATTTTCCTAAACAACTAAATTTTTGTGACAGGGGTGACTGGGATGCCCAGTCAGCATGCAGGTACAGTTAGCAAAGATGGCATATTCTCGGAGTATTGTGTTTTCCTGAACTACTCGTGTTTTCCAAGTGGCAGTTTCTGGGTCGTTGATGGGTTTGTACGAATTTTTGTGAGGATCGTTGGATGGGTCACACATGGCTAGCCCAGAGGCTGCCATGTGTCCCCTAAACAATTATGAAAAATTTTGTTGGTTTCAGGGGGTTCGACCCTGTTACCTCCGGTGCGCCTGCACAAATTCCCCACCAACTCTCCTATCCAGTGTTTCTTACACTATACGTTCACTGTAACTTTTTATGTTATAATGGTTTTAATGTCAAGGGGGGGGGGGGGGGGATCGTCGGCGGCCCTTTTGATTGTGGTGACATTTTTTAATAAAACCTCGACATAAATTCCAAGAAATAACAATTATGACCCTCGATTCCGACGACTCCAAAAGTGGTAACATACAACAAACCACTCAGCATGGCATCGGGTGCACAGTTGCGTCGAAGGTTGCGGACCCATGGTTTAGCAAACTGTAACATTCGGGGTCGCGTCGACCTGTGACATGGTGGAGTTGAAAGCTATGGTTGAGTTTTATATGTCGACGGTTTGGATTAACTCCGGCATAAACTCCAGTTCATTACTCTTAACTGTAGTCTTTAACCCTGAGTTTGGCTAACCATTAATATGACCGCGGGTTTTGGGGGTTGGCATGTGGCCACCCCCTACCACAAAAACTAATGTTGATGGTTTAAACTGGTAGGATAGTTAGCACTACACTAATTTCGAATTTTTGGCTATTTTTTACTATGGTTAAATGCAGTCTCCACATTTAGTGGAGGATTTCTAGGGGATATTAGGCAAAATCCTAGCCAAGTCATTTTTCGACCAATTTGGGTGAAACAAGAGTCTATCTAGAATAATTTGAGCATTCTTGAGCCATTGGAGCAGATAAAATAACCATTAGAGGCTTGTAAACACACGTATTTTCAATTTTGAACATAATGACAAAGAGAGACATGCCATTGGGAGTTGGAGTAGCAGATGTAGCCCAGGACGGTTGAGCTTCTTCATCATGCCTATTGTGTAAAACTTATATGCGATGTTATTTATCTATTATACACTATTTTTCACTATTATTTAGGATTATTTTCATGCTTAAAACTCACAAATTCATCTATGTTTCATGGTTAATTTACTCATTCCTTAAGAAAACAAATGGAGACAAATTGTACATATTTTCATTACTAAAAGGACACTTAGCACAAAAAAATAATACGGTCCTTTTAGATCAAGTTGGTATAAGAGATAGAGTTTATTCTCTAGTGTTGTTGTGTGAAAATATTTGTTTAACTATTTGCAAGTGTTCACATGCTTACTAGGCTCAAGCTAAAGGGAGGAGAAGGAAAATTGGTGGAAGCAAGAGGGTCTCAAAATGAGCCACAACAAAGGAGGGAAAGATTTCCACATTCTCCACCACCTAGTTCACCTCCAAAAGAAGAAGAAGCAACATTAAGCATGCCTCCTGAGGAAGAATAAATCCATAAAGAAGTGGATCCAAAAAAAGAATAAAGAGTGTTCAGGAAAGCATTCCTTAACATGACTAAGACGGTGAGTGTCCTTTATCATGAAAGGAATGAGGGACTAGAAGGAGAAGGATCCAAACTTCACAAGGAAGGTCAAGGATCATCAGGAGGTTAAAATAATGAAGATAAATCAAATAAGGGAAATGGAGGAAATGGAGGCAGTGGAAAGTCACCATCCTCACCCTCATCATCATCATCCTCTACTTCATCTTCAGTACATTAGCCACACAAGTCACAGAACACTGGTAAAAGTCCTTTTCTAAAAATTGATGTTAAGTTTGAATTTCCAATGTTTAATGGTGAAGTCAATGTAATTTGTTTTTATAATTGAATTAGGAAATGGGAGGTCTATTTCAAAATTCAGAACCTTCATGATGATAATACCAAAATCCAACTAGCTACATTGAGAATGGAAGGTGCAACACTTATTTGGTGGGAATCCAAGACAAAGGAGGAGATTAGGAAGCATGGTAAGATTATCCTATCATGGACTGATTTCATTACTGTAATAAAACAACAGTTTTATCCGTTAGTGCACATGTAGAAATCCATAATGAACTGGAAACATTTTAGACAATTGAAAGGAAAAAATGTGCAAGAATACACCCAAGAATTTAGAAGAAGAGCTCTCTTATTAGGGTTCGATTTTCATAGACAATATACCTTTCTCAAGTACATAGGAGGCTTACATATATATCTAATACATATTGTTATCATGTTTAACCCTACAAATCTAGATGAAGTTTGTGTTCAGGCCACACATCCAGAAGCTAAAGGGAAAAACATTACTGATGAGGGTAGGAAGAAAACTTTTAAGGGGAAAAACAAAGATAAGACCTCAAAAGGTAAGGGAAAAAATAATGCGTGTTTCAAGAAAGGGGGAGAAAAAGTGGTCTGTTAACATTGTTCAAGAGAAGGCCATGAAGAGAAAAATTGCTGAAATTATATCGTGAAAAGAGACAGAAGTATAACAACAACAAAGGGAAGCATAAAACTACAACTACAACTCAACATGACTTAGGAAAGGATTCAGGTGATGAATCTAAAATTACAACCATGGGATTGAAGAATGTGAAGGGAAAATAAATTGAAAAAAAAACCAGTACTAGTACATCAAACTGTCACATACAAACTCCAAATCAAGAAAGGAGAATGAACTATTTCATGTAAGGGTCATATCTAAACATACGAAGATTGACACATTGTTTGAAAGTGGCTCACAAGAAAACTTAATCTCTGAAGACTTGGTCAAGAAAATTATTCTGATACCATTCCACATCCAAAACCATATCCACTTGATTGGATTTGTAAGGATGCAAATTTACAGGTTTCAAAGAAGTGCATATTGTGCTTTGTAATAACTACACATTTTGTTGACATAGTTAAATTCAATGTTGTTCCGCTTGATATTACAGGTATTATGTTGGGCAGTCCTTACTTGTATGACAGGAAAGTGATCTTCCATCGCCATGAGAACAAATACCATTTATTCAAATATGGCAAGGAGTACATTGTTAGAGCACATCGCAAGAAGACAAATATTGCAATGGTAAATGCTAGATTGGTAAAGAGGCTAATGAATTCAAGTAAGAATTTTGTTCTAATAATGATTAAGCCTAAAGTTGATGTTAATCATGAATCATTTGAATATTTTCATCCTAATTTGAAACCAGATTTATTTGATGTCATTTATGCACATCATGAGATGTTTCAGGATCCAACAAGATTTCCTCCAAAAAGGGAGATTCAACATGAGATTCAGTTGCAACAATATTGTCCTCTTCCAAACATCGACATGTATCGCATGTCGATTATGGAGAATGCTGAAATAAAGAGGCAATTCAAGGACATGTTGGACAATAGAATCATAAGGCCGAGCACTTCACCAGGTGGTTCACCCATAGTCTTGATTCCAAGGAAATATGGGACTTCACGCATGTGTGTAGACTTCAAAGCTTTGAACAAGATAACAATAAATAATCGATACCGACTCCCAAGGATAGATGATTTGCTAGATCAGCTGAAAGAAGAAATTTTTTTCACTAAGTTAGATTTACCAAGTGGATATCATCAAGTAAGAATTGTAGAAAGTGATATATGGAAGACTGCATTCAAAACCAAACAAGGACCCTTTGAGTGGTTGGTTATGCCATTTGGTTTGTGTAATGTACCGACAACTTTCATGCATGTTATGGATAATGTTTTGCATCCATTTCTTGATGAATTTGTGATTTTGTATTTAGATGATATACTAATCTTCAACAAAACAAGAGAAGAACATGTCTTGCATGTGAAAAGGGTGCTTGATGTTTTGAAGAAAGAGAAATTATTTCCTAAGATGTCAAAATGTGAGTTCGAAAAGACTTCCTTGGTTTATTTGGGACACATTGTAGGAGGAGGAAAGTTGAGAATTGATCCTTCTAAATTGGAAGCCATTTTAAATTGGCCCACTCCCAAAATAGTAACTGAGGTAAGAAGCCTCTTAGGCGCAACTCAGTATTGGAGAAATTTTATTGCTAACGTTTCTACCATAGCAGATCCTATGCATGCAATGACAAGTGTGAAGAAAGGATTCCAATGGGGAGGCAAACAACAACAAAATTTTCAAGCTTTAAAAGACAAGATCAGTTCAGCTCCAATCCTTGCATTACCAAATTTGAGACAGCCATTCGAGATACAAACTGATGCTAGTGATTATGCCATGGGCGCAGTACTTTTGCAGCATGGTAAACATATCGCTTTTCATTATGAAACATCCAATGGTGCTGAAACTAATTATCCTACATATGAAAAAGAGTTGTATGTGTTTGTACAAAGCGTCAAGAAGTGGAAACACTACTTGATGGGTAAAGATATGATTATATATATCGATCACCAACCATTACTATACTTGCAGTCACAAACAAAATTGTAGCAATCACGACATTTCAGGTGGATGGGATTTCTTCAATATTTTCACTTGATTATAAGGTACAAGAAAAGTATTTTTAATAAAGTTGCTGATATGATTTCAAGGACAATTGTAAGTGCTTCTACTATATTTAAAAACTATTATATTCTCCGTGAGAGTTAGATAGAACGATATGCACATGATGCTGATTTTCAAGATGTGTATGCTAGTTTGAGTGAATGGAATCAAGTTGAGGAAAATGATTATCACATGCATAAAAAAAAATTGTTTCATTTGGGAAAGCTATGTGTACCACAAGGAGAGAGACTTAGTGTCATGAGAGAGGCTCATTCATCTCTTATTGCTGGACACTTTGGGGTAAGAAAAATAGTGGTGCATCTACAAAGGTATTTATATTCGCCTCACATGATAGGTAGTGTGTCACGTTTTTTAAGAGGTTGTTGTATGTGTGCAACAAGCAAGCCTAGAAATAGGAAGCTTGGGTTGTAGAAGCCACTACCGGTACCATCAAGGCCATGGGAGAGTGTCTCCATGGAATTTTTCGGAGGTCCACCTATATCAAGAAAACAACATAAATTTAGTAAAATGTGTATACTTATGCCATGTAAGAAAACCATTACTGCTGAACAAATTGCTGAACTTTATTTTCAACATGTATGGGTTCATTATGGATTTCCAACTTCTATTGTTAGTGATAGGGATTCTAGGTTAATTGGGAATTTCTAGTCCAATCTTTGGAGGATGATGGAAACTAAGTGGAAGAAGAGTATTGCTTTTCATCCAAAAAGGGATGGCCAAACCGAGGTGGTGAACAGAACCATTGTGCATCTATTGAGAGGATATTGTAGCAAATTTCCCAAGTTGTGGGATGAACAACTACATTACATTCAACATGCTTACAACCAGGCAAAGAAATCTTCTACAAATGCTTCACCTTTCGAAGCCTGCTTTGTGTATTTGTTGAAATCACCATTAGACTTCATATTTGAGAAGGATGTTGCAATTGATGGGCATAGTGATATTGATAAGGCTCAAAATTTCATTGAGAAAATTCATATTATTCATCAACAAGTTCAGGAACAAATGGAGAAGAGTCAAAGAAAATATAAGGAGAGGCATGAAAAACATAGATTTGATCACAAGTTTCAAGAAGGAGATGAGCTATGGTTGCACATTATCAAAGAAAGGATGAAAGGAGAAGGTAAAAATCTCAAGACTATTCATTATGGTCCATTTAAGATCATCAAACAAGTTGGTAATAATGCATTTCAACTTGACTTGCCATCATATATGAAAATGTATTCAGTTTTCAATGTTGAAAAATTACATTTTTATGAGCATTCTGTTGGAAATTAGACAGGTAGACCTTTCCAAAAAGCCCACTTGGAGCTAATTTGGACACTGGGAAGGCCTTAAAAATTAGCTCCAAACTGGCGTGACGCATAGAGAAATTAGGCGCGACACATTGGGGATTTTTGCTCATTTTGGACTTAGTAACTCTGTTTTTCGCCTAGTTTTTGACATTTTGACTTTCTTACTTCCAAATGTTAACTCATGATGTAATTGGATGTCGTTTGATGGATCTTGATGTAATTTTGTTAAATTTTTACTCATGGAGGTAGATTCATCCATCAAAATGAGAATTGCAACTGAATGAATCAGTTTTCTATCTTATAGAGGCAAGCTGTGCCACTGCCTATTTTCCATTTCTCAGTTTAGATCTTGTTGAAAGAGCTCCTAAACTTGTGAGCTTGACCCCTAGAGGCTGGGGATGAGTTATTTTTGTCTATATCTTGTATTTTTTCAGTCATTAGCATGGTTGGACATTTGGGATTGCTTTGAGCATCATTGTACATCATTTCTGCAGTTTGGAAAAGGAATAGACGAGGGTTTGCAGCACTCTATGGGATTCTTGTGGTACTTCGCTTTGATAATGTGTTTCTCTCTGTAAATGTAAGTCTATTGGTGTTTTATGTGTATAATTTTCCCTCTTGTTTCTTCTTAAGTCAAACAAATAAGGATAAAGGTAGAATCCATTATAATCTGTAGTGCTCTACCTAGGATTTGTTTAATTTTCCATGTTTTCAACTATTTAAAGAGGATTCCTGAAAGTTTCTTGCCCTCTTCAACTCCTCACCGGTCTGAGCTATCCATTTCATTCAAAATTGAAGTGTCAAAACAATTGCCTACCTTGCCCCATTCAGATCTCTGCGAAAACTAGGCCTTATTTCCCAGACCCAAAATCTTCCCTTCCCTTTGATCCAACAAACACCCTCAAAATCAGATAAAATTTTTTTACATATATACCTAGCCTAAAATCAGCCTTCATTTCAAGTCATCTCAAGCCTCACTGATAATTTTTTGTGAGATTGACAAGGAGAGAGCCCTCTCCCGATCTGGTAGGGCTAGCTACCAGGTTAAGCGTGATTTGATGTTACCCTAGACTCTGCCTTCTTTAGCCTGAGGTAGATTTAGGAAATAACACATCCTTTGATTGATGATCAAGGGAGTGATGTTCAACTGCCATCTATAGAAGATTTCTCACCAGAATTTCTAGATGGCTTAAGGAGGATGCCATCCTTGACAGGAGGACAAGAACATTTGAGAGGGGAAGTGTCGACTACCTTTGAATTGGGCTCAAAGGCAGTAAACCTAGCAAGGCAAGGGGGATGGAAGATGGAAAGGTGAGGGAGCTGTACCTTCATCTTCTAAACAAGTAATCAAATTCTTTTGGGGTCCAAAACATTCCCATTGGGGAAGGGTGATATGGAGATCATGTATTTTTCTCAATATTTAAAGTGCTCAAAACTATACCGAACCTGAGAGACCAGGTAGCTCTTGCCATTGTGATTCCGGCACCATGAATGATTCAAAAAACTGATGTCGTATGAGGGAGATATCGCATTCTTATCATTTTCCTAAACAACTAAATTTTTGTGACAGGGGTGAATAGGATGCCCAGTCAGCATGCATGAAAAGTCATCAAAGATGGCACATTCTCCAAATATTATGTTTTCCTACACCAATCATGTTTCGCCAAGTGGTAGTTTGTGGGCCGTTGATGGGTTTGTACAAATTTTTGTGAGGACTGTTGGATGGGTGACACGTGGCTAGCCCAAAGGCTACCATGTGTCCCCTAAATAGTTATGAAAAAAATTGTTGGGTCTGGGGGGTTCGACCCCGTGACCTTCAGCGCACCTGTACAAGTTCCCGACAAAATTTCCTATCAATTTTTTCTTACACTATAGGTTCACCGCAACTTCTTATGTTGTAATGGTTTAAACGTTGGCAGAGGGGGGGGGGGGGGGTGGACCATTGGTGATCCCAACCCGTCGGCGGCACCATGGATTTCGGTCACATGTTTTAATAAAACCTCGACATAATTTGTAACAATTAACGGTTATGACCCTTGACTCTAGTGGCTCCAAAAGCGGTCACATACAACAAAGCTTTAATCATGGCATCAGTTGCGTATTTGCGTCGGAGGTTGCGGACCCACGGTTTAACAAATCGTAACATTCGGGGTTGGGTCGACATGTCACATGGCAGAGTTGAAAGCTATGGTTGAGTTTTATATGCTGACATTTTCGATTAACTCTGGAATAAACTCCAGTTCATTACTCTTAATCGTAGTCTTCGGCCCCGAGTTCTGCTGACCATTAACATAACCATGCATTTTGGGGGTTGGCATGTGGCCACCCCAAACATTAACGTTGATGATTTATACTGGCGGGATAGTTAGCACTACACTAATTGTGGAGTTTTGGCTATTTTTTACCGCGGTTAAGTGCAGTATCCACATTTAGTGGAGGATTTCTAGGGGATATTGGGCAAAAGCCTAGCCAGGTCATTTTTTGACCAATTTGGGTGAAACAAGAGTCTATATAGACTAATTTGACAATTCTGGAGGCACTGGTGTAGAGAAAATAACCATTAGAGTCTTTAAACACATGTATTTTCAATTTTGAGCATAATGAAAAAGAGGGAAACGCCATTGGGAGCTGGACTAGCAGATGTAGCCAAGGAGGGGTGAATTGCTTCATCATGCCTGCTGTGTAAAACTTATGTGTGATGTTATTTCTCTATTATACACTACGTTTTAGAGTTATTTAGGCTTATTTATATTCTTACAACTCACAAATTCATCTATGTTTCACGGTTAATTTACTCATTCCTTAAGCAAACCAATAGAGACAAATTGTACATGTTTTCACTATGGAAAGGACACTTAGCACAAAAAACTAATATAGTCCTTTCAGATCATTTAACCCAAATCATCAATTATGCTTTAGATAGTTAAGTAGTAAATAAGTGTAGTAATAATAGAATAAATCATCACACAAGAGCATCACACATGAACACCATGATTTAAGGTGGAAACCCAATTCGGGAGAAAACCATCGTTTTTGTCATCTTTGTCTTGAATATTTATTATATGAAAAAACTCCTTACAATATTGTACTGATTCAGATTCATATTAGTACGTAGGCATCTACATGCAGAAGGCTACAACCTTCTCTCGTTCTCCAGCTACTACTGGAAGGGAGATCCAACCCCCTTATCTTGTTTACCAACCTTTACTGGAAGGGAGCTAAAATCCCTTGATTATAACACCAAATTCTACTAGATGGAGGCTTCTACTTCCATACTGAAGGCTTGAACCCTCATACTTACTGCAGATGACGTTTCATAGATTTTCACACTAGATCCCACAGCTTCAACACAACTCAGCATAAATATTAACACCAATAAAATTAACCCAAAATTTAATCATAATAGTGAGATCACTGTACCTAGAACACAATAATAAATCCATATTTGAGAACCAAAATGTAGAATCAATATCAACCCTGATCATTCATTATATTAAAATGCATACACGCCTTCAATTTACTGAACTCGCGTGTATACGCGCTTTACTTCACACCAACTTGTGTATAGATTTGAGAATACTAAATTTACATAATATGATCAGTCTCAGAGATAGATATGAGGCTTCTAGACATATATCTTTTCAGATTTACAGAACCCTTATTTAGTTAGCATCATTAATCATATTTAATCACTCATTGATCATATTTGTACATATTCAACTTAGAAGTGTTTACATTATTTAAACAACCCAGATCTACATGAATACTTAATTGACAGACAATAGAAATATAACAGCAATAAACAGATAACCTTTACAACAAGCTTCATAAAACCAAGATTATATACATGCTTTAGCTGAGACAAAGCCAAGTATATATGTGCTTTCACTGAGACAAACTAGAGTATAGATCTGTAGATATTAATTTTGTAGAAAGTTTCAGATCTATAGACTTACCCAGATTTCTTCACTTCACTTCAACAAACATGTGCCAGGTCATAGATCCAATCATATCATAAATAAATCAAACAAATAAATAGTCATTTTAGGTATATAGCTCCTGATCCATCATTGTATCCAAGGGTGCATCATAGTTTAAAATTTACCAATAAAAAAAATCCATCCCATGCAGATATACTTCAGAGAGATGCATTCAGTAAAAACCCTTCCATCTGTACTTACTTGCACTATGATCTTCATCTCCTTATACATTTTTAGCCTTTAATAATATCATAAGCCAAAACCACACAAGTGTTGATGGTATTATTGGATGGAATCAAATAGATGACAAATCACTCAATAGTGCAGGCTAATACCATGGAAATTCCCCTTGGTATCATAATTTTAAAGCGAAAAAGGAATATGTGACTTGGATTCTTCGTACTTGTGTGTATACATGACTTATCTTCATAAAAAATGTATATATAATAATTCTGGATGTATACACGGGTTTCCTGTATACAACCATGCATATGTACTCTGACATATTATATTTATCATTTCTCTGATCCTAACAGGATTGCCTTTCTCTGCCACATTTGAACTGACCCGTAGATACATCATTTTCACATTTTCTGCTTCTCAAGGACAGCTCATTAAGTGAATTTCCATCAACTACAACATATTTAATCATATTGCCAACAATTTGTGGATATGCGAAAGGAAAATTCAGCAAATTCAAGTAAAAAAAAATCTAAAATTTGATGCCAAAGCAGCCATGCTGCGCTTTCCAAGGTACACACTACAATTTCTTCCACACACCGTGTTTTTTCTCCTAAAGGAATCAAATCATATTCTGAAGGGTTTTGAAGGCTGTCAAAGTGTCTAGAATCATTACACAACTATGTTACACCTCATGTAACCCATCCTTGCAGCTCAATTTTAGTGGTTGGCCCATATTTTCAAAATTTTCAATGTAAATACATCATCCCATAGCTTTTTACCCTTCCTGACACTCTAAAATATCTCCCACAACCTTCACACCCCTTCATTTCCATTTCCTAAGCCCCAAATGATAAACCCTAGCCTAATACTGTGATTTTTCCAGTTTTCCTAGCTAGGACTATGTAAAAATTCCCTAGCTCAATTTCCATTCCCATTTCACTCCATTCCAATTTCTAAAGTTTCCCGAGGCCCCTGTACACCTCCCTAAATTTTCCTACTCACATATCCCCTCCCTAAGCTGTTCATCGTATACCTTGATTCCCTTCACATGTTTTGTCCTATTAGGGTCTTTCCCCTTGCAAACAGTCAAATGGAGGAGAAGAAGGCTTACAATAAGGGAGGCCAGTTGATAAGATATGAACCATTAACCACTCATGAAATGATTTATTCACCACTATACAACCACTTTTTTCGAAGGATAGGGTGTCTTGCTTTTGGTGAAAGTTTTGAGAAAGTCAAATACCATGCCACATTGACTAAATTGTTTGCCACTCTTCTCAAAATGGACGAGGTAATGAATGTAGGGGTTAATTTCACTATATCAATAGATGTAGTAGCTCAAGACACAGGGATACCCAATCATGGTGAAAAATGGTTCAAGAACCAATACCTAGACATTCAAAATTAGCAGCCCTATCTCAAAAGACACTATCAATAGCACATGAAGAAGATTTTTCGTGTTGGACACCTCCTTCAGAAGTATATACCATTGATGAAGATCATGATGAAGTACTTCACTTGTAAGGGAATATTTTCTAGAATATAAGGGTATCATGTCAAACTTATCATGCATTTCACAGGGGTAAATCCATTTAATTTTCCCTGTTACCTCTATAGACGTTTGGAAAATATGGCAGGAAGAGTTGAGCATAAGCAGAGTAGTCTTAAAGGCAACCTTTTCCACCATGCACTTATCAAAATCATTATTTTACACCAGCTAGAAAAGAAGAGCATCTCTTCTAAAACCTTCATGCAAGCAGATGTATTCTTGTCTTCTAGTAGCCAGCCTACTAGCCCTAGTTCACAATTGGCACCATCAACAACATTTGCACCACCTAGACTTTCGGAGGTTGGCTCACCTAGCACATTTTCAGTGAGGAGGAAGATTAAGGTCACTTAGACATACCAAAGAGTCAAAAGGCTTGTGTTTTCTCCTCAAATTTAGGAAGGGGCCAAGCTCACATCAGCAGTGCAGGGATTACCATTGCATCCTGAGACATATTTGCATGATGATGAGATTATCCATCATGACATTGACATAGTAGAATTGGAGGCTAGTGAGGAGCTTGAAAACCTACAACAAATCATAAAGAAAAAATATGCTCAAATCAAAGAACTCAAAAAAAATTTGGCAAGGGCTAATTTCATAATATCCTTCTTAGAGCAAGAGAACAATTAGTTGAAGCTAAAACAATTGTGTTCAGGGAAGAATCAATTTCAAGCTAGTATGGAAGATGTGAAAGGAAAAGAAGTGGTTCACATTGAAGAGTTATGAAAGCATGAAAATTAGGTGACAAGGAAGAAGAAAAGGACCATGGGTCTCCAAAGGGAACTTCAGAAAGAAACAGAGCAAAATCCACTAGATGAAGAGTTGGCATTTGAAGAGAGGATAGCCATGAAAATCAATGAAAATAGGGAGTTTTGGATTAAGAAAGTAAATATTCACTTGGAGAAGCTCCTTGAAAAGTATAACAGAGACAAAAATTTACAAAAACACATAGCTAGCCACTACTATTCCAGGAATCATATTTACAAAGTAAAAGTCAAAAAATTGCAAGCAAAACTGAAGGAAACGCTAACTAGTAAAAAAGAGAAGGGTAAGTTGGAGTTACTTGCTGATGCTTGCTTGGTGGCATCAAATACCTTCTCAGGCATATATGGACAAATTTTGAATACTTTTGGAGAAATTTTTTACTTTTGTTAGTTTTTGGTCAAAATTGGAAAATTTGAAAACCAGTCACACTAGCAAAAGCACAGCGTGGGCCACACTGCGCTTTTTTTGGGGAGGTCCTATGGAGTAGTTATCAACACTGGTGGATTCCTGTGGATGAGTACCCCAATCCTAGTCAGTGATGTAGCCATGTTCGCTATTTTTAGAGGGTCAAAATGCCCAAAAACTAGCAAACAATGACCTTTATGCGTTGTTTTTGGAGGTCAGTTGCGCTTTCTAAGTACTCTTTGGAGAATGAAGTTTTGGAGGGCTAGGACCAACCTTTTTGAATGTTTAAACATCCTATCATGTAGCATACATCTAGTTATTTCCATAGAAACTTTCAAATCCTCATTTGGACCCCTAGAAGGCATTCAAACTTCCTTTTTCTGCAACTCACTGCACTTTCTCCACGCACGTTGCACTTTCCCCAAGCTTCACTGCGCTTTCTCCAGCATGAATTTTTCACAGAAAGTTTTACCTAGTTTGACTTTTTACCTATGTAATTGATGAATGATGATGATTTTGTGATTTCATGAAGCGTAATTGAGCTGGTAAATGCTGAAATAGGTAGATACATGCTTGTTAATGTAATTTTTGGTAAATTGTATCTATTTTTCTAAGATAAGGTGAATTGGTTGACCTTTACTAGCCATTAGGTTTTTTTTGGGAATATCATGAAATTAGATCCACAACTGATGGATTCAACCCCTGAGAGAGGGGAGAGGTCGTTTTGGTATATATCTATCATTTTTAGAGTCATTTTATTGGTTGGACATCAAAGGATTGTAACTTTCGTAGCTTGTACTTTCAATTTCATATTCAGAAATCAAAGGATGCAATTGAAACTATTATCTAGGAATTCATGTGCAGTGAGTTTATGATCATGTATTTTCTCTTTTATAGTCTTTGATGAATGATATATAGCTCCTCTTTCCATATCTTGTATCTTTAGTGGATTTACTTATAGTTCATTGGCATAATTCTATTAATTTAGCTCTGTATATATGGAAATGTCATTTTGTGTTTCATGCTTCCAGTTTAATGAATTCATGATAAAGCATGCTCATTAGATCCTTCTATTTTTTTTAGACCTTCCACCATACCTACAAAACCATAAATCCATCATAGATGTAGTTCTACCTTTCTCCTTTGTATTGTTGCAGCTGTATAACCTTTGATACCTAGACCTAGCTACTTGGTTTCATCCCTGATCCAACATCAAACCCTAAAACACTCAAAACCTACTTGATCCTATCATATATAGATTAATATCCTTCATACCACGGTCAATCCTTGGTTGTGATCTCATAGTGATAGCCCTGTAATCCTTGTAGGGAGAGCTAATAGGTCAATGTTGTCTATGGTTACCATTGTCAGTCTCCTTTTTAGCCTTTGGAGAATGGGTGCAGTGCTAACATCCAGTAGCCCCTTCAACAACCTGACATTGTGTATTCATATGTTCAGCAACCTAACATTCCTTATGTTGAAATCCCAAACATGCAATACCAGTATTTTCCTCAACCGAATGTACCTCGGTAGTACGTCCAATAGCCCCAACCTTCCGTGAATGTTGTTGTCACTGACCCTTACTTTGGTTCTTACACCTAATATGGTATGAATCTCCTTTTGTGTCAATCTGGTCCTTTCCCTCATCAGTCTGGTGCTCAGTACTAGCCACTTACTCAAGTTTAATACGAGCCACCCTAGTCTGGGCTTCAACCTAGTGCTTGATATCAAGAGATTCCTCAATACCAGCAGGTTCAACCGGGACCTCATGTTGGACCTTCTACTCAGAAAAAACCACATGGTGGACTTTATGTTGAGCAAGGATGTCAATATGGACCCTATTTTTAGCAAGGACCATAGGTTGGACCCTACGTTCAGCAGGGACCACATCCTGAACCACATTTCTAGCAAGGTCTGCAACCTCAGTTTCCACAGGAGTCATATCAACAACCCCAATAAAGTCCCTATCAGAAGTATTTGCAGTAAGTTCCTTACCAACCATGGGGGAAATATGCATATCTTGGTCAAAATCTGCCCTATTGGGGAAAAAATACTTATCAATCAATTTGGAACCCCTGGCCTTTCTAGTCTCATCATCCACCCTTTCCATTTTTTCCTACATTTGAATTTCCAAATGTTTCAAAGCTCACAAATGATCCCATCCCACATCAGTTTCATTGACCGACAATTCCAACCAAGATTCCAGGATATTTTCCCATGTTCGAAGGAAAATATGGAGAAGAACCTCAAACCCATATGATGACATATCACTTGTGGTGTCCATCTAATTCTTGGATTGAAGATTATATTCATCTTTGTCTTTTCCAATGCACTTTGACCAATGCTCCAGCCAAATGGTACATTGAGTTCCATTTGGGGATTTTCTTTGATTTCAATTTTGTGGCCATCACCTTCCTCACTCACTTCTAGCTTTCTATTTGGTATGAAAACATCACCCATCTTCTCACCTCGCGGAAGTAGTAAACAACTCTGCATAGCTCAAATCACATCCATGAATGGCAACGCCATCGTCGCCTCATCCAATTTGAGATCCTTGATTAGTTGTTGACCAAATGGTTTATAAAATCATTCACTCCCAATATTTCAAAATATCTTGCCATGGGTGGTTGTGTTACGCAATAGGAGTTCATTGGTAGAGCTCAATACCTTAATTTGGTATATTCGCAGTCTGGGACTCTATATTAGTTACTATTTGATGCACCACATCCTTTGACTAATCTTGCATAATCTTAGTCTCTTGTTATGTCGCCGGTGGATGGTGTTATTGGGATAGTGGCTCAAATTGATTGTAGTGCACCTAAGAATTCTCAAAGTCTAAATCCATTACTTTTTTTTCACCTTCTATTCCTTCCCATAACCAAAAGAATCCTGGTAAAAGCTGAGAGCTAAATGTTTTCTAGTCTACCGTAGGAGATAAATCCTCAAAAGGTAATAAAAAGGGTAAAGGAATGTCTAAATATGAAAACCATAAATATGATTCAAACAGTCATCTGCTGGTGGTTCTTCAACACGTAAGCTCAAATATCCTTGTTTGATATGTGATGAGGATCATTACACCAAGGATTGTCCTCAATGTGCTGAAGTTTCCTATCTTCTAAAGGGTGTACCCTGGACACTGACCGTTCTGAAAGAACCTTTCCATTCTCAGCAGACACAAATGGTAGGTCAAGCTCAATCGTATGGGAGCTCTAAGGTGTTCATGGCTGGAACACAACCTCTTTCCATCACCACAAGAACAAAATATTATCCCAATCCATCCAAGTCTCCTCTGTAACCGGATGTTATGGATCAACCTTCCTCTTCCACACCTCCTACCTCTGGTACTCTCTAGATTAAGAGACTGAGTAGTGAATCCATCATTTGAACACCCCCAAAAGGTGTTCTTCAGAAATATTCTTACAATTCGATTGCAATATCACCACAAAAATAAAATATTTTAGAATATCTGGCTTAAGCGCCTTCGACTATTTCAGCTTTGGAGGTCCTTTAGTCATTCCCATCATAATGAAAGGCAATAATCTCCACTATTGGAGGGATTGAGCCTTCAGATTATATTTTGATTACATTCACTCTCAAGAACTTTGTTTCTCGCCACCCATCTCAGGTAGATTTTCTAATTCAAGTTAGCATTATGGGGAATACTCTTCATTGGACTATCATTGATGAAGGTGCTTTGACCTCCATCATGTTTGTCGCATGCTAGAAAGCCATCGACTGTACCCCATTGAGTCAGTCCTAGAATACCTTAGAATATTTCTACAACAGAGGTTTTCAGCTGTATGGTATTCTCAAGGCATTCCCCATCCTGTTGGAGGGGAAAATAGTAACCATGGAAGTTGAAGTGGTAGATGAAAAATTGAACTAAAATCTCCTTCTTGGACATAGTTAGAAAAATGTTGGTTTGTGTAGTCGCCACCCTCTTTCACATCCTTTGTTTCCCTGATCAAGGGAAGATAGTGACTATCGATCAATTGGCTTTATTCCCCTCTAAGTCTTCATTAGGCAACATTCTGTATGTTAGGAAGAATTTTAATCCATATGAGAACATTGGGTCTGGTCTATTCAAAGATTCGTCCCTTATGGGAGTTTTTCTGCTTCCACCTTTGAATGTTTCCTTCGTCAATATGATTTCATCTACTCAAAATCCATGGATTATTCATAATATGGATGAGCTCGAGAGTTTTGGTGATGTTATGCCTCTTGGCATGGCAGAACAAATGTATCAAGATATTCTCACGACCTCTAATTCTACATCTGAAACCAATACTCATTTGCTTTCTTCTTTAGAAACTCATGTGCATTCTCCCTAGTTTGGTTCTTGGGACTCAGATGATCCATTGAATGAGACTTTCCCCACTGACGAGAGTATCATGGAGGTAATTTCTCTCGAATAAAATCCATGGGATGATGGAAATCATCACTCCTCGTTTCTCCCAATCCTAGGTGACATCTCCACCTGTCTAGGATCCCATGCTTCGCTAGTACCGACTGACCCACTTCAGAATCCATCTTTGATTTATGAAGTGTTGTCCGAAGGGAACATGGGAAATATCACTTCAAGCATTCCGATAAAAATCTCTGTCAAGCTAGGGATTGTTGAGAATGTCTATATTGGTGTGTCATTTTCTCTCGATGAGATCCATACCTATAAAGAAAATTTTCAAGGGTTTCGTGATGTCTTCGCTTGGTCATATGAAGAAATTCCTGACATTGATCTAAGTATCGTGGTGCACAAAGTCCCCACATATCTAGATTCATAGCCCGTTTTCTAATGGCTTTGTCCTGTGCACCTGAGAAATGCTACAACTATAAAGGGTGAAGTTGAAAAACTTCTTAAAGTTGGTTTTATCTACCCCATACCATTAACAGATTGGCTCTCAAATATTTTTTCTGTCAATAAGAAGCAAGGGAACATTTAGGTTTTATTTTATTACCATGATATCAATCGAGTTTGTCCCAAGGAAAATTACCCTACTCCTTTATTAATCATATCATTGATGAATGTGATGGGAGTGGGATTTTTTTATTTAGGATAGTTTCTTTGGCTACAACCTGATTAACATTGCTCCAGCTGATCAACATAAAACCTCTTTTATCTTTCCATGGGAGAATGTTTCCTATAAGAAGCTCCCTTTCGGCCTGAAGAATGCCAGAGCAACCTGCCAGCAAGCTATGTCTTATGAGTTTCATTACGTCAAGCACATAGTTCAGCCATATCTAGATGACCTTCGTGCTCATTCTGTGAAACATTGAGGTCACCTGGAACACCTTAGAGCTACCTTCCTACGTTCTAGACACTATAATATGAGGTTGAATCCTAATAGGTGTTTCTTCCGCATTGAATGCGGCTAGATCCTAGGTTTCGTGGTGTCGAAAGAAGGAATCTACATCGATCCTCTGAAGGTCAAGGCAATCGTCAATTTTCCTTCTCCATATTATTTTCATCAACTACAAAGTTTGAGGGGGAAATCTCATTTCCTCAGTCGTTTCATACTGCATTACGTTGAGATTTCTAAAGGCTTTATGAACTTATTGTGTTAGTCATCAATAATTTTGATCTTATCTAAAGATGACTAAGTTGACAATCTCAGATTTATAGAAACAATATTTGCAGAAACATTGTGAGTTATAGAAATCTCACTGCCCTCATTATCCTAAGTCTATCAATTCACTGAAAATCTTCACTCAAATCCTCCAAGTTATCCTTCCATCTCAAAAAGAAACTGTTTTAGGCTATATTACCCATTTTTCACCTGCATCTCCTGTGCCAAATTTTCACTCATTTACACCTATCCCAATAAGTCATTTTCCCCTTCAAAAGGGGCTTATTCCTCTTCATTTACCCTCCATTCCCTCTAAAAAACCTCAAAATTTGTAAAAACTCTCTTACTTGGTTTAAAAACACCCTTTTTTCACCTTACCGAAACTCTAAAAAGGCTGAAGGCCCTTTTTTTAGGCCTATTTTTCTCCGCCCATTTAAATATTGGTCTTAAGCCCCTGCGGGCTTAAGCCCTCCAATCCTTTTCTCATATGACCCAAGGGCCCGACGACCTGCTAAAACCTCGGCCCCCTTTGCCTTAACCCCGGTCCCATCCTTCATTCCCATAGGACCATGCCTTCCCCTTTCCTTAAGCCCCTTTCTCCATTTTCTTACCCCGCCATTGCTTTTCCTCCAAGCAATCCCAACCATTGATCAAGCTATAATCCAATGGTCACTATAGTCCCGACCCATCAACCACCCTTCCATCTGACTATTCCATGGAGCAATCTCCACCATGGATCTTCGTGATCCGATGGACATCATCCTCCTTGGGCCCTGCTCTCCAGTAACTCTGCAACCCCACTCTCCACTTGACACCTGTACTCCATTACCGAGTTGTGCCCATCATCTGTTTCAACCCCCACCGTAGATATCATCGCTCAAGATCTAATGACCCTCATTCCATATTGCGTATATTTCAAGATCAGGGTCTAACAACCCTTTTCCACGCGATAAAAGTGGTTTTGCTCAGGACGCGTGGCGATCAATGAATGGAATCACATGCTCCCGCCTCAAAACCACTAACCGCCTATTGTCCGCATGAAAAGCACCCGGTTTTGGACAAAACCGCCCTCTCTCATTTTTGCGCCCAAATTCAAATTTTTCATTGTTTTCTCCTAGTTCTGCTTCTACGACCCCTCCACCCATGCATATCCTCTTCCTCAGAAAATTTCTCTAACATATCGAACCCCTGAAGCAGTTTATAGCCAAGCACATAGGTTTAATGGTGGCCCAAAGCTGGCAGGCCCTCCCACAGCCAAAATCCATAATGGTTGGTCTCAGGACGACGATCCATGAGGTCAAATAGATGAAGAATGGGTTTAAGGGTTTGATTCAAAGTTTTACTCAGTGTTTCATGACCACTGGTTGAATCGTAAAAAACCTCCAGCACACCAAAAGGAAACCCTTGAACATAAAAAAACAAGAACAAAAGATCAGTGAAGAAGAATGGAGAGCTAAAGGCTAAAGAATTAATCAAATTTTAAGGCTATTAAAGTAGAAATTAGCCTTTCAAGAAGCAGTGATTAAAGACAGAAGCTCTAAAGGTCAAAGAATTAACAAATGAATATTTGTTTAAAAAGGACCAAGGATGAACACCGTAAAGGGGATTAATTAAAGGCAAATCAGAGTTAAAGGCCTATTAATGCAGTTTAAATGATTAAATTAAGGAAACTTAGGCTAAAGTAGCCTCGAATACATCAACCAAGAGTAATTATTCACTCAGAATATCTAACTGACACCTTTGGCCTACTTCCTACCTATAAAGATGAACAAACAGTTATTTCACTAAAGAATGTATTTAAAACTGTCAAGACAGTTATTGTAAAAGATAAAGATAGGCTATAAATTCAAACTTTTCACCTATCTTTCCTTAGAAGTTAAGACAAATTTATTAAAATAGAGAAGTAGTTGTAGTTGTTCCTACCTTATGCCTTGCATGGTTTTCAAGGTTAGGAATGAATTTACTCTGTAGTTGATGACTCTCAAACCCTAGATCAGTTCCACCTCCTCATTTGCAGTATAAATACTGCATTGGAACTCATTGCATTGATGGAATTTGATGACTCTTTGAAGTAATATACAGCTTGTTGAAATTGAAAGGAAATCGATGTTTTGGAACTTATGGATGTCTTAACCTGCTTGTTGATGAAGAAGGCTCTGTCATTAGATCCCTGAGCTTGGTTGTTGGTGAATTACTCTAAATATGTTATTGTTATTTCATGTTTCATTATGTAAATTTATGTTTCACCATGCTCTGTTGCAATAGAGTAAAAATTTTAGTCTAAGAAATGTCTTTTGAAAACACCTTAGTTTTGTTTACTCTTCACTATCTTAATGTTTTCTTCTGCTAAGATATTCTAGAGAATTCTTAATTGCTCTGTAGAATCCTTATCCTTGTTTTTTTCTTAAATAGTTCAATACAGTTGGTCTCAAGAATGATTTATGGTTTTCCCTGCTTACTTGCTGCCGCTTAAAAACTGTTTTTGAAGTCTCCCTTCAAAGTACCATTGTTCAAAGTCTGCCAAAGATGTTTTTTTCGAATCATACCCTTTGTACTTGCTTAAATAATTGTTTTGAACGTCATTATAGCTATAATCGAAGATGTCTAGGAGATCCCTCTTCTATGAATACAATTATGTTGGCTTGAGGGGTCCTAACCCAGGTTCAGAGTGCAAGGTTTGCCAACAAACCCCTATACTACTAGCCCTTTTGGCAATGACCTACTTGCGCAGGTCAAAGTCTCACCCGAAGTAGTATGGGTGGGTGCTGGAACTAGGTTTCCGCACCCTGAGAAAGGATGGGTAAGGCAAACGAAGCTGCGCTAGGCCATGTGATACCCAAATTACCTCGTTCTGCGCAGGGTCAATTAGGTCTCTATTCGCATCCACGTGCACTAGATCTATAATTATATAATTTTATGATAGTAGCACAGCATTGCGTAAATAGAAAAGAACCGATCCAGAGATAGAAAACACACTTACACAGATCTTCGCAACTTAAATATAGAAAACACACAATGCAGTCATTACCAATGATCCAAATGAAAGAGTACTCATAGATTCAATGCTCTTCCACCTTTCTTATTCTTTAATTCACCAATTCCTTCTTATAATTCCCTTCCCAACCTGCGCACACAGCAGTAGGGTCCGCACACAGCTGGACTTGGATCTCCGTGCACATAGCCAGCAGGAGTTCTTTCCCCAAAAACCCAAACAGATAGCTTAAACCATAATTTACAGCAATAGCTCTTCATTTCTCTACCTTACAAAATCTACTTGTTCCTCTATTTATAATAATCTAGCCTAGAATTTCCTATGGTCCAAAAAACCATGGTTTTCAAACCCCCTGTTTACCCTTTTACCCATTATAATGCTTTTGGGGCTTTGACCCACCCCAAAACCCCTGCGCTAGACTAAGTTTTGGAAAAAGTATTCAAAATGGACCAGTTTTGTAGCTCGTAGGAGACCCTGTTCCAACAATCCACGAACACAATCTTGTGACTCATCCTAAGTCACTCCGGTGGTGCAGCCTGGATTTGCACATGCAAGGTATCGAGAGCACTGCTGAGCTGCGGGAGTACATCCCATCTTTGGGTAGTAGAATTATGTGTAAGATCTACCAGCTTTTGGGAGGGTGGTCCTTCAGTGGTCATGGTAACGCTTTCAAGAATCTGATTAAGTCTCTTGGTCATGCCATCAATGTCTTGTGATAATTAGAGGGCTGAGGCAGCCCAAGGCTTTAGAAGTTCTTCCATGATGTGCTGCTTATGCTGGAGTTTCTCTATCTCATCCTGGAGATCATTGCTAGATTTTAATTGTGCCAAACATTGGGTAGGTACCAAAGTAGGCAGCGTAGCGTTGATCTCTTCAAAGGCTTCTTCCTTTTGTCGTAAGTCCTAATTGATTTGTTGAAGGACTGGATCGTGCTAGACCCTAGTCCAGAGTTGTATGGCTAATGCCAGAAGCTTCGTACCTTGACCAATTTTCCCTGAAATAACAGATGTCACGTCGGTGACTAGGGCGGTATGTTGGGCACACACTTCCGGGGGTGTTTTGTGTTGTAGTCTAGTCCCCAAGTCAGAGATTTGTTGTTCCAGTTGTGTCTTGATGGTGTGTATTTCCAACCGAGACATAATGAGGGCTTGAACCAATTTTTCCACCTTATCCCTAGGTGTTTCCATAGCTGGGATCTCATTTGTAACCTCCGTGCAGAGCTGGTGGATCATAGCTTCAAGCTCTGCCTGTTGGGACGCGGTTAGGAGCAAATCAGCATCCTCCTTTGTAATGGTGTGCTTAGCTGTACTAAGCTATTGGTGTACTTGCTGATCACGGTAGTGAAATTCCTGGAAGAAAGTGTGATGAATGCCTTGTAAGGCTGCATGGGACAACTTATCCAGGTCCAGCTGAGTTCCTGTGGTGGCCGGGGGTGGCATTCCTACTAAGTCACTGCTAGGTATATTCTAGAGATGACTGGCCTCCCCGAGTGGCACTGAACTTCTATCAACTGACAAGGGTTGTGCCTGGCCAATGCTGGTTGGGATTGTATCAATTTTGATTTGGAGAGCAAGGAGTTTGGCCTTGAGAGAGTCAATCCCAGCCTGCCATTGTGCCTTGAAAAATGCCCACTTATCTTCCATAGGCATGGTGACCGTGTCTGCAATCTTCTCAAGGTCACCATATGTTAGTGTGATTTTCGCATCGTATTGTGCACGGTGGGTGCTGTGTTTCTTTCGGGGTCCTGGTGTTGATTCCCCTGCTCCCTTAGTGCCTAGGGGAGGGGTGGTAGCTTTTTCAGATCTTACCTGGGCCGGAGCTATGGCGGGCTACCCCTGGGCTCGGCTGCAGCAAAGGCCTGCTGGTGGGGTGCCGTGGTCTCCCAAGGGTGTCAGTGTGGCCTGTTCTCCAGGCAGGAGGCCATATTGAGATCAGCAGGTCGATTTCTTCATCTGCTACCATATAGAGGAGTGTTTTCCATTTCTTAGTGTTGAGGTTACGAATCTGGAAATGGTGCATGGTTATTTGGAATGCAATAACACTATTTTACTTGTCATATATTGTTGGGGATAGCCGGGTTCGGGAGTTTATGGCGGCTGCGACACTGCTATGGAAGAGGATCCAAAACACCTTGTTATCCTTGATGCGTTGCTTATCCCTAGGGTCCCATAAGTGAGCATACCAAGTTCCTTCGCACATCCCAGGAGGGAGCTCAGGAAGGACCGACTCCTCGGGTTTGTCCCAGGCGACTAGTGATATTAGGAATAATAACCATGAATATAAGAAAGATGTCCCTTTCTCCTAGGATTCGAGGACATTAGCTAGAAATTCTTCACACAAGTATCGAGCCCAATTGAAAAAAACGCCTTTCGTGCACTGTCAGGCTAGCTGGATCACATAGGTGTGGATAGTCCTAACCTGGCACTTCCTCATTAATTTGCAGGCTAAGATCCAAGTACCCATCTGCGTGGCTGAGTCATTGATATTTTGGATCACAAATCCACGCTGATTTTGACGTACCATATAGGTCTCCCATAAAAACATAGCGGTAGCTGCTTCGTACTTCTTTCCAACCTGCGCTAGTGGGTGCGGCCCTTGCATTGGGAGGCCGGTAATCTTGTGGATCAATGCAACATCAATAGGGACCCTCTTGCAAATCCATAAGAAACCATCGTGAATGAGGGAAAGTAACTAGTGAGCCAACTGATCTGTGACATTGTAACAGCCAAAGTGGGGCATTCGGGTTAGATTCAGAAGTTTGGATCCTGCCAAGCCACATATGCAGCGCTGAGGTACTACCGTAACTCCATCATCCCTATGGATTGTATCAAAGTATAATGTGGGGGCCAATTCTGGGAGGGTGTCATAGTCCGCCAAATCGTGATTGTCGAACTTGACCTCATGGAGGTGCCCGCAGGGACCACTAAGGACGGGGACCTCTCTCGGGGCTAGGTGGGTTTGCAGATAGGTGACCAAGCCAACCAAGTTTTTTTGCATTAGGGTAGATGGCCTTTGTGGTTGAACAAAGGGAGGTAACCAATTGAGCAGGCTAGCTGGAAGAGCACCCTCCTGTTCATCTTGTTCTGAGGGTGGGGGCCTGCCATGTCTTGGGGAGCTTCGAGGCTTCCTTGCTGCTTTCGGGGTTTTCCTCGAGCCTTGTGATTTTTCCTTGCCTTTCCCTATTACTGGTGTGTGGGAATCTTCTGCCAATTCAGACTCAACCTCCTGGACTTCTTCAACATCAGTCTCCATCGGGGGCTGAGGGTTTGGCAGGGGTAGTAGCCAACATCCTTGCGCGAAAAACGAATCTTAGTGCTGGGTGACTACTATCAGACAAAGGAGGTTGACAAGAAATGAGAGGAATACTCTGGTTATGAAGAATCTTGTTGCTTAGATGCTTCCACAAGACGCTTGAGGCAGGCCAGTTGTATAAGTGAGACAATACCACGAGCTGGACTATCCTGCACCTTTTAAAGCACTGCCAAGCGTGTGATGGAGAGGGAAACTTTACTCAGGGTGGTTTCCCCAAGGAATGATAAAATTTTCCCATAATTCATTATGTTAAAAGTTCGGGGGCCGCTTCTTCCAATGGTAACTTCTATTTTTTACCAGTAGATATTGCTCCAACGGCTAGTTTGCGCGTCCCTAGTGATCTTGACGTACTTGTCACGTTAGGGTTACTCATTTGTGATAGCTTCATATCTTCCCCCAACACAGGCTTGCTCCCTAGGTAACTCATGGCCCAGGACCAAGATAACTTTATCATCTATGCCATTAAGGCTCCAAGGGGGGCTGTTGTCAGAACATACCGCATGACCCTCAGCTGCTTTGTTGCTGTAGAGGTGGCCCGACACATGGGGCCGGTACCTGCTGAGCCTATAGCTGTCATAGGAAGCTCGTTGCTTGTTCGTGGGTCAGCCTGACCTTTTCCTAGGGTGGGTTCGCAGCAGTTGATCCGGCCTGGCTCCATCCGGGTCCTTTCCTCTGAGACCATAGGGAGGAAGTATTTTGTGATGCGAAGACAATGCAACATGCAAGCATCACATAACCGGTTCTGCCAAGTTTCCATTTTCTTATCGGGATAAGAAAAATGCTCAATATCCCCTTCATAGCAAAACACTTCATCTTCGATTGGGTTTTCCGCGTTTCGCACCGTCAACTTATAGATATAATCCACATCTTCTCCCTTGGGTATGGGTTCCATATAACGTTTACCTTCCACAGGGTCTAATGGCACGACTACCCTTATGCCATTATTTTCAAATACCATGCTTCATTTTTTTAAGATAATGGTACCACCCATGTCGATGGCCTAATCCAATCCTAGTAGCACAGGGTAGGGGTCCACATCCCCGGTGATTTGAATGACTTCGAAGTCATCCTGGAATTTTTCTCCTCCAATATCTACTACAGTCCCAGAGAGCCTCTCCAGAGGTACTATATTTTGGTGATTTTCCATTTGTAGCTAGATGGTGGACCATTCCAGCTTTGGTTCCCCCATGCATTTCCATGTTTTCTTAGGTAATACATTGATGTCTAATTCGAGGTCTAAGATAACTTGATCCATCTCGTAGTTGCCGATCTGGACTGTCAGCCGCATCTTCCTGCCAGTGCATCTTTGATACTTGTATAACGTGTGCACATCCTTAATGTTGGGTGATAGGGCGATGTGTGCTGCGCAACTCTCTAGTAAAGCCTAAAAATTCCATACTGCCTGGGGGGTGCACAGTAGTCTCATACATGCCTGTAGGAAATGTTTGACCTCCTCAGCTACCTTCACATCTCCAGGGCGTAGGGACGTAGAGGCATTAGTATCGAGGAAGTTCTTTCGAGCTTCCATAAACATTTCCCTCGCTTTGTCTAGGTCAAGCCCTTCTTGGTTACTAATGGCTCTACGGATCAGTGTTTCAGTTTCAACTTTCTCCTCGATTCCCCTAGTCTCTAATCCACTGCGCGTTACCACATTCACACTCGGGTCCTTACCCTTTAGCTCATTTTGGACCCTTCGCACCTTCTGCGTAGGTGGGAGCTTCTTCTCCCGTATCTTTACCGTTAGGGTTGAACAATTGTCTAGCATATGGTCCAACTGTCTACAATACCTAGAGGACTGTCGCACCGGGTTCAGGCACTCCCTTGCAAAATGCCCCAAGCTCCCATAGTTATAGCAGATCAATTGGCCACGGCCTCATCCTGCACTTCGGCCCCCATCCCTACTTCCAGAGGGGGAGCCATTCCTGCCCGCGGGGGTTGTTGGAAAGGCCGGGTTAAACTGTACTTCCGGTAAACTTTCCTAGCCTATCACTAAATTATGGATTCGGCAGTCCCTCTCCTCGTGGCCCATTGACTAGTAGAACCCCCACCAGTGTTGCTCCCACTCTAGAACATTAGCGCCTGGACAGGGGTAACAGCCATCATTATACAACCCATCTATGCGACCACCCCCGTACACAAACTTAGGTTCATTCGAGCTCTGTCATTTGGGGCTAGGCCCTTCTGATCCCAGGTGCCCTAGACTAGGTTCTCCTATTCGCAGGTGGTCTAGGTGCAAATTCTTCATCTGTCCCAGCGTTTGCCATAGTTCCGTGCCAGCTTCTCTTCCTTTTTCCCTTTGTAGGTCCTAAATCTCTCGGTGCATAGCCCCAAGCTACGCCTAGATCTGATATACCTTCAGTGAAGCATCTTTCCTGGGTGCAGCTTCTAGTTTCATAGTGGCCTCCAAAGCTTTATCTTGCGAGTCAAAATTCTAGTGACTCATAGGTATGCGTAGGTGAGGGAGTAGCATGGAGTTGAACCATTTCGTAAGCTACCTGTCATCATACTTAAAGTCCCCTTCTCTGATAGCTTTTTTTAGGTGTTGATCCCCTTCCCACACTGACTCGGTTGCCCCCTGCTTGAAATCTTTTACCTCTACTACAACCTGATAGTAGGACCTAGGTTTTCGAAACTGTTATTTAAGCTCACTCCTAATATCCTGAACAGAGGCACCCCCATTCTGAGATGTGTACTTCATATACCAGTCCAGCACTTTTTCTTCGAAGGCTAGGGATAGCTGCGCTTTATTCACAGTATCGCTTATCACGCCCTGCACAATCCATACCAAGTCTGCCACAAACCAGAACCGATCCATGTCTTCATTGGTCATGCCTTTAAAGGTAGGTAATTTCAAGTGCACCGCCATGTCTCCTTCTTGATAGGTTCCCCGTATTCGCTTGTTAGTACCCAAACCCTTTCTCAAAATGCTCGGGTCCCATCATCAAAACCATTTTTTGGCTCGAGGGGTCCTGACCGAGGTTCGGAGTGCAAGTTTTTCCAAAAAAACCCTATACTACTGGCCCTTTCGGCAATGACCTACTTGAGCAGGTCAAAGTCTCACCCGAAGTAGTATGGGTGGGTGCTGGAACCAGGTTTCTGCACCCTGTGAAAGGATGGGTAAGGCAAACGGAGCTGCACTAGGCCCTATGATACCCATATTACCTTGTTCTGTGTAGGGTCAATTAGGTCTCTATTCGCATCCACATGCATTAGATCTATAATTATGTAATTTTATGACAGTAGCACAACATTGCATAAATAGAACATAACCGATCCAGAGACAAAAAACACACTTAACTTAAATATAGAAAACACACAATGCAGTCATTACCAATGATTCACATGAAAGAGTACTCACATATTCAATGCTCTATCAACCTTTCTTATTCATTAATTCACTAATTCCTTTTTACAATTCCCTTCCTAGCCTGCGCACATAGTAGCAGGGTCTGCACACAGCTGGACTTGGATCTCTGCGCACACATCCAGCAGGAGTCTTTTCCCCAAAAACCCAAACAGATAGCTTAAACCAAAATTATCTTCAATAGCTCTTCATTTCTCTACCTTGCAATACAAAATGTCCCTCTATTTATAATAATCTATCCTAGACTTTCCTATGGTCTTCAAACTGTGGTTTTCGGACCCCTGGTCTACCCTTTTACCCATTACAATGCTTTCGAGCCTTTGACCCACCCCAAAACCCTTGCACTAGACTAAATTTGATCAAAAGTATTCAAAATGGACCAGTTTCGCAGCTCGTAGGAGACCGTGTTTCAACAAGTTATGTGTGAATCTAGAATGTTTTCTTATCATTGAAGGTGAAATAACTGGAAGTTAAATGAGTTTCTCACCTTCTATATTTCATTGGAGAAGTTTTTCTTGAAATTATTATTTGCTGAAGTGTGGTTTGTAGAATTTATGCTTAGCCCTGTCTATTAAATGCCTCTTTATGTTCAAATAATGTTTTAAGTCCCTTTGTTGAGAAGTACATATAATCAAGGATTCTTAATTGCCCTTAGTTCTACTTTTCATTCTAAAACCATTGATGTCCATTTCATTTCACCTGAAAAACCTTGAAGATCCACAGGCCAAGTTAGATTTTCCCTTTGATACTCCTGATCCATTTGTGAACTTGTTACAAATTCCACTTGGCTCCATTGCCCAATGACTTAGAAATTTCCCTTTTCCATCTATGCTACCTAGATCATCATGTCCAACCAAACAATAAAACAAACTCGCACTTAATAACTAGCCTAAAATCAACCCTTGAAAGGAAACAAGTCATATCTTTACAAAAAAATTGAGAGATCCCTCTCTGAGACTAGGAAGGTTAGGTCCTAGAGCTCTGAAGATTGGTTTTGACTTTTTCCTTGTCACTTGGTATGCCAATTTGCCAAAACACAGGACCACAACATAATGGCAATCACGGTGGGACTTCTGAGTATACAGTTTCCTAAAAATCCCTTATAGGCTCTTTTGTCCTTCAAATTACCTCAGAAAATCTGCAGATAAGCCATAGAGTAGACTCTGTTTGGTTCACCATCTTAGCTAAATGTTGAATCAAGTATAGGACACTCTTAAAAACCATAGAACCATATAAAAACTCAGAAAAAACCTAAAACATTTCAGATTGGCCCTCAAAATACTTATTGGTGGTGGACCATAAAACATTTTATCTTCAAAGAGCTAAAAAAATCCACCTGGAAACTCCACTAGCCCCAGCAGGAATATTACTCCAATAAGACTCCAGATTTCCTTAGGATTGTGTTAACTAACCCGAAAAGAAGTTTAGGAGTCTAGTCCCATATTTTAGCAAGATACTAGACACCAAGAGAGTTTAAGCTTTTGAAAACAGTCCTTATATTTCTAGCCTCTCTTAAATTTTGAAATTGAAATCTGGCTTCACATAAGATCTATACCAGATCTCATCCAGAGCCTAATCCTCCTAAAATAGTTGATGATCCAGAAAATATCTTGTGGAAAACTTCTAGATCTCGAAATTTAACTACTCTCAGGATTGTCCAAAGAATAAGATCTGTCCCTAAAAACCTTACAGTCTTGAAAGATCCTCACTTTGACTTGCCTCATACAAAGAACTTATTTAGGACCATGTCATATAGTAATATAGACCAAGCCAACCTTGAGCCCACAGATTTGCAGCAAAGCTCTAGTAGAGAAGCCTCACCTTCTACTCCACCTGATTCTTAGTTTCTCCATCACTTCAGCTCCTTTCATAATTTTTTTTCTCAAAATCAGTTTGTTGACCCAAGTGTTTCCTCCACTCCCATTCACACATCCACTATTCAAAAAACTCCATTTCATCCCACATTTCCTCTTATAAACGCACCTCTTGTTAATCCACCATTCTTTCCTATCATGGCAACATGGTATGCCCCATTAGTGTTACCAAAACCTCTGCTTCCTTTACCAAATGATTATCAGCCTAGAATTCCCCATTTCACTAGAACTGAATCTACTACCGCCCAACAACATGTAGATAAAATGGATGATGCTTTTGATTACATGGAAATAGAAGAAGAGAACATTAAGATGAGAATATTTTCCCAATGTTTAGGAGGAGAAGCGAAGAAATGGTTTAAAAGCTTAACTCCTAATAGCATAAATGATCTCCCTTCTTTATACCAAACATTCATAAAAAAATGGGAAATAAAAAAGAATCCTCTCCAAATCCTTTCAGAATATAGCCACCTTAAGAGAAACGTTGGGGAAAGTGTCCAAGGTTATTGCACTAGATTTAATAGTGTTTACAATGCACTTCCCCCAAACATTAAGCCTCCACTATGCTTGGCCTTAGCTAAATTTTTTGAAGGATTCGATCCAAACATGGCCTACCAGCTAAGAGAAAGACACCCCTTAACCTTAGAAGATATGAAAAGGGAATCCATAAGTGTAGAGGCAAATCTGATTGAGAAAAGAGCTAGGTTGAAATTAGAAAAAAAGTTACATATAGGGATGAAACAATGGCATCAACCTCATCATCCAATGCCAAAATTGACAACTTAGTAAGGGTAATGGACATAATGCTTGAAAAGATAAATATAAATGATAAAGTGCCTCCTAGAGAAAACCAAACCAATCCCCAAAATAGAAATAGAAACCAAAATTTCATAAGAGATCCTCATCAAGATAGGCAAAGAGACAATGATCAACAAATTAGGCCTCCCTTCCAATAGAATTATGTAGATCAAGAGGAGGAAATGGAAACCGAAAGGCTGGAAGAAAATCATGTAAATTTGATAGGATTTGACAGTGAGAATGATGCTTTTCTCACTGAAGAAGAACAAGGATTCTTCCCCTCAGGACAACCTGAAAACAATTAAGAGGATTCTGAACATTATAGATTGGGGTTTGAGAATGCAATAATGGAGGTTCACAAACAATATGATCTTAGAAGCAAAGGGAACCCAGAGATTTTAAATGACAAAAAAACTAATACTGTTGTTAGGAAAACTTCAGAAAATCATCCTAAAAGGACAACAAGTAACTCCAACACTATGGCCAAGAAAACTGATTTAAAGAAAGATAAAAAATAGCCTCCAAAGTGTTGAACAAAGCTACCCTAGTACGCGTTCTAGTGGCCCTAATAAATCCGTCCTAAATAACATTCCAAATAAAACTCAAAAAATCAGATCTGCTAAAAAGACTATGTTAGTCTACAAAACATATGTAAATGTCTCAAAATCTTTAGTTCCTTTCAGCCTTGAGGGTGAGATTGCCAAGATCAAAATTGGCTTACGTCTAGTTAAATTAGTAACCCAGGATGTATATAAAAACCAAGTTTTGAAAGCTTTGAATATAGGTAGTGATACTGATACTTTAAACTTGACAGATGATAAACCAGAATTTTTGTTTGGTCTTGAAGTTGAAGGAAAATACCAAGAAGGGGTTGTACCTCCCTTCTATGTTAGCTTGACCATACACAATAAGATATTTCACAATGCCATGCTAGACTCAGGTGCTTCACATAATCTTATGCCAAAAGTAGTAATGGAAAGCCTAGGCTTAGAAATTACTAAACCATATAAGGACCTGTATTCCTTTGATTCAAGCAAAGCCAAATGCTTGGGTTTAATCAAAGATTTATGTGTTAACCTATCACAAATTCCTGCTAAGAGTCTAGTGATGGACATAGTAGTAGCTGACATTCCCCCAAAGTATGGCATGCTTTTATCTAGATCATGGGGAGCCAAACTTCAGGGGAGCCTTCAAATGGACATGTCTTATGCCACCATCCCAGTGTTTAGCCAAACCAAAAGATTATATAGGGAATCCCATATGAAATATATGGTGAGCAACATAGACAGGCCAAACAATAATCCAGTTTACTCCATTCATTCATATTTGGATTCCTTTATCTTATATAATGAAGATGAAATTAGTCAACAAGAAAAGGAAAACAAAGAAGAATTTAGTCCACCAGAACAGTTAAATATGTCCTCAACTCAAGCACAAAACAGTTCAAATTTTAACACCCTTCAATAGTAGAAAGGAAATGAAAATGAGACAGAAACACTTTGGGGCATGAGCTTTGATGGCTCTTGTAGCAAACTAGGTTCGGGGGCTGGTGTATGGATACATAATACAGCCAAAGAACATTCTTATAAAATAGAATTTCCATGCACCAATAACATTGCTGAATATGAAGCCCTCCTCCGTGGTCTACATTTTCTCAAAGATTTAGGAGCTAAGAAAATATCAGTCCAAGGAGATTCTAGGATAATAATTAGAAAAATTAAAGGGGAGTATTTAGCCAAAAATTCAAAACTCAAAGTGTTAGTCATCCATAATTTTGACTTTTTCCAAAGATGACTAAAGTTGACAATCCTAGATTTCTAGAAATAATATTTCAAAGAAGCATTATGAGTTCTAGAAATGTCACTGCCTTCATCATTCTGAGTCTGTCAATTCACCAAAATATTCATCTATGTCTTCTTAAAAAGTTTATCCTGTTGTTTCAAAGAAGAAAGCTCATTTCAGGCTATTTATCCCTATTTTTTATTAGTCCTTTTCAATATGAAAAATAGCCCATTTTCCTCTTTATTCTCCTCCATTTTCCCTAAGAAACCCTTTTAAAAAACATCAAAAACCCCTCCAAACCATGATAACTCCTCTATATGGTTTTAAAATGCTTATTTTACCCTATTGCAACTTCTGAATTGGCCTAAAAACTCATTTTTTAGCCTAAAACACAATATTTTTTACTAATAAAGGTTTAGGCCCCCAAGGGCTTAAAAATATTTAGCCCGCTCTGTCATATGACCTAACCCCCGTGACCAAGAGCTTAAACTTTCCGTGCTAGCCATTAGCCCTTTCCTCCCATTCCTGGTTCCCTACTCCTCCACACGACCGCAATTCTACCTTATCCCTAGCCCCCCTTCCCTTATCTTCTATTTTTACCCCCTGTACCTATGGAAAAATGTGTTTTTTCATTGTTTTCTCACTGCCACACTTATCAAAACCTGCATTAATCTGAGCCGTTGATCTATTTGATCCTATGGCGCTAACTCACCCTACCTTTCATCACCTTTCCTCCAACCCTTCTCTTGCCTTTCTTTTCCCTGCTCCTGTCTTATTCCTCGATGGATCTCAGTCATCCATCCCGACCATCCAACGGCTCCACACTTCCCCCTTCATCATCCAAACTCCCACCCATTCATCCCCGCAGATCAATCTACACTGTAGTTCTTATGGATCTAACGGTTCTCCTTTAACCTGGTGATTCGAAGACCTCTCCGCTCCATGATAAATTAACTGACGTCATACTTCGGGCCTACCACCCACTACCCAGCCGCCTCCACCAATCTCCAATTTCCACCTGTCTCCCACTAAAAATCCTGGCCACGCACCTTTCCATCGCACTCCTCTCTGCACCATCGGATCTGCCCCCCTTCATCCGACAACTCATATGCGATATCACACGCATTTGCCTCCCGAGGTTTAAACAACAAAACTCACACGAAACCACCGGTTTTTCATGGGACGCATGTTGGGAAATAATTGGATCATGTTTGTTTTATGATAAACCACTTAGCACTTGAATCGAACGCGAAAACCGCCAGCAATACTTCCAAAACTACTTTTCTTGTTCTCGTGCCCAAATTCATTTTTTAACCTGGTTTTCATGGGTTTTTTCCATAAAACCTCCTTCGCATGCTTTTTTCTCCTCTGCCTGCATATCCTGCTCCTCACTGCTCCTTCCGCTTCCGCTGGACCTCTGTAAAGTAGTTTTTCCAACACACGCAAGGTTTTATTAACATTTTGTTTGTCTTGTGTAGGTTTGATGGCAGTTTTAAAGGTAAAAACCCTTCCCACTGTCTATGAAGGGACAAGGTCGAATATCACCATCTTTTGAACACTAATCAATGAAGAATAGAAGCTTCCCGGGTGCAAAATATAGGTTTTTTTCGATACTGCAAAAACATTGGTTATTCAAGTCCAAACCCCCGCGCGCTAAAGCCACCTGTCCACTACAGTAAAAGAAAAAGACAATAGAGATTAAAGGTTGAAGGATGAAGACTAAAGCCAAGGATCAAATATTAGAAGACTTAACTCTGCATTTTAACAGTTTAAAGCAGTGTATAAAGGGAAAAAGACAATATAATGCATTATAAAGGCTTAAGGTGAAATTAGGGCCTTAAAACAGAAGATTAAAGCCTAATCAAGGATTTAAAAGGCATGAGGGATTAATGAATAAAAACAGTTGTTAAAAATAAAAAGAGATAAAGGCAGAAAAACAGAGTATCAAGGTATAAAGAGGCAGACAGAAAATTTAAAGGATTAATTAGAAAATCGAGACTAAAAGGCCTTAAAACACAGTTTTATGATGAAATCAAGGCAAAATAGGCTTAAATATAGCCTCGGATACATCAAAGGAGTAGCTATTCACTTGATAAATCAAAATTCACACCTTTCACTTACTTTATACCTCAAAAGAAAAATAAACAGTTATTACAGTAAAGAAGATATTATAAACTGTCAGACAGTTATTGTAAAAACAAAAAAGGCCTCAAAGTCAATCTTTTAAACTATTTTATCCTCAGAAGGTAAAAACAGATTTATTACACAGAGAAGTAGTTGAGAGACATTCCTACCTTATGCCTTGCATGATTTTTAAGGATAGGAGTTCATTTACTATGTCATTAATAACATTTTTAACCCTAGATGGTTCCACCTCCTCATTTGCAGTATAAATACTGCACTGGAACTCATTGTAAGGTGGGCATTTGATAACTCTTTGAAGTAATATATAGTTCTGTTGAAGTTGAAAGAAATTTGATGTTCTGGAACCTATGGATGTTTTGACCTGTTTGTGGATGGAGAAAGCTCTGTCATTGCATCCCTGAGATTGGTTGTTGGAGAAGTATTCTTATCTGCTAATGTTTTTTCTCTTTTCCATTATGTTTTCATCATATATTACTTGCAGTAGAGTAAAAAATTTAGGCTAAGAAATGTCTCCGAGAAGCACCTTAGACCTGTTTACTCTTCACTGTCTTTATGTTTTCATCTGTTGAAGGTTTTACTAAGTAGTTTGACTACTTTTCAATCATTATTCTTGTTTATTTCCTAAATATTTCAATACAGTGTCCTCAAGAATGATTCATGGTTTTCCCTGCTTGCTTGTTGCTATTTAAAAACTTTTTTTGAAGTCTCCCTTCAAAGTACCATTGTCCAAAGTCTGCCAAAGAGGTCTGTTTTGATCATACCCTTTGTACTTACTCAAATAGTTGTTTTGAAGGTCTTTATAGCTGTAATCACAGATGTTTAGGAGTTCCCTCTTCTATGAATGTAGTTATTTTTGAATCTTGAATGTTTTATTATCCTTGAGAGTGAAATATTTGATCGAATGGAGCGTTCCTTGGCTCTTAGATTTCATTTTTTAAAGTTTGTCTTGAAATTATTATTTGCTGAAGTGTGACTTATATAATTCATGGTTAGCCCTGTCTATAAAATACTTCTTCATGTTCAAATGATGCTTTAAGTCCCTTTTGTTGAAGAGTAGAAATAATTAAAGATTCTTAATTGCCCTTAGTTCTACTTTTCATTCTAAACCCTTAATGTTCATTTCATTTCACCTGAAACCTTTGTAGATCCAATAGCCAAGTTAGATTTGCCCTTTGATACCCCTAATTCATCTAAAAACTTGTTACAAACCTCTACTTGACTCCATTTCCAAATGACTTAGAGATTTCCCTTTTCTATCTATGCTGCCAAGATCATCATGTCCCACCAAACAATCAAACAAACTCATGCTTAATAACTAGCCTAAAATCAACCTTTTTCAAGCAAACAAGTTATATATTTGCAATCATATTGAGAGATCCCTCTCTAAGACTAGGAGGGCTAGATCCTAGAGCTCTAAAGATTGGTTTATCTGTTGCCATGTCATTTAGTATGCCTATCTGCTAAATCACAAGATCCCAATATTCTCGTGATCACGGTGGGACCTTTTTGAGTAAAAGTCCTTAAAATGAGACACTCGGTATTCATTCAAGTGAACTATAGCTTATTCAAGAACTACCAGCATAAAGGTAATCATGATAGGATCTTTTTGAATCAGTGGCAATCTAAGTAACCCTTAGGATTCTAAGAGACCCTTATCAAACCTTGAGGAAATCAGCAAGAAAGCCATAGAGTAGACTCTGTTTGTTTCACCACCTTAACTAAGTGTTGAATCAGGTATAGGACACTCTCATAACTAGAGAACCACATAAAAACTCAGAAAAAACCCAAAACATTTCAAGATTTCCTTTCAAATAAACCATTGGTGGTGGACCACAAAACATTTTACCTTCAGAAAAGCTAAAAAATTTCACCTCATGACTCCACTAACCCGAGTATGTTGGAAATGTTGTCATTGATGGCAAAGGAGGTAGCAGATGCAGAGACAGGTAACATTTACAAGGAACAGAGGAAGCAGTGAATTGAAGCAAAGACAGATACAAACAATGGAGGCAACAAGGAAGCAAACGAAGGAAGCAAAGGAGACAGGCAGAGTTAGAGGAAACAAATATGAAAGAGAAAGGCAGAGACACAACTGTTATTGCAGAGAAACAACTATTATTCCGAGAATCTTTTACACAACTGGGTGTTACACATAACATAAATTTCATTCTGGGAATCGCATACTCCAGCGGCAAAGTATTGTGCTTTATATTCAAATGCGCAGTGTGAATGGAGTGGAACCATAGTCAAATGCGCAGTGTGAATGGACTGGAACCATAGTCGTAACAGATGAAATCACAGTGGTGAAATGCGATGAATAGTTATTTATATATATAATTGAAATCGTGGAGGACTGGAACCTGGAGTAGAGAACGGAACCGTGACCGAGAGGAACAGTGACGGTGGTTTGGAGCGAAACTGTGGGTTTCATCGCACCACCATCCGTTGGGCAAGTGATTTCCACCATTCGCGAGCAATTCCATAGATAGACTGATGCATGTCCCTGAACGAAATTGAAAACTGCCGGTTAAAGTGCGCCACCGCACGTTATAGTTCGTACCAAGACGCCAAGCGATATGTGTACGAGCCATTGATCTGGAAGAGGGCTATCGGACGATGATCGCACGTTGGACTTACCCAGAGTTTAACCAATGTACGTGGAATTTAACCAGATGTGGTACGAACATTTGATTGGGCCGTCATTTATACCTGTGGGCCCAGAGACAAGGTTTACTATACAGTTATTTGTTTAAAACAGAGCGGTTGATTTAATATAAAGTGCGAAGGGTTATAACTTTAAGTCCCAAGTTTCAGAGATATATTTATATATGTTTAAGTGGGGAACGTAATACAGTTTGTTGATATAAAGGTTATAAACACCGCCACAGTTTATTAACAGTTTGAATCGGGAATATGCATACAAGATGATATATTTATATATTGTGCTAAAGTCATAAGGTTGGGTTTTTATTATGATTTGACCATAGTTTTGAAGATGTCAAGAGTTTATTTTACAAAAGGTTCTGTAGTAGAAACTATTCAAATATGTGGGTCCAAATATATATAGTCCTGTGTGAAATATTGTAAAGATTGGAAAATGAATGAATTTATATGTATGGTTTTATAACCATGCACTTTGGAATATGTGGGTCCAAATATATATAGTCCTGTGTGAAATATTGTAAAGATTGGAAAATGAATGAATTTATATGTATGGTTTTATAACCATGGAAAAATGAAATATCCGCATTAATTCATTTTTGCCCAGATTTAAAATCAGCAGGTATATATGCAGCAAGTGCACAAAAGCACAGTGAACAGGTGAATAAACACAGCGATAAAAGCATGGGTCTGACAGAGGTAAACAGAGATTACAGGTTTGACAGGTATAAATTCACAGGCGCACACAATTACAGTGAACCAAGGTACACAGACCAGTGACTCAACAACTGCAGAAAAGACAAAGCCAGTAAATCCAAAATCCAGAAAAGAAGCTGAGTGGAATTGAGATGTATAATTGAAAAATGTAAATGTAAATATTTTTTATATTGTTTGTGATGCAAGGCAAGTATCCTAAGGAAAAGAAAAAATCCCACTGTAGCATGGAAATTTGTACATATTGTAGTAATTTAAAAATGAGTTGGATAAAGGAATAAGAAGGCAGAAAGCGAAGAGGCATGGCTTTCCATTCCAAATTATTTGAGGAATGCTAACAGTCACAAGAAATTCTTATAAATAATATCATCTGGATATGCAAAAATAGAGAGAGAGAGAGAAAATATAGAGAATGTAGAATATACAAGAATGAGGCAGAGAAGATTAAAAGAAGAAGAGCAGAAAGAGAAGCTACAGAACAGCGCTGATATCTGAAGTAAATAAGCAAACATTCAGTTTGATAAATTGAGGAAGTTGGAGCTTCCCTATCAAGTTGCAGCTTGATAGCTGTCAGTTGTAGCTGACTGAGGTTGGAGCCTCCTATAGGTTGGTGCCTGCATAAAATTGAAGGGAGTTGGTGCTTCCTTGCAAGTTGTAGCTTGCAGAATTGAGGTAGGAGCCTCCTGTAGGTTGGTGCCTGCAGAAAAACAGTGGTGAGGGGGAGTTGGAGCTTTCCTTTGCATCACAACAATAATAAGATGTGGTTTTCTCCCTTTATGGCTTTCCACTTATATCTGGTGTCTCTGTGCATGATGTTTATGTGTTGTTCTGATTTATATCATCTGCTTAATACCTGCTGCTCTCATATTAATTCTATTGTTATATTATATTAATACTTGCTGCTCACATTTTAAGATTACTCACATATTAAGTTGGACATGAAAAGAAGGTGTAAATAAGGTTTAATAAAAGTTTAAAAGATTATTAATGTGTTAAACTGATTCACCCCCCCCCCCCTCTCAGTTTAACTAAGAGTTCAACAATTGGTACCGGAGCCGGTTCCTTTGTACAATTCTAACAACTGAAAGGAGATCCTAGGTTCCCAAGATGGCTAGTAAAGAAGGATGCTCAACCAGTAAAGCCCCTTTCTTCACTGGTGAAAATTATTCTTTCTGGAAAATCAAAATGAGGACATACATAATGTCTCTAGGAATAGCAGTCTGGGCTGCTGTGGAATTAGGATATTCCCCAAAGGAAACTGACACAGATAAATAAACAAAACAAGAATTTTTGGCTAACGCAAAAGCCATGAATGCCATCCTGAATGGATTGTGTGAAGCAGATTTTATTAAAGTAATGCACAAAGATAGTGCCAAAGAAATATGGGATACTCTAGAGAACATACATGAGGGAGACAAGAAAGTAAAGACTGCCAAACTTCAAGTCTATAGAGCCCATTTTGAGAACTTAAAAATGAATGATGATGAAGACATTGCCAGTTTCTTCCAAAAAGCTACAGAAATTATTAACAATATGAAAGCTCTTGGAGAAAAAATGCCAAAAAGTATAATTGTACAAAATATTCTAAGATCTCTTCCATCAAGGTTTAATCCAAAGGTGTCTACAATAGAAGAAACAGTTGATTGGGAGACCTTGACCATGAACCAGCTACTTGGAAATCTAACAGCCTATGAAATGAGGCTCCCACAGAGAAAACCAAGTACGAGGGAAGCAGCCTTTAAAACAGAAAAGAAGAAAGAAGAAGAGGGAGACATATGCTCTAGCTCGGATGAAGAAGAGGCAAAGTTTGTCAAGAAATTGGATAGAGGCTTAGGTAAATACAAAGGTAAACTCCCCTTCAAATGATTTAACTTTGGAAGAGTGGGACACTATGCTGCTAAGTGTCCTCACAAGAAATTAAGGAATCAGGCTCAAGAGTCAGAGAAAAATAAATCAAAGAATTGGCAGAAAGGAAAGAAGTTCAGCAGAAAATCCTTCTATGCTCAACAAGACATCAGTACATCTGAAGATTCAGATGAATCCTCAAGTGAAGAAATAACCTCTGAATTCTTATTGATGGCCATAGAAGAACTTGAAGGTCTCCTGCTAGAAGATGAAGAAGAAGAAGGTGAAGTCGACCTTGAGGAGGAGCTAAGAAGTGCTCTAGAAGAGATTGATAGACTCAAACTGAAATGCAGAAAACAAAAGGACATTCTCCTCAAATATGTATGAGAAGAACAAAATTAAAAAGTCCTTAAGCAACTAAAAATAGAGCTTGAAGAAGCCAAGAAGATAGAGGACATGTTACTTAATCAAATCAAATAAAAAACTCAAGAACAAGAAAAGTTGGAAGAAGAGGTAGTATGTCTCAGAAAGAAATTAGAAAATGCTCAAAGGAAAGTTGTTATAAACTCTTCCCAAACAACAAGCTCTAGTAAGTTGAATGAAACTTTGGTTGCTCAAAGATCCCCTATGATAAAGACTGGAATAGGCTATGAAGGAGAATCAAGTAGGGGAAAAGAAAAGGTTGACAGAGAGATTATTTTTGTTAAAGAAAAAAAGAATGATGAAGCAGCTCAAACAATTCGTACAAACGAAGAAATCTGCAATAAGGAAGACAAAGATCAGAAGAAACCACTAGTAGCAAAGAATGTAATAAATACTAAGACCCCTGAATATGTAAAATGTGGAAACCATCAAAGGAGATTCTTCCCTCCAATGAAGAATGCGACATGTTATGTCTGCCATAAGCTGGGACACATTGCTGCATATTGTCATGCAAGGAGGAGTAATTAAAACTAGCAAAAGATGAAAACATTGAAGAGACTGCCTCAAGCAAACAAATGGAAGAGACAACCTTACATCAGGTATGCAAATAGCTTCAATGGTTACTAAATTTATTGTAAGTAATTTGGTAATAAAATTATTGAATGTAGAAAGTATGGACAAAGATTGATTTTCAACACCTCAAGGAGGTTTATGAATCAAAGAAATTTTGTTCATACTCACAATTCTGCAAAAACTATGATCAAATGTTTTATATGGAATCAAGTTGGACATATGCCTTCCAAATGTCCTCTGAAAGGATGTAATTCATCACCTCATAAAAGATACCAAACAGAAGGATGCCTCCAGTGGAAAAATAAGGAGAATAAGTGTGACCTGGATACTGCTCAAGATCTGAAAAGCCAGTGGTATTTGGATAGTGGCTGCTCAAAACACATGACAGGAGACAAAAGTAAGTTTATAACTCTTGATGAAAAGAAATCTGGCAATGTTACTTTTGGCAATGATAAATCAGGTAAGATCAAGGGAAAAGGCTCAGTCAACATAGACAATGGTAGAGGAAAGGCACAAGATGTACTATATGTAGATGGGCTAAAAGAAAATTTACTAAGTGTGAGTCAGATGTGTGACAAAGGCTGTGAAGTTCTTTTTAGAGCACAAGACTGTGAAGTCAGATCAAGCACCACCGGTAAGACTTTGCTCAAAGGTGTTCGAACAGAGAGCAATGTTTACATTGTGAAAGAGGAAGATGAAGCATGCCATCTTAGCAAACTTGAGGAGTCATGGTTATGGCATAAAATACTGGGACATCTCAGCTTCAATCACATCATCAAACTAAGCAAGAAGAAAACTGTCAGAGACATGCCAGAAATAAAGAGGCCTTCTAATACCATATGCAAATCCTGTCAATTGGGTAAATAGACTTGCACATCCTTTAAGGCCAAAGAGGAGTTATCAACAAGAAGACCACTCCAGCTTGTGCGCATGGATCTGTGTGGACCTACAAGAACTAAAACACCAAGTGGAGAATCCTACTTCATGTTGATAATAGATGATTTCTCCAGAATGACATGGGTTGCTTTTCTCAAGAATAAATCAGAAGCTCTGGACAAATTCAAAATATTTAAAGCATTAGTAGAAAATCAGACAGGATGCAAGCTGAAATGCATCACATCAGACAGCGGAGGTGAATTCACTGATTATGACTTTACAGACTTATGCAATGAACATGGCATAAAACAACAATTTACGATTGTAGGGACACCTCAGCAGAATGGACTAGCAGAGAGACAAAACAGATTTGTTCAACAAATTTCCAGAGCCATGATGCAAGAGAATAATATTTCTCAAACCTTCTGGGTAGAAGCAGTGCACACAACAGTACATATCCTTAATAAAGCTCACTTAAGGCCAAGCAGTGACAAAAATCCCTACGAATTGTGGCATGGAAAGCCAGCTTCAGTCAAACATTTCAAAATCTTTGGTAGCAGGTCTTACATAAAGAATAATGATGAAAATCTTGGAAAATTTGATGCAAGAGCAGATGAAGGAATATTTATAGGATATGCATCCAAAAGCAAAGGGTACAGGTGCTACAACAAGACTCTTCGGAAAATAGTAGAAAGCATTGATGTGAGATTTGATGAAGAACTTCCAAACAATACAAGAGATATTGACTGCTATAGTCCATCAGATAACCATGAAGAAGAAGACCAGAATGATGATGAAACAAGCAAGACTACAGAAGATGAAGGGATAAGCTCAAAAGCCCCCTCAAGATACACTCAGAAAAATCATCCCAAAGATCAAATCATAGGAGATAAGAAGCAGGGGTCCAGACAAGAAGGCAGCTAACAGAACAAACTGAATAAGTATACATAGCCATGCTGTCACAAATAGAGCCAAAGAAATTTGAAGAAGCTAGCAAGGAAAAGTATTGGGTAAAAAAGATGAATGAGGAATTGGACCAAATTGAAAAGAACAATACCTGGGAACTAGTTCCTAGACCAATTGAGAAAAATATCATTGGTTCAAAATGGGTATTCAAAAACAAAATGAATGAGCAAGGAAAAGTAATCAGGAATAAATCCAGGCTGGTCTACGAAGGATACTTTGAAATTGAAGAACTTGATTATGATGAAACATTTTCCCCTGTAGCCAGAATAGAGGTTATGAGAATGTTCCTGGCATTTGCGTGCTACCAAGTCTTCAAGGTATATCAAATGGATGTAAAATCTACTTTTCTTAATGGATATATAGAAGAAGAAGTTTACATGGAACAACCAGAAGGTTTCTCATTAATAGACAAAGAAGACTATGCATGCAGACTGAAGAAGGCCCTATATGGACTGAAACAAGCTCCTCGTGCCTAGTACTCAAGACTAGATAAATATTTACAAAAACAGGGTTTTAAGAGAGGTGGAGTGGATAAAAATTTATACATAAAAGCCCATGAAAATGAACTCCTGATTGTTGTTGTATATGTTGATGACATTATGTTTGGAAGAAACAGAGATGAACTTGCTAAAGGGTTTGTTGAGGAGATGAAATTAGAATTTGAGATGTCCATGATTGGAGAACTTAGTTTCTACTTAGGACTTCAAATTCAGCAAAAGAACAAAGGGACATTCATCTCACAGGAAAAATATTTGAAAGAAATGTTGAAAAAGTTCAAAATGGAGGACTGCAAACCAGTGTCAACTCCGATGGTCACGAGATGCAAGCTGTGTGCTGATGATGGGTCTGCGGATATAGATCAAAAACTCTACAGATCCATGATAGGAATTATGTTGTATCTGACTGCATCAAGACCAGACATCATGCTAGTAGTAGGACTAGTGGCAAGATATCAAGCAACACCTAAACAAAACCATCTTCTAGCAGTAAAAATAATATTCAGATATCTACAAGGAACAAGATAGTATGGACTTTGGTATCCTAAAGGAAAAAGATTCACTTTAACAACATACACAGATGCAGATTGGGCCAGCTGTGTTGATGACAGGAAAAGTACAAGTGGAGGTGAATTCTATCTAGGAGAAAGTCTGGTGGCATGGTTAAGAAAGAAACAAACATCTATCTCTCTGTCTACAACTGAAGCAGAATATATAGCAGTAGCAGCATGTTGTACACAAGTCATGTGGATGAGACAAACCCTCCAAGACATGAAGGTAAGGATTGATGAACCTATCTCAATCAAATGTGATAATACAAGTGCTATAAGTATATCTTGAAATCCTGTGCTTCACTCAAAAACCAAACATATTCCAATCAAGTATCACTTTCTCCGAGAACAAGTAGCTCAAAAGATAGTAAAACTGGAGTATGTACCAACAAAAGAACAGACAACATATATATTTACCAAACCACTTGCCAGAGATCCATTTGAATATTTGAGAGACAGACTAGGGGTAGTATCTGTAGATGCTACTCTCTGATATGAAAAGAAATAACAGTTTCAGGGGGAGAACAGAAAAGAAAATATCATTCTCAAGGGGAGATCAACCAGCAAGGGAAGCATGAAAACAGGTCCTCAAGATCAAAGGGATTATGGCAATAATACATTCAGCATAAAAGAATCAATAAAAAGGCAAAAGGGTCAGTGGTGCAGCAGAAGAGTGGTGAACCCAAAGTAAACTGAACACGGAAGAATAGTGAAACTGATGTGTATCTCATCCAAAGTTTGGAGCAGCAGTGTATAAAGTCAGGAAATTTCAGAGAGAGGAAATGCATGAAATGTTGAAAAAGGATAAATACACAGCATCAAAGAATAAAAGCTTCACTAAGAATAAAACCCCTTGCCTTTGTTGTCAAAGGGGGAGGAAGAGTAAGTAACAAAAGGAGGTAGCAGATGCAGAGACAAGAACAGTTACAAGGAATAGAGAAAGAGAAAGAAACATGAGGAAGAGCATGCAAACAGAGAAAGTGTATTGCCATCAATGCCAAAGGGGGAGACTGTTGGAAATGTTGTCATTGATGGCAGAGGGGGTAGCAGATGTAGAGTGATCCAGGTGGATATTGGTGGTCACCCGCCTATTCCACTTGGAGCTCCACCATTGTCTATTTCAGTTTTTCAGTTTTGGCACAGTTTACTATTTTTAGCAGTTTTTCGGGTCCTAAACTTCCGGAGCCGTTTTGAGGCCCTAAACGACATTTTTTGGGAAAACGGAGGGCAACATGGGTCCATGGACCGATGTTGTCCATTCCAAATTTGTAGTCCTCGGATAGATCTTTCTAACGAGGTATGGTACGCGTCAAACGGAGATCGTATGCCAAAGTTACGCCCCTGGGAAGTTGAAACACCAATTTACCCAAACGGGGCCCATAGTTTTGGCGCTTCATCTCCTAGGGTTAGGGTTCTGGCTGTTTAGGATTTCCCATTGTTTCTAAATGATAAATAGGCCCTCGAGCCTCATTGTAACTCAGTTCAGAGGCCTGTAGCCGCCACATCTCTTCTCCGAGATAGCTACCAGCGCCCTAGCTAGTTTTATTTCCATTCTGTCTGTAAGCAAATTTCAGTTCTTTGATATTAATGAAATGAAGTGTTATTTCCGCTGCATCTCTGTATTTATGGTTATGTTTTATTCTGTTGCGTTCCTGCATAAATCCGGATCAGTGGTATCAGAGCGGTCTGCTTTTTCTCGATCCTTCTTTTCATGTCCCCAACGAGGTCGGGGTATAAGGAGCTAGGGCTTGATCTGGTGGAACCTTTGCAAGATCAGCCTCGCAAACCTCGACGGACGCCCATGGGGGACAAAAAGAAAGATGAGGGAGCAGGAGATCCTATCAAAATATTGCTCGAGGAGGCCCTCGAAAAACAAAGGAACGTGATGATGGATAACTTTGCTCAGATCCTTCAACGGCTACCCACCGGCGGCGCATCTGCATCCAGCAGCCACTCTAGAGGCACGACTCCTTTTAAGGTACAAGTAAATTTTGACATTCCCATATTTGAGGGTCAAATAGACGCAGATGCCGTAGATAGATGGTTGAATCTGTTAGAAGGATATTTCTCGGTTCATGAATTTTCAGACCGGGAGAAGATTATTTTTGCACTCCTTAAAGCTACCCCCCATGTTAAGGACTGGTGGGAAACCTACTGTGAGAACAAGGACCAGACAGAACCCTCTCTGTTCTCGGCCGTACCAACTTGGAATTATTTCCGAGATGCCGTCAAGGAACAGTACTATCCCGTGGGGAGCTATGAGGACAAGTACATACAATGGACCACGCTGCGACAACAAAGGGATCAAGATGTGCACGAGCTGACGAATCTGTTCCATACCCCGCGCACAAAGTTGGGTATCAAAGATTCAGAGAAACATTTGGTGCTAAAGTATCGCAGTTGTCTGCACAGATACATTCAGGAGGAAATGGAGTTCCTCGACATCTCCTCGCTTAGTACGGCATACCGGTATGCTGCCAAGATTGAGCAGAAATTCAAACAGAAGAAGCGAGGCTTTGGATTTGCGAATCAAAAGCAAGGGAAAGGTGCTTCCAAACCGCAGAACAAAGGACAGAGCCAAGGCATGGCGACTAAAGACAACCCGTCAAAGCCACAAGAAAATAACAAGACCGCAAAGCCAAAGAAGGACACGGGAAAGTGGTGTGAGTTCCATAAGAGCTCCACTCACAACACAAGTGAGTGTCGGGCCAAGCAGTCGCTAGTGGCCGAGATGAGGGCTTCTGAGTCAGATGCATGCTCTGACTCCAAATCAGAACCTGAAAAGGCGAATGAAAAAGGAAAACAGACTATTGATGCGGAGCCCAACGCCACTGTTGCCACTGCAAAGATCCAAAAGGAGGAACCGGAAGATCCAGAGGAGGAGGAACATCTCTTCCACTCCCAGATGTGAGTAAAGGGCTCCCCGGTACAGTTCATTGTCAACAATGGGAGCCAAAAGAACCTCATTTCAGCAGACGTCGTGAAGCGGTTGGGCTTGCCGACCACACCTCACCCACATCCATACACCATCGGGTGGCTTCACCAAGGACGAGATCTCCGCGTCAGCCGGCAGTGTCTCCTTCCCTATAGCATCAAGCCCTTCACGGATGAGGTACTATGTGACGTTGCTCCTATTGATGTTTCTGATGTATTATTAGGACAACCATACTTGTGGAAGCGTCATGCTTTGTATGAGTCTCGGCCTCGTGTTGTTATTGTTACTTTGGGAAATAAGTTGTACAGGATACCAGAGGTACCACCTCCTGCTGCTATCTCTTTGGTTACTGCAAAACAATGCAGTAAGCTCATTTCCCAAACCAGGAAATTCGTTTTCCTGATGATCCGCCCCCAGGGCAAGAAGAAGACTGTGGCCACGACCTCCAGACAGGGCTCCTCCGCACAACAACAACAAATGGATAAGGTTGTGGAGGAGTACGGGGACATATTCACCTCACCCACAGGGGTTCCTCTGCACTGTCAGGTCAAGCACCCGATTGATCTGACCCCCGGTGCGCCACTACCTAATGGACCGATCTATCGGCGCTCTGTTCTGGAGAATGATGAAATCAAGAGGCAGATTCAGGAGCTGTTGTAGAAAGGTCACATCAGACCAAGTTCATCGCCCTGTGGGAGCCCGATCATGTTGGTACAGAAGAAGGATGGGACGTGGAGACTCTTTATTGACTATCGGGCGCTGAACAAGATCACTGTCCGGAATAGGTACCCAATCCCACGGATTGATGACCTTCTGAACCAACTCAAAGGTGCAAAATATTTCAGCAAGATTGACCTAAAGTCTAGGTATCACCAGGTACCAATTGAACCCTCCGATGTGTGGAAGACTGCCTTCAAAGCCAAGGAAGGCCTTTTCGAATGGCTTGTCATGCCTTTTGGGTTGACGAATGCTCCCGCCACCTTCATGAGGATGATGGATGACATCTTACGGCCATTCACCAACTCATTTGTAGTGGTGTACTTGGATGATATTCTGATCTTCAGCCAGACTTGGGAAGAGCAACTTCACCACATCCGACAAGTCCTCCAAACACTGCGGCAACACAAGTTGTGTGCCAATTTGGAGAAGTGCACTTTTGGCATGACCCAGGTTCAATATCTGGGATACATTATTGATGAAAGGGGGGTGCATGTGGATCCAGCCAAGATCCAAGTCATTCGGGATTGGCCAGCCCCAACCACTATAACAGAGCTTCGCAGCTTTCTGGGTCTTGCTAATTTCTACCGGAGCTTCGTGTTGGGATTCTCTCATATCACTTGGCCCTTGAGTCAAGTCAAGGAGAGCGAGAGCAAAATTTTTCAAGCCCAACCTCATACGCGAGTTCATAGAACGAAAACCGCGTATGCTCTCGCCCCCTGCTCACTTTACCGTACTCTGTACCATTTCAGAGATCGAGACAAAGACAGTTCTTAACTATGCTGGCTGGGGCAATCCTACTCACCAGGGACATCCGGTGGCACCTCATTTCACAAAGGAGTATTATCATTCATTGCAGTTCGCAAGTACCCCACATATGACAAAGAAATGTACTCCATGGTGCAAGCTTGTCGACAATGGAAGCATTACATTTTGGGGAAGGAAACAATCATCCACACAGACCACAGGCCCCTGCAGTTCATACAGACACAAGGGAAGTTGCAGAATGATCGCCATCAGAAGTGGTCCACATATCTGCAACAGTTTCATTTGAACATCAAGTAAAAGAAGGGTAGCACCAATCATGTTGCAGACTGCCTCAGCCGACCACCGATCGTGGCGCTCACCACTGTGCTCAACTCTTGTGGGCACGAGACTTCTGATTGGCCGCTTCTCTATGAGAGTGACCCAGAATTCGGCCAAACTTACAAGGCACTCGTGGGGGGTACGCAAGTTCCAAATTTTCACCTCCAAGATGCACTTTTATGTCACATGGGACACCTTTGTGTTCCTTCAAGCGAGCGTGCCAAGATGATATGGGAATCACACTACAGTCGAGTCGCTGGGCATTTCGGGGTCGAGAAAACAATAGCAATCCTGCAGAAGTATTTCTATTGGCCGAACCTTCGAAAGGATGTCGAGAAGCACATAAGATCCTGCACTGCTTGTGCCATTGCCAAACCGACCATCAAGAAGCAAGGCCTACATACTCCTCTACCTACCCCTAGTCGACCTTGGGAATCCATCTCCATGGATTACATGTCGGGCCTGCCTTCTACTAAGAAGGGAAATGACTGTGTTTTTGTGGTCGTTGACAGATTCTCGAAGATGGCCATTATGGCGGCCTGCAAGAAGAATATCACAGCAGAAGCCACTGCTAAACTCTTATTTGAACGAGTGTGGGTGCACTTTGGGATCCCACAGTCTATCATATCAGATCGGGATAGCAGGTTCCTCAGCACATTTTGGTCCAGCCTCTGGTCGAGGTTGGATACCAAGCTCACCAAGTCCACATCTTTCCATCCCCAAACAGATGGCCAGACAGAGGTCGTCAACAGAATGATTGTACACATTCTGCGCATGTACAATTCAAAGCATCCACGCACATGGGACGAGAGCCTCCCTTATGTACAACATAGTTATAACTGGGCTCTCCACAGTTCAATTGGCCATAGCCCCTTTCAGGTGGGCTTGGGATTCCAGCCACTATGTCCCATTGACGTAGCCATGCCATTTGCAGTTGCTCAGGCCGATTCAGCTCATGTCCAGTCTAAAGTTGACAAAGCAAGTAACTTCATCGAGCGCATTCAACACATCCGCCAACAAGTTCATGATATATTGGACAGAGCCAATGTGAAGTACAATCAGCGCCATGATCAACACCGAGTGCCACACAACTTCCAGGTGGGCGACAAAGTATCACTACATTTGCAGAAGGAGCGCCTCACTGGACCCCACCGCAAGCTTCGCCCGCTCCGACACGGGTCGTACACCGTCACCAAAGCTGTAGGGAACAATGCCTTCGAGTTTAGTATACCTCCATTCCTTGGTCTGCACCCAGTCTTCAATGTGGATCGCCTTCGTCCTTACTTCCCACCTCTACTGGACACCTCAGACATTGCAGAACAACTCACACCAACAGAGTTAAATCCAGACTGCATGGAATAGGCCACCACAGATTGTATCATGGACATGTAAATCAAGAACACTCGCCAGCAGAAGATCCAACTATATCGGGTTGTCAAAGCTGGCCAACTCCTGCACCAAGGAAAGTGGTTCACCAAGGACCAAGTTCAGCAGAAATTTCCTCATCTCATGGAGGAACTTAACGCAATGGGGACCATTGCTTCCTAAGGGGGAAGGAATGATCTAGGTGGATATTGGTGGTCACCCGCCTATTCCACTTGGGGCTCCACCATTGTCTATTTCAGTTTTTCAGTTTCGGCACAGTTTACTATTTTTAGCAGTTTTTCGGGTCCTAAACTTCCGGAGCCGTTTTGAGGCCCTAAACGACGTTTTTTGGGAAAAAGGAGAGCAACATGGGTCCATCAACCAATGTTGCTCGTTCCAAATTTGTAGTCCTTGGATAGATCTTTCTAACGAGGTATGGCACGCGTCAAATCCAGGATCGGAGTTGTGCTGTTTCAAAAGTTGAAACACCAATTTACCCAAACGAGGCCCATAGTTTTGGCGCTTCATCTCCCTAGTAAGTTAGGTTTTGTCGTTTAGGATTTCCCATTGTTTCTAAATGATAACAGGCCTCGAGCCTCATCAGAATACGTGGCCAAAGAGGTCTATAGCTTACATTCTTCCTTTGCAGGCTACCAAAGGCTCAGCTAGTTTTATTTCCATTCTGTCTGTAAGCAAAATTCAGTTTGTTGATATTAATGAAATGAAGTGTTATTTCTGCTGCATCTCTGTATTTATATGTTTATTTTGTTGCGTTCCTGCATAAATCTGGATCATAGAGATAGGTAACATTTACAAGGAACATAGGAAGTAGTGAATTGAAGCAAAGACAAAGACAGACAATGGAGGCAGCAAAGAAGCAAACAAAGGAAGAAAAGGAGACATGCAGAGGCAGAGGAAACGAATATAAAGGAGAATGGCATAGACACAATTGTTATTGCAGAGAAACCGCTATTATTCTGAGAATATTTTACACAGCTGGGCATTACACATAACATAAATTACATTCCAGGAATTGCATACTCCAGCAGCAAAGTATTGCACTTTATATTCAAATGCGTAGTGTGAATGGAGCGGAACCATTGTCAAATGTGCAGTGTGAATGGAGTGGAACCATAGTCGTAACAGATGAAATCACAGCGGTGAAATGCGATGAATAGTTATTTATATATATAATTGAAATCGTGGAGGACCGGAACCTGGAGTAGAGAAAGGAACTGTGACTGAGAGGAACAGTGACGGCAGTTTGGAGCGAAGCCTTGGGTTTCATCCCACCACCATCCGTCGGGCAAGCAGTTTCCACCATTCGCGAGCGATTCCATAGACAGGTTGATGTGTGTCCCTGAATGAAATTGAAAACCACTGGTTAAAGTGCGCCATCACACGCTATAGTTCATACCAAGATGCCGAGCGATATGTGTACGAGCCATTGATCTAGAAGAGGGCCATCAGACGGTGATCGCACGTTGGATTTTCCCGAAGTTTAACCAAGGTACATGGAAGTTTACCAGATGTGGTACAAGAATTTGATTGGGCCATCGTTTATACTTGTGGGCCCAGAGCCAAGGTTTACTATATGGTTATTTGTTTAAAACAGAGCGGTTGATTTAATATAAAGTGCGAAGGGTTATAACTTTAAGTCCTAAGGTTCGGAGATATATTTATATATGTTTAAGTGGGGAACTTGATATAGTTTGTTGATATAAAGGTTATAAACACCGCCACAGTTTATTAACAGTTTGAATCGGGAATATGCATACACGACGAGATATTTATATACTGTGCTAAAGTCATAAGGTTGGGTTTTTATTATGTTTTGACCACAGTTTTGAAGATGCCGAGAGTTGATTTTACAAAAGGTTCTATAGTAGAAACTATTGAAAAGGTGTTTTAAATTTAAAGACTTTGGAATATGTGGGTCCAGATATATATAGTCCCATGTGAAATATTGTAAATATTGGAAAATGAATGAATTTATATGTATGGTTTTATAACCATGGAAAAATGAAATATACGTCAATTTGTTTTCCCAGGATTTAATCGGATCACGGTATATATGTGGCAGTGCACAAAACTATGAGTGAATGGGAGTGAATAAACCGGATAAACATGATCAATGGAGGTAAGCAGGAAATTCTGGTTTGACATGTATACATTCTGGGGAAATTTACGATGGCTTAATTCACACAAGCAATCACTCAACAGCTGGAAAAGAATAGCCAGTAAATCAAGTAGAAAGAAGTAGGTGGAATTGGGGTAACAATTGAAAATGTAAATGTAAATATTTTTAATTGATTTATATTGTTTGTGGTAGCAAATGTAGAGTATCCTAAGAAAAGCCAAAATCAGCAGCAGCATGGATTTGACATATTTATAATAATTTAAAAATGAGGTTTGGATAACATAAAAGACAAATGAAAGCGAAGAGGGATGGCTGTCCATTCCAAATTCTTTGAGGAATGCTAACAGTAACAAGAAATTCTTATAAATAATATCATCTGGATATGAAAAAATAGAGAGAGAGAGAGAGAAAATATAGAGAATGCAGAATATAGAATAATGAGGCAGAGAAGATTAAAAGAAGAAGAGCAGAAAGAGAAGCTATAGAACAGAGATGATATCTGAAGTAAATCAGCAAACATTCAGTTTGATAAATTGAGGAAGTTGGAGCTTCCCTATCAAGTTGCAACTTGATAGCTATCATTTGTAGCTAACTGAGGTTGGAGCCTCCTGTAGGTTGGTGCCTGCAGAAAATTGAAGGGAGTTGGTGCTTCCTTGCAAGTTGTAGCTTGCAGAATTGAGGTAGGAGCCTCCTGTAGGTTGGTGCCTACAGAAAAATAGTGGTGAGAGGGAATTGGAGCTTGCCTTTGCATTACAACAATAATAAGATGTGGTTTTCTCCCTTTATGGTTTTCCACTTATATCTGGTGTCTCTGTGCATGATGTTTATGTGTTGTTCTGATTTATATCATCTGCTTAATACCTGCTGCTCTCATATTAATTCTGTTGTTATATTATATTAATACTTGTTGCTCGCATTCTAAGATTACTCACTTATTAAGCTGGACATGAAAAGAAGGTGTAAATAAGGTTTAATAAAAGTTTAAAAGATTATGAATGTGTTAAACTGATTCACCCCCCCCTCTCAGTTTAAATAAGAGTTCGACAGAGTAGGCCCATTACCTTAATAGTACTCCAAATTTCCTTAGGATTGTGTTAACCAGCCTTGAGGAAGTTTAGAAACCTAGTCCTCTATCATAGAAATCACTGTGAGAGGAAAAATATTGAAAAATAGTCCTAAAAAATCTCTCTAAATTTTGGAAACTAAAATCTTGCTTCACATAGGATTAACACTAGATCCCATCCAGATCCTAATCCCCCTACCATAGTTGACAATCCAGAGAATATTTTGTGGCAGACTTCTAGATCTGGAAAACCAACCACTGATAGAACCATCCCAGGAACAAGATTTGTTCCCGAAGATCTCATAGTCTTAAAAGACCCTCACTTTGACTTACCTCACCCAAAGAACCTATTTAAAAACAAGTCTCAAAGTGATTTAAACCAAGTTGATTTTGAAACCACAGATTTGCAACATAGCTTTAGTAGAGAAGCTTCACCTTCTACTCTACCTGACTCTCAGCTTCTCCATCATTCCATTGCCTTCCATAACAAATCTGCTCATCATCAGTTTGTTGGCCGAAGTGTTTCTTCTATTCTTATCCACACATCCACTGTTCAAAACACTCCATTTCAGCCCACTTTCCCTCTTCTAAATCCACCTCTTCTAAATCCCCCATTATTTCCTATCATGGAAGCATGGTATGCTCTACTTGTGTTACCACTACCTTTGGTTCCCTTACCCAATGAATATCAATCAAAAATTCCCCATTTCACTGGAAATGAACCTACTACTGCTCAACAACACATAGATAAGATGAATGATGCCTTTGATTACATGGAAATAGAAGAAAAGACCATTAAGATGAGAATTTTTGCTCAAATTTTAGGAGAAGAAGCCAAAAAATGGTTTAAAAGCTTAAATCCTCACATCATAAATGATCTCCCTTCTTTATATCAAACATTCATAAACAAATGGGAACTTAGGAAGAACCCTCTCGAAATCCTTTCAAAATATACCAACCTCAAAATAAACATTGGGGAAAGTGTCCAAGACTATTGCACTAGATTCAATAGTGTGTATAATTCACTTTCCCTAGACATGAAGCCTCCATTAGGCCTAGCCTTAGCCAAATTCCCTGAGGGTTTTGACCCTGAAATGGCATACCAGCTAAGAGAAAGGGATCCTTTAACTTTAGAAAATATGTAGAGGGGAGCCTTAGGTGTAGAAGCAAATCTGATTGAGAAAAGAGCTAGGTTGAAAGCAGAGAAAAGAGTTACATATAGGGAAGATACAATACCATCAACCTCATCATCATATACTAAAATTGATAACTTAGTGAAGGTAATGGAGAGGATGCTTGAAAAGATAAATCTGAATGATAGAGTGCCTCCTAGAGAAAACCAAAAAAACCCTCAAAACATAAATAGAAACCCAAATCTCAGAAGAGACCCTAATGAAGATAGGCAAAGAGACAATGACCAACAGATTAGGCCTCCCTTTCAACAAAACTATGTTGATCAAGAAGAAGAAAGGGAAGTTGAAAGGTTGGAGGAAAATCATGTAAACTTGATAGGATCTGACAGTAAGACAGATTTTTTTCTCACTAAAGAAGAACAAGGATTCTTCTCCTAAGAAAAAACTGAAAACAACCATGAATATTCTGAAGATTACAGACTGGGGATTGAAAATGCAATCATGGAGGTACACAAACAATATAATCTTAGAAGCAAAGGGAACCCAGAGTTTTCTAATGAAAAAAACGCTAGTAATGCTATTAAGAGAACTTCAGAAAATAAACCTAAAAGGACAGCCATCAACACCAACACTATGGCCAAGAAAGCTGATCTAAATAAAGAAAAAAACAGTTAGCAAAGTGTTGAACAAATCTGCCCTAGTACTTTTGCTAGTGGTCCTAACAAATCTGTCCCAAATAGCAGTCCAAATAAAAATCAGCAAATCAAAATTGCTAAAAGAATTGTAAATGACAAAACAAACGTTAATATGTCAAGAACAATAGTTCCTTTCAGCCTTGAAGGAAAAATTTCCAAGATTAAAATCACCATACCCTTAGCTGAACTAGTGACCCAGGATGTATATAAAAACCAAGTTTTGAAATCTTTGAATATATGCAGTGACACTAATACTTTAAACTTAACAGATGATAAACAAGAGTTATTGTTTGGTCCTGAAGTTGAAGGAAAATACTAAGAAGGGGATGTCCCTCCTTTTTATGTCAGCCTAAATATACATGACAAAATTTTTCATAATGCCATGCTAGACTCAGGTGCTTCACACAATATTATGCCTAAAGTAGTAATGGAAAGCCTAGGCTTAGAAATTACTAAACCATACAAAGACCTATACACCTTTGATTCAATAAGGATCAAAAGCTTAGGCTTAATCAAAGATTTGTGTGTCAACTTATCACAAATTCCTGCTAAAAGTCTAGTAATGGGCATAGTAGTAGCTGACATTCCCCCTAGGTATGGCATGCTTCTATCTAGATCATGGGGAGCCAAACTTCAAGGTAGTCTTCAAATGGACATGTATTATTCCACCATCCCATTATTTAACCAAACTAGAAGACTATACAGGGAATCCCACATGAAATACATGGTGAGCGACATAGATAGACCAAAAAATTCTCCTATCTACTCCATCCATTCAAATTTGGATTCCTTTATCTTATATAATGAAGATGAAATCAACCAACAAGAAAAGGAAAACAAATGAGAATTTAGTCTACCAGAATAGTCAAATCTGCCATCAACTCAAGAAAAGAACAATCTAGATTTTAGCAACCTTGAACAACAGAAATAAAATGAAAATGAGATTGAAATACCTTGGAAAATAAAATTTGATGGCTCTTGTAGCAAAATAAGTGCAGGGGCTGGTTTATGGATAGAAAACAAAGAAAAAGGATTTTCCTATAAACTGGATTTTCCATGGACAAATAACATTGCTAAATATGAGGCCGTACTTATTGGCCTATACTTACTCAAATATTTAGGAGCCAAAAGAATATTAGTCCAAGGAGTTTCTGAGCTTATTATCAGACAGATTAAAGGGGAATATTCAACCAAAAACCCAAAACTCAGAGAGTATAGAAATGCTGCCCTTGATCTCCTAAAAACCTTTGAAAAATATGAACTCATTTTCATCCAAAGAGCTCAAAATCATCTAGCAAATGAACTTGCCTTTGCTGCTAGTAATTGCCAAGTACCACAGACAAATGAAAAATCTGATATAAAGGTAAAAAACAGACCTGCAATACCTGAAAATGAAGATTATTGGCAAGTATTTGAAGGAGACAAACACATAGATGAATTTCTGCAGTCAAAGAATGAATTTTCCATACCAACACCTTATTCAAGCCACGAGGAAAACTTTTTTAATGAAGAACAAAACCTTGAAACAAAGTTGTCTTTTTCTGCTAATATAAACCATTTTGAACATCCTTTTAGAGCAAAAATAATTGACACTACAGATCAAAAAGACCTGGAAATTTTACAATGTGAAAATGTTACAATTCCAAGAGGTCTTGCACCATTAGAACATCTTTTTGATTTCAATGATGTAGCCAAAAAACCAAGGATGGAGCCTATAAAAACAAACATAGAAGTACATAACATAGGCAGCCTAGTAGAACCCAAGATGATAAAACTATCTAGCACTCTCCCAGCTCATATCAAATGGCAATACATATAACGTTTCAAAGAATTTAAAGATATATTTGCATGGGGATACAAAGATTTAAAATCATATGATACCAGCATCATTCAACACAAAATCCCTCCTAAGGAAAATCAGAAATCTTTCAAACAAAAACTCAGAAGGATAAACCATGTTTTATTACCTTTAGTTGAGAAAGAGATTAAGAAGATGTATGATGCTGGGATCATAGTTCCTATTAGGTATTCAGAATGGGTTTCCAACTTAGTATCTGTTAGGAAGAAGATTGGGGAAATTAGACTCTGCATTGATTTCAGGAACCTAAATAGAGCCTCCCTTAAAGATAACTATCCCTTGCCAAAAATGGATCATATACTTCAAAGGGTGGTTGGGTCTAAAAGAATTTCACTGCTGGATGGGTTCTCAGGTTATAATTAGGTATTAGTACTCCCAAGTGACCAACATAAAACTGCTTTTACTACACCTTGGGGTACTTTCATGTATTTCAAAATTCTATTTGGTCTAATGAATGCAAGGGCCACATAACAAAGGGCCATGGAAATAGCCTTTTCAGAAGACATAGGCTATTTTATAATCATTTACCTTGATGACATTACTGTTTTCTCCAAAATTGATGAAGAACACTTGATTCATTTAAGGAAAGTTTTTGAGAGATGTAGGAGATATTGCTTATTTTTTAGTCCCAAAAAAACACTCTTTGGTCTCCAATAAGGAAAGCTTCTTGGCCACATAATTTCTGAAGAGGGAATCAAAATAGACCCTAAAAGGATTGATGGCATATTTAAAATCAGCCATCTTATAAACATTAAAGAATTACAATCTTTCATTGGGAAGATAAAAAATTTAAGGAGATTCATTCCCAACCTTGCTGAGCTATTAAGAAATATCACAAACACGACTAAGAAAGAAGTAGGTGTTAAATGGACAATAAAAGCTAAACAATCATTTGAACTAGTAAAACAAGATTTAACTCAAACACCAGTTCTTATTAGCCCTGATTTCACTAAATATTTCTATATCTTTTATTTTTCATCTGAACATACAATAGCTGCAGTATTACTACAAAAGAATGACATGGGACATGAAAAACCAATATATTTTTTTAGTATGGCCATAAGAGATGCTCCACTCAAGTATAACATCATGGAGAAAAAAGCCTTACCCTTGGTAAAAGCATTGAAATACTTTAGAGTCTATATTCTGCATCCTCACATCATTGCTTTTGTCCCACACACTGTTGTCAAGGATATTCTAAGTCAAGACCCTGATGGTAAAAGGGGAAAATGGATTGCTATTATTTTAGAATATGACTTAGAAATTAGGCCTACCAAACTAATCAAAGGGAATGGATTAGCAAAACTTAGGGCTGAATCAAACTTCCAAGCACTAGATATAAATATGGTTGATGTTTTGGAAGAAACAGAAGAATTCACAACTCCATTTATTGAAGAAAATTTTTTGAATTCACTTTGGTATGCTGATATCATATATGTGCTGCTTTATCTGAATACCCCTCATTCTCTGTCTAAAACTAAAGCTATATTTTTGAAGTAGAAGGCTTTGAATTATTGCATATTAGATGGGGTTTTATATTGGAAGAATGTTGTTGGAATATTGCTTAAATGATTGCTTGAGATTGATGCAGGAAAAATCATGCATGAACTGCATGAGGGAGAATGTGGAGGTCATCTTTACTAGAAGACTACTGCAAATAAAATCCTCGGATCTGGTTACTATTGGCCCACCATTTTCCCAGATACTCAAAAACTTGTCATGAATTTCCATAAGTGTCAAAGTTTTGATGGCAAGAAAAAACTCCTACCTTTACCCTTACATCCCATCAGTGTTGAGGGTCCTTTCCAACAATGGGGCTTGGACTTCACTGGGGAAATTCACCCATCTTCATCAACCCAACATAAGTGGATCCTCACTACCACTAATTATTTCACCAAGTGGATAGAAGTCATACCTTCTAGGAATGCTACTGACTCTGTCATTATCAGGTTCCTTGAAACCAATATACTATCCAAATTTGGTTGTCCTAGAAAAATTATCACAGAAAATGCTACTACCTTCAAGTCTAAAAAAATGGTTGACTTCTGCCATAAGTACCACATCACCTTGGGTCATTCCACTGCCTACTATCCCCAAGGGAATGGATTAGCTGAATCCTCCAACAAAAGCATTTTCAATATTATCAAAAACATGTTGGAATAGAATCAGAAATCATGGCATAGTAAACTTATTCATGCTTTATGGGCTGATAGATTAACCACCAAAAAGTCAATAAATATGTCCCCCTATCAGTTGGTTTATGGCATGGATGTAGTCTTCCCAACCTCTTTAGGAGTTCCATTCATGAAAATCCTTCAAGAAGTACAAACTGAAGAGAATGATATGCAGAGGAGAATAAATCAGACCATTCATTTACAACAGTCAAGAGAGGAAGTATACAAGAGGACAAAAACAATCCAAGAAAGCATCAAGAAGTTATTTGACAAAAGGACTAAAAAAAATGATTTCCAAGTTGGAAATATAGTTCTAAAGTGGGATTCTAGAAGGGAAGAAAAGGGAAAACATGGAAAATTTGAAAATTTGTGAAAAAGGCCCTACGTTATTCATTCCATCAGGGGTCACAATGCATTCTTTCTACAAGAGCTGAATGGAGAAGATTTATTTGGAGGTCCTGTAAATGGCAGGATGCTCAAGAACTAATTTTGTCAAGAGTCCTAGTTTTAAAGTTTTTATTCATTTTATATAACACTACTTGGAATTTGAAAAAGGAAAAAAAAAACAAAAACACAATAGAAAAATAAAAGAGGGAACATAAAAAGAAAAATATGTAGCCCCACACCCAAAAAGAGAATTTTTCTGAAAGTGAGCAAATCTAAGTCCCACTACTGATTCAAAAATGATATATTGTTCAGCCATCTAGCCTAATCATGGCTGAACATACTTTAAATTTATGTTGATAAGTTAGTAGAAGCACAGATTGACAAGATTTTTTCAGACTTGGCTATCAGTAGAATATATTAGGATAGAAAGGAAATGGTTCTAACCAGCTCAAAATCTGAACCAAGAAAAGGAAAAATATAGCTCTAAACATAGATCAAAACTAGAGATGGAAAAGGAATAGAAGGATGTTTATAATTTTCAAATCTTAAGCCTTCACAATTTTGTTTTATTTTTTTGCAAATAAAGTCTATGTGCTGCTTGTACATACAGCCATGGACACCATAACATATCAGACAACCTAATATTGATTTGACTATGTTTAAATTTCCTGTTTTAGAAATAGAGAATGAAATCTGTCAAACAGCTTAATCCCAACATATAGAGTAGCTTAAGTAGAAAATAAAGAGTTCAACAATTTAATCTGGACTCTTGGAAGAAATAAGGATAGGATTAGATAGTTTATTTCTATTTTCCAAAATGAAATGTCAAAGAGTTTGCTAGTTCAAATGCACTCAAAAAGGAAGAAAAAAAAATGCTAGGACAAGTAGGATTAGGTAGGAAGAGATGCTGTTTGAAGAAATTACATGTTGCAAATTGATAAAAGTTGTCTTTTTCGGTGAAATATCAGCAAGAAAAGAAGAAATCTACCCAATGGATGAGGCACTGGTCTGCTAAAAGCCAGAGATTGATAACTGAGGTTCTGGACACCTAGAAGGACAATTGTCCTCCCCAAATGGAGCCATTGTTAGTCATCCATAATTTTGACTTTATCCAAAGATGACTAAAGTTGACAATCCTATATTTCTAGAAATAATATTTCAAAGAAGCATTAGGAGTTCTAGAAATCTCACTGCCTTCGTCATTCTGAGTCTGTCAATTCACCAAAATCTTCATCTATGTCTTCTTAAAAATGTTATCCTACTGTTTCAAGGAAGAAAGCTCATTTCAGGCTATTTATCCCTATTTTTTATTAGTCCTTTTCCCTCTAAAAAACAACCCATTTTCCTCTTTATTCTCCTCCATTTTCCCTAACAAACCCTTTTAAAAAACATAAAAAACCCCTCCAAACCATCATAACTCCTTTATATGGTTTTAAAATGCTTATTTTACCCTATCGGAACTTCTGAATTGGCCTAAAAACCCATTTTTTAGCCTAAAAAATATTTTTTTTTACTAATAAGGGTTTAGGCCCTCGAGGGCTTAAAAATATTTAGCCCCCTCTGTCATATGACCTAACCCCCACAACCAAGTGCTTAAACTTTCCATGCTTGCCATTAGCCCCTTCCTCCCATTCCTGGTTCCCTACTCCTCCACATGACCACACTTCTACCTTATCCCTAGGTCCCCTTCCGTTATCTTCTATATTTACCCCTCGCACCTATGAAAAAATGTGTTTTTTCTTTGTTTTCTCCCCACCACACTTATCAAAACCTGCATTAAATGAGCCATTGATCTATTTGATCCTACGGTGCTAACTCACCCTACATTTCCTCACCTTTCCTCCAGCCCTTCTCTTGGATTTCTTTTCCCTGCGCCCGTGTTATTCCTCGATGGATCTCAGCTGTCCATCCCAACCATCCAACGGCTCTACACTTCCTCCTTCATCATCCAAACTCCCACCTATTCATCCCCCCAGATCAATCTACACCGTAGATATTATGGATCTAACGGTTCTCGTTTAACCCGACGATCCAACGACCTCCCCGCTCCATGACAAATTAACTGATGTCATACTCCAGGCCTACCACCCACTACCAAGCTACCTCCACCAATCTATGGCTGCCACCTATCTCCCACTAAAACTCCCACCTGCACATCTTTCCATCGTGCTCCTCTCTGCACCGTCAGATCTGCCCCCCTTCATCCGATGCCTCATATGCGATATCGCGAACATTTTCCTCCCGAGGTTTCAACACCAAAACTCACTCGAAGCCACCGGTTTTGGGTGGGACGCATGTTGCGAAATAATTGGATCGCGTTCGTTTTATGATAACCCACTTACCGCCTGAATCCAACGCAAAAACCGCCAGTGGTACTTCCAAAACCGCTTTTCTTGTTTTCACGCCCAAATTCATTTTTTAACCTGGTTTTCGCAGGTTTTTTCAATAAAACCTCCTTTGCATGCTTTTTTCTCCTTTGCCTTCATATCCCGCTCCTCACTGCTCCTTGCACTTCCACCCGACCTCTGTAAAGTAGTTTTTCCAACACACGTAGGGTTTTATTAACGTTTTGTTTGTCTTGTGTAGGTTTGATGTCGGTTTTAAAGGTAAAAACCCTTCCCACTGTCTATGAAGGGATAGGGTCGAAGATCACCATCTTTTGAACACTAATCAATGAAGAAAAGAAGCTTCCCAGGTGCAAAATCTTGTTATTTTTTCAATACTGCAAAAACATTGGTTATTCAAGTCCAAACCCCCGCGCGGTAAAGCCACCTATCCACTATAGTAAAAAAAAAAGACAATGGAGATTAAAGGTTGAAGGATGAAGACTAACGTCAAGGATAAAAGATTAGAAGACTTAACTCTGCAGTTTAACAGTTTAAAGTAGTGTATAAAGGGAAAAGGACAGTATAATGCATTATAGAGGCTTAAGGCAAAATCAGGGCCTTAAAACAGAGGATTAAAGCCTGATCAATGTTTTAAAATGCATGAGGGATTAATGAATAAAAACAGTTGTTAAAAATAAAAAAAGATAAAGGAAGAAAAATAGAGTATCAAGGTATAAAGAGGCAGACATAATATTTAAAGGATTATTTAGCAGATCGAAGCTAAAAGGCCCTAAAACATAGTTTTATGATAAAATCGAGGAAAAATAGGCTTAAATATAGCCTCTGATACATCAAATGGGCAGTTATTCACTTGATAAATCAAAAGTGACACCTTTCACTTACTTTATACCTCAAAAGACAAATAAATAGTTATTATAATAAATAAGATATTATAAACTGTCAGACAATTATTATAAAAACAGAAAAAGGCCTCAAAATCAATCTTTTCAACCATTTTATCCTCAGAAAGTAAAAACGGATTTATTACATAGAGAAGTAGTTCAGAGACATTCCTACCTTATGCCTTGCATGGTTTTAAGGATAGGAGTGCATTTACTATGTCATTAATAACATTTTGAACCCTAGAGGGTTCCACCTCCTCATTTGCAGTATAAATACTGCACTGGAACTCATTGTAAGGTGTCCATTTGATAACTCTTTGAAGTAATATATAGTTCTGCTGAAGTTGAAAGAAATTTGTTGTTCTAGAACCTATGGATGTTTTGACCTATTTGTGGATGGAGAAACCTCTTTCATTGGATCCTTGAGCTTAGCTGTTGGTGAAGTATTCTTATCTGTTAATGTATTTCCTATTTGCCTTTATGTTTTCATCAAATCTTACTTGCAGTAGAGTGAAAATTTTAGGCTAATAAATGTTTCCAAGAAGCACCTTAGACCTGTTTACTCTTCACTGTCTTTATGTTTTCGTCTGCTGAAGGTTTTACTAATTAGTTTGACTGCTTTTCAATCCTTCTACTTGTTTATTTCCTAAGTATTTCAATACAGTGGCCTCAAGAATGATTCATGGTTTTCCCTTCTTGCTTGTTTCTATTTAAAAACTGTTTTTGAAGTCTCCCTTCAAAGTACCATTGTGCAAAGTCTGTCAAAGAGGTCTTTTTTGATCATACCCTTTGTACTTAAAGAATTTTTTTGAAGGTATTTATAGCTACAATTACATATTTTTAGGAGTTCCCTCTTCTACGAATGCAGTTATTTGTGAATCTTGAATGTTTTCTTATCCTTGAGTGTGAAATCTTTGATGAAATAGAGCATTCCTCGACTCTTAGATTTCATTTTTGAATGTTTGTCTTGAAATTATTATTTGCTGAAGTGTGACTTATAGAATTCATGGCTAGCACTGTCTATAAAATACTTCTTCATGTTCAAATGATGCTTTAATTCCATTTTGTTGAAGATTACATATAATTTAGGATTCTTAATTTCCCTTAGTTCTACTTTTCATTCTAAACCCTTAATGTTCATTTCATTTCACCTGAAAACTTTGTAGATCCAATAGCCAAGTTAGATTTTCCCTTTGATACCCCTAATTCATCTACAAACCTCTACTTGACGCCATTTCCCAATGAAATAGAGATTTCCCTTTTCTATCTATGCTGCCAAGATCATCATGTCCCACCAAACAATCAAACAAACTCATGCTTAATAACTAGCTTAAAATCAACCTTTTTCAGGCAAACAAGTCATATCTTTGCAAACATATTGAGAGATCCCTCTATGAGACTAGGAGGGCTAGTTCCTAGAGCTCTAAAGACTGGTTTATGTGTTTCCTTGACATTTAGTATGCCAATCTGCTAAATCACAGGATCCCAAGACAGAGAATATAGAAATGTTGCCCTTGATCTCCTAAAAACTTTTGAAAAATATGAATTCATTTTCATCCCAAGAGCTAAAAATTGTCTAGAAAATGAACTTTCCTTTGCTGCTAGTAATTTCCAAATACCATAGTTAAATGAACAATTCAATGTAAAGGTAAAAAGCAGGTCTGTAGTGCCTAACAATGAAGACTATTGGCAAGTGTTTGAAGGAGACAAACACATAGATGATTTTCTGCAATAAAAAAATTACTTTTCCATACCAACATCAAACATTAGCCATGAAGAAAAATGTTTAAATAATGAACAAATCCTTGTAATAGAGATGTCCTTTTCTGCCAATTTAAATCAATTTGAAAATATTTTTGAGGTAGAATTATTTGACAATGCAGACCAAAAAGACCTTGAAGTTTTAAAATTCAAAGTTGATACTATACCAAGGGACCTTACACCATTAGAACATCTCTTTGATTTCAATGATGTAGCCATAGAACCAAAAATAGAGCCTATAGAAACTAATGTAGAAGAACATAACATAGGCAGTATAGCAGAACCCAAAATGATCAAGCTATTCAACACTCTCCCAGCTCATATCAGGCGACAATACATAGAAATTTGCAAAGAGTTTTGAGATGTGTTTTCATGGGGATACAAGGATATGAAATCATATGATACCGACATCATTCAAAAAAAAATTCCTCTTAACGAAAATTAGAAACCTTTCAAACAAAAACTCAGAAGGATAAACCCTGTTTTATTGCCTTTAGTTGAGAAAGAAATCAGGAAAATGTATGATGTTGGGATCATAGTTCCCCTCAGATATTCAAAATGGGTTTCCAACTTAGTATCTGTTAGAAAAAAGACTGGGGAAATCAGGCTCTGCATTGACTTCGAGAATCTAAATAGAGCCTCCCTAGAAGATAACTACCCCTTGCCAAAAATGGATCACATACTCCAAAGGGTGGTTGGGTTTGAAGGAATATCACTGTTGGATGGGTTCTCAGGTTATAATAAGGTATTAGAACTCCCAAGTGACCAACATAAAACTGCTTTTACTACACCTTGGGTTACATTCATGTATGTCAAAATGAAATTTGGTTTGATTACAACTCTAGTACCTAGCCTTCCTAGTATCAGAGACAGATCTCTCAATTTGTTTGCAAAGATATGACTTGTTTTCTTTCAAGGGTTGATTTTAGGCTAGTTATTAAGTGCAATTTTTTTTGATTGTTTGGTTGGACATGATGATCTAGGCAGCATAGATAGAAGAGGGAAATTTCCAAGTCATTGGGCAATGGAGTCAAGTGGAAGTTGTAACAAGTTCACAATTGGATTAGGAGTATCAAAGGGAAAATCTAACTTGGCCAGTGGATCTTCAAGGTTTTTCAGGTGAAATGAAATGGACATAAATGGTTTTAGAATGAAAAGTAGAAATAAGGGAAATTAATAATCCTTGATTGTATTTACTTCTCAACAAAGGGACTTAAAACATTATATGAACATAAAGAGGCATTCAATAGACATGACTAACCATAAATACTACAAGCCACATTTCAGGAAATAATAATTTCAAGACAAAAATCTCCAATGAAATATAGAAGGCGAGAAACTCATTTAACTTACAGTGATTTCACCTTCGACGATAAGAAAACATTCTAGATTCACACATAACTATATTCATAGAAGAAGGAACTCCTAGACATCTTCAATTACAGCTATAAGGACTTTCAACACAATTATTTAAACAATTACAAAGGGTATGATCGGAACAAAACCTCTTTGGCAGACTTTGAACAATGGTACTTTGAAGGGAGACTTCAGAAATAGATTTTAAGTGGCAGTAAGCAGGGAAAACCATAAATAATTTTTGGGACCAACTGTATTGAAATATTTAAGAAATAAACAAGCATAAGGCTTCTAGAGATAAATTAAGAATTCTATAGAATATCTTAGCAGAAGAAAACATTAAGATAGTGAAGAGCAAACAGAATTAAGGTTCTTTCAAAAGACATTTCTTAGCCTAAAATTTTTACTCTACCACAATAGAGAATGGTGAAACATAATGAAATAGGAAATAACAATAACAGATTTACATTAGTTCACCAAAAGCCAAGCTTAGGGATCCAATGACAGAGCCTTCTTCATCAACAAATAGGTCAAGACATCCATAAGTTCCAAAAGATCAATTTCCTTTCAATTTCAACAAGACTGTATATTACTTCAAAGAGTCATCAAATGCCAATTATACAATGAGTTCCAATGCAATATTTATACTGCAAATGAGGAGGTGGAACTGATCTAGGGTTTGAGAGTCATTAACTATAGATTAAATGCATTTCTAACCTTGAAAACCATGCAAGGCATAAGGTAGGAATAGCTGCAGCTACTTCTCTATTTTAATAACTCTGTCTTAACTTCTAAAGAAAGATAGGTGAAATTTTGACTTTGTGGCATATCTCTAAATTTTACAATAACTATCCTAACAGTTTTAAATATATTCTTTAGTGAAATAACTGTTTTTTCATCTTTACAAGTAGGAAGTAGGCCAAAGGTGTCAGTTAGACATTTAGAGTGAATAACTGCTCTTGGTTGATGTATTCGAGGCTACTTTAGCCTAAGTTTCCTTAATTTCATCATTTAAACTACGTTAATAGGCCTTTAACTCTAATTTTCCTTTAATTAATCCCCTTTATGGTGTTCATGCTTGGTCCTTTTTAAAAAACTATTCATTCATTAATTATTTGACCTTTAGAGCTTCTGTCTTTAATCACTGCTTCTTAAAAGGCTAATTTCTGCTTAAAGAGGGTTAACCATTGATTAATTCTTTAGCCTTCCGCTCTCCATTCTTCTTCACTAATATTTTGTTCTTGTCTTTTTATGTTCAGGGGTTTCCTTTCGGTGCACTGGAGGTTTTTTATGATTCAACTAGTGGTCATGAAACATTGATTAAACCTTTGAATCAAACCCTTAAACCCATTCTTCGTCTATTTGGCCTTATGGATCATCATCTTGAGACCAACCATTGTGGATTTTGGATGTGGGAGGGCCTGCCAACTTTGGGCTGACATTAAACCTGCAAAATAAAAAAAAACATTTAATAAAACCTACGTGCTTGGCTACAAACTGGTTCAGGGGTTCAGGGTATCAGAGAATTTTTTTAAGGAAGAGGATATGCATGGGTGCAGGGGTTCTACATGTGAAACTAGGAGAAACGAACGACAAATTTGAATTTGGGCGTGAAAATGAGAGAAGGTTTTTTTGTGAAAAATCGGGTGGCTTTTACACGGACAATAGGCAGTTAGTGGTTTTGAGGTGGGAGCACGCGATTCCATTCATCGATCGCCAAGCATCCCAAGAAAAACCGCTTTTATCGCATGGAAAATGGTTGTTAAAACCTGATCATGAAATATATGCAATATGGAATGAGGGTTGTTAGATCTTGAGTGATGAGGTCTACGGCATGGGTTGAAACCGATGATGGGTGCAACTTGGTAATGGAGTATAGGTGTCAAGTGGAGAGTGGGGCTGCAGAGTTCGTGGAGAGTGGGTCCCAGGGAGGATGATGTCCGGCAGATCATGAAGATCCATGGTGGAGATTGCTCCGTGGAATAGTCAGATGGAAGGGTGGTTGATGGGTAGGGAGTATAACAACCATTGCATCAGAGCTTGATCAATGGTTGGGATTGCGTGAAGGAAAAGCAGTGGTGGGGTAAGAATATCGAGAAAGGGGCTTAAGGAAAGGGGAAGGCATGGTCCTGTGGGAATGAAGGATGGGACCAGGGTTAAGGAAAAGGGTGCTGATGTTTTAATAGGTGGTTAGGCCCTTGGGTCGTATGAGAAAAGGAGTGGAGGGCTTAAGACCAATATTTAAATAGGTGGAAAATAATAGGCTTAAAAAGAGGGCTTTTTAAGCCTTTTTATAATTTCGGTAAGGTGAAAAAAAGGTGTCTTTAAACCAAGTAAGAGATTTTTTACAAATTTTGAGGTTTTTTAGAGGGAATGGAGGCTAAATGAAGAGGAAGAAGCCTCTTTTGAAGGGGAAAATGACTTGTTGAGATAGGTGTAAATGAGTGAAAATTTGGCAGAGCAGATGGAGGTGAAAAATGGGGAATATAGCCTAAAACAATTTTTTTTTGAGATGGCAGGATAACTTGGAGGATTTGAGTGAATATTTCCAGTTAATTCATAGACTTAGGATAATGAAGGCAGTGAGATTTATAGAACTCACAATGTTTCTGCAAATATTGTTTCTAGAAATCTGAGATTGTCAACTTAGTCATCTTTAGATAAGATCAAAATTATTGATGACTAACAGTGGCTCCACTTAGGGAGGGAAGCTTTCTTTTTAAGGTGTCAAAAACCTCAGAATATAATCTTTGAGTTTCAGCAGACCAGTGCCTTTTTATTGGGTAGATATATTCTTTTTCTTTCTTGCTGATTTTTCCTTTGGATATGACAATTTTTTAACAATCTGCAACATGTAATCTCTTTAAACAACATCTCTACCTAACCAATCCTACTTTGTCCTAGAATTTTTTCTTCTTTTGAGTGCACTTGAACTGGCAAACTCTTTGACATTTTATTTTTGAAAACAAAAAATAAAACTATCTAGTCCTATCCTTATTTCTTCCAAGAGTCCAGATTAAACTGTTAAGCTCTTTTATTCCCTACCTATACTAAGTGACTGCCAATATTAAACTGTTTGGAAATCTTGATTTTCTAGCTATTTATATGAAAATTTGAAGCATGATTCAAATCACGATTAGACAGTCTGATCAACCATGGTTGTGGAATTTTGAACAAGCTGCACACAAACATTATTTTGCATAAAAAGTAAACTAGAAAGATAAGGACATGATTTGTTCTTTGTAAGGCATCCCTATATATCTCTTTGGTTTTGTTTTGAGCATGTGGAACCAGTATATTTATATTCTCCTAATCTATATTTTTTGAATAAGTCAAGTCTGAAATAATCTTATCAATCAGTGTTTCTACTAACTTATCAACATAAATTTAAAGCATGGTTAGCCATGATTTGGGTAGATGACAGAACAAGATATCATTTTGAATCAGTAGTGGGACTTGGACTTGCTCACTTTTAGTAATTCTCTTTTTTGGGTATGGGGTTGTACCTCTTTTGAATTTTCCCTCTTTTCTCTTTTCTTTTCTTTTATTGTTTTTGTATTTTTTGTGATTTTTCTCATGAAATGTTATGTATAATGAATGAAAACTTTGAAACTAGGACTTTTGACAGAAATAGTGCTTGAGCATCCTTCCATTGACAGAACCTCCAAATATATCTTCTCCATTCAAATCTTGCAAAAATAATGCATTATGACCCCTAATGGAATGAATGATGTAGGGCCCTTTCCACAGATTCTCAAACTTACGATAATTACCTTTCTCTTACCTTTTGGAATCCCATTTTAGAACTATATTTCCAACCTGGAAATCATTTTCTTTAGTCCTTCTATCAAAAAATTTCTTGATGCCTTCTTGGACTATTTGTGTTATCTTATACACTTCTTCTCTGGGATGTCGTAAATGAATGGTTTGATTGATCCTTCTCTGCATATCATTCTCTTCAGTTTGTACTTCTTGAAGGAGTTACATGACTGGAACTCCTAAAGAGTTTGGGAAGAATGCATCCATGCCATAAACGAGCTGATAGGGATACATATTTATCGACTTCTTGGTGGTTAATCTATCAGCCCATAAAGCATGAACCAACTTAATATGCCATGATTTTTTATTTTGCTCCAACATGTTTTTGATAATATTGACAAGGCTTTTTTTGGAGGATTCAGCTAATCCATTCCCTTCGAGATAAAAGGCAGTGGAATGACCCAAGGTGAAATGATATTTATAGCAGAAGTCAAACATTATTTTATACTTGAAGGCAACAACATTTTCTATGATAATTTTTCTAAGAAAACCAAATCTGGATAGTATGTTAGTTTCGAGGAACTTGATAATGACAAAGTCAGTAGCATTCCTAGAAGGTATAGCTTCGATCCACTTGGTAAAATAATCAGTGGCAGTGAGGATCCAATTATGTTGGGCTGAAGAAGATGGGTGAATTTCCCCAATGAAGTCCAAGCCCCATTGTTGAAATGGAGCCTCAACAATGATGGGATGTAAGGGTAAAGGTAGGAGTTTTCTCTTGCCATAAAAAAATTGACACTTATGGAAAGACATGACAAGCTTCTGAGTATCTGGGAAAAGGGTGGGTCGATAGTATCTAGATATAAGGATTTTATTTGTTGTAGTCTTCCAGTAAATATGTCCTCCACATTCTCCCTCATGCAGCTCATGCATGATTTTTCCTGTATCAATCTCAAGCAAACATTTAAGCAATATCCCAACAACATTCTTCCAATATAAAACCCCATATAATATGCAATAATTTAAAGTCTTCTGTTTCAAAAATATAGCTTTAGTTTTAGACAGAGAAGGAGGGGTATTCACATAAAGTAACACATATATGATATCAACATACCAAGATGAATTCACAAAAGTTTCTTCAATAAATGGAGCTGTGAATCCTCCTGTTTCTTCCAAAATATCAACCATATTCATATCTAGTGCTTGGAAGTTTGACTCAGCCATGGGTTTTCTTAATCCCTACCCTTTGATTAATTTGGTGGGCCTAATTTCTAAGTCATATTCTAAAATTATAGCAATCGATTTTCCCCTTTTACCATCAGGGTCCTGACTTAGAATATCCTTGAAAACAGCATGTGGGGCAAAAGCAATGATGTGAGAATGTAAAATATAGACTCGGAAGTCTTTCAATGATTTTACTAAGGCTAAGGCTTGTTTCTCAATGATGTTATATTTGAGTGGAGAATCTCTTAAGGCCCTACTAAAAAAGGATATTGGTGTTTCTTGCCCCATGATATTCTTTTTTAATAATACTACAACTATTGTATGTTCAGATGCAAAAGAAAAGATATAAAAATATTTGGTGAAATAAGGACTAATAAGAACTGGTGTTTGAGTTAAAGCTTGTTTTACTAGTTCAAATGACTGTATAGCCTGTATTGTCCATTTAACACCTACCTCTTTCTTAAGCATGTTTGTGATATTCCTTAATAGCTCAGCAAGGTTGGGGATGAACCTCCTTAAAAAATTAATCTTCCCAATGAAAGATTGCAATTCTTTGAGGTTTCTAGGATGGCCGATCTTTAGTAAGCCATCAATCCTTTTAGAGTCTACTTTGATTCCTTCTTCGGAAATTATGTGACCAAGAAGCTTTCCTTCTTGGAGACCAAAGAGTGTATTTTTTGGATTCAAAGATAAGCCATATTTCCTACAGTTTTTCAAAAACCTTTCTTAAATGAATCGAATGTTGTTCATCATTTTTGGAGAAAACAACAATGTCATCAAGGTATATGATTATAAAATAGCCTATCTCTTCTGAGAAGGCTATGTCCATGGCGCTTTGAAAGGTGGCCCCTGCATTCATCAAACCAAATGGCATTTTGACATACATGAATGTATCCCAAGGTGTAGTAAAAGCAGTTTTATGTTGGTAACTTGGGAGTACTAATACTTGATTGTAACTTGAGAACCCATCCAACAGTGATATTATTTTAGACCCAACCACCCTTTGGAGTATGTGATCCATTTTTGGCAAGGGGTAGTTATCTTTTAAAGAGTCTCTATTTAGATTCCTGAAGTCAATGCAGAGCTTGATTTCCCCAGTCTTTTTCCTAACAGATACTAAGTTGGAAACCCATTCTAAATACCTGAGGGGAACTATGATCCCAGCATCATACATTTTCCTAATTTCTTTCTCAACTAAAGGCAATAAAATAGGGTTTATCCTTCTGAGTTTTTGTTTGAAAGGTTTCTAATTTTCCTTAAGAGGAATTTTGTGTTGAATGATGCTGGTATCATATGATTTCAGATCCTTGTATCCCCAAGAAAACACCTCTCCAAACTCTTTGAAAAGTTCTATGTATTGTTGCCTGATATGAGTTGGGAGAGTGCTGGATAGCTTGATCATTTTGGGTTCTGCTAGAATACCTATGCTATGTTCTTCTACATTAGTTTCTATAGGCTCTATTTTTTGTTCTTTGGCTACATCATTGAAATCAAAGAGTTGTTCTAATGGTGTAAGGACCCTTGGTATAGTATCACCTTTGCATTTTAAAACTTCACGGTCCTTTTGGTCTAGATTGTCAAATAATTCTGCCTCAAAAATATTTTCAAATTGAATTATATTGGCAGAAAAGGATAGCTCCGTTTCAGGGATTTTTTCATTATTTAAAAATTTTTCTTCATGGATAGTGTTTGATGTTGGTATGGAAAGGTCATGTTTTGATTGCAGAAAAGCATCTATGTGTTTGTCTGCTTCAAACACTTGAAATAGTCTTCATTGTTAGGCACTACAGGCCAGTGTTTTACCTTTACATCTGTGGTATTTGGCAATTACTAACAGCAAAGGCAAGTTCATTTGCTAGATGATTTTGAGCTCTTGGGATGAAAATGAGTTCATATTTTTCAAAAGTTGTTAGGAGATGAAAGGGCAACATTTCTATATTCTCTGAGCTTTGGATTTTTGGCTGAATACTCCCCTTGGACTGATATTTTCTTAACTCTTAAATCTTTGAGAAAATGTAGGCCAAGGAGGAGGGCTTCATATTCAGCAATGTTATTGGTGCATGGAAATTCTAGTTTATAGGAATGTCCTTTGGTTGTATTATGTATCCATACACCAGCCCCTGAATCTAGTTTGCTACAACAACCATCAAAGTTCATGCCCCTAAGTGCTTTTTCCTCATTTTCATTTCCTTTCTACTATTGAATGGTGTTAAAGTTTGAACTGTTTTGTGCTTGAGTGGAGGACAGATTTGACTGTTCTGGTGGACTAAATTCTTCTTTGTTTTCCTTTTCTTGTTGGATGATTTCATCTTAATTATATAAGATAAAGGAATCCAAATCTGAATGAATGGAGTAAACAAGAGTATTGTTTGGCCTATCTATGTTGCTCACCATATATTTCATATGGGATTCCCTGTATAATCTTCTGGTTTGGCTAAACAGTGGGATGGTGGCATAAGACATGTCCATTTGAAGGCTCCCTTGAAGTTTCGCTCCCCATGATCTGGATAAAAGCATGACATACTCTGGTGGAATTTCAGCTACTACTATGTCCATCACTAGACTCTTAGTAGGAATTTGTGACAACTTAACACATAAATCTTTGATTAAACCCAAGCATTTGACTCTGCTTGAATCAAAGGAATACATGTCCTTATATGGTTTAGTAATTTCTAAGCCTAGGATTTCCATTACTACTTTTGGCATAAGATTATGTGAAGCACCTGAGTCTAGCATGGTATTGTGCAAGACCTTATGATGTATGTTCAAGCTAACATAGAAGGGAGGGACAACCCCTTCTTGGTATTTTCCATCAACTTCAAGAGAAAACAACAATTCTAGTTTTTCATCTGTCAAGTTTAAAGTATCAGTATCACTACCTATATTCAAAGCTTTCAAAACTTGGATTTTATATACATCCCAGGTTACTAATTCAGCTATAGGTATGCTAATTTTGATCTTGGCAATCTCACCCTCGAGTCTGAAAGGGACTAAATATTTTGAGACATTTACATCTGTTTTGTCTACCATAGTATTTACAGTAATTCTGATTTGTTGAGTTTTATTTGGACTGTTATTTAGGACGGATTTATTAGGGCCACTAGCATAGGTACTAGGGTAGCTTTGTTCAACACTTTGTAGGATATTTTTATCTTTGTGTAAATCAATTTTCTTGGCCATAGTGTTGGTGTTACTTGTTTTCCTTTTAGGCTGATTTTTTGAAGTTTTCCTAACATTAGTATTAGTGTTGTTTTCATTTAAAATCTCTGGGTTCCCTTTGCTTCTAAGATCATATTGTTTGTGAACCTCCATTATTGCATTCTCAAACCCCAATCTATAATCTTCAGAATCCTCCTGATTTTTTTCAGTTTGTCCTAAGGGGAATAATCCTTGTTCTTCTTCAGTGAGAAAAGCATCATTCTCACTGTCAGATCCTATCAAATCTAAATGATTTTCTTCCAGCCTTTTAGTTTCCCTTTCTTCCTCTTGATCTACATAATTCTGTTGGAAGGGAGGCCTAATTTGCTGATCATTGTCTCTTTTCCTATCTTGATTAGGATCTCTTCCGAAATTTGGATTTTTATTTCTGTTTTGGGGATTGGTTTGGTTTTCTATAGGAGGCACTCTATCATTTATATTTATATTTTCAAGTAGTGTCTCCATTATCCTTACTAAGTTGTCAATTTTGGCATCGGAATATGAGGTTGATGCCATTGTTTCATCCTTGTATGTAACTATTTTCTCTGATTTCAACCTAGCTCTTTTCTCAATCAGATTTGCCTCTACACTTATGGCTCCCCTTTTCATATCTTCTAAGGTTAAGGGGTCTCTTTCTCTTTGATGGTAAGCCATGTCTGGATCAAAGCCTTCAAGAAATTTAGCTAAGGCCAAGCCTAGTGGAGGCTTCATGTTTGGGGGAAGTGCATTGTAAACACTATTAAATCTAGTGCAATAATCTTGGACACTTTCCCCGGCATTTATCTTAAGGTTTCTATATTCTGAAAGGATTTGGAGAGGATTCTTCTTTATTTCCCATTTGTTTATGAATGTTTTGTATAAAGAAGGGATATAATTTATGCTATTAGGAGTTAAGCTTCTTAACCATTTCTTGGATTCTCCTCCTAAACATTGGGAAAATATTCTCATCTTAATGGTATCTTCTTCTATTTCCATGTAATCAAAAGCATCATCCATTTTATCTACATGTTGTTGGGCAGTAGTAGATTTAGTTCCAGTGAAATGGGGAATTCTAGACTGATAATCATTTGGTAAAGGAACCAGAGGTTGTGGTAACACTAATGGGGCATACCATGCTGCCATGATAGGAAAGAATGCTGGATTTACAAGAGGTGGGTTTATAAGAGGAAACGTGGGCTGAAAAGGAGTTTTTGAAATAGTGGATGTGTGAATGGGAGTGGAGGAAACACTTGGGTCAACAAACTTATTTTGAGCAGATTTGTTATGAAAGGAGCTGAAGTGATGGAGAAACTGAGAATCAGGTGGATTAGAAGGTGAGGCTTCTCTACTGGAGCTCTGCTACAAATATATGGGCTCAAGGTCGGCTTGGTCTATATTTCTATATGACTTTGTCCTAAATAAGTTCTTTGTATGGGGAAAGTCAAGGTGAGGATCTTTCAAGACTGTAAGGTTTTAAGGGATAGATCTTGTTCTTTGGAGATTCCTAAGAGTACTACTGACAGAAAAATGACTACTGTGGATATTACGAGTCCTGCATCTGGAGAAGTCCTAAGAGTAGTTAAATTTCTAGATCTAGAAGTTTTCTAGAAGATTATTTAAGGGTCATCAACTATTTTAGGAGGATTAGGGTCTAGATGAGATCTGGTATAGATCCTATCTGAAGCTAGATTTCATTTTAAAAATTTAAGAGAGGCTGAAAGTATAAGGACTATTTTCAAAAGCTTAAACTCTCTTGGTGTTTAGTATCTTTCTAAAATATGGGACTAGACTCCTAAACCTCTTTTAGGGTTGGTTAACACAATCCTAAAGAAATCTGGAGTCGTAGTGGAGTAATAGCCCTACTGGGGCTTGTGGAGTCACCAGGTGGAAATTTTTAGCTCTTTTGAAGGTAAAATGTTCTATGGTCCATCACCAATAAGTATTTTGAGGGCCAATATAAAATGTTTTGGGTTTTTTTCGAGTTTTTATATGGTTCTATGGTTTGTAAGAGTGTCCTATACCTGATTCAAAATTTAGCTAAGATGGTGAACCAAAAAGAGTCTACTCTATGGCTTATCTACTGATTTTCTGAGGTAATTTGAAGGACAAAAGAGTCTATAAGGGCTGGCTAGGCAACGGTATACTCAGAAGTCCCACCGTGATTGCCATTATGTTGTGGTCCTGTGATTTGGTAGATTAGCATACCAAGTGACAAGGCAACATCAAAACCAATCATTAGAGCTCTAGGACCTAGCCTTCCTAGTCTCAGAGAGGGATCTCTCAATTTGTTTGCAAAGATATGACTTGTTTGCTTTCAAGGGTTGATTTTAGGCTAGTTATTAAGTGCAATTTTGTTTGTTTTTTTGGTTGTTCATGATGATCTAGGCAGAAGAGATAGAAAAGGGAAATTTCTAAGTCATTGGGCAATGGAGTCAAGTGGAAGTTGTAACAATTTCACAAATGGATCAGGAGTATCAAAGGGAAAATCTAACTTGGCCAGTGGATCTTCAAGGTTTTTCAGGTGAAATGAAATGGACATCAATGGTTTTAGAATGAAAAATAGAACTAAGGGAAATTAAGAATACTTAATTATATGTACTTCTCAACAAAGGGACTTAAAACATTATCTCAACATAAAGAGGCATTCAATAGACAAGGCTAGCCATAAATTCTACAAATCACACTTCAAAAAACAATAATTTGAAGACAAAATTCTTCAATGAAATATAGAGGGTGATAAACTCATTTAACTTCTAATGATTTCACCTTCGAGGATAAGAAAACATTATAGATTCACACATAATTGTATTCATAGAAGAGGGAACTCCTAGACATATTCAATTACAGCTATAAGGACCTTCAAAACAATTATTTAAGCAAGTACATAGGGCATGATCGGAACAAAACTTCTTTGGCAGACTTTGAGCAATGGTACTTTGAAGGGAGACTTCAGAAACAGTTTTTAAGTGGTAGCAAGTAAGCAGGGAAAACCATAAATCATTCTCGAGACCAACTATATTGAAATATTTAAGAAATAAACAAGCATAAGGGTTCTAGAGAGAAATTAAGAATTCTCTAGAATATCTTAGCAAAAGAAAACATTAATATAGTGAAGAGTAAACATAACTAAGGTGCTTCCAAAAGACATTTATTAGCCTAAATTTTTTACTCTACTCCAACAGAGAATGGTGAAACATAATGGAACAGGAAATAACAATAACAGATTTAGAGTACTTCACCAAAAACCAAGCTCATGTATCCAATGACAGAGCCTTCTTCATCAACAAATAGGTCAAGACATCCATAAGTTCCAAAACATCAATTTCCTTTCAATTTCAACAAGACTGTATATTAATTCAAAGAGTCATCAAATCCCAACAATAGTATGAGTTCCAATGCAATATTTATACTACGAATGAGGAGGTGGAACTGATCTAGGGTTTGAGAGTTGTTAACTACAGAGTAAATGCATTCCTAACCTTGAAAACCATGCAAAGCATAAGGTAGGAACAACTGTAGCTACTTCTATGTTTTAATAACTTTGTCTTAACTTATAAGGAAAGATATGTGAAAAGTTTGACTTTGTAGCCTATATTTATCTTTTACGATAACTGTCTTGACAGTTTTAAATCTATTCTTTAGTGAAATAATTGTTTGTTCGTCTTTACAAGTAGGAAGTAGACCAAAGGTGTGAGTTAGATATTCTGAGTGAATAACTTCTCTTGGTTGATGTATTCGAGGCTACTTTAGCCTAAGCTTCTTTAATTTCATGATTTAAACTGCGTTAATAGTCATTTAACTCTGATTTGCCTTTAATTAATCCCCTTTACAGTGTTCATGCTTGGTCCTTCTTAAAAAACAATTCATTTGTTAATTCTTTGACCTTTAGAGCTTCTGTCTTTAATCACTACTTCTTGAAAGGCTAATTTCTGCTTAAATAGCCTTAACCTTTGATTAATTTTTTAGCCTTCTGCTCTCCATTCTTCTTCACTGATCTTTTGTTCTTGTTTTTTTATGTTCAGGGGTTTCCTTTTGGTGCGCTGGAGGTTTTTTATGATTCAACCAGTGGTCATGAAACACTGATTAAACCTTTGAATCAAACTGTTAAACAGATTATTCGTCTATTTGGCCTCATGGATCATCATCCTGAGACCAACCATTGTGGATTTTGGCTGTGGGAGGACCTACCAACTTTGGGCCGCAATTAAACCTGAAAAATAAACAAAAACATTTAATAAAACCTACATGCTTGGCCACAAACTGCTTCAGGGGTTCGGAGCGTCAGAGAAAAGTTCTGAGGAAGAGGATATGCATGGGTGGAGGGGCTCTACAAGTGGAACCAGGGGAAAACTACTAAAAATTTGAATTTGGGAGCGAAAATGAGAGAGGGCGGTTTTGTGCGAAACTGGGTGGTTTTCGCGTGGACAATAGGGAGTTACTGGTTTTGAGATGGGAGCATGCGATTACATTCATCGATCGTTGCGCGTCCCGAGAAAAACCACTTTTATCGCATAGAAAATTGTTGTTAAACCCTAATCACGAAATCTATGCAATATGGAATGAGGGCTATTAGATCTCAAGCAATGAGATCTACGGCACAGGTTGAAACCGATGATGGGTGCAACTCGGTAATGGAGTACAGGTGTCAAGTGAAGAGTCTAGATGTAGATTTAGTGGAGAGCGGGGCCGGGGGAGGAAAATGTCCATCGGATCACGAAGATCCATGGTGGAGATTGCTCCGTGGAATAGTCAGATGGAAGGTTGGTTGATGGGTCGGGAGTATAGCGACTGTTGGATCAGAGCTTGATCAATGGCTGGGATTGCTTGGAGGAAAAGCAGTGGCGGGGTAAGAAAATGGAGAAAGGGGCTTGAAGAAAGGGGAAGGTATGGTCCTGTGGCAATGAAGGATTGGACCGAGGTTAAGGAAAAGGGGGCTGAGGTTTTAGTAGGTGGTCGGGCCCTCGGGTCATATGAGAAAAGGAGTGGAGGGCTTAAACCCGCAGGGGCTTAAGACCAATATCTAAATAGGCAGAAAAAAATAGGCTTAAAAAGAGGGCTTTTTAAGCCTTTTTAGAGTTTCGGTAAGGTGAAAAAAGGGTTTTTTAAGCCAAGTAAGAGAGTTTTTACAAATTTTGAGGTTTTTTTAGAGGGAATGGAGGGTAGATGAAGAGGAAGAAGCCCCTTTTGAAGGGGAAAATGACTTGTTGGGATAGGTGTAAATGAGTGAAAATTTGGCAGAGGAGTTGGAGGTGAAAAGTGGGGAATATAGCCTAAAACAATTGCTTTTTGAGATTGCAGGATAACTTAGAGGATTTGAGTGAATATTTTCAATGAATTGATAGACTTAGGATAATGAAGGCAGTGAGATTTATAGAACTCACAATGTTTCTACAAATATTGATTCTAGAAATTTGAGATTGTCAACCTAGTCATCTTTAGATAAGATCAAAAGTATTGATGACTAACAGTCTCTCCACTTGGGAAGGGCAACTTGCTTTTTAAGGTGTCTAGAACCTCAGAAAATAATATTTGAGTTTCAGCAGATCAGTGCCTTTTTATTCAGCATATATCTTCTTTTTCTTTCTTGCTAATTTTTCCTTTGGATATGACAATTTTTTAACAATCTTCAGCATGTAATCTCTTTAAACAACATCTCTACCTACCCAATCCTACTTTTTCCTAGCATTTTTTCTTCTTTCGAGTGCACTTGAACTGGCAAACTCTTTGACATTTTATTTTTGAAAAAAAAAAAAATATAGTCCTATCGTTATTTCTTCCAAGAGTCCAGATTAAACTGTTGAAATCTTTTATTCCCTACCTATACTAAGTGACTACCAAGATTAAACTGTTTGAAAATCTTGATTTTCTAACTATTGATATGAAAATTGGAAGCATGATTCAAATCAGGATTAGACAGTTTGATCAACCATGGTTGTGGCATTTTGAACAAGCTGCACACAAACATTATTTTTCATAAAAAGTAAACTGGAAAGATAAGGACATGATTTGTTCTTTGTAAGGCATCCCTATCTATCTCTTTGGTTCTGTTTTGAGCATGTGGAACAAGTATTTTTATATTCTCCTAATCTATCCTTTTTGAATAAGCCAAGTCTGAAATAACCTTATCAGTCAGTGTTTCTACTAACTTATCAACATAAATTTAAAGCATGTTCAGCCATTATTAGGCTAGATGTCTGAACAATATATCGGTTTGAATCAGTAGTGGCACTTGGACTTGCTCACTTTCATAAATTCTCTTTTTTGGGTATGGGGTTGTACCTCTTTTAAATTTGTCTTCTTTTCTATTTTCTTTTCTTTTATTGTTTTTGTATTTTTTGTGATTTTTCTCAAAAAATGTTATGTATAATGAATGAAAACTTTGAAACTAAGACTTTTGACATAAATAGTGCTTGAGCATCCTGCCATTGACAGGACCTCCAAATATATCTTCTCCATTCAACTCTTGCAAAAAGAATGCATTATGACCCCTAATGGAATGAAAGATGTAGGGCCCTTTCCATAGATTCTCAAAATCATCATGTTTACCTTTCTCTTCTCCTTTGGAATCCCATTTTAGAACTATATTTCTAACTTGGAAATCATTTTCTTTAGTCCTTCTATCAAACAATTTCTTGATGCCTTCTTGGACTGTTTGTGTTTTGTTATACACTTCCTCTCTGGATTGTCATAAATAAATGTTCTCATTGATCCTTATCTGCATATCATTCTCTTCAGTTTTTACTTCTTTAAGGAGTTTTATGACTGGAAATCCTAAAGAGGCTGGGAAGAATTCATCCATGCCATAAATGAGCTGATAGGGAGACATATTTATCGACTTCTTGGTGGTTAATCTATCAACCCATAAAGCATGAACCAACTTAATATGCCATGATTTCTGATTTTTCTCCAACATTTTTTTGATAATATTGACAAGGCTTTTGTTATAGGATTTAGCTAATCCATTCCCTTGTGGATAGTAGGCAATGGAATGACCTAAGGTGATATGATATTTATAGCAGAAGTCAACCATTCTTTTAGACTTAAAGGCAGCAGCATTATCTGTGATAATTTTTCTAGGACAACCAAATCTGGATAGTATGTTGGTTTCGAGGAACTTGATAAAGACAGATTCAGTAGAATTCTTAGAAGGTATAGCTTCTATCCACTTTGTAAAATAATCAGTGGCAGTGAGGATCCACTTATGTTGGGCTGAAGAAGATGGGTGAATTTCCCCAATGAAGTCCAAGCCCCATTGTTGAAAGGGAGCCTCAACACTGATGGGATGTAAGGGTAACTGTAGGAGTTTTCTCTTGCCAGAAAAAATTTGACACTGATGGAAAGACATGACAAGCCTCTGAGTATCTGGGAAAAGGTTGAGCCGATAGTATCTAGATCTAAGATTTTATTTGTTATAGTCTTCCAGTAAATATGTCCTCCACATTCTCCCTCATGCAGCTCATGGATGACTTTTGCAGCATCAATCTCAAGAAAAAATTTAAGCAATATCCCAACAACATTATTCCAATATAAAACCCCATCTAATATGCAATAATTTAAAGTCTTCTGTTTAAAACCAAAGAACAAATCATGTCCTTATCTTTGCAGTTTACTTTTTATGAAAAATAATGTTTGTGTGCAGCTTGTTCAAAATGCCACAACCATGGTTGATGAGACTGTCTAATCTTGATTTGAATCATGCTTCAAATTTTCATATCAATATCTAGAAAATCAAGATTTCCAAACAGTTTAATATTGGCAGTCACTTAGTATAGGTAGGGAATAAAAGAGTTCAACAGTTTAATCTGGACTCTTGGAAGAAATAACGATAGGACTAGATATATATTTTTTTTCAACAATAAAATTGCAAAGAGTTTTCCAGTTCAAGTGCACTCAAAAGAAGAAAAAATGCTAGGAAAAAGTAGTATTGGGTAGGTAGAGATGTTGTTTAAAGAGATTACATGTTGTAGATTGTTAAAAAAATGTCATATCCAAAGGAAACATTAGCAAGAAAGAAAAAGAAGATATCTACCCAATAAAAAGGCACTAGTCTACTGAAACTCAAAGATTATTTTCTGAGGTTCTAGACACCTTAAAAAGCAAGCTGCCCTCCCGAAGTGGAGCAACTGTTAGTCATTAATAATTTTGATCTTATCTAAAGATGACTAGGTTGACAATCTGAAATTTCTAGAATCAATATTTGTAGAAACATTGTGAGTTCTATAAATCTCACTGCCTTCATTATCCTAAGTCTATCAAGTCACTGAAAATGTTCACTCAAATCCTCCAAGTTATCCTGCAATCTCAAAAAGAAACTGTTTTAGGCTATATTCCCCATTTTTCACCTCCAAATCCTCTGCCAAATTTTCACTCATTTACACCTATCCCAACAAGTCATTTTCTCCTTCAAGACGGGCTTTTTCATCTTCACTTACCCTTCATTCCCTTTAAAAAAACCTCAAAATATGTAAAAACTCTCTTACTGGGTTTAAAAAAATCCTTTTTTCACCTTACCGAAACTCTAAAAAGGCTTAAAAAGCCCTCTTTTTAAACCTATTTTTTTTCTGCCTATTTAAATATTGGTCTTAAGCCCTTGCGGGCTTAAGCCCTCCACTCCTTTTCTCATATGACCCAAGGGCCCGACCACCTATTAAAACCTTAGCCCCCTTTGCCTTAACCTTGGTCCCATCCTTCATTGCCACATGACCATACCTTCCCCTCTCCTTAAGCCCCTTTCTCCATTTTCTTACCGCACCACTACTTTTCCTCCAAGCAATCTGAGCCATTGATCAAGCTTTGATCCAACAGTCGCTATAATCCCGACCCATCAACCAACCTTCCATCTGACTATTCCACAGAGAAATCTCCACCATGGATCTTCGTGATCCGACATACATCGTCCTCCCCGGACCCCGCTCTCCACTAACTCTACATCCCCACTCTCCACTTGACACTTGCACTCCATTACCAAGTTGCACCCATCATCGGTTTCAACCCGTGCCGTAGATCTCATCACTTGAGATCAAATGGCCCTCATTCCATATTGCGTAGATTTCATGATCAGGGTTTAACAACAATTTTTCGTGCGATAAAAGCAATTTTTCTTGGGATGCATGGCGATTGATGAATGGAATCGCATGCTCCAGCCTCAAAACCACTAACTACCTATTGTCTGCGTGAAAACCACCTGGTTTCGTACACAACCATCCTCTCTCATTTTTGTGCCCAAATTAAAATTTTTCGTTGTTTTTTCTTGGTTTCACTTGTAGAACCCCTCCGCCCATGCATATCCTATTCCTCAGAACTTTTCTCTAACGCCCCAAACCCATGAAGCAGTTTGTAGCCAAGCACATAAGTTTTATTAAATGTTTTCATTTATTTTGCAGGTTTAATGGAAGCCCAAAGTTGGCAAGCCCTCCCACAACCAAAATCCACAATGGTTGGTGTCAGGATGATGATCCATGAGGCCAAATAGACAAAGAATGTGTTTAAGGGTTTGATTCAAAGGTTTACTCAGTGTTTCATGACCACTGGTTGAATCATAAAAACCTCCAGCGCACGAAAAGGAAACCCCTGAACATAACAAAACAAGAACAAAATATCAATGAAGAAGAATGGAGAGAAGAAGGCTAAATAATTAATCAAAGGTTAAGGCTATTTAAGTAGAAATTAGCCTTTCAAGAAGTAGTGATTAAAGACAGAAGCTCTAAAGGTCAAAGAATTAAAAAATGATTTTTTGTTTAAAAAGGACCAAGGATGAACACCGTAAAGGGGATTAATTAAAGGCAAATCAGAGTTAAAGACCTATTAATGCAGTTTAAATGATGAAATTAAGGAAACTTAGGCTAAAGTAGCCTCGAATACATCAACCAAGAGCAGTTATTCACTCAGAATATCTAACTCACACCTTTGGCCTACTTCATACCTGTAAAGACGAAAAAACAGTTATTTCACTAAAGAATATATTTAAAACTGTCAGGACAATTATTGTAAAAGATAGAGATAGGCTACAAAGTCAAAATTTTCACCTATCTTTCCTTAGAAGTTAAGACAAAGTTATTAAAACAGAGAAGTAGCTGTAGTTATTCCTACCTTATGATTTGCATGGTTTTCAAGGTTAGGAATGCATTTACTCTGTATTTAATAACTCTCAAACCCTAGATCAGTTCCACCTCCTCATTCGTAGTATAAATATTGCATTGGAACTCATTGTATTGTTGGCATTTGATGACTCTTTGAAGTAATATATAGTCTTGTTGAAATTGAAAGGAATTTGATGTTTTGGAACTTATGGATGCCTTGACCTATTTGTTGATGAAGAAGGCTCTGTCATTGGATCCCTGAGTTTGGAAGTTTGTGAAGTACTCTAAATATGTTATTGTGATTTACTCTTCATTGTCTTAATGTTTTCTTCTGCTAAGATATTCTAGAGAATTCTTAATTTCTCTCTAGAACCCTTATGCTTGTTTATTTCTTAAATATTTCAATACAGTTGGTCTCAAGAATGATTTATGGTTTTCCCTGCTTACTTTCTTCCACTTAAAAATTGTTTCTGAAGTCCCCCTTCAAAGTACCATTATTCAAAGTATACCAAAGAATTTTTGTTCCGATCATGCCCTTTTTACTTGTTTAAATAATTGTTTTGAAGGTCCTTATAGCTATAATTGAAGATTTCTAGGAGTACCCTCTTCTATGAATACAATTATGTGTGAATCTAGAATTTTTTCTTATCCTCGAACGTGAAATCACTGGAAGTTAAATGAGTTTCTCGCCTTCTATATTTAATTGAACAATTTTGTCTTTAAATTATTATTTTTTGAAGTGTGGTTTGTAGAATTTATGGTTAGCCCTGTCTATTGAATGCCTCTTTATGTTCAGATAATGTTTTAAGTCCCTTTGTTAAGAAGTACATATAATTAAGGATTCTTAATTGCCCTTAGATCTAATTTTCATTCTAAAACCATTGATGCCCATTTCATTTCACCTGAGAAACCTTGAAGATCCACTGGCCAAGTTAGATTTACACTTTGATACTCATGATCCATTTGTGAACTTATTACAACATCCACTTGACTCCATTTCCCAATGACTTAGAAATTTCCCTTTTCTCTCTATGCTGCCTAGATCATCATGTCCAACCAAACAATCAAACAAACTTGCACTTAATAACTAGCCTAAAATCAACCCTTGAAAGCAAACAAGTCATATATTTGCAAACAAATTGAGAGATCCCTCTCTGAGACTAGGAAGGCTAGGTCCTAGAGCTTTAATGATTGGTTTCGATGTTGCCTTGTCACTTGGTATGCTAATCTGCCAAATCACAGGACCATAACATACTATCGATCACAGTGGGACTTCTGAGTATACCGTTACCTAGCAAGCCCTTATAGACTCTTTTGTCCTTCAAGTTACCTTAGAGAATCAGTAGATAAGCCATAGAGTAGACTCTGTTTGGTTCACCATCTTAGCTAAATGTTGAATCAGGTATAGAACACTCTTACAAACCATAGAACCATATAAAAACTCAGAAAAAAAAAAAAAATTCGGATTGGCCCTCAAAATACTTATTGGTGGTGGACCATAAAACATTTTACCTTCAAAAGAGCTAAAAATTTCCACCTGGTGACTCCACAAGCCCCAGTAGGCCTATTACTCCACTAGGACTCTAGATTTCCTTAGGTTTGTGTTAACCAAACCTAAAAGAAGTTTAGGATTCTAGTCCCATATTTTAGAAATATACTAAACACCAAGAGAGTTTAAGCTTTTGAAAATAGTTCTTACACTTTCAGCCTCTCTTAAATTTTGAAATTGAAATCTGGCTTCACATAGGATCTATACCAGATCTCATCTAGACCCTAATCCTCCTAAAATATTTGATGACCCAAAAATGATCTTCTGGAAAACTTCTAGATCTGGAAATTTAACTACTCTTAGGACTGTCCAAAGAACAAGATCTGTCCCTAAAAACCTTACAGTCTTGAAAGATCCTCACCTTGACTTGCCCCATACAAAGAGCTTATTTAGGACAAAGTCATATAGTAATATAGACCAAGCCAACCTTGAGCCCATATATTTGCAGCAGAGCTCCAGTAGAGAAGCCTCACCTTATAATCCACCTGATTCTCAGTTTCTCCATCACTTCAGCTCCTTTCATAACAAATCTACTCAAAATCAGTTTGCTGACGCAAGTGTTTCCTCCACTCCCATTCACACATCCACTGTTTCAAACACTCCTCTTCAGCCCACGTTTCCTCTTATAAACCCACCTCTTGTAAATCCACCCTTATTTCCTATCATGGCAGCCTGGTATGCCCCATTAGTGTTACCAAAACCTCTGGTTCCTTTACCAAATCATTATCAATCTAGAATTCCCCATTTCACTGGAACTGAATCTACTATTGCCCAATAACATGCAGATAAAATGGATGATGCTTTTTATTACATGGAAATAGAAGAAGAGACCATTAAGATGAGAATATTTTCCCAATGTTTAGGATGAGAATCCAAGAAATGGTTTAAAAGCTTAACTCTTAATAGCATAAATTATATCCCTTCTTTATACAAAACATTCATAAACAAATGGGAAATAAAAAGGAATCTTCTCCAAATCCTTTCAGAATATAGAAACCTTAAGAGAAATGCTGGGGAAAGTGTCCAAGATTATTGCACTAGATTTAATAGTGTTTACAATGCACTTCCCCCAAATATGAAGCCTCCACTAGGCTTGGCCTTAGCTAAATTTCCTGAAGGCTTTGATCCAGACATGGTCTACCAGCAAAGAGAAAGAGACCCCTTAACCTTAGAAGATATGCAAAGGAGAGCCATAAGTGTAGAGGCAAATCTGATTAAGAAAGGAGCTAGGTTGAAATCAGAGAAAAGAGTTACATACAAGGATGAAACAATGGCATCAACCTCATCTTTCGATGCCAAAATTGACAACTTAGTAAGGGTAATGGAGAGATTGCTTGAAAAGATAAATATAAATTATAGAGTGCCTCCTATAGAAAACCAAACCAATCCCCAAAATAGAAATAGAAATACAAATTTCAGAAGAGATCCTAATCAAGATAGGCAAAGAGACAATGATCAACAAATAAGGCCTCCCTTCCAACAGAATTATGTAGATCAAGAGGAAGAAATGGAAACTGAAAGGATGGAAGAAAATCATGCAGATTTGATAGGATCTGACTGTGAGAATGATGCTTTTGTCACTAAAGAAGAAAAAGGATTATTCCCCTCAGGACAAACTGAAAACAATCAGGAGGATTCTCAAGATTATAGATTTGGGTTTGAGAATGAAATAATGGAGGTTCACAAACAATATGATCTTAGAAGCAAAGGTAACCTAGAGATTTTAAATGACAAAAACACTAATACTGCTGTTAGGAAAACTTCAAAAAATCAGCCTAAAAGGACAGCATGTAACACCAACACTATGGCAAAGAAAATTGATTTAAACAAAGATAAAAATAGCCTAAAAAGGGTTGAACAAAGCTACCCTAGTACCTTTTCCAGTGGCCCTAATAAATTCGTCCTAAATAACAGTGCAAATAAAACTCAGCAAATCAGAATTACTGAAAAGACTATGGTATACAAAACAGATGTAAATGTCTCAAAATCTTTAGTCCCTTTCAGACTTGAGGGTGAGATTGCCAAGATCAAAATTAGCATACCTTTAGCTGAATTAGTAACCCAGGATGTATATAAAAACCAAGTTTTGAAAGCTTTGAATATAGGTAGTGATACTGATACTTTAAACTTGACAGATGACAAACCAGAATTGTTGTTTTCTCCTGAAGTTGAAAGAAAATACCAAGAAGGGGTTGTCCCTCCCTTCTATGTTAGCTTGATCATACATAATAAGGTCTTGCACAATGCCATGCTAGACTCAGGTGCTTCACATAATCTTATTCCAAAATTAGTAATGGAAATCCTAGGCTTAGAAATTACTAAACCATATAAGGACATGTATTCCTTTGATTCAAGCAGAGTCAAATACTTGGGTTTAATCAAAGATTTATGTGTTAACCTGTCACAAATTCCTACTAAGAGTCTAGTGATGGACATTGTAGTAGCTGAAATTCCCCCAAAGTATGGCATGATTTTATCCATATCATGGAGAGCCAAACTTCAGTGGAGCCTTCAAATGGACATGTCTTATGCGACCATCCCATTGTTTAGCCAAACAAGAAGATTATACAGGGAATCCCATATTAAATATATGGTGAGAAACATAGATAGGCCAAACAGTACTCCTGTTTACTCCATTCATTCAGATTTGGATTCCTTTATCTTATATAATTAAGATGAAATCAGCCAACAAGAAAAGGAAAACAAAGAAGAATTTAGTCCACCAGAACAGTCAAATCTGTCCTCAACTCAAGAAAAAAACAGTTCAAACTTTAACACCCTTCAACAGTAGAAAGGAAATGAAAATGAGACAGAAACACTTAGGGGCATGAGCTTTGATGGCTCTTGTAGCAAACTAGATTTAGGGACTGGTGTATGGATACATAATACAACCAAAGGACATTCCTATAAACTAGACTTTCCATGCACCAATAACATTTTTGAATATGAAGCCCTTCTCCTTGGCCTACATTTGGTCAAAGATGTAGGAGTTAAGAAAATATCAGTCTAAGGAGATTCTAAGCTAATCATTAGACAAATTAAAGGGGAGTATTCAGACAAAAATCCAAAACTCAGAGAATATATAAATGTTGCCCTTGAACTCCTAAAAACTATTGAAAAATATGAACTCATTTTCATCCCAAGAGCTCAAAATCATATAGCAAATGAACTTGCCTTTGCTGCTATTAATTGCCAAATATGACAGATAAATGAAAGATTCAATGTAAAGGTAAAAAGAAGGCCTGCAGTGCCTAACAATGAATACTATTGCAAGTTTTTGAAGCAAACAAACACATAGATGCTTTTCTGCAATCAAAAACTGAATTTTCCATACCAACATCAAACACTATCCATGAAGAAAATTGTTTAAATAATGAACAAATCCATGAAATGGAGCTGTCCTTTTCTTCCAATATAATTCAATTTGAAAATCGTTTTGAGGCAGAATTATTTGACAATCTAGACCGAAAGGACCTTGAAGTTTTAAAATGCAAAGGTGATACTATACCAAGGGGCCTTACACCATTAGATCAACTCTTTGATTTCAATGATGTAGCCAAAGAACAACAAATAGAGCCTATAGAAACTAATGTAGAAGAACATAGCATAGGTATTCCAGCAGAACCCAAAATGATCAAGCTATCCAACACTCTCCCAGCTCATATCAGGCAACAATACATAGAAATTTTCAAAGAGTTTGGAGAGGTGTTTTCTTGGGGATACAAGGATCTGAAATCATATGATACCAGCATCATTCAACACAAAATTCCTCTTAAGGAAAATCAGAAACCTTTCAAACAAAAACTCAGAAGGATAAACCATGTTTTATTGCCTTTAGTTGAGAAAGAAATGTATGATGCTGGAATATAGTTCCCCTCATATATTTAGAATGGGTTTCCAACTTAGTATCTGTTAGGAAAAATACTGGGAAAATCAGGCTCTGCATTGAATTCAGGAATCTAAATAGAGACTCTCTAAAAGATAACTACCCCTTGCCAAAAATGGATCACATAATCCAAAGGGTGGTTGGGTCTAAAATAATATCACTATTGGATGAATTCTCTGGTTACAATCAGGTATTAGTACTCCCAAGTGACCAACATAAAACTACTTTTACTACATCTTGGGGTACATTCATGTATGTCAAAATGCCATTTGGTTTGATGAATGCAGAGGCCACCTTTCATACGGCCATGAACATAGCCTTCTCAGAAGAGATAGGTTATTTTATAATCATATACCTTGATGACATTGTTTTTTTCTCCAAAACTGATGAACAACATTTGATTCATTTAAGAAAGGTTTTTGAGAAATGTAGGAAATATGGCTTATCTTTGAATCCAAAAAAGACACTCTTTGGTCTCCAAGAAGGAAAGCTTCTTGGTCACATAATTTCTGAAGAAGGAATCAAAGTATAACCTAAAAGGATTGATGGCATATCAAAGATTGGCCATCCTAGAAACCTCAAAGAATTGCAATATTTCATTGGGAAGATTAATTTTTTAAGGAAGTTCATCCCCAACCTTGCTGAGCTATTAAGGAATATCACAAACATGCTTAAGAAAGAGGTATGTGTTAAATGGAAAATACAGGCTAAACAGTCATTTGAACTAGTAAAACAAGCTTTAACTCAAACACCAGTTCTTATTAGTCCTTATTTCACCAAATATTTTTATATCTTTTCTTTTTCATCCGAACATACAATGGCTGCAGTATTATTAAAAAAGAATATCATGGGGCAAGAACAACCAAAATCCTTTTTTAGTAGGGCCTCAAGAGATGCTCCACTCAAATATAACATCATGGAGAAACAAGCCTTAACCTTGGTAAAATCATTGAAAGACTTCCGAGTCTATATTTTACATTCTCACATCATTGCTTTTGTCCCACATACTGTTGTCAAGGATATTCTAAATCAGGACCCTGATGGTGAAAGGGGAAAATGGATTGTTATCATTTTAGAATATGACTTAGAAATTAGGCCCACCAAATTAATCAAAGGGTAGGGATTAGCAAAACTCATGGCTGAGTTAAACTTCCAAGCACTAGATATGAATATGGTTGATATTTTGGAAGAAACAAGAGGATTCACAGCTCCATTTATTGAAGAAACTTTTGTGAATTCACCTTGGTATGCTGATATCATATATGTGTTGCTTTATGTGAATACCCGTCCTCCTCTGTCTAAAACTAAAAGTATATTTTTAAAACAGAAGACTTTAAATTATTGCATATTAGATGGGGTTTTATATTGGAAGAATGTTGGTGGGATATTGCTTAAATATTTTCTTGAGATTGATGCAGGAAAAATCATGCATGAGCTGCATGAGGGAGAATGTGGAGGACATATTTACTGGAAGACTACAGTAAATAAAATCCTTAGATCTAGATACTATCGGCCTACCCTTTTCCCGGATACTCAGAAGCTTGTCATGTCTTTCCATAAGTGTCAATTTTTTTATGGCAAGAGAAAACTCCTTCCTTTACCCTTACATCCCATTAGTGTTGAGGCTCCCTTTCAACAATGGGGCTTGGACTTCATTGGGGAAATTCACCCATCTTCTTCAGCCCAACATAAGTGGATCCTCACTGCCACTGATTATTTTACCAAGTGGATAGAAGCTATACCTTCTAGGAATGCTACTAACTCTGTCATTATCAAGTTCCTCGAAACTAACATACTATCCAGATTTGGTTGTCCTAGAAAAATTATCATAGACAATGTTGCTGCCTTCAAGTCTAAAATAATGGTTGACTTCTGCTACAAATATCATTTCACCTTGGGTCATTCCACTGCCTATTATACCTAAGGGAATGGATTAGTTGAATCCTCCAACAAAAGCCTTGTCAATATTATCAAAAACTTGTTGGAGCAAAATCAGAAATCATGGCATATTAAGTTGGTTCACGCTTTATGCACTGATAGATCAACCACAAAGAAGTCGTTAAATATGTCTCCCTATCAGCTCGTTTATGGCATGGATGCAGTATTCCCAACCTCTTTAGGAGTTCCAGTCATGGAACTCCTTCAAGAAGTACAAACTGAAGAGAATGATATGAAAATAAGGATCAATCAGACCATTCATTTACGACAGCCCAGAGAAGAAGTGTATAAGAGAACAAAAACAGTCCAAGAAGGCATCAATAAATTATTTGATAGAAGGACTAAAGAAAATGATTTCCAGGTTGGAAATATAGTTCTAAAATGGGATTCCAAAAGGGAAGAGAAAGGTAAACATGATAAGTTTGAGAATCTGTGGAAAGGGCCCTACATCATTCATTACAATAGGGGTCATAATGCATTATTTTTGCAAGAGTTGAATGGAGAAGATATATTTGGAGGTCCTGTCAATGGAAGGATGCTCAAGCGCTATTTCTATCAAAAGTCCTGGTTTCAATGTTTTCATTAATTATACATAACATTTCGTGAGAAAAATCACAAAAAATGCAAAAACAATAAAAGAAAACAAAAGAGAAAAGAGGGAAAATTCAAAAGAGGTACAACCCCATACCAAAAAAAGAGAATTTTTTAAAGTGAGTAAGTCCAAGTCCCACTACTGATTCAAAATGATATCTTGTTTAGTCATCCACCCTAATCATGGTTGAACATGCTTTAAATTTATGTTGATAAGTTAGTACAAACACTGATTGATAAGATTATTTCAGACTTGACTTATTCAAAAAAGATAGATTAGGAGAATATAAAGATACTGGTTCCACATGCTCAAAACAAAACCAAAGAGATAGATAGGGATGCCTTACAAAGAACAAATCATGTCCTTATCTTTCTAGTTTAATTTTTATGAAAAATAATGTTTGTGTGTAGCTTGTTCAAAATTCCACAACCATGGTTGATCAGACTATCTAATCCTGATTTGAATCATGCTTCAAATTTTCATATCAATTGCTATAAAATCAAGATTTCCAAAGAGTTTAATATTGGCAGTCACTTAATATAGGTAGGGAATAAAAGAGCTTAACAGTTTAATCTGGACTCTTGGAAGAAATAAGGATAGGACTAGATATTTTTATTTTTTGTTTTCAAAAATAAAATGTCAAAGAGTTTTCCAGTTCAAGTGCACTCAAAAGAAGAAAAAATGCTAGGACAAAGTAGGATTGGGTAGGTAGAGATGTTGTTTAAAGAGATTACATGCTGAAGATTGTTAAAAAATTGTCATATCCAAAGGAAAAATTGGCAAGAAAGAAAAAGAAGATATCTGCTGAATAAAAAGGCACTGGTTCTGGACACCTTAAAAAGCAAGCTTCCCTCCCCAAGTGGAGCCACTGTTATTCATCAATAATTTTGATGTTATCTAAAGATGACTAAGTTGACAATCTCAGATTCCTAGAAACAATATTTCCAGAAACATTGTGAGTTCTATAAATCTCACTGCCTTCATTATCCTAAGTCTATGAATTCACTAAAAATATTCACTCAAATCCTCCAAGTTATCCTGCCATCTCAAAAAGAAACTGTTTTAGGCTATATTCCCCATTTTTTACCTCCATATGCTCTCCCAAATTTTCACTCATTTACACAGATCCCAACAAGTTATTTTCCCCTTCAAAAGGGGCTTCTTCCTCTTCATTTACCCTCCATTCCCTCTAAAAAACCTCAAACTTTTTAAAAACTCTCTTACTTGGTTTAAAGACACCCTTTTTTCACCTTACCGAAATTCTAAAAAGGCTTAAAAAACCCTCTTTTTAAGCCTATTTTTTTCCGCCTATTTAAATATTGGTCTTAAGCCCTTCACTCCTTTTCTCATATGACCCGAGGGCCCGACCACCTGTTAAAACCTCGGCCCCCTTTGCCTTAACCCCAGTCCCATCCTTCATTCCCACAAGACCATGCCTCCCCCTTTCCTTACGCCCCTTTCTCCATATTCTTACCCCGCAAGTGCCTTTCCTCCAAGCAATCCCAACCATTGATCAAGCTCTGATGCAATGGTCGCTATACTCCTGACCCATCAACCACCCTTCCATCTGACTATTCCACGGAGAAATCTCCATCATGGATCTTCGTGATCCGACGGACATCATCCTCCACTAACTCTGTAGCCCCACTCTCCACTTGACACCTGTACTCCATTATCGAGTTGCGCCCATCATTGGTTTCAACCTGCGCCATAGATCTCATCACTCGAGATGTAACGACCCTCATTTCATATTGCATAGATTTCATGATCGGGGTTTAACAACCATTTTCCACGCGATAAAAGCGGTTTTGCTTGGGATGCTTGGCGATCGATGAATGGAATCACGTGCTCCCACCTCAAAACCACTAACCTCCTATTGTTCGCATGAAAACCACCCGATTTCGCACAAAACAACCCTCTCTCATTTTCGTGCCCAAATTCAAATTTTTCATTGTTTTCTCCCTGTTCTGCTTGTAGAACCCCTCCACCCATGCATATCCTCTTCCTCGAAACATTGCTCTGATGCCCCGAACCCCTGAAGAATTTTGTAGCCAAGCACGTAGGTTTTATTAAATGTTTTTGTTTATTTTGCAGGTTTAATGGCAGCCCAAAGTTGGCAGGCACTCCCACAGCCAAAATCCACAATGCTTGGTCTCAAGATGATGATCCATGAGGCCAAATAGACAAAGAATGGGTTTAAGGGTTTGATTCAAAGGTTTAATCAGTGTTTCATGACCATTGGTTGAATCATAAAAAACCTCCAGCACACCAAAAGGAAACCCCTGAACATAAAAAAACAAGAACAAAAGATCAGTGAAGAAGAATGGAGAGCAGAAGGCTAAATAATTAGTCAAAGGTTAAGCCTATTTAAGCAAAAATTAGCCTTTCAAGAAGCAGTGATTAAGGACAAAAGCTGTAAAGGTCAAATAATTAACGAATGGATAGTTTTTTAAAAAGGACCAAGCATGAACACCATAAAGGGGATTAATTAAAGGAAAATTAGAGTTAAAGGCCTATTAACGCAGTTTAAATGATGAAATTAAGGAAACTTAGGCTAAATTAGCCTTGAATACATCAACCAAGAGCAGTTATTCACTCAGAATATCTAATTGACACCTTTGGCCTACTTCCTACTTGTAAATATGAACAAACAATTATTTCACTAAAGAATATATTTAAAACTGTCAGGACAGTTATTGTAAAATATAGAGATACGCTACAAAGTCAAAATTTTCACCTATCTTTCTTTAGAAGTTAAGACAAAGTTATTAAAACAAAGAAGTAGTTGTAGCTATTCCTACCTTATGCCTTGCATGGTTTTCAAGGTTAGGAATGAATTTACTTTGTAGTTAATGACTCTGAAACCCTAGATCAGTTCCACCTCCTCATTTGTAGTATAAATACTACATTGGAACTCATTGTATTATCGGCATTTGATGACTCTTTGAAGTAATATACAGTCTTGTTGAAATTGAAAGGAAATTGATGTTCTGGAACTTATGGATGTCTTGACCTATTTGTTGATGAAGAAGGCTCTGTCATTGGTCCCTGAGCTTGTCTATTAGTGAACTACTGTAAATCTGTTATTGTTATTTCTTGTTTTATTATGTTTCACCGTTCTCTATTGCAGTAGAGTAAAAATTTTAGGCTAAGAAATGTCTTTTGAAAGAACCTTAATTCTATTTACTCTTCACTGTCTTAATGTTTTCTTCTACTAAGATATTCTATAGAATTTTTAATTTCTCTCTAGAACCCTTATGCTTGTTCATTTATTAAATAGTTCAATACAGTTGGTCTCAAGAACGATTTATGGCTTTCCCTGTTTACTTGATGCCACTTAAAAACTATTTCTGAAGTCTCCCTTCAAAGTACCATTGTTCAAAGTCTACCAAAGAGGTTTTTCTCTGATCACACCCTTTGTATTTTCTTAAATTATTTTTTTGAAGGTCCTTATAGCTGTAATCGAAGATGTCTAGGAGTTTCCTCTTCTATGAATACAATAATGTGTGAATCTAGAATGTTTTCCTATCCTTAAAGGTGAAATCACTGTAAGTTAAATGAGTTTCTCGCCTTCTATATTTCATTGGAGAAGTTTGTCTTGAAATTATTATTTGCTGAAGTGTGGTTTGTAGAATTTATGGTTAGTCCTGTCTATTGAATGCCTCTTTATGTTCAGATAATGTTTTAAGTCCCTTTGTTGAGAAGTACATATAATCAAGGATTCTTAATTGCCCTTAGTTCTACTTTTCATTCTAAAACCATTTATGTCCATTTCATTTCACCTAAAAAACCTTGAAGATCCACTGGCCAAGTTAGATTTTCCCTTTGATACTCCTAATCCATTTGTGAATTTGTTACAACTTCCACTTGACTCCATTGCCCAATCACTTAGAAATTTCCCTTTTCTCTCTATGCTGCCTAGATCATCATGTCCAAACAAACAATGAAACAAAATTGCACTTAATAACTAGCCTAAAATCAACCCTTGAAAGAAAACAATTCATATCTTTGCAAAAAAATTGAGAGATCCGTCTCTGAGACTAGGAAGGCTAGGTCCTAGAGCTATATATATTGGTTTTGATGTTGCCTTGTCACTTCGTATGCCAATATGCCAAATCACAGGACCATAACATATTGAAAAATGGAATCCCATTCTTATGGGATGAAATTTCTCATACCTCATTTGATGAATTAAAGTGAGCTCTCATTACTACTCCAATAATTCATCCTCCCAATTATCACCATGATTACTGCCTATATTTGGTCGTCGTCGACAAAATTATTGGCATGGTTCTCGTTCAAGATGATGACGACGGTCAAGAACATGTAGTGTACTACTTGAGTCGTAATCTCTTTGATACCAAGACCTGTTATGCTCATGTAGAGAACTGACACTAGCTACTATCCATCCAGTTCAAAATTTCCATCACTACATTCTCCTACGAAAAACCTTGGTGATTTATGATTGCAAACCCATGACTTGCATTCTCACATGTCAGTTGCTTAGGGGCAACTACTCAAAATGGATTTTTATCCTTCAAGAGTTCAACTTAGAATTATCTGCTGCTAAGTTGAAGAAATCCCTAGTATTTGTTAAGTTGATTTGTGATATTCCCCCCACGGATGATCCCACCCCTCTCGATGAGTCAATCCCAAATGAGAATCTCTTTCTCATTAGTAATATTGATCCATGGTATGGAAACATCACTATATATTTCCAAACCCAGAATTTTCAGCCAGAGCTATCACACTCTAAGCGAACATGGATTTGCTATCAGTCCCAACCTTATCACATCATTGGAGATACCATCTATTACACTGGTATTGAATCTGTCCTCCACCGTTGTTTGAATCTCAAGGAAGTCGAGAAAGATCTTAATAACTATCACTTCGGGGCTAGTGGTGGTGACATGTCTAGTTATGATACCACTCAAAAAATCCTTCGTGCAAGTTATTTATGGCCATATAATTTTAAAGACTACATTATCGTAGTACGAAAATGCCATGATTTCCAGATATACTCTTGAAAAGAGTGTGCCCCACCCTTACCCTTTCACCTAGTTGTGACTATCGGACGTATTACGAAATGGGCATTGAATTTATGACTCATAACCCTCGCTTGCTCGGCGAGCATGGATATATCATCGTTTCCATTGACTATTTCACTAAATGGGTCAAGGCGATGCCTACATATGATAATGAAGGTCTTACTACGGTAAAATTATTATTAACTCATGTCATAGCTCGGCTTGGGCTGCCGAAAGCGATTGTCACTAATCATGGCACTCATTTTCGTAATCATATGATGACAGAGATCTCTTCCCAATTGGGGTTACATCAAGATAACTAGACCACTTATGATCCATAGGCCAATGGCCAGGTTGAGGTGGTCAACGAAGTCTTGGTGACTATGCTTCAATGCACCATTGGGAAGCACAAGCAAGACTGGCACCTCATGCTTTTCTCTGCTCTGTGGGTGTACCAAACCTCTGCTAATACTGCCAATGGATTCACACCATTCCAATTGGTGTACAATCTAGAGGCCACACTCTCGATCGAGTGTGAGATTCCTTCCCTGAAGCTAGCTATCGAACTAATTCCTCGTACTTTGCTAGAAGAGGAACGTAGGTTGTACCTCGAGCGTCTCAACAAGACTATAATTATTGCTACTTTCGCTCTTGAAGCATATAAATGAGGAGTTAAGGTTCAATATGACAAATCTGTCACCCCTTGCGTTTTCTCTGAAGGAAACTTGGTCATGCTTTATGACCAAGCCCATCATAAGTTCGAAGTAGGAAAAATCAAACCAATGTGGCATGGTCCCTATATTATTCAACGTGTTTTGGAGTGTGGAGCATGTGAGCTAGCTAATAATGAAGGCAATCCTTTAGTTGAGCCCTGAAATAGGCTCTATCTGAAGAAATATTATGCTTAGCCATAACTATGATATTGTGTACATTAGTGTTTTATTTCATTAGTGTGCTTTGAGTTAATATTTGTTGTGATTTTTTGCCTTGCAGACACGTTTCCTCTGCTCAGTGTGTGTTCCACCTTGTTTGTAGATGTCTTCAATTCATTACATTTGTTTTGCAGATGGCACTTGTTGTAGAACATGAAACCTGTCTTCTACAACATGCACACTTTTCTATCATGATGGTGAGTTTATTAATTTACAAGGTATTTGTTTGTGTCATACAACTAACAATATTTCCGAGTATAGTGTAGTGATAAAACTATTATTAGATGCCATTTATCTTGGGATTACAATTTTTTTTGTTAAGTTAGTCTCACAACTCGTTTTGTTACAATTGAATGGGCTTTATTTTGTGCACAATACTCAAACTTTACGTACGTGTTTGCATCTTAGACTATTGGAAATACATTTTGATTTTATCACATATCAATATATTGCAAGATGTTTAAATACATTAACAGATACATTAGCAAACCATGTATTATATAGACATTTTTGCAATATGTAAATCAAGACATCATTATGATACACAAGTAGTCGTAGAAACATATATATATATATATATATCTATATCTATATATATATATATATATATATATATATATATATATATATCTCGGTCTGTAAGTGTGTTACATCCAAAAGCTCCAAAAAATATGTGTTCTGTTACAAAAATGGCTCTCTGAGCCTATATCAGTACAAAATATATAAATAGGGCTACTATCTACCCACATGGTACTCATGGTAGTAGGTGAATACTAGAATTACTCGCCAGAGTAATCAATGCAGTCTTCCTAGAACTCCAACTATATGTCTCTAAAATCGTAGTGAAATCTCATCGAATGTAGCATACTCTCGAATGCCTCTTGTGAGGTCGACCAGGCTCTGCTCTAGCTCATCTAGTGTATCTACTCCCTCCTCATAAGTAAAATCCTCTGCTGCATGGGCTAGCCTCTGTGCAATCGGACACATACCTGGAGGTCTTTGAGGATCCATATCTGTAAAAAAATCATAACTTTATGTTTCAGAATGCATAACAAAAAACGTTTAAAATGTAAAACATTTTAAAAAACAATTTTTACCTTCATCGGTCAACTGTGTGCCTAGTGGGATTGAAATATTTGGATCTCCTCTAAAGTCTATGCTGACATATGTATAGTCCTCAGCTACGATAATTTGACGCCATAGCCAACTGAAGAAGGTTGTGGGGAAACACATTTATTGCCCCCCTCCCTGCCGGGTCATTACGTCACACCATCTCATCAGCCTCAGATCTTGCAGTTGGATCATGGATCTCTATCCAGTAATAATGGAATAGAGGTAGTCTCTCCAGAAAGAAGGTCACTACAATTTACCTGTACCCGAACTATTTCAGTCTCCCTATCTTGCACTTGGTTAGCTATCTCTTGATGTTTGCCATCAACCCGTCATAGTAGTTCAACAACAATGGGGCCAAAAATTCCACCGCGTATTGGAAATGATATTTAGTTGCCTCATGCAACACCTTAGCTCCTACAACTCTCATGATGTAGTGGATTATGATAAGCATGGGAAGCACTATGATGGAAGAAACATCTATATTCCCACTCTCTATTTTACGTGCTCTAGGACATTATGTCCAGATGAGAAGGTTGCTGCTTTCACCCCCTGCCTGAGCTCCAAAGAGTTGGATCCTCTACCCACTCCTAGATGATCTAGTGATGAAACATACGTCCATCACATCTACCTTTAACTCTTGATCGCCAATGAAAAACAACTATCGGTCCACATCCCAGAAACTGATTAGGTATTGGAGAAGCTCCATTTGAGCTCTTAGACGAGATGTTTATAGTAATTTAAACTATCTACAATTGCGCAAAGAATTGATACAATCTTGTCCTTGCAAGGCTTGGTGGTCTTCCACCTCATGGCCTCATTATTTCCATTTGACTGACATCTTTGGTGAAAGCACCTACAAAACATCTCCAAATGGATTTCTAGGAGCTTTCAATGAGGCATTTTTAGAAACTAACGATGGATTTGGGTGATTTTCTCGTTCTAAATCTTAACTGTGGCTAGCGTGTCTATCTGAAATAATTTTACGCTATTGGTGTGCTTCCCTAACTAGATAAACGTGACTAACATGACTCTAATAGCTCGAAACCACGTTGATCGCGGGCAATTTTAAAGTTTGAAATTCCTCTCCTAAACTCCATAATTCTAAAAACAAAATTCTAAATGAATTTAATAAAATTAAAAAGGAGGTTTAGATCTCTTACCTGGCACTGACAGATCGATGAATGGTCTCATGGATCGGCCGCACCGCTAATTTGAAATTCATAGGGAAAATGGATAAAATGCTCTTCTTAAAATAGAAAGGTGAAAATGAATTTTTTTTTTTGGTCTATTTATATATTTTTGAAAAAAAATTGCCAATATTTTATTATTTTTCCTCAATATCCACGATGTTTGTTTTTTATGTGCAAAACAAGAATTTTGCACTACCGATGATTGTTTTTGATGCAAACGATTTGGATTTTATCTCTTTTTCGATGTCGTTAAATGTTTACGAAAATGGAACCCCCCTAGAGTTAAATTTAATCTCTTCTCCAACTCTCGAAAAATGAAAATATTTCCGAGTAGTTGTCATTTAGGACTCCTTAAAGTGAATGAATTTACGTGATCTCAGAATACGTTTACCCCTTTTTTTGGGCTGAGATTTACTATTTGTGAAAAAGGAATACATTTGATTGAACATGGTCAAGAGGTTCTCTCAAACATATTTTTCGACCTTTTCATATTCGAAAGATGACTTACGAAAAGGGACATGATGGAGTTTTATTTATTTTTTTATTTTCCAACTCCTTAAACATGAAAATTTACCAAGTTTCCCTTCCGTTGGACTTGTTAAAGATTAAATGATGAAATACTTGTCACCACGACAAAACCTCCTTCCTTCTTCCTAGGACTCTTTAAGCTTACTAGGATTCATTCATTAGAATAATGAAATTACATTCTTAACATATGTTATCCTCTTCATGCTGGCTAAAAAAAAGGAAGAGGTACTCATTAGAAATAATGGGGGAAAGTTGAATGTGAACATCCTATGGGTATTTTGGGCAGCTTGTCGCTTTTGAACATGACACTCATATGCAATTCATGTTGGGTTGGGAACATCCTACATTTTTCACTTGTCGTCCATGGGTTTAAATGATGCCACACTCTAGAGTTGTGTCACCAATATGTTCAAGAAAAATCTTTTTTTCAAACATCCTCTGCATATCTGACCTCCTATGTTACAAACCAAAATCACTCATATCATCTTAGGATATATGTTGTTTCATGTCGATGATGTGGAAATCATCATGGCCCTCCTTCGACGAATCTCTTCCTATCGGCTTATGATCATTATCCAGGAAGGTGATTTAGAAACTTATGTTTAGTACCTTGGAGCTTGCATGCCTCAATGGAAAGATATTTGTGTTTGAAGATAGGTTCACATCATTGACCTTCAATTGAATGATTCTACAAGTGTTATAATTCAACACATTTATTCACACTTGTAGCTTGTGTTGTTTTACCTTGAGGTCCATCATCATTATTGGTGGTCTCTCTCATGCCAGTTAACAATTTTCATCATTGGCCGGTAATCCGGTGATCTCTACCATGTTTGATACCAACAAAATTATTCGCATGGATATATTCCTAAATTGTATTGATTGAAATCACGGTGAAGACCCTCGATCACCTCTAAGTTTTGGTCTAGGTTGTGAGGAGTTATTGAGTATTTATGATTATATACTTGATCCTATATATACGGATGGTTGTGTCCATAACACAGATCCATTTCTATGATCTCTTTTAGATGGATTCCTGCGACCATACCATGGGCTCATGTGTCATTTTATGCCTAGTTCAACATCATGTTTTTAGGCATATTTATACTAGAGATGTCATTTATTGTAAAATTTTTGATTTGTCAGGTTTTCCAAAGGTGGTATGCGTTCATTTCCTTGGTTCATAAAGCATTTCATCCATCACTCCATGTTCTACCTTCATGCTTTAGCATGCATCTATTACACAATAATTGGTCTGCATGCTCATTTTCCCATCCTTGACACTGAAATGGGTCACGACAGATCTTATGCAATGTTTCCATCATCAAGAAATATGCTAACATATTCCCGTGCAGATACGAAAAGAATTACTTGAAAGATTACTGAAACAACTTTGTCAAAATCCTAGTTTCCTGGGTCAACACTTTTCCTGGTGCAATGACTGCATTGATGTGATTTTCATAGTTATATCCCAACGCTATCAACACCCTAATTTCTTGGAAAACTGCACTAATCCCATTTCTGGTAGTGATTCCTCAAATGGAGGAGAATATTCAACCTCTAGAATCTAAAGGGTGGCGAGTTGGTTGTTTAAAAGAGATGAGAAGGTTGAGATATCTCATTTTAGAGCCTTGATCTCATCCATGGGGGATCATCCCTTAGAAATTGGGCCTTCCTACTCCTTTCATGGGCTCCCAACCTCCTCTCCCCTACTATAAATTGACATCCCTCATTCCCCCAAGTTTAGAGCTTGGTTGATCATTGTCAAACTCATGTGAAATCTCATCCCTTTGAATGATAGTATCATGATTAAGAGTAAGTGCACGAAGAAGGAATGCTTTTGAGGTAGTTGAAGGACTCATATTTTCACCTAAGGACGCCTCCAACATCAAGGCCTCATTGTAAGCTCTCTTCTAATATATCAATAATAACATATGATGTTTGCTTTCAATATTTTTCTACATTATTATCCAAATATTTTGGTACTCCTTGATCTGCTAGATAGATAGTGTTTACATTTATTATGTATTGTATCATGTTTGATGTTGTCTCTTGCTCATCTCCAGGTATTCACGTGCCATCGGTAGTAGGAAGGCATCCTAGAAGGATCGTGGATCGAATACACCAGCAACGGATCAAAGGATAGTGATTGTGAAAATTTATTTATGTCTCTTTCCTCTTTTCGTTGTCATTCTAGGGCTAGAGAGATTGCCTTTTCCCACAGAGGGTTTTATCTTGAAAAAAATGATTGTTCAATTGAAAACCTCCATTTTACCATCATTTTTTGGATGAAAGGTTGTACTCTTCTTTAACTTGGTCTCCATCAAGTCCCAGAAACTCAGCAAACAATTCCCAACAAATCAGGAATCTCGATCACTAACAATGGATATGGGAAAACTAAAATGAACCCAAACATGCAGAAAGAATAAGTGATTTTTTTGTTCAGCTCTGATTTACCTTTTACATGGAATTAACATACACATATTCCTGAACCTATCGACAACTAGATACAAATAATCATGACCTCTTTTTGACAAAGGAAGACCGGCTACAAAATCCATAGAAACACTCTCCCATGGACGTGAATATAGAGAAAGTGGTGTGTACAATCCTAACTTCCTATTGCTATGCTTATTGAATACACATAATGAACAACCTTTAATGAAATGTGACACATTTTCAAGGATAGGAGGCTAAGAAAAATACCTATGAATATGTGCCACTATTTTTCTTACACATAAATGTACCTCAATAAGAGAAGTTTGTGCTTCCCTTATGACATTCACTCTCTCCCCCTGTGGAATACAAAGTTTGCCCAAATGACACTACAAATTATTATATACATGGCAATCCAATTCCTCTACTTTTTTTTCCTTTATTCAAGCTTGCATCAAAATATTTAAAGTCATTATCACATGCTTATTTCTCAAGATAACTTTCATGCAACATAAAATTATGCTTGAGTAAAGTAGTTGTACTAATGATAGGCCTAGAAATAATAACATCAACATTGTTGTAAATACCTTTATTATACCTGATGACCAAGTGGAACTTCTGCAAGAAACCCATCCATAGAAAGTGCCTTGACTGCTAAAACTTAGATTGTGATTGCAAGTATTGAAATGGTTCGTGGTAAGCATGTATGATGGTTTCCTTTCCCATCAAGTAGTGTTTCCAATTTTTCACACTTTGAACCAACACATGAAGCTCCTTGTCATAAGTATGATAGTTAAGCACTACACCATTGAAAATTTCTAAATGAAATGAAATGAGCTTACCATGTTTCATAAGGACTCCACAAGTACTGGGGATGAATTGATCTTCTCTTCTTATTTTTTTGCCTCCCCACTGGAAGACCCTTTTCACACTAGTCAATTCATGTAAAAAAAATTCTTGCCTCATTGATTGTCTTTTCCATTGGCCAACTCACAATGAAATCAATGTTAGAGGGGTCTATCCTCAACTCACCTCTTACAAAAATATTCCCCAGGTACAACAAATAATTTTTACCAAACTCACATGTTGACATCTTAAAACAAAATGTTATTTCCTTAAGATATCAAGTAATTTTCTTACATGCATGACATGTTCATGAGGTGATTTACTGAAAATTAAGATATCATCCAAGTATACGACACAAACTCATCAAGAAATGGCCTTAAAAATCATTCATCACACACATGAAGGTATCAGGATCATTACATAAACCAAAAGGCATAACAATCCATTCAAAGAAACATTTCTTTGTTTTAACTGTCATCTTCCAAATGTCACCTTCAGAAATTCTAAGTTGATGGTAGCGAATTCTTAAGTCGAACTTAGTAAAATAATTTGCATCTTTAAATTGATCAAGTAAATCATCTATTCTAGGAAGTGGATAATGGTTCTTTACTATAATCTAGTTCAATGCATGAAAATCTATGGACATGAGCCATGTTCCATCCTTCTTTGGCGCCAACAAAATAGGTAACCCACATGGCGAAGTACTTGGTCAGATGATCCCTTTGTCCAACAACTCTTGGATTTTCCTTTTGATTTCAGCACTCTCCATCATCGACATCCTTTACATGCTAATAATAGGAAGAGGAAAATATTGCTGCAACTGTATTTCATGTTGGGTTCCCCTCTTCGGAGGTAACCCCTTTGGCTCCTAAAAAATATCACTATTTTGATTAACCACTTCAATCAAATCTAATTTCAACATTGGATCACAACTTTGAAATGATTCATAATCAACATCATTCTTTGTTTTAATCATAAGAACCACAAACATTTTGCATAAATTCACCAGTCTTTTCGTTTTCCCTGCATTAACTATTGAAAGATTTAGTTTCTTGAGATGAGCTCTCAAAATATACTCCACACCATTTTTTAACAAGTGGTACTTGTTTACATGGAGATAGAAGATGGATTTTCTATCATAGAGGTCAGGACTACCCAAAACAATTCTTGAAATATCAAGCAGTACAACATATAATTTAGCTTCATCAATGAAGTTTGTTGTGATTGTAAACTGAAAAATACACTTTATTGTAACTTGCAAATTTGTGGTATTTCATATCCAACCCCATGGATATGGTTTCAAGATTAATTTTCTTGACTAAGTCTTTAGATATAAAATTATCTTGAGATCCACTATGAAATAATGGGTCGATTTTTGTATGTTTTGAAATAATCATCGCATAAAAGAGTTCAATTCTTGTTTCTTCATTTGGATTACAACTATGACAATTTGATTAATTAGTGCTCGCAATGGATTCTTTTCCTTTCATACCAATGGCTGTAATTTTAGTTTCATCACCCAAGTTGGATCCCAAATCCTGTTGAGTGGTTGCAACTTTTTTTTTGTTTTCCCTACTTATTGAATTTCTTGGGCCTCATCTCTGCATGAAGCTTCTAACAATGGTTTTCATCATGACCCTCTTTGGAACAATGTTTGCATGTTATTTATCTCCATCCTTTTTATCAGATGCATTTTTCTTTCCATTTCCTTTGAAACCCTTTCCTTTTTCTCCACCCTTAAATGGATTATTTTTACCCTCTTCTGGAATATTTTTCCCTCTTGCCACAAGGTGAGTGGCTTACACACAAACCTCATCTAGGCTAGTGGGATTGAACATAAGGATAATATTCCTTAGGTATCTATGTAAACCCCCTATATACTTCAACAATGTGTCTTGTGAATGAAAATCAATGCCTAACATAGGAGCTCTTTTTCTGGATTCTTGGGTGTAATCTTTCACACTTTGATTGCTAAGCTATCTGATTTTATACAAATTCATGATGGCTTTTTTCATATATTCTAGAGGGTAATTTGTTTTTTTTAATTGCGACAACGAAATTATACCAAGACAGTGAGATCATCCCATGTTTTTTAATCTCATCTTGTGCCTTGCCTTTCCACCATACTAGTATTGCACCCTCTAGTCTCAAGAAAGATAGCTGAATCTTTGTATCATCGTCCTAAAGGTTTTGAATTTTTCAATATACCTCCAACTATCGAACCCAATTTTCAAACTTCTTTGCATTCACTTCACCATTATACATAGGAAACTCAAATTTAATATCAAGTTTTAACAGGATTTGTTTACTAATTCCTTTGGAATTAGGTTGATGAGTATGAATAAGGCTTTCTGTAGTGAAAGAGGATAAAGATGAAGGTGAAGATGGTGGTGAGGATGATGGTGGAGAATATCATGGCTTATCACCATTTCCATTACCTCCTCCTCCTGGAGAACCTTCTCCTCTTCAAGGTTGGGAGCTTTCACCCTGGAAAATTGTGTTCCTCTCTTCATAGAGGACCTTCACCTTATTTTTCATGTCAAATAAAGCCTTCTTAAAACCCTTCTCATCCTTTGACATGTTATCATTTCCTCCTTCATGGGACATTATTACTGAAGCTTCTACAACAATCGAAGGTGAATATTGTGGTGTAAATTGTGGCAACTATGCCCTCCTTCTCCTTGTTCCAACTAGAGAACCTGCACCCACAAGCTTTCCTTCTCCTCTCTTGAGCTTCAACTTTGTAATAATTTAAAAACTTGCAAAACAAATAAATTCCTCCTTGCATGAGTAAACCAAGTTCTCTAATACCATATTGATCTAAATGGGAATATTAGTTTTGTTGTGCTAAGATCCAATTCATAATATAAATATAGTTCTTGAGTATTAGGAGGTAAATTGAAAGTTTAATATGAGTTTTTATGTGCTTTTATGTAAATTTCATGAGAAAATTAACAAAAAAAAACACTCAAAAACATTTAATAGACATGAAAATCACCATATACAATAACAAAATAGCACATGATGAACGAGTTCACCCTATTTGGGCTACATCTCCTTGCTCCAATTTTCAATGGCTTGGCCCTCTTCTATTATGCTCAAAAGTGTGACTACATGAGTTCACAATGCTCAAACTGCTCTAAAAATTATTCCATCAGCTCCATAATGACCAAAAATTCATGTGTAGCCTCTTTTAGCATCAAATTTGGCCAAAAACTCATCAAGTTATGAATTCTCCTACTTTCTCCACTATTTGTTCCACATTTTCCCCAAAATCTGGCACCGAACCCACAATTTCATGCCCAAAAGCTCTATGAGAATGCAAATTTAGCCAAAAAGAGGGAAAACTTGTAGGGGCATTAATTTTCTCTCTAACACCTAAAAACCGTATTTAAAACCATATTGATTATGGATAAATATATATATATATATATATATATATATATATATATATATATATATATATATATATATATATATATATATAAAGCATCACACGGTTAGGGTTAATTGTCAACATTAACTACTGGCATGAACACATGGCAACTGGTGGTGGTAAATGGTTAGTAGACCATTGGGGTTTCGACAGTTACCGTGATGGTCCTCCGTTGCATTCACATCACAATACCTGAATCAGTTTAAAAGATATTGTTACGGTTAGAAACAAGGGCGCGGGGATGGCACTAGAGCTGCTCCCCCTCCCCCCAACAAACCAAATAGATGAAACTAAAACCAAACTCAATCCATGGTTTATTAAGGAACATATGCAATGGTGCAATGATATGCCTTGGTGCTTGCTGCTCGATGGTTGTGGGTTCGACCCTCTTTGTTGCTGCTTGGACTTAATACCATATTTTGGTAGCCCTCGCATTGTCATGTGGCGGCCCTTGGCTGGGCCATGTTGTAGCCCGTGGTTGGCCACGAAATCCACAAATAAAAAATTTCCACACTCAAGCAATAACAACATGTCAGTTGGCACCATACAATTCGCTGGAGATAACCCTTGACCAAGTCAAACATTACACTCAACCTACCATGTAGGCATGCCTAGTCTACTCCACAAACTGTTGACTAGGTTTTCCTGCATTTAAAAATAATGCTTGTTTGACAAAGTTGATATAACATGTTTCTAGAAGCATATTGTGTCGATTTTTTTGTAGGTTCCACACCGATCCAGTAATTTGTATTTTTGATCATAATTTTGAGCACCTAATCACACACACTCTCCCTATCTCTCCCTTGTCACTCTCTCTATCTCTCCACTTCCCACTCTCTACGTATTTCCTCTTAACTCTCTCTCTCCCACTCAAATTGCATATCTCTATCCCTCCCTCTCTCATCCTCTCTATCATCCTTCCTCTCTCTCTCTCTCTCTCTCTCTCTCTCTCTCCAATCCTCTCACAATCTCCCTCCCTCTATCCTTCTCATCCTCCCTCTGCACCCCCTCCATCATTGTGTATCCCTCTCCCGCTCGTACCCTTTTCTACCTCTCTCACTCATCTTGGTCTCTCTCTCTTCATTCCTCCTCTCCCCTCTCCTTCATTTTATCTCCATCCCTCCCTTGTCACTCCCCCTATCTCTCCACCTATATCACTCTATGTCTTTGTTCTACCCTCCCATATATATCTAGAGTTAATATATATTACAATATAAAAACTTTAATATTGTATTTATCCAAAGTTATTAAATTTAATAATATTAATATTATAATATATTAATATGAATACTAGATTTAATAATAATAATAATATTTTAATATTTGTTAATAATGTTTTTTTTGAATTGTATTAATAATAATTTTCGCATGGTATTTGGAAAATAGGCTTCACCTAAGGTAAAACCTAATTTTTGAGTGTTCGAATTATGGAGTAAATATAAAAGGAGCTCTTTTTTATTTACCATATGTCTGGTTATTTATATTTATATTTATTTACCCTACATCTTTTATTTACCATGGTATTTGGCCCATAATCTTTGTATATAATTAGATGTTGATTTCAAATCATATTTGATATATTTTTATTTATTTACCATACCTTTTTATACCTATTTTATATTTATTTATTTACCATGTCTATTTTTTAAATATGGTATTTAGCTCATGGTATTAATAGAAATTAGTCCCATGGTATTTGGCGCATAGGCTTCACCTAAATAAACCCTCTTTTTTTATTTTTTCTTAAAAATAAACAAGTTTGTGGAGTAAATATAAAAATAGGTTGTATTTATTTACCATACCTCTAGTTTCTTTATATTTTAATTTATTTACAATACATGTGGAGTAAGTATGAAAAGAGGTTTTATTTATTTACCATCTGTTTGGTTTATTTATTTATTTTTTTAGCATACCTCTTTTTTGAGTGCTTGTGAATATAACTCTTGCTTACGAGGAAGGGATAATTATTACAACTAGGGAGGGATAATTATTACAAATATTTTGATTACAATTGAGATGACATTAGAAATGTTTACAAACTTTCTTACATTACATCTACACATGTTCCCTATACTCGGATGTAGAACGCCTCCCGACATCGAGCAAGTGGTGTCTTGTAGATGGTATCGTTGAATCTTTTCACAAAACCTCACACACCTGACCTGCTCAAAATACATTATGATGGTTGGGTCTGCATTAGTAATTGTGACATATTATGGCTCAAATTGAACAATGACACCTCCCTTGTGCTTCTTTTCCTTTGGAGTTAACATGATTTTGTTTTTGCAGTAATGAATAGTCTAGGGTTTTAAGAATTTTTTTTTGTGAAAAAATGGAGGAGTGATGATAGTTTAGACCTCTGATGATGACTAAGAAACAATAAGCATTACACAAAATAATAGTTAATGTAGACATTCTCATAAAAGCCCTAAAAGATTGCAAATTTTCAACAAGTGAGGGAGAACCTTAATGGGACAATTGCAATGCTTCGTGAAAAACACAATGCTCAAGGAATTTGTGTTTTCTAACACCTTTTAAGCACAAACACTTAAGGTGAGAATCTTCAATTCAATTTAAAATCTATAGCATACATTGCATGTGGAGGCTACATAGATAAAAACACACACTTGGAAGTGACAAATGTGAAATATGGGGCATTGTGTGGAATGGAAAAAACTAGGATAGAGCACAACGAAATAGGCAGAAGCACGGTGATTTAAAAAATGTAGCGAAGATAAATTTATCTCTCTTGGAGGCTTTCTGTGGTTTTTTCTATCTCATACATGCAATTTGGAGATTCATCGAGGATTTAGGAACAAAGATAAGCTTGGATTTTCATCTGTGAAGGAGATTTGACCATCATTTTTCTAGAAATGCAACAATGTGTGGAAACACAACATCCTTGCCTCCTTTCCGTAGTAAAATAATACAAGAAAACCGCATATTCTGATGGAAATGAATAATAAATGGGCGATGTTGAATGAAGAAAGAAGTTCAAATAACCTTTTGAAATGGCCTGGAGCAAAAAAGATAAAGATTCTTTTGATTTGGAAATAAATATGATGAATGTGGAACACCTACTAGAAAATGAAAAACTTGTTTAAAGGAAAAGGAATATCCTTCTCACTGTTATACTCCTTCTAAGACCATGACCTGTCATCAAATGAAATTTAAGCTCACTCAAAAAAACCTCCAAATCTTTGCCTAATTCTTATCATGATTGCTTTGATGTAGACTTGAACTCTAGACTTAGGTGACTAGCTTATTATGACCAAGGATTTTTATGAAATGATATTTTCTACTCTTCCATGGTGACTAAAAACTTCCTATGATTGCCCCTTTAATAATGAAACCTTGTGACTTTAGACATTCGAACCTTTAGAAAATTTGATAAACTTTTCATTACAGTTAATCTAAATCTAGACCTCTTTAAACCATAATAGTCACATCATCATGACAAATTGACCTCAAATAAATAGAAATAATAACATGACCAAGATTCCTAAAAATGTGACCCTAATAGTTAGCAAGTGGAACAAGTATCTCAAGCCATAAATTAACCTTCTTGAGCTTAAGAACCATCATTATGAGAGGTAAAGACTTGGTAACTAGGTACTAAAATGAGTTTATAAAGCTTAGTAGCTATGAAAAACTCTAATAAACCACAAAATATGTATTCTCTAAGGGGTTCCTTGGCCTTAGATTCAGATTTAAACATTATTAGGATGTTTTTCACACTAAGGATCACTTAAAATGCCTTCACTGCTATTTAGAAATGAAAAAAAGTGACTCGTTATATTATTGAATCTTCTTGGGCTTCATATTCTTGAATAGTTTCTCAAATCAACGCATGAGTCCTTTATAAGAGTTCTTTGGAATGCTTTGAGTGGAATGTAGGAACTATTGTTGATTTTATACAGTTTGAATGGGTAAGAAGGCGCAACTACTTTAAAGGGGGAAATTAAGGGAATTATGTCCTAATTAAAACCCATCAATATTAGGCACCATTAATAGAACCTTTATTCCATAACATGAGCCCTCACTAGGATATATTTAGCCTATATGTTGGATATGGGTTCAATTAAGATCGTTGGTGAATAAGGCATGAGTCTTAGGGACTTGAACATGTACATGGTAGAGAGAAAATAGTCTAAATGCTCTAGTGATGTCCATGGGATGAAAATAACATCCGTTGTATATAAAAATATCTTCTCAAGCTGAAGAATAATGGATGTGTGGTTGTACCTTGACTTTATACCTTTATAGACAAGATTTATCCTATAAGATGGATATGGGAACCATCAGTATGACTTAATCATTAAAAATAATTCTTTAGATAAGAAAAACATCAACAGAAGAAAAAAATGCCCTTATGCCCGATATAAATTTTCTTTTTATCAAGGAATATGAAAACGATCATGGAACCACACCTCTCTAAAGCGTCATTTCCATTTGTGTTGGATATGCATGCCAATGCATGACTTTTACACAAAATGGATGGGTAATGGAACTTTAAATATCATTAAATAATGAAAGCAAGTGCATCAAGATTTTTTTGAATATTTTTTAGCTCAAGTGAATTGAATATTTCTTAAAACAACACATGGAAAAATGATAAGGGGCCTTTAGCATCCGATTGGTAAGAGTGAATCCTGACCAAGCTTTGTCTCTTAACAAACATGGTCAAAGTTGTAATAAAAAACTATACTCGAACTAAAGATTTTCATGCTTACTAATAATGAAAAAGAACCAAAACAATTAAATGAGCTCTCTTAGGGATTATCTTGCGTTTTGGTTGAATAAGGGTGTCATTATGAGGTCTTGGGCATCATGGTGACGTTGTCCTTGAATATTATTAGGGGAAGAAACTAAGAGTTTCCACTTATCAACCATTCTGCTAAAGAGAAAGCACCATGGATGATTCCTTGAACATTGAAGCATTCCATTCTAGGGTATTAATCACCATTGAATTGAATATATGATATCACCTTTGAATGGAATACAAGGTGCATGAATAGGTTACTTACAAATCCAAATTGGTTTTATTGTGCAACAAAAGTATTAGGAAGGAAAGAATGGAAATGTTCCCTAAATAAAGCTTCATGAGCTCCATCACCATGAAAAAAATACAAACAACAAAAAGTTATATCCCTTTAGAAGTTTTTCACTAAATGCAGAATATCAATGGAAATTATGATGTTTTTAGCAATACTAATACATCTTTGAGTTTTGATGATGGTCAAGGAAGGTTACAATCCTGATATATTTAAAAAATCTTTGCAATTTAAAGCATCTACAATATGCATCGAAGAATAGCATATGACCTTTTTGTAGGATCTTTATCTTGTAACTAGGATGGGTCCCATTAATTAGTTTTGGATAACACTCATGGATCCAAGGGTCTAGACTATAGTGGAAAATGAAAACAAAGAACTTAGATAAGAAATTAACCTTATAGAACTTAAATATCATAAGTGAGGCCTTCAGTCATGACATGCAACTTATTTGAAGGGTCTTTCACCTCCAAGTATAATTCCATGTACGTTAGGTATTTTGGTGCAAAAAAGAAGGATATAGAGTAATTCAATAAATTTCGAAAAGAAAAATAGGTAAAACTCCATTGCAATAATATTTAATGTTAAATATTTATTTTAAAACATGTGATGATCATGCAAAATAAATTTTACCCTACACAAATATAAAGTCCTACACTTACACACTAAGAAAAAAGTTTGGTTATTCTAAAGCCCTTAATCTAGGTCGTATTACTTCGAAATATAATTTTAGGGCTTCATTAAATTTGTTAATTTAAAAAGTATGCAAAATAATTGGTGCATATAAATTTTGTAATTCAATTAAAAATATGCCATTTTAGGTACTAAAACAATCCCTTAACATGACCGTATTCATAGTATTTATGAGGAAAAATAACATACCACTTCTAGAAGAACAAAATTTTGTGTGAATTATACAAAATTTCCATTAATAAGACTTATATATTTTAACGGCTAAACTAATTTCCTCAATTTTGTCCTTTTACATCATATTTTAATAGATTTTCGAGGTATCTAGAATAGTTCCTCTTAAACAACATATTTTTGCATTAACTTATACCAACTCTTTTAAGATTTAAAAATTAAATTTCCTTCTTTATATATTGTAATTCCCATAACATATATCTTGACTTTGTAGTCTGCAAATATTATCGAGAAAATTTAATAATTGGTTGGAACTCATGAATGGGACATGGATCCACGATCTCAGGGGAAAAGAGTGACTGGTGCTGGGATGGCCTAATATAACACATCTCACCCAACGGTTGCAAAGAAAATATTATCAAGAAAATTCCCACGCATTACAAAGAATTTTGACTTATTATATAGTTATTCCAGAGATCCGGTTGGAAGTTGGTACATTGTAGTTGGAGTGAACTTGAAGTGTGACCAACATATGGAGAGAGAAATGAAACATGCATGAAGAAATAGTTGTAATTCAATGGGCTGAGCATATCTAATACAATTCAAGTTGTGTGGGCTATGCACATGGACGAGAGAGGATCAAATTACTAAGGATTTACTAGTGCGTTGACAGTTTTATGACAGAGTTTTAAAGTTTGATCAAATGAGTGTCTGAGCATTGTTTTAACTACAAAGATGCAAATGGCAGAGGGGAAAGCACATAACTTGAAGTGAATGGTTTATTATTGGTGTGGGATCTGATGCATGTGTGGATTTCATGAGCGAAGAATGATTTTCCTATAGTAGACCAGATATAATAAGATAGATTTTCTTTGTGAGTTTTTTTTGGAATAGAAATCCAACAATGTATAGTGTGCAAATATCGTATTTGAAGTTTTGAATACATGTGGCCTGAAAGAAATTTCCAGATATCAACTAGAGTATTGATTGTTGAGGTTAATTGTTGCTAGTGCAAGTTTTCATATGTAGAGATCGTAGATTGAGACAAAGTGTGCATGACAAAGGTTCGATTGAAGAGATCACACGCGCTGAAGCTGAACTATAGGCTTTGACATGGTTTTGCGTCTATTGTGGTTTAGCCAATGCGTTTTTTTGTTTGATGGGAAAGTGTTAATGTATTGCCAACTATAGGTTTTCCAAGAGTATATTGTTGAAGATCAGGTTCTTATTTTGTTGGTCTCTATCAGAATTATTGTTCTATTTTATATCTTGATATATATGAGAGAAGAATGTGCATGGCTAGCTGATCTTGAGATTATGTCATGTGTATGGGTAGAGTTTGTTAAGTGTTGCTAAGTATATTGTGAATCTAGATTGTTTATATGCTGAAATGTATTGTATTATTGAGAGAGGGTTGATTGAGTGGTTGAGTACGAGAGGATTTGTGTTATTGTTGAGATTAGTGTCATATCAATCCAGTATGAAAATGTGATGAAACCATGACCATAGATGTTTGTATTGAATAATATGGATCCTAGACTGAAATATTATGAAATGAGGTCCACATTAGAGCATCAAGTTTGGGGCCTTTAGTGATAGAAAGTGTTGGAATGAAGATTCAAGGTGTGACAACATCCTCCAGGGATTTTCCGAAGAACTTGGGAGTAGAGGCTTCTATCTAGTGGTGGTTGGATAAACTATTTGATGTTATGACATCCACCAAGTGGTCACTTGCAAATTCATGGGAGTAGTGGCTTCAAGTATATGGTGGTCTGCTGAATTTAGAAACTGGTGGGTTTGGAAAAGTAGTGTGGAGTGAGTGTTTCTTGTTTGATTGGCATGTTGTGGCTTGCACACCAGTGGTGCCCAATACACATGTAAATGAAGATTTCAATTAATGAAAAGAAGATGAGGAAAAGCATAAGAAGATGGTGGATTCCTCCCTTTGGATTTCCACCTAGTATCGCTTTCTTTTATGTGTGTTGATGTGCTTATGGCTTAGTGTTTATACACTACTTATAATGTGTGCTTAGATTTTCTACATGTGATGTTCACCTAATCATTGTGTAATCAATTAATTGTTAAATAAAAGGAAAAAAAATAGTACAAGTAAATAAACAGTGCATCATACCCCCTTCTTAGTGTTGACAACATTCTAACAACATAGACGCATGGAGATCTATGTTATTTCAATACTTTAATGATTAGGTTGTTTATGAGTTCAAAGACTTAAGATCTTGTTTAATACTGCTATCAAACTCTATTTATGAGCTATCATTGTCATTTTTGCAACCTCTAGGATGTTTATATTGCATGATGGTTTAAAAAGTTTGACTTCCACAATGGGAGTTCGTCGAGCTAAACTCTAAATCAAGGAAGGCTCAGTGGAACCTCATTAGTCCTTGGAGTCTAAGTTGGCACAAAGTTTAAATAAGCCTATATTTTGGCTATTAGTCTTTATTAATATCTAACTAAATGTTTTAGGATTTTTTGTAGACTCAGGTGATGATAGGACAAGGAGAATACCCATTAACTGAAGTGAAAATCATCTTTCATCGCAGTCGTGCAACTATGTAATATGTTAACGTTGTTCTTGGGGCATGAGTGATGGGTGGCACAAGAGAAAATCCCCCAACATCACTTGTGAGAATTATTATTTCTAATGTCATGAGTGGCTTTAAGGTATGATTGTGGTGTTGTAGTAACATGACATGTTAGTGGGATGGCAATGTCTTTGTCCAGGGGAATAGAGAACTAGATTGCAAAGTTGACAACAAGAGTGTTTCGTACTCAATATTTTTTTCCATGCAAAATGTAGAGGATCGGGACATGGTCGTACGTCAAGTCTACGTTGAGGAGAAGGTGATGTGGATGCAAAGAGGAAGTGATGTGGAAAAAATGTTGATGTTGTGCTCCCACAAAGTGCCACATGGTAGTGTGATTTGGCCTAGATAGGAGGTGGATGAGTGTCAATTTAAGTGACACGTGGTAGGGGGTAAGTGGATCCATGTGGATTAGATGTGACACATGGTGCCAATGTGGAGTGATGTTGTCCAAGGCCATGTCATCACAAATCACACACCCCCAACATTTATTCGCATTATTAAAAACTTTTAGGCGTGAAAGATAGAGGTGCAGAACGCAAATATTCCTTTATTTCTGTCATCCAACGAGAATTATACCCATCAAATAACATGAGAATCATGTCATAGAAGGTTTGAGTCGATGCAGATTGGTAGTAGTGCTAATTGAAGGGAGCCACAAGATGGGAAATAATTACATTAACCAACATGGAATTTTTGCTGCGAAGGTTCTCAAAAGGGATCTAATCCTTGTCTTGGCCCGATGACATGATGGCATATTTATGAGGGAGAGCCACACTGGTCACTTGGTAGCACCACATGGTAGGACTCACAAGAATTGAAAAATAAAAAGAAGTCGATCAGAGGAATTCTCTTCTCAATATTACGAATTATTTATATAACATTACATTGGGAAAATCAACAATAAATGAGTGTAGTGTAACTCAACTAAACTGGACTAAATGAAACTGAATTGTGACACTTGGACAGATGGTTTCAACAGCAACCACGTGGTTTGGATTAGATTCTCTAACACTCCCCTTTAATGACAAACACGTGAAAATTTAATTAAGATACCTGCTAGTCTATGTCTCAATGAGGCTTACAATTTAAAAAAATTGGTTTCAACTAGATTTAGTTTTCTTATTCCCCTTTTCCAGATCATGTAGCCTTTAAATTCTTTCACAATCTTCTTCTTATTGTATTCTTCAAACGTCAGATTCTTCATTTGCTAGTGCAGGTATTCTATTATTCCAGACTGTCTAAGTATGTCCTCAAATTCTTGAAGAAATGACTTGTATGTGGTCAGCTGCCACATATTATCCTCTAAAGTGCATTTTCCGTCATCAATATGGTGCAACATAAGATGACAATAGTATTTTATCTCTTCAAAAATCCAATATCTGAAAATTTTATTGAAGTTTTCATCATGCATGTTGTCTTCAACATTCATATTTACAACTCTTATGTAGAACTCATCAATACATGGTGTTGCAAGCCATGTTTCAAGGAACTTCAACTCTTTTTCATAATCGATTTGTTTACCTACCCATTGGAAATCAATGGTAAGTGTAAAAACTTCTCCAAAACTGCATTTGTTTTGTTCATTCTGCTCTACAAAGAGAGTTGTCTCAAGTTGCGCTTCCTTTGTTGCCTCTTCCTCTATCTGTGTTTCTGCTTCCCCTTTGCAGACTTCTTTCTTTGCATCTCTCTTTATCTTTGTTTCTCTCTGTCTTTGTCTCTTCTTCACTAAGTTGTGCTACTGTAATCAGGTTGTATTCCATTGAGTCAAATGGGTTTATCTCAACAAATAACATCATGCTAATATCATGTTTTTGTTTCATCATCTGCAACCATTGATCATTAGCCAAAAATTCTCTATAAAAGTTTACATGAGAAATATTATTCACTAGATTTACCATAGTAATTTTACTCTCATCAGTAAGATGTGTTGCTGGATTCACCACATCATCATCAACAAGCTCTATTGTTGGATTCTCTATATTATCATCAACAAGCTCTGTTGCTAGAAACATCAAGTTTTCATCAGCAAGCTCTATTGCCAAAAACATTAAATTTTCATCAGCAAGTTGTGTTGCTGGATTCTCCATATTATCACAAGAAAGCTTTGTTGTTGGAAACACCAAATCTTCGTCAGCAAGCTCTATTGTTGGTATCATTAAATCTTCATCAGCAAGCTCTGTTGATGGTATCAACAAGTCATCATCACCAAGCTCTATTGTTGGATTCATAAAATCTTCATCCACTTGTGGCTGTGCACAATGGGGTTCACGAGCATCTTCGTGCTCCTTCTCTGATTTTTCTGCAATTTCTTCACAGACATCATCCACTTGTGGTTGAACACAGTGGGATTCAACAAATTCTTCATCTTGATGTAGATCTACTGCTTTAGATCGAACTTTATTTTCAAGTTCAATGCTCCCCCTTGCACCAAAACACCTCTCAAGGGTATCATAGGCCTCCTTGGATGTCTTGGCATATGAAATCAGAGGGACAATGTTTTCATCAATAGATTCTTTTATGAATTTTAATGCGAAGGTCTCTTTTTTCCTTATTACTTCCAGTTCTAAAAATATCTCAGACATCTCTTGTTGTCGCTTTAGCCTCTTAGCTTTTCCCATGTGTTGAGTGTTGGCTCACAACGACTCAACAAGTAACATCATTGCTTGGCCTCTGCAAAAAAAATATTGCAAACTCTTTTCTTTAAATAGTACAATGCCCACAATCAATTTTAAACCTTTTAAACAATACCTTAAAGAAACATGGCCCCGTAACACCTCCTTCGCGCTAGTTGTGCTGAAGGAAAAGTGCCCATATGGATGGAAAGTGCATTGATTGGCACTGATATTTGCCTCAAAGTAGCACCAATTGGCACAAATAGTAGCCTGAAACTAGCGCCAAGTGCCTTATTGGCACACTTTTTCCTTCAAAAAGAGAGCTCATAAAAAAAACTTAAAAAATAAAAAATTTCACTCAACTATCACAGGCTTATTCTTCTGCTGGTTCTTATTCTTCTTTTCTTTTGGATCTCTAAAAATCGACAATATTTCTTTCAATCTCATGCTCACCACGCACTCACCTCGCGCTCACCTTGCGCTCACGTTTTTGCTCAGGAGTCTTACACAACGCAACTTCGTTCATTGATCTCTCATGCTCTCAACGAGTCTTACATAGGCTAAAATGTGTTGATTTTAGGAAGGAGGCCTCTTCAGACTTCTGCTGCTCTCTCAAAGAGTCTGTGCAAGCTCGCCTCTTCTCTCTGTTGCTCCAACTTTGCTCTCGTTGTTGCTCTCTTGGGAATCTTATGCAAACTAGCTCTGATACCATTACAAGAATTGAAAACTGAAAAGAAGTGGAGCACATGATTTCTCTTCCCAATATTACGAACTAGTTAAATAAGATTACATTCAGAAGATCAACAATAAATGAGTGTAGTGTAACTTGACTAAACTAGACTAACTCAAACTGAACTATGACACTTGGACGGATGGTTTCGACACACAACACGTGGTTGGGATTAAATTCTCTAACAAGGACTTATAGATGAGGCAAGGTTAAATGATGAGAACATTAAATGGGATTAACTTTTGTTCTATGTATGAGATTGAGATGAATATTTATATTGTGAGAAATCTCTCAACTAAATGGTCATGATGATGGGATTATTTTTAGGTTTTGAAAGTGTTAACATTTTTGGATTTTTATGAACCCATCTTCGTAATAAATCTTGGATATCCCGTTAACTCCAACGTAACATATTTCACTGTCGAAAAATGACGAAGAAGGTTACTTATACATTCTCATTATTTCAATAAAATATTTTTTATAAAACATGGAATATCCTAATTCAATTACTTAAAATTTGTAATTTTTCTAAATAATACCAAGCTTTGTGAGAATCTTTTTTTAATACATAATGCACACATATTATCATTGTTAATCCAAAATATTGACTTCATCATATATAAAGGATGCATCATATTAAACTCCATTTCATTTTAAAGTTAACGAATGCATTCAAAGCATAGTTCCACGAATATTATCATTATTAATTGAAAATGTTGATTATGCATCACCTTCAACTACTTCCATGTGAAAGTTAAAGTTAGATTAAGGTTAAGATTAAGGGATCCATTCAAATCATAAAGATACAATTTTTATTTACTTTTATCATATTCACAGTGACCAAAATGTTACACAATCACATCACGTTCTAAAATTTCAATATAATTAGACAATGTGTCTTTCGCATTCTTTGTTTTTATGATGTTTAGTTTTATACAGTTATGGAATTATAAAATCGTTTTGATGTTATTAAAGGCTGCATCTTCCACTATTGTTCGGAAGTACTATTATAGAATTATTTATAACTTATTATAAGGATTTGGTTGGCATTTTTTCCAAACTTACGAGAATAATTTTAATCCATCCTTTGAAGATTTGGAATTTTTTTTTTTTTTTTCTATAATACCATAATGCCAATTTAGAAAGTTTTGATGTACCATATCAATCACATGGAAATTTAAACTCAACATTGAATAATGAAATACGGATTTAACTCCCTGTGCAAACTTCTGATCAAGCAATATTATTCGTTTTCCAAGTATAAATGAGTAATCCTACCCTATACTTTCTTTCTTTGAAATGGCATAACCTTATTTAAATATGCAAAGGGATTGGCTACTTTGGAACTAGTTTTTTAATATTCTCTTATGAGACAATCTACAATTATTTTTTAAAATAATTCAAATATCGAAAGAAAGCTCCAATTCTCAAAATTTTCATGATGTTACGTTCGCTTTTAGGTTACCAAATTGGTCTTTTCGCTGCCTTTTATAAAATTACGATATCGAGTAGATAATATATTTTATGTCGATGACATTACTTAAATTAACTGGTTTTCAAAATATATGAGTAGAACATTACCACAATCACATTTATTAATGTAGTTGATATTTACAAGTATATTTACTAATGTGACTAATAAGCCTATATCCACCACCTACCACATGTATTTTACCAAAACAATCATTATATATTTATTAATATAGTTACCAATATATTTTATATATCTACTTATAATATATTAATAATATAAATTATACGCATAATATATATATATAATTTCGTAGTAAAATATTATTAAATGTTTTCAATATATTAATAGTTATAGCTCAAACTATACTAAAATTAAAATATAACATAATAACAAAATTTTATTTTATTTTTCTAAGTAAAAGTAGTCTATTAACAGAAGAAGTAGTGTACAGCGGGCTGAAGCCTTAACCTTGCCCAATTTTGAGGCATTTTAGAAATATAAAAAAGGAGTTTAAGACTGCCCTGCAGGAGGGAAACCAGCCTGTAGAGACCACCATAAAAAATCCCACGCAAGGGAGCGGGATACTTAGAGTACTGTAGGCTGTGACTGACAAAAACAAAAAACATGATTTGAAACAGCATGAAACAGCATGAAAGTCAAAAACATGCCCATTGGAGAGGGCAGAAATGTAGTAAAGAAACCATGACCGAGAAGCAGAACTACTCATCAGGAGCAACTTGTTCGACCCTGCACTAGTATTCATCCGGTTCGCCACGATCGTTGTACAGGTCTTCGACAGAGTGGACCATTTTCCTGGAGGGTGGAGGGACCACCTGCTCCGCTTGGCCCTGCCCTGTGACTCCCAGCATAGCATCCTTGCTTTCGCTGGGCTGCCCCACCGATTCCTGAAGCGCTTGGTCCTACTCGGTGTTGTCGTTTATACCCTGCCCCTCCAAAGGATTCTGGAGCTTCTCGTCCTGGGGCTCCTCAAGAAACACCATAGAGATAGCAACAGTGACTCTCGGACAATTGAGGGAGCAGTCGAAGGAAAAAAGCGCAGTGTGGGATTGAGTCGGGAGAGCAGAAGACGAGGGAGAGTCCAGCCTGTGACCCGAACAAAGCAAACGACCACGGAGAAGACTGGGAAGACTGTCCGAGGGGGAAGAAGACTCAGAAGGCGAGCTAGAGGAGGAAGGATAACGCCTCACACGGTTCCTGGTGGACCCGCGCCTACAACGCATTCTGTGCCTGAGGCGAGGCATGTTCACAGCTGAGTCGGGGCAAGAAAGCCAAGGAACCGGAGAGATGACAGAGGACAGTGTCGAATTGGAGTTCAGAAAGACAGAGGAAAGAAAGCAGGAACCAGAAAGCGAGAAATGAAGGTTTTCACCAAGCTCCAGGCAGCAATTGATACGGCTTCGCTTACCAGTGACGGTGCGCTCATTAGCAATCCCAGCAGCTGGGCCGCACCACCAATTCACCAGCGAGGGAGAAGAACTCGGAACAGAAGACGGGTCCATGTATTTTAACAGGTCGGATTTGCAGTGGTAGATCATCTGCAATGAATAGTCATTAAGATGCACCGGAGGTCGATCCAATACATAGCAGTCGAAAATGCATCGAGGAGCGGAAACCTGGTTGTGAAGTGCGCCCAGAATAAATGCAATTAAACTTAGCGTAAACATGTTTAAGGTTGGAATGACGTTCTCCTTGCGGGATGGCATGTGGCCTCCTGTCCGGCTAGAACCCCGTCCCATCAACTCCAGCGCGCTCGATAACACCCGCATCCAGGAGATCTGCCTCACCCTGAACCAAAGTTTGGCATTTCTGTCTTTGTTCATTGCTCTGGATTATGTCGAGTGTCCCTGTAATAAGATTGCGCTCACAGTCGACTCCTAGGTTGGCAAGAAGATCCAAAACTTTGTTGCCATCCCTTCTGATGTGCTTGAAGAGGAGAGCACGGTTGTTGTGAAGCCATCGCTCGATTTCTTCCAAACGAGCCTCAAGGCGCCAACTGCTAGCAATTTTTTGCACCTGAGCCCCATTCAGGAGTTGGTTGGCCATATTAATGAGTATTTGGGAGTCTCCCTCTATCTCAAGAGGATGCAACCCGGTTTGTTGAGAGAGGACAAGCACCTGCCATAATCCTTCCAGTTTAGCCGAATTATTCGTGTCCCATCCAAGATTTCCCAGGTAAATAGTGATGGGAGTGCCTTTGTGATCCCTTATGACTCCTCCGAAGCCTGCCATGCTAGGATTTCCTTTTGAAGCACCATAAAAGTTGAGTTTGTAGGTGTTCTTGGGAGGAGGAATCCAAGAGTTCGTGGAGTTGTCAGTTTTAGGAGCTGTGTGCACTTGCTTTCCGGGTAGAAGCTGAAAACCCCAGTTTTCCCATATGGCTTTATCTTTAGCCAGAGTAGGGTAATCCTCAGTGTTCCAGGACTGCAGAGCTAAGGTTTCAGTGAGATTGAGACATAATTTCCTCCAGATTATATCAATTGAAGTTCTTTGATCCTTGAAAATGCGTTTGTTTCTCTCTTTCCAGATTATCTAAAGGAGGAGGCCTGGGATTATTCTCTAGAGTTGATTAAGAATTTCACTTTTGAAAGGATTTTGGTGTCATTTACGTATGGAGCTTATTATATCAGTATCTAGTCTACAATTCTGTTGGCATCGAAAACTGACTTTCTCCCACAATTGAATGGCCAGAGAGCAGGTGGAGAGGAGATGCTGCTGTGTTTCCTCATTCTCACAGCAGATGGGGCATATTGAGGGGCCATGAAAGCTTCTCTTCCTTAAATTATCCCATGTGAGAATTCTTTGATGTCCAAACAGCCAAAGAAATAAAGTGACCTTAGGCCAGACTCCCAAACTCCATATTCTGCTCCAAAGAGGATCTTTGGGGACTGGATCATTGTTGATGATCTTATAGGCTTCCTTGGTTGAAAAAGTTCCTTTAGGAGTGTGTCCCCATCTGAGAATGTCCCTGTCATTCGATATTCTGATGCACCGAGTTTTGAGTTCAGCAGTAATAGCATCCTTGACTTGCTCATCATTGTTCCTTATAATCCTTGCTACCTGTTTCCACTGCCTGTAGCCCTGCTCTGCAATGTCCCCCCATTGTTGCTGAACAATTTCCAACTGTTGCATGTCCCAATTTGGTCCAGGAGGCGGACTATAGGTGTTGGTGAGTTTAGGAATTTGTTCACAAGAGTTGGTCCAAAATCTCGTAGATCTACCATCTCTTACTTCCCAAAAGCTGTGATGTTGTATGAGTAAGTGATATTGTTTGGCCGCGTTCCATATGAGTGAGCCTTTCTCCTCTAGAGTGAATCTGATGAGTTCATCCTAGGGTCTATGATTGGCATACTTGGCAGTCCAAAGGATTTCCCAGGGCTTGTTGGGGGCAGTGAGCCAGTGAACAAGTATCTCAAGCCATGAATTAACCTTCTTGAGCTTAAGAACCGTCATTAGGAGAGGTAAAGACTTGGTAACTAAGTACTAAAATGAGTTTATAAAGCTTATAAACTATGAATAACTCTAATAAACCACAAAATATGCATTCTCTTAGGGGTTCCTTGGCCTTAGATACAGATTTAAATATTATTAAGATGTTTTCACACAAAGGATCACTTAAAATGTCGTCACTGCTATTTATAAATAAATAAAAGTGACACGTTATATTATCGAATCTTCTTGGGCTTCATCTTCATGAATAGGTTCTCAAATCAACACATGAGTCCTTTATAAGAGTTGTTTGGAAATCTTTGAGTGGAATATAGGAACTATTGTTGATTTTGTACAGTTTGAATGGGTAAGAAAGCCCAACTATTTTAAAGGGGGGAATTAAGGGAATTATGTCCTAATTAAACCTTATCAATATTAGGCACCATTAATAGAACCTTTATTCCATAACATGAGCCCTCACTAGAATATATTTAGCCTATATATTAGATATGGGTTCAATTAATATCGTTGGTGAATAAGGCATGAGTCTTAGGGACTTGAACATGTACATGGTAGAGAGAAAATAGTCTAAACACCCTAATGATGTCCATGGGATGAAAATAACATCCTTTGTCTATAAAAATATATTCTCAAGCTGAAGAACCATGGATGTGTGGCTGTACCATGACTTTATACCTTTACAGAAAATATTTATCCTATAAGATGAATACGGGAATCATTAGTATGACTTGATCATTAAAAATAATTCCTTAGATAATAAAAACATCAATGGAAGAAAAAAAGGCCCTTATTCCCGATATAAATCTTCTTTTTATCAAGGAATGTGAAAAAGTTCATGGAACCACACCTCTCTATAGCATCGTTTCCATTTGTGTTGGATATGGATGCCAATGCATGACCTTTACACAAAATGGATGGGTTATGGAACTTTAACTATCATTAAATAATGAAAGCAAGTGCATCAAGATTTTTTTGAATGTTTTTTAGCTCAAGTGAATTGAATATTTCTCAAAATGACACAAGAAAAAATGATAAGGGTCCTTTACCATCCAATTGGGAAGAGTGAGTAAGCTCTGTCTCTTAACAAACATGGTCAAAGTTGTAATAAAAAAACTATACTCGAATTAAACATTTTCATGCTTACTAATAACGAATGAGTACCAAAACCATTAAATGAGCCCTCTTAGAGATTATTTTACATTTTGGTTTAATAAGGGTGTCATTACGAGGTCTTGGGCATCATGGTGACCTTATCCTTGAATATCATTAGGGGAAAGAACTAATATCTTCCAGTTCTGAACCATTCTGCCGAAGAGAAAGTGCCATGGATGATTCCTTGAACATTGAAGTATTGCGTTCTAGGGTATTAATCACCATTGAATTGAATATATGATATCACCTTTGAATGCAATATAAGGTGCATGAATAGGTTACTTACAAATCAAAATTGGTTTTATTGTCAAACAAAAGTATTAGGAAGGAAAGAATGGAAATGTTCCCTAAATGAAGCTTCATGAGCTCCATTACCATGAAAAAATACAAACAACAAAAAATTATATCCCTTTGGAAGTTTTTCACTAAATGCATAATATAAATGGAAATTATGATGTTTTTAGCAATACTAATGCATCTTTGAGTTTTTATGATGGACAAGGAAGGTTACAATCCTTATATATTTAAAAAATCTTTGCAATATAAAGCTTCTACAATCTACATCGAAGAATAACATATGAAATTTTTGGAGGATCTTTAGCTTGTAACTAGGATGGGTCCCATTAATTAGTTTTAGATAACACTCATGGATCCAAGGGTCTAGACTATAGTGGAAAATGAAAGCAAAGAACTTAAATACAAAATTAACCTTCCAGGACTTAAATATCGTAAGCGAGGCATGTTGTCATGACATGCAACTTATTTAAAGGGTCTTTCACCTCCAATTATAATTCCATGTGCATTAGGTATTTTGGTGCAAAGGAGATGGATATAGCGTAATTCAATAAATTTAGGAGAATAAATTACGTAAAACTCCATTGAAATAATTTTACCCTACACAAATATAAAGTCCTACACCTAGACACTAAGAAAAAGGTTTGGTTATTCTAAGACCCTTAATCTAGGTCGTATTACTTGGAATTATACTTTTAGGGCTTCATTAACTTTGTTAATTTAAAAAGTATGCAAAATAAGTGGTGTATATAACTTTTGTAATTCAATTAAAAATATGCCATTTTAGGTACTAAAACAATCCCTTAACATGACCATATTCATAGTATTTATGAGGAAAAATAACATACCACTTTTAGAAAAACAGAATTTTGTGTGAATTATACAAAATTTCCATTAATAAGACTTATATATTTTAACGGCTAAATTAATTTCCTCAATTTTGTCCTTTTTACATCATATTTTAATAAATTTTCGAGGTATCTAGAATAGTTCCTCTTAAACAACATATTTTTGCATTAACTTATACCAACTCTTTTAAGATTTAAAAATTAAATTTCCTTCTTTATATATTGTAATTCCCATAACATACACCTTGACTTTATAGTCTGCAAATATTATAGAAAAAATTTAATAATTGGTTGGAACTCATGAATGTGACATGGATCCGCGATCTCAGGAGAAAAGAGTGACTGGTGCTGGGATGGCCTAATATAACACACCTCACCTAACGGTTGCAAAGAAAATATTATCAAGAAAATTCCCATGCATTACAAAGAATTTTGACTTATTATATAGTTATTCCAGAGATCCGGTTGGAAGTTGGTACATTGTAGTTGGAATGAACTTGAAGTGTGACCAACATATGGAGAGAGAAATGGAACATGCATGAAGAAATAGTTGTAATTCAATGGGCTGAGCATATCTAATACAATTCAAGTTGTTTGGGCTATGCACATGGACGAGAGAGGATCAAATTACTAAGGATTTACTAGTGCGTTGACAGTTTTATGACAGAGTTTTAAAGTTTGATCAAATGAGTGTCTTAGCATTGTTTTAACTAGAAAGATGCAAATGGCAGAGGGGAAAGCACATAACTTGAAGTGAATGGTTTATTATTGGTGTGGGATCTGATGCATGTGTGGATTTCATGAGCGAAGAATGATTTTCCTATAGTAGAGCAGATATAATAAGATAGATTTTCTTTGTGAGTTATTTCGGAATAGAAATCGAACAATGTATAGCGTGCAAATATCGTATTTGAAATTTTGAATACATGTGGCCTGAAAGAAATTTCCAGATATCAACTAGAGTATTGATTGTTGAGGTTAATTGTTGCTAGTGCAAGTTTTCATATGTAGAGATCGTAGATTGAGACAAAGTGTGCATGACAAAGGTTCGATTGAAGAGATCACACGCACTGATTCTGAACTATAGGTTTTGACATAAGAGATCACACGCGTTGAAGCTGAACTATAGGCTTTGACATGGTTTTGCCTATCTATTGTGGTTTAGCCAACAAGTGCTTTTTCATAGTTTGATGGTTGAGTGTTAGTTGCATGCTAACACGGGTTTTCCAAGAGTATATTGTTGATGATTGTGTCTCTATTTTGTTGGTCTCTATTGTAATTATTGTTCTATTTTATATCTTGATATATATGAGAGAAGAATGTGCATGGCTAGCTGATCTTGAGATTATCTTGAGATTATGTCATGTGTATGGGTAGAGTTTGTTAAGTGTTGCTAAGTATATTGTGAATCTAGATTGTTTATATGCTGAAATGTATTGTATTATCAAGAGAGGGTTGATTGAGTGGTTGAGTAAGAGAGGATTTGTGTTATTGTTGAGATTAGTGTCATATCAATCCAGTATGAAAATGTGATGAAACCAGGACCATAGATGTTTGTATTGAATAATATGGATCCTAGCCTGAAATATTATGAAATGAGGTCCACATTAGAGCATCAAGTTTGGGGCCTTTAGTGATAGCAAGTGTTGGAATGAAGATTCAAGGTGTGACAACATCCTCCAGGGAGTTTCCGAAGAACTTGGGAGTAGAGGCTTCTATCTAGTGGTGGTTGGATAAACTATTTGATGTTATGACATCCACGAAGTGGTCACTTGCAAATTCATGGGAGTAGTGGCTTCAAGTATATGGTGGTCTGTTGAATTTAGGAACTGGTGGGTTTAGAAAAGTAGTGTGGAGTGAGTGTTGCTCGTTTGATTGGCATGTTGTGGCTTGCGCACCAGTGGTGCCCAATACACATGTAAATGAAGATTTCAATTAATGAAAAGAAGATGAGGAAAAGCATAAGAAGATGTTGGATTCCTCCCTTTGGATTTCCACCTAGTATCACTTTCTTTTATGTGTGTTGATGTGCTTATGGCTTAGTGTTTATACACTACTTATAATGTGTGCTTAGTTTTCTACATGTGATGTTCACCTAATCATTGTGTAATCAAATAATTGTTAAATAAAAGGAAAAAAAATAGTATAAGTACATAAACAGTGCATCATACCCCCTTCTTAGTGTTGACAACATTCTAACAACATAGATGCATGGAGATCTATGTTATTTCAATACTTTAATGATTACGTTGTTTATGAGTGCAAAGACTTAAGATCTTGTTTAATACTTCTATCAAACTCTATTTATGAGCTATCATTGTCATTTTTGCAATCTCTAGGATGTTTATATTCCATGATGGTTAAAAAAGTTTGACTTCCATAATGGGAGTTCGTCGAGCTAAACTCGGATTCAAGGAAGGCTCAGTGGAACCTCATTAGTCCTTGGAGTCTTTAAGTTGGCACAAAGTTTAAATAAGCCTATATTTTGGCTATTAGTCTTTATTAATATCTAACTAAATGTTTTAGGATTTTTTGTAGACTCAGGTGATGTGGATGCCAAGAGGAAGTGATGTGGAAAAAATGTTGATGTTGTGCTCCCACAAAGTGCCACATGGTAGTGTGATTTGGCCTAGATAGGAGGTGGATGAGTGTCAATTTAAGTGACACGTGGTAGGGGGTAAGTGGATCCATGTGGATTAGATGTGACACATGGTGCCAATGTGGAGTGATGTTGTCCAAGGCCATGTCATCACAAATCACACACCCCCAACATTTATTCGCATTATTAAAAACTTTTAGGTGTGAAAGATAGAGGTGCAAAATGCAAATATTCCTTTATTTCTGTCATCCAACTAGAATTATACCCATCAAATAACATGAGCATCATGCCATAGAAGGTTTGAGTCGATGCAGATTGGTAGTAGTGCTAATTGAAGGGAGCCACAAGATGGGAAATAATTATATTAAGCAGCATGGAATTTGTGCTGCAGAGGTTTTCGAAATGGATCTAATCCTTGTCTTGGCCCGATGACATGATGGCATATTTATGAGGGAGAGCCACACAGGTCACTTGGTAGCACCACATGGTAGGACTCAAAAGAATTGAAAACTAAAAAGAAGTCGAGCAGAGGAATTCTCTTCTCAATATTACGAATTATTTATATAACATTACATTGGGAAAATCAACAATAAATGAGTGTAGTGTAACTCGACTAAACTGGACTAACTGAAACTGAACTGTGACACTTGGACAAATGGTTTCAACAACAACCAAGTGGTTGGGATTAGATTCTCTAACACTCCTCTTTAATGACAACCACGTGAAAATTTAATTAAGATACCTGCTGGTCTATGTCTCAATGAGGCTTACAATTTAAAAAAATTGGTTTCAACTAGATTAATTTTTCTTCTTCCCTTTTTCCAGATCATGTAGCCTCTAAATTGTTTCACAATCTTCTTCTTATTGTATTCTTCAAACGTCGGATTCTTCATTTGCTAGTGCAGGTATTCTATTATTCCAGACTGTTTAAGTATGTCCTCGACTTCTTGAAGAAATGACTTGTATGTGGGCATCTGCCACATATTATCTTCGAAAGTGCATTTTTCGTCATCAATTTGGTGCAACATAAGATGCGAATAGTATTTTATCTCTTCAAAAATCCAATACCTGAAAATTTTATTGACGTTTTCATCATGCATGTTATCTTCAACATTCATATCTACAACTCTTGTGTAGAACTCATCAAGACATGGTGTTGCAAGCCATGTTTCAAGGAGCTTCAACTCTTTTTCATAATTGATTTGTTTACCTACCCATTGGAAATCAATGGTAAGTGTAAAAACTTCTCCAAAATCGCATTTGTTTTGTTCATTATGCTCTACAACGAGAGTTGTCTCCTGTTGCACTTCCTTTGTTGCCTCTTCCTCTATCTGTGTTTCTGCTTCCCCTTTGCAGACTTCTTTCTTTGCATCTATCTTTATCTTTGTTTCTCTCTGTCTTTGTCTCTTCTTCACTAAGTTGTGCTACTGTAATCAGGTTGTATTCCAGGAGTAGAAAAACACTGCTCTGGGAAAAAACCTCCCCTATGGAATCCTAGGGTTTCTAAAACCGTACAACAGGAGTCATCAGGGCTCTCCTCTGCTCTCATGGTTGTGCCACACCATCCTTTCATCTCCCCCTCAATATCCAACTCCGCTCTCCATTAATGAAAACCCTAATGGGAGGGGTGACTACCCCTTCCCTTCCTGAAAACCCCCCTTCTGACACTGCCAATACGGCTTCGAATGCATATATCCCATCCTTTAACTCTGCAGGGACGCAAGTAGATCCAAACTCTAAGAATAAAGACAAACCATAGAATCATAATGCACCTACAGACCAGAAGAAAGCCTCCTCTACCACATGCATTCTGATAGCAGCTGATCGCCCGAAAATTGACCTTCTGAGTTATCGCATCAATGCAAAGATCTAATACACAAAAGACCATGCCCTTCTCGGAACATTTATAGGTTTGGCCTCCAGAGAAAGCTCTCCAGGGTTGGATCAATTTTAAATGGAAACCAAGGGGATGTCTCACTCTTCAGTTGGGACCAAAAGGATTTCTCAATGCCATATTCAACTGTATCAAGAACATAAAACGCATCCTTGATGGTGGTCCTTATTTTTTCAACTCAGAGGCCTGTATCTGAGATATTGGGTTGAAAGGTTTAGTCAAGACAAGGAGGACTTCAACTGGGCACTATTCTGGATCAGATTGTATTCACTTCTGCTAGAATACTGGGATGAGGAATACCTAAAAGACATTGGAAATGGACTGGGAGAGTTCATCAAGATAGTTGAACTAACCAAACTCAGAAGATACACATATTATGCAAGGATCTTTGTATATATGCATCTGGATAGATCCCTAACAGATTAGATATGTCTCTTCCATGATGATTTTCAATGGGTTCAAACCATATATTATGAGCACGTCCCCTTTTGATGTTGAAAATGCCATGAACATGGCCATCTATTCAGGGATTTCCCCTTAAAGAAACCTCCTAAACCTAACCCTACCCCTAATAATACTTATGCTGAGGGCTTCACAAAAGTCCCCAGCTGTAGAAAGCACTTAAATAAAACTAATGCTATCCCCAAAGTCTCCCCCACCCCTCTCACCAGTAACAACTTTGACATCGTTGCTAATCAACCTATCTTAGAAGGAGAATCCTCACACCCCTCATCTGAAATACCCAAATCCTCCACTCCAAACACATCTGTCACTTCTATGATCATCCCCATTCCCCCTCTCTCTCACTTTGATCCTCAAGGATCCATCCCTCAGCCCAGTAAAGACAAAGCCCTAGTCCTTTGGAATCCCAATCAAATGGATATTGATGGAAACTCTCAGATGGCCCCTCAGAAAGAAGAATCAATGACAGAAATGAAACAGCCTACTCATATGGATGAAGAACAAAAGAGTATTGATATAGGAGATCTAAACATTTTAGCTTTGGAGATGGCATGCAAACACAAGGAATATGAAAAGATACCTGCCCGATGGATTGAAAGCGTAGAAGTAGTACTCTTTCAGGCACAAAAATGTGAATCCTTGGGTATTCAAGTAGGGAGACCTTGGGATGGAAAAAAGATAATCAAAGATTTAAAGAAAAGAGGGCAAATAACATATCTACAAAGAACGATCATTGTAGGAGAAATTCTTCTCAAATTTCGGTGATATCCCAAGCTGACCAATTTCTTCCAGCAGATCTCCCAAAGTTCTCATTGAAGATCACCTCATGGAATATTCGAGGGCTCAACTACCTCGCCAAGCACTGAATGATTAAGAACATGATGCAGTAAGAAAGACCATCTCTATTCTTTATATAGGAAACCAAATCTACCAGTACTACCCTTGACTCCATCATCACCAAGGTATGGTATGGTTGTAGTACCATAGTTTTTGATGCCTCTAGCACCTCAGGAGGCTTAGCCATAGCTTGGGATGCTCTACTCATATTTCACCCTAACATTCACGTGTCTCGTAATTTAATTCAAGCTTCCTTCCACTTGATAGGCTCCAACATCCATGGTAACCTCATTAATGTGTACTTTCCTCAAGACCCATTACAAAAATTAGCCTTGCTCAACACCTTGGACATTCTTAACTCTTCGAGATGCCATCCACTTTGGATTGTTGGCAGTGACTTCAACCTGATATGTTAAGTCCCTATATTAATAGTGTAGCCCCTTATTATGTTAGTATAGCCCCCTTTATTGTTATTGTTGTACCCCTATAACCCCCATATTGTTATTATTGTGCCCTTACATTATTAGTGTTAGGTCGTCAAGGATTACGTTATGGCCCCACTAGGATTATATTGTCGCCCCATGGACTCCTATATATAGAAGGAGGTTTTGGTCATTTGTATCATCCAAGAATTGTTCATTCATGTAATGTATTGCAGGTTGCCGCCTCAAAGTGTCTTATTTCTAAGGCATTGATATCACTTTTCTTCTCTTTTTGGAGCTGGTTTCACAACATTTGGTATCAGAGCTTTGAGATTATAGGGTTTCACTACTCCAAAAAGGTCATCGTGGCATTTTTTCTATAACTTTGTTTATATGAAGTTTAAGAATCTAAAAATTTTAGGGCATGAAGCCGAAATCCTGAGGAACATCGTCGCAAACTTTCAGAGCTTGGTTTTGAATATTTTTGGAGATATGATCTGTGCAAGTTAGGCCATTTTGCAGGCTCCTGAATTTAACCTAAATAGGTCATCGTGGTATTTCTGCTATAACATTTTTTATACGAAGGTTCAGAAGCTGAAATTTTTAGGGTGCAAAGCCAAAATATAGAGGAACATCTTCGCAAAATTGCAGAGCTTCATTTTCAATATTTTCGGAGATATGATCAGTGGAAGTTAGGTCTTTTTCAGGCTTCCTAATTTCATCTCAAAGAGGTGATCGTGGGAAAAGATTCATAACTCTCTCTCTGAGCATCAGATTGGAGTATCATAAAAAGTGGTCACAAGTACATTGACTATAGTTTTTGTGCTATCAATTTGAGAGCAAGGATGAAACAGTGACACATGGAAAGTCATACAAGTTCACTCTACTGAACCAATCCATAATTAGGTCATTATGGGAGGTTGCACATAACTTTGCCTTGGAGAATCCAAATCAAGTCAGACCTGTGGCATTCAAAATAGAATTCAGAGGGCTACCTAAGTACCAAATTTCAGATATTGAATATCTAAAATCACAAAGGTAGTTCAGTTTAAATATCGAGCTCCTCAAAATCAAGAAAAACATGTGTATTTGGTTTTTAAAATTGCATAACGTTTGTTTGAAAAAGCAGTTTGAAGTGATTCCAAGGGAATATTTTAGAATTTTTATCATTATTGGGTTCTATAATGCCTCTAAAAAATAATTCCATACCCATTAAGCCCTACAAAAGATATACTATGATGCATGAAGAGGAAGAATTGCAGTATGAAATATCAAAATTAGGGTACTAAGTGCAACAAATTTCGATCTTACGAAGAGCAACCGAAGATGACATAAATAGTTTAAAAGCAGAAATGGAGGCTAATTTGGATGGTTTGAAGGATCAAATAATAACTAATATAGATGATAAATTAGTGGAAGATGACATCGAGCATCAACAACAAGTTCTCCAACTCTCAGAGGATAACTTAACATTGGTGCAGAATCTAATGAAACAACAGGAAGATCAACATCACATCGAAAGAATTTCTGAAGTAGTCACAGAAACAAGAACTCGATAAGTATGATCAATTTCAGAGCATCTCAGCAAGTGTAAGAACTTTCCTGTAGAAGATTCCACATGGGAGGATGAGAATTTTATATAGAAGCAACAAGAAATAATCAAGCGTTGAGGACAACACTTGTTTGAAGGAGAGGGGCACATTAAGTCCCTATATTAATAGTGTAGTCCCTTATTATGTTAGTATAGCCCCCCTTATTTTTATTGTTTTACCCCTCTAACCCCCATATTTTTATTATTATACCCTTACATTATTATTGTTAGGTCGGCTAGGATTACATTGTGGCCCCAGTAGGATTATATTGTGGCCCCATGGACTCCTATATATATAAGGAGGTTTTGGTCATTTGTATCATCCAAGAATTGTTCATTCATGTAATGTATTGGAGGTTTCCCCCTCAAAGTGGCTTATTTCTAAGGCGTTGATATCTCTTTTCTTCTCTTTTTGGAGCTAGTTTCACAACATGATCACTAAGCTTGAGGAAAAAAAAGGAGGCAGATCCAGGCTGGAGATGGACAGTCTTAGCTTCAAATATTTCATTCAAAAAAATTGGCTGATTTGTCTTCCCTTCTCCAATGCTATGCACACTTGGAATAACAAAATATCTAGCTCAGAGTAGATAGCCTCAAGATTAGACCGCTTCCTCATCTCAGACAATGCAATTCATTTTGGAGGCAACATCCACTCCTCAATACTTCCTTTGGCGAGATCAGATCAGTGGTCCATCCTCCTGCAATGGTTGTGCCGAGGCGCAGCTAACAATCAACCATTCTGATTTGGACCCTTCTAGTTTTCTCATCCGGACTTCAAATATTTGGTTACGACCTATTGGAGTCATTTTACACCACCTGCTGGCTCCAACATGTTTCAATTTCAGAAAAAACTCAAAAATATAAGATCCTCGATTAAGAAATGGAATCACACCAACTTTGGGAACATCTTCGAGCAACAGAAGGAACTAGAGCAGCAAATGTCTGAGCTACAACTGCACAACATCAAAGAAGGTAAATCAGATTCACTAGCATCTTAGGAAAAAAATCCTCCTTACCAAACTAGATGAGAGATGAATGCAAGAGTAAATTATATGGAAACAGAAGTCAAGGATCCAGTGGCTCAAAGAAGGAGAGAAGAATACCAAATTCTTCCATCGCTCGACCATCCAGCGAAAAATTCATACCCAAATTTCCATTCTCAACAACGGACAAGGGGATCGGCTAGAGGAACAGGAGGATATAGAAAAAGAACTCCTCAGTCATTTCAAGTGTATCCTTCAGGAGCCTCTAGGATCTAGGAAATAAGTAATCAACAAGAATACTCAGTACATTCCCAAGCTCATAACGGAGGAACATAATAATATCTTACTCAAACCTCTCTCCCTCCAAAAAGTGGAACAGGTAATGTCTCAACTCGAATATGGCAAGGCTCCTGGTCGTGATGGATTTACCTCCAAATTTTGCCATTAACTTTGGTAACACATCAAAATGGAGGTCTCAAACTTGGTAGAGGAATCTAGAACTATGCATTCGATTCTCTCGTCTCTCAATGCAACTTTTGTAGCCCTCATCCCCAAAGAAGAGCACTCTGTCACTCCAGAAAAGTACAGACCAATCGATTTGTGCAATGTCATCTACAAGCTAATGTCCAAAGTCATCGTCAACAGACTCAAACCTCTAATCCATATGCTCATCTACCCATAATAGACAAGCTATGTGGAAGGATGAAAAATCTTGGATAGGAGCATTCTCACGCCTGAAGTCATTCACTCTCTGAAGCATCAAAAGAAATCAGGTATGCTCTTAAAAATAGATATTTCCAAATCTTTTCATAAACTATGTTGGGAATATATCAACCAGATGCTCGTAGCCTTTGTAGTCTACCCAACCGGGACTCGGTGGATCATGAACCTTATCTCTTCCCCTTTATATTACATTCTTATTAATGGGACTCCCTCCCCCCCTTTCGCCCCCTCCCGAGGTATCCGTCAAGGGGACCCCCTCTCGCCCTTCCTCTTTTTCCTTATGACAGAAGGATTAGGACATCTGATCTAGCATGCAGCCTCTACCCACTCCCTTTGGCGTATCTCTATGAATGAAAATCACCCCACCACCTATCAAAATTTTGTAGATGATAACATGTTGTTCGGTCATCCCTCAGTTCAAGAAGCCAACACCTTCAAGACTTTGCTAGATATCTTTTCTAAAGCCTCAAGCACCACCATCAACATTGGAAAATCTCAAATCTTCTTTTTCAATACTCTATCTATTACTCAACACAACATTTCCAGACTTCCTGGCTTCTCCATAACCTCTCTGCCTTCTAAATGTCTTAGAGCTCCTCTCATTGATTCAACGACTAAGCACTCCTCTTGGAAATAGATTCTAAACAAACTTGAGGCCCATCTCTCATCCTGGACCTACAGATCAGTGAACATTTCCAACACACTAATCCTGATCAAAGCAGTCCTCCAATCCATGACCTTGTACCTCTTTTTTGTTATGGCAGCGCCAAAATGGGTATTAAAAAAAATCAAAAATATGCAACAGAACTTCCTTTGGGGAACTTCGGGGCAACATAGGAAATGGGCATTGGTGAAATGGTCAGCTGTGTGCACTCCAAAACTAGATGGAGTATTGGAGCTGAGAGATCCACACCACTAACGCGGTCATGGGAGAACTCATTTGGTGGATGTGGCTGTCAAAGCCTCACACTCCCTGGGCCTATCTATGGACTGCCAAATATTCCAACAATAGGTCACTTGAAGAGGCTATTCAACTCAGTTCAGTGTACTATGGGTCCCTCGTCAGGAATGTTGTCAAACAACACAAAACCCTCATCTAAGAGCATATTTTCTAGGACGTCATATCAAGACACTATGCTTGCTTCTCGGAGGAATCTTGGTAGCAAATTCCCAAATTGGCTGATCTCTTCCAATGATCCCGGTGGAAAGCTTCTCCTCAAGCTCAAGTGAATAACCAAGTTAAACTCTTTTGGAAACCCATGCCCATGTTGGGGTACCAAAAACGGATCCCAGCTTCTCAATGGAAAGAGAACTGGTAGGAAGGAAAGTACGAGGAGATTGATAAAGAATTAAGCAGAAGAAAGATTAGATTATCGGAAAATGAAGACCTACTTCGATGGGGTCATACCCCTCATGGTACTTTCTCCACAAAAGAAGCCAATCATTTTCTCTTTTCTACAACTCAGGAACCCAAGGACATAACCTTCACCCAAATTTGGAGACTAGGCATCTGGCCAAAAATCTCCACCTTTCTTTGGCTCCTTAGCAACAAAAGGATTCTCACCTAGGAAAATCTCCTCAAGAGGGGATTCATAGGCCCCTCAAGATGTTCCAATTGCCTAGAGCACACTGAAACTATCCCTCATTTATTAGATACTTGCACGATGGCCAACAACATATGGGAGAATATAGACATATGTAGAAGATCTAGCATAAATAAAGGTGACATTACCATTACTCTCAGGAATTGGCCCTCTGAACCTTTCAACAGCAGGCTGCTTAACACTCTTTGGATCCTTCTTCGTGAGTTTCTTCTTTGGTCAGTTTGGAAGGAACAAAACAGGCGTATCATCAAAAATAAAATCACTCCCTTGGGTACCATCTAGACCAATCTATGCATCAACCTCCAAGAAACTCTGGCATTGCATCATTGGCAAGACTCTGACATCCCAAATCATCCTCAAGAGAGTATCATCTGGGTGAATTGGCACCTTTCCATTCCCAATTTCCTTTTGAGCTCTCACATTCCCTCCAATCATCCCAATTCACCCAGCTCTTGGATTCCCCCTACTTGGGGACTGATCAATATGAAATTCGATGGAGCCTCTAAAGGAAATCTAGGTGTAGCTAGATTTGGTGGCATTTTCAGAGAATCGGTAGGGACTCCCCTTAGCGTTTTCTTTGGCTCAATAGGCGGGGACACTAACAATTCTGTAGAACTGGAAGGTTTATTTCACAAGCTCTTATTGGCTGAGGAGCACAATTTATTCCCGTTAAAGGTGGGAGGATACTCTCAAATTCGCATTAATGCAACCACTCACCTCCTCTTGGGAGCCTCCACCTCCAAGGTATTCAAGGGTTGTCATCTTGATGCACGGTTTGAGCAAATTGAACAGTGGCTTAAGACTCATTGGGCTATCTCCTTCAAGCATGTCATATGCTCTGCAAATAAAGTAGTGGATCTCCTTGTAAACAAATGGGTCAAGTATGAACAAGCCCTCTTTTTGGGCCCTTTCACCAACACCAATGATGCTTCTCTCATATAGGAATGCACTAAACTAGTGCAAAATGAAGCTATGGCCCCGGATGCGGTTGTTCGAGAAAAAGTGGGAGGTGACAGACCCATCGCGTGACATATGGCCTATCCACATGGCCATGCATGGGGCCTATCTGGTAGCCTTAAATCACTCTAGCTTCTCACCTCATACCACCTTAATTGTCTCTCCTCTGAGTCTTAATGCTGGTCCAGAACACCGCCTTGAGATCTTCATAATGACTACGCGACCTCCATCGCTGCCATTCTCCTCTTGCTACTTCTATCTTTCTATTGTCTCAGCTCCTAGCTCTCGCTCACCCACAAAGACACATTGTGACCTCCATTTCATGCTTGCTCTGATGCCCATTCGATCCTGCTTTCATTCCTTCTCACAACTCTAGCTCTCCGACCCCATCGCTCACTAAGCCTCCTCACATCCATTCGCTACCCTCTCTCACACTTCTTCCAACTCTAGCATGACGCAGAGGCTTCAGATGTGGTGCCGTCAAGGTAGAGGAAGGGGTCGAGCCTCACGACCACCCTTATCCATCCACTCCAACAATTTCTCCCTACCTCCTGAACAAAATTCTGCCTAGTTCCACTATGATTGTTCCTTTGATAGACCTCGTCGTACAACCACAATCACAATAAACTTTCAGGAAGCACCTTCAAGCTCTGCAGTAACAGGCTCCAAAAAGTGACCATGGAAATCCATAATTTCTCTAGCACCAACACAGCTCTCCTGGAAATCTAAAGATTTTTCGGTCAAGCCTGAAACTCACTCCACCAAAAACGAAGTCAGTGGTAGTGGAAGTCCTAAATGGTCGGGTGGTGATAGGAGAAAGGGTAGAGGCAGCCTTATGTGCACTGCTACCGTGCCAGAACTCGCTGCCCAGCCTTTGAAGAAACCTAGTGACTCTTTTGATGAACACAGGTGTCCTATTGTTGAGGAGCCACCACCACCATCACGCGACACCTAAAATGATACTAAGTCATAGAAAAGAGAGGGTTATTCTCTCAGTGTTTTATAACTCCTATATTATTATGTATTTCATGAAAAATCTGTCAAGCTTTCGGTTGTTTCTAGATAGTGCTGGTTTCCTCACTGAGGGCAGCGATTTACAACCTGTTTTCCTGATTTGGGGCAGTTATTTTTGTTGTGTTTTTACTCCTACTCCATCTGGAATTGGCTAGCATAGCAATTTAGGAGGCAAGTTTCAACTTGTACACTATGTTTTATTAATAGAATTAGTACAATTTAGAAAGAAAAAAAAACCAAAGGGATTATTAATATTATAAACCAAAAGAATTAATAAACCCAAGGGTTTAATATTATAAACCAAAAGGAATTTGTGAATGCAAGGGATAAATATTAATATTATAAACCAAGAAATTAATAAAGCCTAAGAATTAATATTTTAAACTCAAGAGATTAACAAACCCTACGAACTAATATTTTAAACTAAACAGATTAATAAACCCAAGGGGTTATTAATATTATGAACTAGAAGAACTAATAAATCCAAGGGTTTAATTGGGTCCGGGCTCCCAATCGCAATCGCAACTCTCATCTTCTCCGATGCGATTTGCCACTGTTCAATGTATTTTTCCGATGCGATTAGGAAAGGACTTCAAACATGTTTGAATTGTAATTCATACCTCCATCGGGTCCGGAACTTCCAATCGCAATCGCAACTCTTTGTTGCACGTTCTGATGCTCTTATAATCTCCGATGCGATTAGGCCGGAATTCACATATATATTCACCATTGTTTATATGCCCATCAGGTCCGAGCTCTTAATCGCAATCGCAACTTTCTGTTGTGATGTTTCGCTCCCCTTGCGATTTCTGATTGTGATTGATCGCAATCGCAACTTTCAGTTTCAAGTTCCGCTGCTTTGTTTACCTCCGATGCAATTGGGAAGGGGTCCCAGCATATAAGACTTCATTTTGTGCACTCCATATATATACCTTGGACCTTTGGTTATATGCTCCGGGCTTCATTGCACTCGCAAATTCTCTGTTTATTTAAGTTCTGAAACTTATCAATTGCGGTTTATAGACCCATCAGGTCCGGATTCTCATCGCAATCGCAATTTCCTGTGGGTTACATATTACGCTGCTCTTGTGATCTCCGATTGCAATTGGGGAGGGGTCCCACCATATAAAGTTTGGTTCTTATAATAAAGCGCTTCACTTATATAACAGATATATATGCCTTGGTCCTTTGCAGCATACGTAATGCGCGACATTTATATGTAAGATGATGGATATATATATATATATATATATGTATCCTCCATTGGGGTAGGCGATTCCCGGAATAATATTTGTGTTGTATAACGCCGGTTGGAGTGTACGATTCCTGGAATATGGTTTCGTATTTACATGCATTGCACACGCCGGAGTTGGCGATTCCCCGAATAAGGATTATGTATTATATGTATAACGCCGGTTGGAGTGTAATTCCCGGAATTTTGTAACGCTCTCTCTCGCCCTCCGTCACTTAGTCTCTACCGCCCCGTCGCTTCGTCGCTCCGCTCCCCGTCTCTACCTTCGATAACCAAGCCTCTTCACCGTGCTTTTATGACCTCATATTTTGACTTTCTTCTTGCCGCCTCTATCGCTTTCGTTGTGCCTCTTATTCCTTCCTTTGCTTCGGCCGTCGCTCTTTGCCCGAGTGCCGCCGCCTTTGCCATCAATGACAATATTTCCAACGCTCTTTGGCATTGATGGCGACCACTTTTCTCGCTTTTCTTCTCGTTATTTGTTCTTCCTCCCCCTTTGACATCAATGGAAAAGGATGACTCCTCATCCCTCCGTATGGGTTCTGTCGTTGTATTTCCTTTCTTTGAGTTACGTTTAGGTCCTCTTCTGCTGAAATTGGACTATGCTGTGTTTCATTTGTAGTGCCTGTAATATGTGCTAGATTGTAGACAGAGATGATGCATTTTACGATTGAAAGGTTCTTGTTGCTTCTGAATGCTGATAATATTGATAATGCTGATCCTGTGGACTTGTTTTATGCTTATCTTGCTGTCTGTTCTCCCCCTGGAATGATATCTTCGTTGTGTTCTCCCCCTGAGACTGTACTTTCTCTTCATATTAGAGAATAGTATCTACAGATACTACCCCTAGTTTGTCTCTCAAGTATTCGAATGGTTCTCTGGCAAGTGGTTTGGAAAATATATCTGCTATCTATTCTTTCGTTGATACATAGTCCAGTTTAACTATCTTCTGAGCCACTTGTTCTCGGAGAAAATGATACTTGATTGGTATATGTTTAGTTTTTGAATGAAGCACATGATTTTTAGATATACTTATAGCACTTGTATTATCACATTTGATTGAGATAGGTTCATTAATGCTTACCTTCATGTCTTGAAGAGTTTGCTTCATCCACATGACTTGTGTACAACATGCTGCTGCTGCTATATATTCTGCTTCAGCAGTAGACAGAGATATGGATGTTTGTTTCTTGCTTAGCCATGCCACCATACTTTCTCCTAGATAGAATGCACCTCCACTTGTACTCTTCCTGTCATCCACACAGCTGGCCCAATCTGCATCTGTGTACGCTGTTAAGGTGAAGCTTTTGCCTTTAGGATACCAAAGCCCATATTGTGCTGTTCCTTGTAGATATCTGAGTATTCTTTTTACTGCCAAAAGATGGTTTTGTTTAGGTGTTGCTTGATATCTTTCCACTAGTCCTACTGCTAGCATGATGTCTGGTCTTGAAGCTGTCAAGTACAGCAGGCTTCCTATCATGGATCTGTAGAGTTTTTGATCTACATCTGCAGACCCATCATTAGCACACACCTTGCATCCCGTGATCATGGGGGTTGTCACTGGTTTGCAGTCCTCCATTTTGAATTTTTTCAACATTTCTTTTAAGTAATTTTCTTGAGAAATGAATGTGCTTGTGTTCTTTTGCTGAATTTGCAGTCCCAAGTAGAAACTGAGCTCTCCAATCATAGACATTTCAAACTCTGTTTTCATCTCATCAGCAAACCCTTTTGCTAGTTCATCTTTGTTGCTTCCAAACATAATGTCATCAACATATACAACAACAATTAGGAGTTCATTTTCATGTGCTTTTATGTATAGATTGTTGTCTACTCCACCTCTTTTAAAACCCTGTTTTTGCAAATATTTATCCAGTCTTGAGTACCAAGCACGAGGAGCTTGTTTCAGTCCATATAGGGCCTTTTTCAGTTTACATACATAGTCTTCTTTATCTTTCAATGAGAAACCTTCTGGTTGTTCCATGTACACTTCTTCTTCTAGATCACCATTAAGAAAAGCAGACTTTACATCCATTTGATATACCTTGAAGTCTTGGTAGCATGCAAATGCCAGGAACATTCTGATAGCCTCCATTCTGGCTATAGGGGCAAATGTTTCATCATAGTCAAGTCCTTCAATTTGTGAGTATCCTTTGCAGACCAGCCTGGCTTTATTCCTGATTACTTGTCCTTGCTCATTCATTTTGTTTTTGAATACCCATTTTGAACCAATGATATTTTTCTCAATAGATCTAGGAACTAGTTCCCAGGTATTGTTCTTCTCAATTTGGTCCAATTCTTCATTCATTGCTTTTACCCAATACTTGTCCTTGCTGGCTTCTTCAAATTTCTTTAGCTCTATTTGTGATAGCATGGCTATGTATACTTCTTCTGTTTGTTCTTTTAGCTACCTTCTTGTCTGGACTCCTGCTTTCTTGTCTCCTATGATCTGATCTTAAGGATGATTCTTCTGAGTGTATCTTGAGGGGGTTTTTGAGCTCAGCTCTGCATCTTCTGTTGTCTTGCTGGTTTCATCATCATTTTGGTCTTCTTCTTCATTGTTGTCTGATGTACTGCATCAGTCTGTATCTCTAGTATTGTTTGGAAGTTCTTCATCAAATCTCACATCAATACTTTCAGCTATCTTCCGAAGAGTCTTGTTGTAGCACCTGTACCCTTTACTTTTGGAAGCATATCGTAGAAAAATCCCTTCATCTGCCCTTACATCAAATTTCCCAAGGTTTTCATCATTATTCTTTATGTAACACTTACTACCAAAGACTCTGAAATGTTTTATTGAAGCTGGCTTTCCATGCCATAGTTCATATGGAGTGTTGTCACTGCTTGGCCTCAAGTGAGCTTTATTAAGGATATGTACTGCTGTGTGCACTACTTCTGCCCAGAAAGTTTGAGAAATATCATTCTCTTGCATCATGGCTTTGGCAATTTTTTGAACAGATCTGTTTTGTCTTTCTACTACTCCATTCTGCTGAGGTGTTCCTGCAATAGTGAATTTTTGTTTTATGCCATGTTCATTGCATAGGTCAGCAAAGTCATAATCTGTAAATTCTCCTCCTCTGTCTAATCTGATACATTTTAGTCTGCATCCTGTTTGATTTTCAGCTAATGCCTTGAATATCTTAAATTTGTCCAGTGCTTCTGAAATTTGTCGAGTGCTTCCGATTTATTCTTCGAGAAACGCAACCCATGTCATTCCTCGGGGAGAAGTCATCTACACGCATGAAATAGGATTCTCCACTTGGTGTCCTAGTTCTAGCAGTCCACACAGTCCAGTACAAGCCGGGAGTGGTTTTCTGCTGATATCTCCTTCTTAGATTTAAAGGATGTGCGAGTCTCGTTTCCCCAATTGACAAGATTTGCATATAGTACTTGAAGGCCTTTTTATTTCTCGGGCAGACTCGACAACTTTCTTTTTCTGGGCCTCGATGACCATGATATGGTCAAAGCTGAGATGTCCCAATCTCCTATGCCACAACCATGACTCCTCAAGTTTGCTAAGATGACAGGCTTCATCTTCCTCTTTCACTATGTATACATTGTTCTATGTTCGAACACCTTTGAGCAGAGTCTTTCCTGTTGTGCTTGACCTGACTACACAATCTTGTGCTCTAAAAAGAACTTCACAGCCTTTGTCACACACCTGACTAACACTCAGTAAATTTTCTTTCAGTCCATCCACAAATAGTACCTCTTAGGCTTTTCCTCTGCCATTGGCTATGCTGACTGAGCCTTTTCCTTTGATCTTTCCTGATTTATGATTACCAAAAATAACGTTGCCAGATTTCTTTTCATCAAGAGTTATAAACTTTCTTCACTTGCTTTTGTCTCCTTACATTACTATGTTTGGAGAAACAACGTTCAGATACCACCGGCTTTTCGCATTTAGAGCCAGGTCACACTTATTCACTTTCTTTTTCCACTGGAGGAATCCTTCGGTTTGATATCTTTTGTGAGGTGATGAATTGCATCCTTTCAAAGGACATTTGGAAGGCATATGTCCAGTTTGATTGCATATAAAGCATTTGATCATAATTTTTGTAGGATTTTGAGTATGACCAAAATTTCTTTGATTCATGAACCTCCTTGAGGTGTTGAACATCATTCTTTTTCCATACTTTCTACATTCAATAATTTTATGGCCAAATTCCTTACAATAAAAACACTAACCATAGAAATTATTTGCATACCTGATGTAAGATTGTTTTCTCCATTTGTTTGTTTGAGATAGCCTCTTTACTGTTTGCATCTTTTGCAGGTCTGAATTACTCTTCCTTGCATAACAATATGCAGCAATGTGTCCTGGCTTGTGGCAGACATAGCAGGTGGCATTCTTCATAGGAGGGAAGGATTTCCTCTGATGACTTCCAAATTTGATATACTTAGGGGCATATGATTCTTTTTCTGCCATCTTAGTATTCATTATATTCCTTGTTACTAGAGATTTCTTTTGATCTTTGTCATTCTTATTACATGTTTCTTCTTTTATAGGAATGGTCTGGGCTTCTTCATCAATTTTCATTGCTTTTACAAAAATTATATTTTTGTCTTCCTTTTCTTTGCCTTTACTCGATTCTCCTTCATAGCCTATTCCTGTTTTTATCATTGGGGATCTTTGAGAAATCAGGATATCATTCAACTTGCTAGAGCTTGTTGCTAGAGAAGAGTTTATAACCACTGTCCTTTGAGCATTTTCTAGTTTCTTCCTGAGACCTACCACTTCTTCCTCCAACTTCTCTTGTTCTTGGGTTTTATCCTTGATTTGCTGAAGTAACATATCTTCTATCTTCTTAGCTTCTTCAAGCCTTACCTTCAGCAGCATGAGGACTTCTGAATTTTGTTCTTCTTTCACACATTTGAGGAGAATCTCTTTTTTTTTCTGCATTTTAGTTTGAGTCTCTCAATCTCCTCCAGAGCACTTCTTAGCTCCCCCTCGAGGTCGACTTCCCCTTCTTCTTCTTCATCTTCTAGTAAGAGTCCCTCAAGATCTTCTATGGCCATCAATAAAAAATCTGAGGTTCCTTCTTCACTTGAGGGTTCATCTGAATCTTCAGATGTACTGCTGTCTTGTTTAGCATAGAAATATTTTCTGTTGAACTTCTTTCCCTTCTGCCAGTTCTTTGATTTATTATTTTCTGACTCTTGAGCCTGATTCCTTGCTTTCTTGTGAGGACACTTAGCAGCATAGTGTCCAACTCTTCCACAGTTAAAGCACTTGAAAGGAAGTTTACCTTTGTATTTACCTGAACCTCTATCCAGTTTCTTAACAAATTTTGCTTCTTCTTCATCTGAGAAAGAGCATATTTCTTTCTCTTCTTCTTTCTTCTTTTCTGTTTTAAAAGTTGCTTCCCTCGAACTTGGTTTCTTCTGTGGGAGCCTCATTTCATAGGCTGTTAGATTTCCAAGTATCCGGTTCATGGTCAAAGTCTCCCAATCCGCTGTCTCTTCTATTGTAGATACCTTGGGATTAAATCTGGATGGGAGTGATCTTAGAATCTTTTGCACAACTATACTTTCTGGTATGGTTTCTCCAAGAGCTTTCATATTGTTAACAATTTCTTCAACTTTTAAGAAGAAGCTGCCAACATCTTCATCATCATTCATTTTTAAGTTTTCAAACTGGGCTCTATATACTTGAAGTTTGGCAGTTTTTACTTTCTGGTCTCCCTCATGTATGTCTTCAAGAGTATCCCATATTTTATTGGCAGTGTATTTGTGCATTACTTTAATAAACTTTGCTTCACATAATCCATTCAGGATGGCATTCATGGCTTTTGCATTAGCCAAAAAATCTCGTTTTGAGTCCTTTTCTGAGTCAGTTGCCTTCGGGGCATATCCTAATTCCACAGCAGCCCAGACTTCTATTCCTAGAGACATTATGTATGTATTCATTCTGATTTTCCAGAAAGCATAATTTTCACCAGTGAAGAAAGGGGCTTTATTGGTTGAGCATCCTTCTTTACTAGCCATCTTGGGAACCTAGGATCTCCTTTCAGTTGTTAGACTTGTACAAAGGAACCTGCTCTGATACAATTGTTGAACTCTAATGTAAACCGAGAGGGGGGGGGGGGGGTGCTCTTGGCTTTAATACATTCCTGATCTCTTAAACTCTTCATTAAACTTATTTACACCTTCATTTCAAACTCTATTTGATGTGAGAGTAATTTTAGAATGTAATCAGAAAGTATTAGTTTAATAGAGCAGTAGACTTAATATGAGAGCAGCAGGTATTAAGCAAATGATACATATCAGATCAATACATAAATATCTTGCACAGAGACACCAGATATAAGTGGAAACCCATAAAGGGAGAAAACCACATCTTATTATTGTTGTGATGCAAAGGCAAGCTCCAACTCCCTCTCACCACTGTTTTTTTGCAGGCACCAACCTACAGGAGGCTCCTACCTCAATTCTGCAAGCCACAACTTGCAAGGAAGCACCAACTCCCTTCAGTTTTCTGCAGGCACCAACCTACAGGAGGCTCCAACCTCAGTCAGCTACAACTGACAGCTATCAAGCTGCAACTTGATAGGGAAGCTCCAACTTCCTCAATTTATCAAACTGAAAGTTTGATGATTTACCTTAGATATCAGCCCTGTTTTGTAGCTTCTCCTTCTGTTCTTCTTTTCTTAATCTTCTCTGCATCATCCTTCTATATTCTGCCTTCTCTTGATTTACTCTCTCTTACTCTCAAAAAAAAAAACTCACTCTGCATATCAAGATGATATTATTTATAGATTTCCTCACATGACTGTTTGTATTCTGCTTGGAATTCGAAATGGAAAGTCATGTCTCTTTGCCTTCTACCTTCTCACTCCTTTTATCAGCTTACTCATAAATTATAACTGTAGGTGTCAATTTTTAACATTACAGTGGGAGTTTGTTTTCTCTCGGAGACTTGCCAATGCATCACAACAATATAAATTTAAATAAAACATTTACATTCAGATTTAAATGAGAACTCCAGTTCAACTCATTTAGTCTTTTGAATTGGTACGCATTTGTCTTTTCTTTGGCTGTCTTTGTCTTTTTTGTGACTGTGTTTTATCTCCTTTCGGCTCTGTTTGCTCTTCTGTCCTCTGCTGTGGTGTAACTGCTGCATATGTGTAATTGTGCCTTTTATATCCGCTGACTGTAAATCTGGAGGAATTCCAACCCTTTTCATGCCACGAGTGTCTTGTTGATGTGGTGAGTTCCACAGGCCGGAACATACATATATCACAACTATACTAATTTAATAATCGTCCTTCCGTTAAGCTAAGGCCCGTGGGTCTACAGACCATGTGGCTTATCGCAACAACATTATATATATACAACAGCTTCTTTTAATACAATCTTAAATCGACTCTCGGCGTCCTTACATAAGGTTTTAACAAACAAACTGCCGCATCTACTGTAATCAATGAATAATCTTGTTAATACTTAATGAATTCCCTTTTGGGCCCACCTAACACGTTTTCCGATGCAATACACTAATCCTTCAGCGATTTCCGATTCCGATTGATCACTCCTGCTCCGATTGCGATTGATCGCAATCGCAACTTCAAATACTCCGATGCGATTGAGTCACTGTTCACTGTTCTTTGCCGATGCGATTGACTAATATCGATGTGATTGGGACTCAAATTTTATTAATCAAAGTTTATAGCCCATCGGGTCCGGGCTTCCAATCGCAACCGCAACTCTCATATTCTTCGATGCGATTTTCCACTGTTCACTGTATTTTGCTGATGCGATTGACTTATATCGATGCGATTGGGACTCAAATTTTATTAGTCAAAGTTTATAAGCCCATCGGGTCCGAGCTTCCAATCACAATCGCAACTCTCATATTCTCCGATACGATTTGCCACTGTTCAATGTATTTTGCCGATGCGATTGGGAAAGGACTTCAAACACGTTTGAATTGTAATGCATACCTCCATCGGGTCCGAAACTTCCAATTGCAATCGCAACTCTTTGTTGCACGTTCCGATGCTCTTATAATCTCCGATGCGATTAGGCCGGAATTCACATATATATTCACCATTGTTTATACGCCCATCGGGTCTAAGCTCTTAATCGCAATCGCAACTTTCTGTTGTGATGTTCTGCTCCCCTTGCGATTTCCGATTGCGATTGATCGCAATCGCAACTTTGAGTTGCAAGTCCCGCTGCTTTGTTTACCTCTGATGCAATTGGGAAGGGGTCCCAGCATATAAGACTTCATTTTGTGCGCTCCATATATATACCTTGGACCTTTGGTTATATGCTCCGGGCTTCATTGCACTCGCAAATTCTCTGTTTATTTAAGTTCCGAAACTTATCAATTGCGGTTTATAGACCCATCGGGTCCGGATTCTCATCGCAATCGCAATTTCCTGTGGGTTACATATTACGCTGCTCTTGTGATCTCCGATTGCGATTGGGGAGGGGTCCCACCATATAAAGTTTGGTTCTTATAATAAAGCGCTTCACTTATATAACATATATATATGCCTTGGTCCTTTGCAGCATACGTAATGCGCAACATTTATATGTAAGATGATGGATATATATATATATGTATCCTCCATCGGGGTAGGCGATTCCCGGAATAATATTTGTGTTGTATAACGTGGGTTGGAGTGTGCGATTCCCGAAATATGGTTCTGTATTATATGCATTGCATTGCCGCTGGAGTTAAGCGATTCCCGGAATAAGGATTATGTATTATATGTATAACGCTGGTTGGAGTGTGTGATTCCCGGAATTTTGTAACGGCTCTCTACCTCTGTCACTTAGTCTCTGCCTCTACCTCTGCTGCTTCTGTCGCTCTGCCTCTGTCTCTACCTTTCGATAACGGTTCTTCACTGTGCTTTTATGACTGTTACATTTTGACTTTCTTCTTGCTGCCTCTATTGCTTTTGCTGTGCCTCTTATTCCTTCCTTTGCTTAAGCGCTGCCTCTTTTGCCTGATTGCTGCCACCTTTGCCATCAATGACAATATTTCCAACAGTCTCCCCCTATGGCATTGATGGCAATCCACTTTCTCTGTTTGTTTTCTCTTTCTCCTGTTATTTGTTCTTCCTCCCCCTTTGACATCAATGGCAAAGGATGACTCCTGATCTCTTCGTATGGGTTCTGTCGTTGTATTTCCTTTCTCTGAGTTACGTTTAGGTCCTCTTCTGCTGAAATTGGACTATGCTGTGTATGTGTAGTGCCTGTAATATGTGCTAGATTGCAGACAGAGATGATGCATTCTACGATTGAAAGGTTCTTGTTGCTTCTGAATGCTGATAATATTGATAATGCTGATAATACTGATAATGTTGATCCTGTGGACTTGTTTTTATGCTTATCTTGCTGGCTGTTCTCCCCCTGGAATGATATCTTCGTTTTGTTCTCCCCCTGAGACTGTGCTTTCTCTTTATATCAGAGAGTAGCATCTGCAGATACTACCCCTAGTTTATCTCTCAAGTATTGAAATGGTTCTCTAGCAAGAGGTTTGGTAAATATATCAGCTGCCTATTCTTTCGTTGGTACATATTCCAGCTTTACTATCTTCTGAGCCACTTGTTCTCGGAGGAAATGATACTTAATTGGAATATGTTTAGTTTTTGAGTGAAGTACATGATTTTTAGATATACTTATAGCACTTGTATTATCACATTTGATTGAAATAGGTTCATCAATGCTTACCTTCATGTCTTGAAGAGTTTGCTTCATCCACATGACTTGTGTACAACATGTTGCTGCTGCTATATATTCTGCTTCAGCTGTAGACAGAGAGATGGATGTTTGTTTCTTTCTTAACCATGCCACCAGACTTTCTCCTAGATAAAAAGCACCTCCACTTGTACTTTTCCTGTCATCAACACAACTGGCCCAATCTGCATCTGTGTATGATGTTAAAGTGAAGCTTTTGCCTTTAGAATACCAAAGTCCATACTGTGTTGTTCCTTGTAGATATCTGAGTATTCTTTTTACTGCCAAAAGATGGTTTTGTTTAGGTGCTGCTTGATATCTTGCCACTAGTCCTACCGCTAGCATGATGTCTGGTCTTGATGCTGTCAAATACAGTAGGCTTCCTATCATGGATCTGTAGAGTTTTTGATCTACATCTGCAGTCCCATCATCAGCACACAGCTTGCATCCCGTGATCATGGGTGTTGTCACAGGTTTGCAGTCCTCCATTTTGAATTTTTTCAGCATTTCTTTTAAGTATTTTTCTTGAGAGATGAAGGTGTCTGTGTTCTTTTGTTGAATTTGTAGTCCCAAGTAGAAACTGAGTTCTCCAATCATAGACATTTCAAACTTTGTTTTCATCTCATCAGCAAACCCTTTTGCTAGTTCATCTTTGTTGCTTCCAAACATAATGTCATCAACATATACAACAACAATTAGGAGTTCATTTTCATGCGCTTTTATGTATAGATTGCTGTCTACTCCACCTCTCTTAAAACCCTGTTTTTGCAAATATTTGTCCAGTCTTGAGTACCAAGCACGAGGAGCCCGTTTCAGTCCATATAGGGCCTTCTTCAGTCTGCACACATAGTCTTCTTTGTCTGTCAATGAGAAGCCTTCTGGTTGTTCCATATACACTTCTTCTTCTAGATCTCCATTAAGAAAAGCATACTTTACATCCATTTGATATACCTTGAAGTCTTGGTAGCATGCAAATGCCAGGAACATTCTGATAGCCTCCATTCTGGCTACAGGTGAAAATGTTTCATCATAGTCAAGTCCTTCAATTTGTGAGTATCCTTTGCAGACCAGCCTGGCTTTATTCCTGATTACTTGTCCTTGCTCATTCATTTTGTTTTTGAATACCCATTTTGAACCAATGATATTTTTCTGAATAGGTCTAGGAACTAGTTCCCAGGTATTGTTCTTCTCAATTTGGTCCAATTATTCATTCATTACTTTTACCCAATACTTGTCCTTGCTGGCTTCTTCAAATTTCTTTGGCTCTATTTGTGATAGCATGGCTATGTATACTTCTTATGTTTGTTCTGTTAGCTGCCTTCTTGTCTGGACTCCTGCTTTCTTGTCTCCTATGATCTGATCTTCAGGATGATTATTCTGAGTGTATCTTGAGGGGGTTTTTGAGCTCAGCTCTGCATCTTCTGTTGTCTTGCTGGTTTCATCATCATTCTGGTCTTCTTCTTCATTATTGTCTCATGTACTGCAGCAGTCTGTATCTCTAGTATTGTTTGGAAGTTCTTCATCAAATCTCACATCAATACTTTCAACTATCTTCCGAAGAGTCTTGTTGTAGCACCTGTACCCTTTACTTTTGGAAGCATATCTTAGAAAAATCCCTTCATCTGCCCTTGCATCAAATTTCCCAAGGTTTTCATCATTATTCTTTATGTAACACTTACTACCAAAGACTCTGAAATGTTTTATTGAAGCTGGCTTTCCATGCCATAGTTCATATGGAGTCTTGTCACTGCTTGGCCTCAAGTGAGCTTTATTAAGTATATGTATTGCTGTGTGCACTGCTTCTGCCCAGAAAGTTTGAGCAATATCATTCTCTTGCATCATGGTTCTGGCAATTTGTTGAACATATCTGTTTTGTCTTTCTACTACTCCATTCTGCTGAGGTGTTCCTACAATAGTGAATTGTTGTTTTATGGCATGTTCATTGCATAGGTCAGCAAAGTCATAATCTGTAAATTCTCCTCCTCTGTCTGATCTGATACATTTTAGTTTGCATCCTGTTTGATTTTCATCTAATGCCTTGAATATCTTAAATTTGTCCAGTGCTTCTGATTTATTCTTGAGAAACGCAACCCATGTCATTCTGGAGAAGTCATCTATTATTAGCATGAAATAGGATTCTCCACTTGGTGTCATAGTTCTAGCAGGTCCACACAGGTCCATGTGCACAAGCTGGAGTGGTCTTCTTGTTGACAGCTCCTCTTTAGATTTAAAGGATGTGCGAGTCTGTTTCCCCAATTGACAAGATTTGCATATAGTACTTGAAGGCCTTTTTATTTCTGGCATATCTCTTACAGCTTTCTTCTTGCTCAGTCTGATGATATGGTCAAAGATGAGATGTCCCAATCTCCTATGCCACAACCATGACTCCTCAAGTTTGCTAAGATGGCAGGCTTCATCTTCCTCTTTCACTATGTATACATTGTTCTCTGTTCGAACACCTTTGAGCAGAGTCTTTCCTATTGTGCTTGACCTGACTACACAATATTGTGCTCTAAAAAGAACTTCACAGCCTTTGTCACACATCTGACTGACACTCAGTAAATTTGCTTTCAGTCCATCCACAAATAGTACCTCTTTGGCTTTTCCTCTGCCATTCTCTATGCTGACTGAGCCTTTTCCCTTGATCTTTCCTGATTTATCATTACCAAAAATAACATTGCCATATTTCTTTTCATCAAGAGTTATAAACTTGCTTCTGTCTCCAGTCATGTCTTTGGAGCAACCACTGTCCAAGTACCATTGGCTTTTCAGATCTTGAGCAGTTAGAGCCAGGTCACACTTATTCTCCTTCTTTTTCCACTGAAGGCATCCTTATGTTTGATATCTTTTGTGAGGTGATGAATTGCATCCTTTCAGAGGACATTTGGAAGGCATATGTCCAGCTTGATCGCATATAAAGCGTTTGATCACAGTTTTTGCAGAATTTTGAGTATGACCAAAATTTCTTTGATTCATGAACCTCCTTGAAGTGTAGAACATCATTCCTTTTCCATACTTTCTACATTCAATAATTTTATGGCCAAATTCCTTACAATAAAAACAATAACCATAGAAATTATTTGCATACCTGATGTAAGATTGTTTTCTCCATTTGTTTGTTTGAGATAGCCTCTTCACTATTTGCATCTTTTGCAGGTCTGAATTACTCTTCCTTGCATAACAATATGTAGCAATGTGTCCTAGCTTGTGGCAGACATAGCAGGTGGCATTCTTCATAGGAGGGAAGAATTTCCTCTGATGACTTCCAAATTTGATATACTTAGGGGCATATGATTCTTTTTCTGCCATCTTAGTATTCATTATATTCCTTGTTACTAGAGATTTCTTCTGATCTTTGTCATTCTTATTACATGTTTCTTATTTTATAGGAATGGTCTGGGCTTCTTCATCAGTTTTCATTGCTTTTACAAAAATTATATTTTTGTCTTCCTTTTCTTTGCCTTTACTCGATTCTCCTTCATAGCCTATTCCTGTTTTTATCATTGGGGATCTTTGAGCAACCAGGATATCATTCAACTTGCTAGAGCTTGTTGTTAGAGAAGAGTTTATAACCACTGTCCTTTGAGCATTTTATAGTTTCTTCCTGAGACATACCACTTCTTCCTCCAACTTCTCTTGTTCTTGGGTTTTATCCTTGATTTGCTGAAGTAACATATCTTCTATCTTCTTGGCTTCTTCAAGCCTTACCTTCAGCAGCATGAGGACTTCTGAATTTTGTTCTCTTTCACACATTTGAGGAGAATCTTTTTTTTTTTCTGCATTTTAGTTTGAGTCTCTCAATCTCCTCCAGAGCACTTCTTAGCTCCCCCTCGAGGTCGACTTCCCCTTCTTCTTCTTTATCTTCTAGTAAGATTCCCTCAAGATCTTCTATGGCCATCAATAAAAAATCTGAGGTTCCTTCTTCACTTGAGGGTTCATCTGAATCTTCAGATGTACTGCTGTCTTGTTTAGCATAGAAATATTTTCTGTTGAACTTCTTTCCCTTCTGCCAGTTCTTTGATTTATTCTTTTCTGACTCTTGAGCCTGATTCCTTGCTTTCTTGTGAGGACACTTAGCAGCATAGTGTCCAACTCTTCCATAGTTAAAGCACTTGAAAGGAAGTTTACCTTTGTATTTACCTGAACCTCTATCCAGTTTCTTAACAAATTTTGCTTCTTCTTCATCTGAGCAAGAGCATATTTCTTCCTCTTCTTCTTTCTTCTTTTCTGTTTTAAAAGCTGCTTCCCTCGAACTTGGTTTCTTCTGTGGGAGCCTCATTTCATAGGCTGTTAGATTTCCAAGTATCTGGTTCATGGTTAAAGTCTCCCAATCCACTGTCTCTTCTATTGCATATACCTTGGGATTAAATTTGGATGGGAGTGATCTTAGAATCTTTTGCAAAACTATACTTTCTAGTATGGTTTCTCCAAGAGTTTTCATATTGTTAACAATTTCTGCAACTTTTAAGAAGAAGTTGCCAACATCTTCATCATCATTCATTTTTAAGTTTTCAAACTGGGCTCTATATACTTGAAGTTTAGCAGTTTTTACTTTCTGGTCTCCCTCATGTATGTCTTCAAGAGTATCCCATATTTTCTTGGCAGTGTCTTTGTGCATTACTTTAATAAACTCTGCTTCACATAATCCATTCAGGATGGCATTCATGGCTTTTGCATTAGCCACAAAATCTTGTTTTGAGTCCTTTTCTGAGTCAGTTGCCTTCGGGGCATATCCTAACTGCACAGCAGCCCAGACTTCTATTCCTAGAGATATTATGTATGTCTTCATTCTGATTTTCCAGAAAGCATAATTTTCACCGGTGAAGAAAGGGGCTTTATTGGTTGAGCATCCTTGTTTACTAGCCATCTTGGGAACCTAGGATCTCCTTTCAGTTGTTAGACTTGTACAAAGGAACCCGCTCGGATACCAATTGTTGAACCTCTAATTAAACCGAGAGGGGGGGTGAATCAGTTTAATACATTCCTAATCTTTTAAAACTTTTCATTAAACTTATTTACACCTTCATTTCAAACTCAATTTGATGTGAGAGTAATTTTAGAATGTAATCAGAAAGTATTAGTTTAATAGAGCAGTAGACTTAATATGAGAGCAGCAGGTATTAAGAAAATGATACATATCATATCAATACATAAATATCATGCATAGAGACACCAGATATAAGTGGAAACCCATAAAGGGAGAAAACCACATCTTATTATTGTTGTGATGCAAAGGCAAGCTCCAACTCCCTCTCACCACTGTTTTTCTGCAGGCACCAACCTACAGGAGGCTCCTACCTCAATTCCGCAAGCTACAACTTGCAAGGAAGCACCAACTCCCTTCAGTTTTCTGCAGGCACCAACCTACAGGAGGCTCCAACCTCAGTCAGCTACAACTGACGACTATCAAGCTGCAACTTGATAGGGAAGCTCCAACTTCCTCAATTTATCAAACTGAAAGTTTGCTGATTTACCTTAGATATCAGCCCTGTTCTGTAGCTTCTCCTTCTGTTTTGCTTTTCTTAATCTTCTCTGCCTCATCCTTCTATATTCTACCTTCTCTTGATTTACTCTCTCTAACATCTCATTGCATATCAAGATGATATTATTTATAGATTTCCTCACATGACTATTTGTATTCTGCTTGGAATTCGAAATGGAAAGTCATGTCTCTTTGCCTTCTCCCTTCTCACTCCTTTTATCACCTTACTCAGAAATTATAACTGTAGGTGTCAATTTTAACATTACAGTGGGAGTTTGTTTTCTCTCGGAGACTTGCCAATGCATCACAAACAATAAAAACAATTAAACCATTTACATTCAAATTTAAATGAGAAACTTTTAAATGAACCATTTAGTCTTTTATTGGTACGCATTTGTCTTTTCTTTGGTCATTTTTGTCTTTCTTAATCGTGTTTTATCTCCTTTCAGCTCATGGTTTTCCGTCCTCTGCTGTGGTGTAACTGCTGCATATGTGTAATTGTGCCTTTTATATCCGCTGACTGTAAATCTGGAGGAATTCCAACCCTTTTCATGCCACGAGTGTCTTGTTGATGTGGCGAGTTCCGCAGGCCGGAACATACATATATCACAACTATATTAACTTAATAATCGCCCTCATGTTAAGCTGAGGCCCGTGGGTCTATAGACCACGTGGCTTATCGCAACAGCATTATATATATACAACAACTTCTTTTAATACAATGTTAAATCGACTCTCGGCGTCCTTATATAAGGTTTTAATAAACAAACTGCCGCTTCTACTGTAATCAATGAATAATCTTGTTAATGCTTAACGAATGCCCTTTTGGGCCCACCTGACACGTTTTCTGATGCAATATACTAATCCTCCAGCGATTTCCGATTCTGATTGATCACTCCTGCTCCGATTGCGATTGATCGCAATCGCAACTTCAAATACTCCGATGCGATTGAGTCACTGTTCACTGTTCTTTGCCGATGCGATTGACTAATATCGATGCGATTGGGACTCAAATTTTATTAATCAAAGTTTATAGCCCATCGGGTCCAGGCTTCCAATCGTAATCGCAACTCTCATATTCTCCGATGCGATTTTCCACTGTTCACTGTATTTTGCCGATGCGATTGACTTATATCGATGCGATTGGGACTCAAATTTTATTAATCAAAGTTTATAAGCCCATCGGGTCTGGGCTTCCAATCGCAATCGCAACTCTCATATTCTCCGATGCGATTTTCCACTGTTCACTGTATTTTGCCGATGCGATTGGGAAACGACTTCAAACACGTTTGAATTGTAATTCATACCTCCATCGGTTCCGGAACTTCCAATCGCAATCGCAACTCTTTGTTGCACGTTCCGATGCTCTTATAATCTCCGATGCGATTAGGCCGGAATTCACATATATATTCACCATTGTTTATACGCCCATCGGGTTCGAGCTCTTAATCGCAATCGCAACTTTCTGTTGTGATGTTCTGCTCCCCTTGTGATTTCCGATTGCGATTGATCGCAATCGCAACTTTGAGTTGCAAGTCCCGCTGCTTTGTTTACCTCCGATGCAATTGGGAAGGGGTCCCACCATATAAGACTTCGTTTTGTGCGCTCCATATATATACCTTGGACCTTTGGTTATATGCTCCGGGCTTCATTGCACTCGCAAATTCTCTGTTTATTTAAGTTCCGAAACTTATCAATTGGGTTTATAGACCCATCGGGTCCAGATTCTCATCGCAATCGAAATTTCCTGTGGGTTACATATTACGCTGCTCTTGTGATCTCCGATTGCGATTGGGGAGGGGTCCCACCATATAAAGTTTGGTTCTTATAATAAAGCGCTTCGCTTATATAACAGATATATATGCCTTGGTCCTTTGCAGCATACGTAATGCGCGGCATTTATATGTAAGATGATGGATATATATATATATATGTATCCTCCATCAGGGTAGGCGATTCCCGGAATAATATTTGTGTTGTATAACGCCGGTTGGAGTGTGCGATTCCCGGAATATGGTTCTGTATTATATGCATTGCATTGCCGCTGGAGTTAATCGATTCCCGGAATAAGGATTATGTATTATATGTATAACGCCGGTTGGAGTGTGTGATTCCCGGAATTTTGTAACGGCTCTCTGCCTCTGTCACTTAGTCTCTGCCTCTGCCTCTGCTGCTTCTGTCGCTCTGCCTCTGTCTCTACCTTTCGATAACGGTTCTTCACTGTGCTTTTATGACTGTTACATTTTGACTTTCTTCTTGTTGCCTCTATTGCTTTCGCTGTGCCTCTTATTCCTTCCTTTGCTGCAGCGCTGCCTCTTTTGCCTGAGTGCTGCCGCCTTTGCCATCAATGACAATATTTCCAACAGGAAAGAGGGCTAGTAGTCCTAAGAATTTGAAGAGTTTGTCTTTATTTTTTAAAAGTGTTTTGTTTAATTTTGATTTGGTTTAACTTAACCAATTTAATTTGCAGACTAAAAGAATGGTTAGTTTAGTATTAGTTAAGAATTTAGTTGAATAAGTTGAATAAACTATTTTGGAAAATGAATGACACTTTTTCAACCATATTGGGATTTTGGGGAAGGATAAACCCAAACCAAATCCACCATGGTGGAATTATATCATCCATAGAGAGAAAGGAGATATTAGAGAAGTGGAAGTGAATGTAAAAACTAGTCATTAGAGGGATTGGCTCTGTGTTTTCCATCTCCGAACTATTTCTAAGTGTTTTATGCTTGATCAGGATCTCTACTTTTATAACGAAATTTCTTTACCAAATGATTTCTAAGTGTTTTGTGCTTTAATCAGGTTCTTTATTGTAGATTAAATATTTGAATCCCTTTTGAAATTGATTAATTGTATTTGAGATGCACAACAAGAATATTAATCAGATTTGTAAGCATGTAGGTCCATAGATCTTTCATATTTCGTGTGAGTCAAATATTGTGTTAATTTGCAGGGTAAAACAATCGGATTGGAGGTGCAGAGAGGCCTTAATTTTATATTTTCATTTTTTAAACTACGTGTTGTGTTAACCACAGAACAAACCGAAATGAAACTTGGAGTTTTAAAGAGGACTATCGATACGAAACTGATCAACGATGATAAACTCATGTCACAACCAAACGTTGTCGCACATCGGAAATAATAGAAAACAACGATAATATTTTGCAAGGTAAAGGATATAATTTGCGATGGGAGTTGGTATGGAGGAGAAGCTACGCAGACCATCGGATCTTGTAGAAGCAAATGATGGGGTATTTAAAATGGTGATCACAAATCAGAAAAGATTTGAATTAGCGGTAAGGACCATCGCAGGGTAAATTAAAAGATTTTCATTGCGAAGTGCGGGAGGAAACATGGCAGTACGATGCAACTTCAAAAATTATCAGAAATAGGACTTAAAATTTAAGTGTTATATTGTGGGGGATGTGAAGTGCGATCACACTTTGATTGGTCAAGAGTGTGTGGATCCCTGCGAGAAGAATTCCCATGGGTTTGAATTTTGTTTGGTTTATGCATTGGCTTGGGTTATTTTTTTAAGTGTTTGTATGTTATAAGAACTCCGTTGTTGATGGTGCAAGTACGTATGTGGCTAATCCTCGAGGTTAATCTCTATTACGAATAAAGTGGATTTGTATTAAGTTTGAAGAACTCATTCCAAAATGTTGTTATGATATATTGCAGCAGACCTGCATCAAGAAATATTTTCCATCGCTTGATTATAATAGATGCCATCATTGTTATCCAGATTTTTGTTTGAAAGAAAAAATGAAAAAATCAAAATTAATACACACACACACACACACACATAACATAACACCCCAAAAACATCATGCTATAATATAACCTAATGCTAGATGAACCAAATGATATAAATATTTCTACAAATATAAACCTCATTAGGAATACGTATTGTACACGTGAAATGAGTGATAAAATTAAATGAGTGACCTTACCCTTATAACAATAGTCAACAAGAATTCAAAATTTTGTAAACTTTACGTTTAAAATCAAATATTAGTAATGTTAGTAACTATATATCAAATATAAATATCAAATATAAATATATTTTCATTGAACCAAAATAAAACTAAAGTTATTAAACCTAATCTTTAATGAAAATATTGACATTGATGGTTAATGTTGATGTTCATATAAATGTATAGGCACATTATTTCTTTAATATTAATATTAAACATCTTTTATTAAAATCATAAAATAAAAGAAGTAATAAACCCAAGGGTTTAATATTGATGATGATGATGATGATGATGACGATGATGATGGTTAACATCCATGGAATTGGTGAACCAAAGGGATAAATATTTGTATTATAAACGAAGAAATTAATAAACCCTAAGAATTAATATTTTAAACTCAAAAACCTAAGAAATTAATAAACCCTACGAATAAATATTTTAAACTCAAGAGATTAATAAAACCAATGGGTTATTAATATTATAAAACAAAAGAAGTAATAAAACCAAGGGTTTAATATTACAAACCAAAGGAATTGGTGAACCCAAGGGATAAATATTAAAAACATAAGTGATCCATAAGACGAAGTTATCAATATTAAAAGCACAAGGTATTAATAAACCCTAAGAATTGATATTTTAAACTCGAAAACCTAAGAAATTAATAAACCTAAGAGTTAATATTTTTAACTCAAGATATTAATAAACCCCGGGGATTATTAATATTGAAAAACAAAATAAGTAATAAACCCAAGGGTTTAATATTATAAACAAAAGGAAATATTAATATTATAAAGTTAAGGAACAATAAACCAAAGGAATTAGTGAACCCAAGGGAAAAATATTAGAAACCTAAGCTACATTAAGGCCAAGGGATCAATATTAAAAACACAAGAGATTAATAAAGCGTAGGAATTAATATTTTAAATAGAAATGAATGGTAAAATCTCATGATTATTAATATTATAAATTTAAGTGATTAATAAACCTTAGGTGTTGTTAACATTATAAACTCAACAAATTAATAAACCAAAGGATTAATAAAATCAATGGATTGATATTAAAAACCCAATGAGATAATAAAGCCAAGGTATTAATACTAAAAAACCAAGGGTTTATAAACCTAAGGGAATAATATGAATCTTAAGAGATTAATATTATATACCCTTAAGCATACAAACCCTTAGATAAATACTATAAACCGTGACAAAAAAATTAATATTTTAAACTGAAGGGTCTAATAAATAGAAGGGATTAACTGAATTATTAATATTATAAAGTTAATGAGAAAATAAACCCAAGTATTTAATATTATAAACCCAAGAAAATAGTAAACCTAAAGAAAAGATATTAAAAACGTAAGGGATAAATATTAATATTATAATCCAAGAAATTAATAAATGCTAAGAATTAATATTTTAAACTCAAGATGTTGTGTAACCAGCTCCAAAAATAGAAGAAAAGAGATATCAACGCCTTAGAAATAAGCCACTTTGAGGGGGAAACCTCCATTAAATTACATAAACGAACAATTCTTGGATGATACAATTTACAAAACATCCTTTCTATATATAGTAGTCCATGGGGCCATAATATAATCCTAGTGGGGCCACAATGCAATCCTAGCCAACCTAAAAATAATAATTTAAGGGCACAATAATAACAATATGGTGGTTACAGGGGTACAATAATAACAATAAGGGGGTTACACTAACAACAATAAGGGACTTCCCGGACGCGGGTGCAGATGACAACGCATAAGATGATGGGATGGGGGTGTGGCATGATGGGGAGACACATGCCCGCCTGTAAGGAGGCTGAAATTCAGCTTTTAAATTCGGCTACTCTATGTTTAATGACATTAACTCCAGGTGCTAGTTACAACCACAACTCCACTCCTAGATACATTCTCGTGTGCTGCGACATGGCTTGGCCTTTAGTTCATATTAATGGTGGTTTATTGTAGAGGGTTTATCGTTGCACGGTCGACTGGTTAAATATTATGGAGTGCTGCTCTGGTTCGGATAGAATTCCCTCGCCTGTTAATCAGTGATGCACCCCGGATGCTGGGCTTTCAAATTTGTGCACGGTTACTGGCAAGCAGAGCAGGCTGAATTATTGTCTGGATTTCGGAGATAACCTCCACTTCTCCCATGCTATTTTATGCATTCTTGCGACCATTTCCCTGCATACTCTTATGCCTCCATCCCCTGTCAGTCCTTCGATTCCTTTGCTTCCCTATCTTGCTGTCTTGACTGAGAATATGCCACGCCTTAGAAAAAGAATGAGATGTCGAAGAGGCACCACCAGACGCCATCTTCGGCGTTATCCCTCCACCTCCAGCACCTCCTCTGCGTGTTCCTTCCATTCGGATGGCCTTACCAGAGTTCAGAGAGGTCGCCTTCTCCGCTCTGGGTCGCTGCCTTGATTCCCCCATTCCTCCAATTCTCCCTTCTCAAACCCACACCACACACTTTTCCTTTAATAGTTCACTAAATTGACTTCAGGTAACTACCTCTATCATGGTCGTCTTCCATGAAGAGCCTCAGACAAAGGCTCCTAGTTCTCGCCTGGCAGTGCGCAGCAACTCCGAGGCTCAGACCTCAGGTCCGAATGATAAGTTATTACACCCTGAGAGTATGGAGTTGTAGGGTCTGGGGAGCAAGGTTGCGTAGGATCTGGCGAGCAAGGACTTGGTGGGCCAGACAAGCGGGATGCAGGATGCAGTGCAAAGCGAAATTGGGCAAGCGAGCGAGTCGCAGGTGGCTCCTCCACCCTCCATCAAGGTGGTCACTTCCATTGCGGACTTTTTCAAGGATGATGGGGAACTAGATGAACTGTGGTGTAGAGTTGTTAACGAGCCTCATAATGAGTAGTTCTCCCTTCTAAATTTGGTTTTCTTGCTCTGTTTCGGCCCTTACTCTCGGGCTTGTTTTTTATTTTCCTGTTGTTTCTGTTCATGCTTCAGTTTTTGCTAGATATGGTCTCCTGAACCTATACTATATGGCTCCCCTGCGTGGGAATTATCTCAATTACTATCTCAGACTGGTTTCCCTTCTGAAGGGCAGTCTTTATCTCTGTATTTTTTGTTCTAAATGCCACAACACTGGGCAATGATCTGGCTTCGGCCTACTGTACTTTACTTCTTCTATTAATAGATTACTTTTACTTAGAAAAAAAAAACAACAATAAGGGACTATACTAGTAATATAGGGACCTAACATGCCCCTCTCCTTCAAAAAAGTGTTGTCCTCAATGCTTGAGTAGCTCTGGGTCCTTCTGTATAAAATTCTCATCCTCCCATGTAAAATTTTTAGTGGGGAAGTTCTTCCACTTGATGAGATACTCTGAAATTGATCGATTCTATAACTATCGAGTTCTTGTTTCCGTGACCGCTTCAGGTTCCAATATGATTTTTCCTTCCTCATCAAGTTCTAGAAATATTGTTTGAACTGGAAGATTTTCACCTATAACCTTCTTTAAGCATGAAACATGGAAAAATGGATGCACTCGCGAAGAAGCAGGAAGCTCCAATTTGTATGCCATAGTACCAATCTTTTGCAACACCTTGTAAGGACCATAGTACTTTGGCGATAATTTATTATCCTTCTTGGCTTGCTTGAGGGACATTTGTTTGTATGGTTGTAGCCGTAAAAATACCCAATCTCCTACATCAAAACTTCTCTCGCTGCGATGTTGATCTGCCTGTTGTTTCATTCGATTTTGTGCCAAATTCGGGTTATCCTTTAAGAGTTGGAGAACTTCTTGCTGATGCTCGATGTGATCTTCCACTGCTTGAACCTTCGAATTATCTCTTAAATATGATGTGATGGATGGTGGATGATATCCATAAAGTGCCATAAATGGGGTCATTTTTGCTGCAGTATGGAAGGAAGTGTTATACCACCATTCATCGAGAGGTAACCACTTGACCCATTGTGTTTGTTTATCAGATAAAAAATAACAAAGATATCCTTCCAAACATTTATTTACTATCTCAGTTTGACCATCAGATTGAGGATGATAAGATGAGCTATGAGCTAATTGAGTACCCAAACAAGAAAATAACTCTGTCCAAAAATTTCAAGTAAAAATGGGATCTCTGTCGCTCACAATAACCCTTGGGTTTCCATGTAGCTTTTGAATTGTGTCCATAAATGTAGTAGCAACTATAATTTCTTTAAATGGATGAGATAATGCACAAAAGTGTGCATACTTGGTAAGTCTATCAACTACCACCATGATGACACTCTTTCCTTCGGACTTAGGTAAACCTGTGATAAAATCCATTGAAATCTCCTCCCAACGTTGACTTGGAATAGATAAAGGTTGTAGAAGTCCTGGGGTCTTAATTGTTTCCACTTTATTCTGCTGGCAAACCAAACATTCCGCCACAAACTTTCGAATATCAGATTTAAGGCCATCCCAAAAAAATTCTTTCTTCATCCTGTGGTAAGTTTTTAAAAATCCTGAGTGTCCTCCTAAAGGAGAAGTGTGCAATTCCAGAAGAATCTTTTGTTTTAGTTGGGAATTCTTACAAAGATATAAGCGATCTTTGTACCATAAGGAATATTTTTCCAACTAAATGTATCAGATGTACTAGGATCTTGCTGCAACTTTTGAATGAGTGTCCATACATCTTTGTCCTTCTTCCATTCATCTCTTGCTTCGGTTATCGAATCTGGTTGGATAATAGAAATGGCACAAAGCAATGCTTCCACCTCTTCATTCTTTCTTGAGAGTGCATCTGCAACAACATTTAGCTTCCCTTTTTTGTAGATTATTTCAGTCATAACCCAACATATTTGTGACCCATTTTTGCTGATATTCTGAAGATAGTCTTTGTTCCAAAAAGTGTTTAAGACTATCATGATCAGTTTTTACCTTGAAGTGTCTTCCCATTAGGTAAGTTCGCCATTTCTTTAGTGCATGCATTATTGCTAACATTTCCTTCTCATAAATAGGTTTCTGTAAATACTTTCCTTTGATTGGATGACTTTCAAAAGCAATGGGTCTTCCTTCTTGCATTAAAACAGCACCAATTCCATTTCCTGAGGCATCACATTCCACAATAAAGGTTTTTGTGAAGTCTGGCGTAGCTAAGACTGGTGCTCAACACATTGCCTCTTTAAGATGTTCAAAGGCCTTAGTTGCTTCAGGAGTCCATGAAAATGCATCTTTCTTCAATAATGTTGTTAGAGGTGCTGCTATTCTCCCATAATTCTTAACAAACTTGCGATAATACCCTGTTAACCCGAGAAATCCTCGCAACTGCTTTATGGTTGTGGGGACTTTCCATTCCTTAATGGCTTTAATTTTATTAGGGTCTACCTTAACACCCTCGTGAGATACAATATGACCCAGATATTCCACCTCTTGTACTCCAAAGAAACATTTGGATGTTTTTGCATATAATTGTTTCTCCTGCAATAGTTTGAGCACCCTGTCAACATGTTCAACATGATCCGTCCAAGACCTGCTGTAGATTAGTATATCATCAAAAAATACTAGCACAAATTTTCTAAGGAAGGGTTTGAAAATGGAATTCATCAACCCTTGAAATGTAGAAGGTGCATTGGTAAGGCCAAAGGCATGACCAAAAATTCATAATGACCCTCATGAGTTCGAAATGTTGTTTTTGGAATATCTTCAGTCTTCATTCTAATTTGATGATATCCTGAACGAAGATCCAACTTGGTAAAATAAATTGCTCCATGTAATTCATCCAATAATTCATCAATCAAGAATGGGAAATTTGTCTTTAATGGTGAGCTTATTGAGCTCCCTATAATCCGGACACATTCGCCATGATCCATCCTTCTTGTGTACCAATACTACAGGAGCAGAGAAAGAACTTTTACTAGGTTGAATTATACCCGCCTCTAACATTTCTGCAATCATACGTTCAATTTCGCTCTTTTGGAAGTAAGGATATCTATAAGGCCTGATGTTTGGAGGAACACTTCCTGGAATCAAATGAATAGCATGATCATGATCACGAATAGGTGGGAGTCCTTTGGGAGTTTCAAACACCTTGAAATGATTGTCCAAGACTTGTTGGAGATCTGTAGAAATAGATGATTTTGATGTCGGAACTTCTAGTGAGCATAATTGTGCAATTACGCCTCGTTGTTCTTTCTTTAGAAGCTTTGTCATGACATTAGAGCTTATTATCCTTCCTGGCTTCCCTTCAATACCCCGTAATTCGACTTCCTTTCCTTCCGAAAAAAATTTCAAGAAAAGTTCTTGAAAATTAAAAGCTACCGTCCCCAAAGATTGTAACCATTGTACTCCTAGTACAACATCAACACCTTCCATAGGAATGGAAAGCATTGGACTAGTCAATACATATTCCCCCATGGTTAGCTTGATATTATGGCATTTTCCAGAGCAATTTATAGTTCCTCCATTTGCAACCATCGCTTGACATTCTGGTGCTGGGTATAGGAAACAATTTAATTCCTTGGCTACCTTATAATGAATAAAATTATGGGTGCTACCTGAATCAATCAACACTATTACCCTTTTCTTCTTGATATGTCCTTCTATTTTGAGAGTTTGAGGAGTGGTAATTCCTGCCAGTGCATTACACGATATGGTCGGATTCATTTCTTCCTCTTCTAGGGCTGGTTCCTGGTGTATATCCTCTTCTTGTTCATTTTCTTCTTCCTTTTCACAATCTATGTAAAATAATTTCTTCTCAGCACACTTATGACCTTTAGTGTATTTTCTATCACAACTGTAGCAAATCCCTTTTTCTATTTTTCTTCCAATTGTTGTGGTGTCAACCTTGTAGGTTGTGGAAATCTAGGCGTAGCAACACTTCCTTCTTTATAGAATTGAGTGGTAGGCTTCCTTGTCGCCATAATTTTACATTCAACTTTTCTTGCCAACCTGAATGCCTTCTCCAATGAATTAGGTTCCAGAACGCGAACTTCATGTTGGATGTTATCCTTTAAAGTGCCTATGAAGAGATCAATCTTGTGTTCCTCTGGAATATCAGTTACCCTTATATTCAATTTTTGGAATTCCTCAATGTGCTCCCCCACTAAGCCCTTTTGTTTGAGATTTATCAATTGGCTAAAGAAGGTGTTGCTCTTTGTATCCTCATAATGTGTTATCATTTCCTCTGTAAAAAATGACCAAGTGACAATTTTTTTACGGGAGCAAAGCCATCAATACCATACAAATGTATTTTATTCAAAATGTAAAGTTGCAATCTGTATATTTTTTGTGTTTTGCACATTATGGAGATCAAAATATTGCTCCATTTGTAGTATCCATGTTACAAGATTATTTCCATCAAACTTCCTCATCTCCATTTTTGGAATATGGTGGTTCTTCCCGCCAACATTAGAGTTTTTGAAATCACAATTAACATTTATTTTGTTCTCATCATGAGTTTCTTCTACTATGTTTTCACCATTATGAAACATTTCTTGTATCAACTTTGTCAAACCTTCCATGTCTGCTTTTATATCTTTCTTCATGTTTTCCATGTTGTCTTTCATGTCATCCATCTTAGCTTCTATGCCAGCTTCCATGCCATCCATTTTAGCTTCCACGCCTTTCTTCAAAACTCCCATTTCATTTTTTGTTGCTCTTTGCGAGAGCGAAATTTGGTGCACTTTCTCTTCTAATTTTGATAGATCATGTTGCAATTCTTCATCTTCATGAGTCATAGTAGAGTACTCTGAGGGCTCAATGGGTGTTGAATTATTTTTAGGGGCCATTTTAGAATCCAATATTGATATCTATTCTACAAGATGCCCTTGGAATCAATTCAACTTGATTCTTCAAACAAGACTTATGCAATTCGGAAAACAATACACACCTTTTACTTGCTTTGAGGAGCTCAATATTGAAATTGAATTATCTCTATAATTAAAAATCTTCGATATCTGAAATTCAGCCCTATAGTAGCCCTCTGAAGCTTCTTTCAAATGCCACAGGTCTGACCTGATTTGGATTCTCCAAGACAAAGTTGTGTGCAATCTCCCACAATGACCTAATTCTGGACTGGTTCAGTAGAGCGAACTTGTACGAATTTCCACATGTCACTGTTTCATTTTTTGTCTCTGAAATTGATAGCCATGAAACTAAAGTCCGTGTAATTATTACCACTTTTTACGTCACTCCAATCCGATGCCCAGAGAGAGAGAGTTATTGAACTTTTCCCACGATCACCTCTTTGAGATGAAATTCAGGAGCCTGAAAAAGCACTACATTCCACAGATCATATCTCCACAAATATTATGAACCAAGAACTGAAATTTTTTGACGAGTTTCCTCAATATTTCAGCTTCGCACCCTAAAACATTCAAATCCTGAACCTCCGTAGAAAAACTACTATAGCCAAAATTCCACGATGACCTGTTTAGAGCAGCGAAACCCTAGAATCCAAAGCTCTGATACCAAATGTTGTGTAACCAGCTCCAAAAATAGAAGAAAAGAGATATCAACGCCTTAGAAATAAGCCACTTCGAGGGGGCAACCTCCAATACATTACATAAATGAACAATTCTTGGATGATACAATTTACAAAACCTCCTTTCTATATATAGGAGTCCAAGGGGCCATAATGTAATCCTAGTGGGCCACAATGTAATCCTAGCCGACCTAACAATAATAATTTAAGGGCACAATAATAACAATATGGGGGTTACAAGGGTATAATAATAACAATAAGGGGGTTACACTAACAACAATAAGGGACTATACTAGTAATATAGGAACCTAACAGAAGAGATTAATAAAAACTACTAATTAATATTTTAAACTAAAAAACCTAAGAAATCAATAATCACTAAGAATTAATATTTTAAACTCAAGAGATTAATAAAGCCAATGGATTATTAATATTATATACTTAACAAACTATAAACCCAAGAGTTTTTTTTTTTTTTTTTTTAAAGGAATGGGTGAACCCAAGGGATAAATATTAATAACCTGAGGGACCAATAAGGTCAAGGGATCCATATTAAAAACATAAGAGCTTAATCAGACGTAATAATTTAACACAAAGGATTGATAAATTCACAAGATTATTAATATTATAAATCTGAAGTGATCAATCAACCGAAAAATCACCCGAAAACATTGAAATTAACATATATTTTTTTTTCTTCACATCAAAAAATTCCACTACAAAAATGGACTTGAAACACTCCATCAAAAGTCACTTATGAAATAGCCTCTTTGAAAACACAACCAAGCTGATGACCGAATGAAGAACAATTCAAAAATATAGGATAATGGTCATGATGTTTAATTCTTTCCAACCAATCCCTTCTTATTTTCCTCCCAACCTCCCTCATGTGCACATACAAAAAGTATTTTACATTCATTTTCATTTCATCTAGCACACGAATATGGTCATCAATAAATGCAAGATGGATGCCATGTTTTCTATAGAAATTGTTCCAAAGATGCGAAATAGAACTTATCACTCTAGAAATATTTTGCGTCGGTTAATTATAATAGAGGCCATCATTATTATCCACATCTGCATTTGAAAGGAAAAAAGACAAAATAAAAATTAATACACGCACAAAAAAATATATGCATGCATACACACACACGCACACACAAAAATATATATAACATAAAATTCAATTTTTATTATTGTTCAAAAACATTATCTTCAAAATTTCATGCTATAAAATATCCTAATGCTACATGAACCAAATGATATAAAAATTTCTACAAATAAAAAACATATTTGCAATACATATTGGAGACATGAAATGAATGATAAAATTAAATGAGTGATAAGACCCTTATTACAATAGTCAACGAGAATTCACAATTTTGTTGAAAAAAAAAAAAAGTTTAAAATTTTTTAATGAAATAATTTTTTTTCATAAAATTTTATTAAAATGAATTAAGTAGTATTATGAAATTAATGACTTATATATATATATATATATATATTAATTTTAATAATAGGTGATATTATATACTATTATAATTATTATAATTTATTAAAATTAAAATTAATTTATTAAATTTATTAAAATTTATTAGATTAAATATATTAATAAAATATTAATAAGTTCTTGTTGACTCTTTTCATTTTTCGTTTCTCCTTTTCTATTTGAAACCTTGATGTGTGCGACCTTCTTGCATTCTTCATTCTCATATTGTCCTGAAGATGGATCCCCATTGGGATTCAAAACATCGACCATTGTTTTATGATACCGTGGAAAATATAGAGATTTTTGCAATTAATTTTCTAAGTATTAAGTTTAAAATCAAATATCAATAATGTTAGTAATTCTATGTTTGTATTTAAATTAATGTTAATGTATATATTAATTTATTTTAATATTAATATTAAATATAAATATGTTGTCATTGAACCAAAATAAACTTAAAGTTATTAAACCTAATCTTCAATCAAAATATTTACATGGATGTTTAATGCTGATGTTCATATTAATGTATAGACACAATATTTGTTTAATGTTAATATTAAAAATCATTAACATTAGTTAATAGGCATATTAATAGAAATTCTAATTACCAATATTAATAATGGTAATTTTCGGTATGGTGGTGAAATTTTTCATTAATGTTGGATATCATTGGAAATAAAAATATTAATAGCATTTAGCCCGTGATTTTGTAATTCATGATATAATATGAATTCACAATAGTAATATCAATATGAAAAAAATATTTAATTTATTTTTAATAGGTGCCTCATATAATGCATTGTTTATGGGTGAATGGTTCATTCTAAAAAGAAAAGAATAGTATACACTTAAGAACAATAATTAAATTTAAGAACATGAAAAATGATGTAAACAAATTTCTCAAATATTACTATGAATATGATGAATGAAATACGATGTAAAAAACTTCCTCAAATATTACTATGAACATGATGAATGTATTAATCTCATTAATATATGAAAATGAATATTATATTAAAAGAAAATAAAGAGGACAATAAAATAAATTCAAAAAACATTCTATAAGTAGGTCACAATGTTATTAGTTTCATGTCATAGGGAGATGGACTTGCATCTTGATTTCTAATGATTGGCTCATATAACTGGTTGTATATGTCTGAATGTTTCATTATAAACAAAATAACAATAACCACTTAAAAAAAGGAATTAAATTGAAGAACATAAAAAATGATGTAATAACTTTCTCAGATATCACTATGAATATGATGAATGCATTCATTTCATTAATATATGAAAATAGTTAATATACTAAATGTAAATAAACAGGAAATTAAAAGAAAAAAAAAAGAAAAAACATTCTATAAATACGTCACAATATTATTAGTTGCATGTCATAGTGAAATGGAATTCAATCTTGACTGTTAATGATTTCCTTAGATAGCTAGTTTTTAATCAATGAATGGTTCATTGTAAAAAATATAACATTAACCACTTCAAAAAAAAATTAATTTGAACAACATGAAAAATGATGTACACAAATTTCCGAAATATGACTCTAAATATAATGAATGTATTCATCTCATTAATATATGAAAATCATTATTATATTAAAAGTAAATATAGATGACAATAAAATAAATTCAAAAAACAATCTATAAATAACTAAAAGAATTAATAGTTGCAGGTCATAGTGATATGGACTTCAATGGCTCCTCTTCTTTCTTCCTAATTATAACATATGCATTATCTTTCATCTTGGCATAACGTTGAAAAGAGAAAGGCGATGATATGCATAAAAAATATATTCATTTTACTCTTGATATGGCTGTGAAGGTTAGGCCTTGTTTCTCTTTATTCCTGATATCAATTGATGCTCATTCGAAAGTAAAGGCGTATGACTTGTGGATTGTAAGAGCCCGTGCCATATTTAAAGGGATTTGTTTTCCATTTCCTCTTACCACTGGTGTGATAGGTACAATGTTTGGATTTTTTGCATCAAATGGAAGAGAAACATACTTATGAAAAACAATATTTGTGAACATTGGAAGCTGAGGTGGCTTAGAGGCATGCATATAAAATATATCCTTCACATAACCAAGTGCATCATTCACCAAACCAGCTTCAACCCACAAATTACATGTAAACATAATATGTTGACAACAATAAAACAAAACTTCATGCTCCAATTGATCATTGTCAGCACCACTAATTTATGAACACCTTTAATTCTCAACAATAAATTGTGCAATTGGAGAATTTAATGTTTTTGACATATGCCTGTTATGAAAGCACACCAAATTAGTTGTTGGAAATATGTGAATTGTAAATCCATTTCTTTGGGATGCAACCTCATATCATCCCCAACATAAGAAATGCCCAATCTTCAAGAGTAGGTTCTACATTTCTTAATTTATTCAGGATTCTACGAAAAGAAGATTGTTTCTCATTATTCCCTTGTTGGTGAAATATTGTGTGAAGAGTGACAACAATGTCGAATTTTTCCACAATAATTTTCATGCTATATTACCTGCATACAAAGGCTTATCTCTAATAGGAGGTAGCTGGCCACGGTCACCCACAAGGATGATGGATCTGCCACCAAAAGGAAAATTATTTTTCTCTCTAAATGTGTCTCATAATCGAGCATATATTTGCATGAATAACCTTCATCCTATAAAGCTAATTTCATAAACCAATATATATCGAATATGCCTCATTTATTCTTTGAATACTGCTAACGATTTCCCTTGTAATGGTTTCATATCTTTAATTGGAATTTTAGAGGCAAATATTGGATTATTGTTTCATGTATATTAAAAGCATCTATTCTTGTTGAGGCAAGAATAAGAAAATGAATTCTTCCATTACTTGAAAAATTATAAAGAGCTTAAAAAATACAATGAATAACAAAAGATTTGAAAGTGCTTGCAGTTCCTTGAAAAATCATAAGAAAATCTTCACGAATATCATACTCAATAAAATGCCTTAAAACAATTTCAAAAGCAAGTTGTTGTTTTTCTGCCAATGAATCTGGAGATGCAAATGTTCTATTTGAAATGTCAACAATATCACCCCTTGACTTTCCATTCCTTATAAAATTAATAGCTTCTTCAGCCACATCATCAGAAGTAGTTGTACTTTGGCACTCAAAGGATATATAAAAATCCTGTCCACTAAGAGTGTGAAGATTAGAAACATTTACATTATTTGGTAGAACAAGGTAAGACAAAAGCTGCCATGATTGAAAATCATATTCAAGAATCATTTAGTTCTTAGAAAATAACCATATTCTTCATCTTCAATATTGTTGAAAATGGATGGATTTTTATCAACATGGCATGCGTGATATCGAAAATTCCTCCAATTTTCAATAATAATTTCAGTTGAATGCCCAATTTCCACAGAAATGTGACAAAATGGCTTGTAAAAGAGAAATTATTTCCAACAAAAGGTTTTAGATTCATATGAACTGTCACTATGAATAGAATAAAACCGTAGCCAAACCTGAACAATAACATTAACATCTCTAGGCTTCTAGGGATTTTGTTTCGCTTGCTATCAAATGACCAAGATCATGTTGTTTCTATCAAAGATAGATGTCCAAGGAAAAATTTCCTATTCCAATGATGGTGAGAAAAAGTATTCTCAGATGAACATTGCATGCCATCTCTTCATATTCTCATGAAAAACTCTCTTGCAACATTTAAGGAAACAAATTTTCCACTATAAGAAACAAGAGGTAGCTTAAGAAACATATGGAATGTTTCTTGATCTCCAAGGTCACAACCAACAATAATTTCTACAAGAAACCTTTTGTAAGCACACAAAGCATGATCCTCAAAGGAAATAGAATTTGAAATTCTTGTTAACATATCATGATACATTTTAGACTTTTTTTCTGCTTCTGATGCATACTTAGCAATATACTTCAGGACAACATACTGAGAAAGCACGGGTTGGAAATTGACATTTTCACGCCACAGTGTGAGAAGGTAAATGTTATGTACTTTGAGCCTATCATCATTTATTCTTGGGTCATTTTTTTTCTTCCTTGATCATATATGAACAATCTTGATTCCTCAAAAAGATCCCATGGAGCATTGTACCAACATGTGATAATAGTGCCCCTTTTGCGCAAACAAGATCTACACTACAATTTATGTGCCTTTGGATATGGTTTAACAATTATTCATAATAATTATGAGGATTGAAAGAGAAAATATGATAAATACTAAATAGAAATGGTCATCATTGAGGCTTCTAGGAACCATTATGTTGTAATGATGTATGTCACGTGGATTTCATGCAGTTACGTAAATGTCAAAGAATCTCTTTGCAAGTTGTACATCAGAAGCATATGACCAATCAATTTTTTCCATGTTAGTAGCACCTTGCAAGCATAGGAAACCATGGATATGTGCTGATCCTCTATGCTACCACTCAATGGTCATTAATATTAATAAAAAACATAATATTAAACTTTTTATAGAGAATAATAATAATAATAATAATAATAATAATAATAATAATAATAGCAATAATATTAATATTAATAATTTCTATTTCAATTTTAAACATTTAACTTTAGCAATATTTAATAATATTGATAAAAAACATAAATATTGAGCTTAATAACACATAGAAATATTTAACTTTCTATACAGTTCAAAAGAGTATATTAAAAAGGCTAAATTGAATACACAAAAAAAAATAAAAAATTATAATCTATATAAATAGGCCAAATATATAATTGATACAATATATATATTGAATTGATGGGATATATATATATATATATATATATATATATATAAAAGAAGCACATAAAAACACTAAAAAAAAATAAACTATCAATTAAATAAAATAAAGTTCATGGAATAAAATATTTGCAATGCAACCAAAATATAATAAATCTCATACATTCACCACATTGAATCTAATAAATATGTTGAATGAAAGTCCTAGAATACAAACTAAATTTGTATGAGTTAAATTATTAAACATAATTAATATTGTATTAATAATCTTATTAAAAATCTAAGTTAATAAACATAATTAATTTTCTACTAATGGTCTTATTAATAATATCAATAATGATGTTATTAATAATATCAGTATTAGTATTATTAATGTTACAATTTTTTTTAATATTAATTACATTGTTATTATTAATATTTTTTTAATATTAATCATCATCATTATAGTTTTGAATATTAAATGTAAATATTATTTTTTGTATATAGTTTTTAATATTAAATATTAATATTATTTTTAGTGATTTTGGCTAGACATGATATTATGATATTCTCATATGTATATTAAATTAAATATAAAAGGAAACATGTTAGTCCATCCAAAAACTTAATTACAAGTGCTCACATTACATAGTTTCCAAAGAAGAGAAAACAAAGACAAAACATCAATGTGTAGCAATAGATATCAAAATGTTATCCTCATAAGTGTATTATGATAATGAAGAATAACATGAAGTTTTGGAGAAACAGTTTCATGAACTTGATGGGGAAATATATGACACTTGTGAATTAGTTTTTATGAAGGTAGGAGGAGCAAATATTTTGGTTAATAGATTTTAAAATTACAATATTTTAATTGGTATCATATTGGATAAAGTTATTTTACTTTCATTATTATTTTTGGGACAAAAAGATTATGCTATTGGCTAATGAGCAAGACTATAGCATACTAAAACCAAAAGAATTTTTTTTTAGAAGTCAAAGACAACATGGTAATGGTTCAGGTTTGAAGGAATGGACAATGAGTTTTGATTTTGAGGCCATATAGTTCGATAATAGGCATGTATCATTAGAAATGAGGGATTTGGAAAAAAATTTCAATAGGTAGCTTCAGTAGAAAGGTGACCATTCATTTTTTATATTCTAGTATGGTTCAATAGTTTTTAGTATTAAATTTTAGTATTGTTTGTCGTATATAGTTTTTGATATTAAATATTGATATTATTTTCAGGGGGTTTTACTCAATAATGGACACCATATTTTCATATTATCATATGCATATTGACTTTAACATAAAACAAAACATGTTAATCCATCCAAAAACCTACTTACAAATTCTCACTTACATATTTTACAAAGAAGGGATAACAAAGATGAATCATTAATATTGGGAATGTGACGATTTCGTTTTTTATATTCGAGTATGATTCATGCTAGACGATAAAGTTAGCTAAAACATTGAATCATTGTAGCATCCCTTGAAGCAAAAATATTTTCCCAAATAATCATAATATGCACTTTCCAAGAGTGTTGGAACATATTCTTAAATGTAGAGAGATTGAGCTTAATCACCACTTTCTTGTAGATCTTATTATCTATTATATATAGATGATTAGGAAAATTCAGAATCACTATTTGAAAATTTGTGAAGAAGTCCTCAACGTCTGCACACAATGAATATGGAGGAAGAAATCATGACTATAACCAATTGGGAGTCGAGCGCCAATCAATTATTGGTTTAAATTTTGATATGAATGAAAGTTGAGTCTTGGATGAGATTTGATATTCGTTGGTTGAATTTAACTAACGTACAACTTAGTGATTTTACATGTGCAAGAATAAAATTCTTATGGAGACTAAGGTCCAAAGAAAACCAAGAATTGCTGGAAAGGAAGAAAGGATTAAGCATTCAACTATTTGTGTCCCATATATAAGAAACGAAATTGGTCTCATCATACACCTTTCATATTATCATCGCTTATAGCCATTGATTGCAAGTTTAGAGAAATTATCATGTATGGATTGATTTTTTATAACAATCTAATGTATTTAGATTACAAATTTTAAATTTCACCAACATAAAATAATTAATTTGACTTAAATTTAAATTATTGGACTTAAATATTTTTAAAATTAAGATTTAAATTTTTCATCTACAATTTAAATATTTTATTTCAATTCAAATATTTCATTTACAATTTAAAATTTAAAACATAAAACTAAAACTTAAAACACATGCCTCTTATGGAGTTTTTCATATGAAAGAGGAAAGGAAAATGTGGAATAAAATATTTTCCATGGTCTTGGATAATTTGAAAAAAATATACCAAAAAAAACCATAATTATCTTTCCATGTGTGTACAATTGCATTTGTGCAAAGGAAAATTTGAAATAAAATGTTTTCCATTGCATCGACTAATTGTAAAAATTTTACCACAAAAACCCTAATTATTTGTCCATGTCTGTAGAATTGCATTTGAGTCGTTCAGTAGAGGATGGATGGTGTCTCACCAAGATGAGATTGCAAACAAATTAACAGTGTCCAATCGTTTCAATATTCAATAGGAATTTTATACAACTCAATTGATACAAATGATACATAATCACGAAATAAGATAACAAAGTAGTCTATTACAACATAAAATGAAAAACCTAAATACCCATGCTTGAGGTTTTAATTTGTAGGAGCATGTAAACTAGATGGCACTTTAATTACCAAGTAACAAAAGAGAACATATATTTAGGCTTATGTTTGACCCTATGACTATTGAGCTCGATGGATCCTTAATTAATAGGAAATGGGAATAGACAAGCACATGCATCTACCTTCCATTTTATGATCAGAACTAGATCGAGGAACTATGTCATATCTCAAAATTCAAAGTGTTTGGAAGTGTGCCAAACCTAAGTGACTAGATAGGTCTCGTCTTCTTGATTCCAGTACCATGAACGGTTTGAAAACCCAACATCATATGAAGAAGTTATCGCAGTTTCAAAATTCTAGTAAACTGCAAAAACTGGACTTTGACAAAGTTTGACTTGGAAATTGGGAAAATAAAAAAATAAAAAAATTCTAGGGAATATTCTCGAGAATATTCCATTCAGTCCAATCTAAGTATGAAAATTTTGGGAAAATAAAAAAATAAAAAAATTCCAGAGAATATTCTCGAGAATATTCCATTCGGTCCAATCTAAGTATGAAAATTGCCGCAATTTTATTTAGTGTTGGGAACACATGTTTTCTATGAGCCAATTATAGGGCAACACGTAGTGAGCCCTGAGGCTGCCACATTTCCCCAAGACCGCGTATTAAAATTTTTGTGGAGCTTTGGAGGTTTCAATCATCAACCTCCCATCTACTAGCCTGCCCACGTGCCATCATGCAAAAAGAATTTCTTAACACTATATGCAATGCGGTCATATATAAATTTTGTTGGTTTTCACATTGGGAGTTTGGAGGGCCAACTCTCTCCATGTAGCCTGACACCAAGAACCACAAGCTACAGTCTTAACCCTCTTCCGCCAATTGTCAAAGTTGTATTATCACATGGTTTAATGATAAACCGTAACCACAAACGTTGGTCAATGGTTCCACCTTTATTAAACCCATATGATTCCAGAAAAATTAACCCAAAACTTTTTCACATGGTTCAGTTATAATGTTAATGCACATTGTTATTAGGTGGTCTCCACAGGTTGTTGCGGTTAGACAAATCGCGGCGTGTGGGGCATGTGCCCAACCCAAACCATAAAATTTATTATTAACTATTAGACTGGTAGTGAAATAGCGGTGGCCACCAAAAATTTGTACTTAGGACAAATTTTTCTAGATCAACTCCAGTCCTTCCATTTTTGGTGGAGCCAATGTAGGGGACACTAGGAAAAATTTGTTTTGGCTCTATTTGGACCTAGATTCGCCCAATTTTGGAGTGCCACTAGTCAATTTCAACTATACCCAACATTCCAGAGCTATTGGAGAGGGTTTTAGATCCATTAGAGAAATTTTGAGCCGGTGTTTTCTTCAGTGAATTTCAAGGGGCCACTAGGGCCACCAGGGGGAAACAGTAGTTGAAGGCCTATCCAAGGGAGCTAGAGGCCCTATTCAGAAATCCAATAGTCAATTTTGGATGTCTCGGATGTTTTAAAACTAATGGTGTGGCTTGTAGAGCATTTATTTGACTTTTGAAGGCCAATATTCTTCAGTGAAGTTCCAGGGGCCACTAGTGCCCGCTTTTGCAAGCAATAGTTCAAGGCCTAGCCAGGGCAGCTAGAGGCCTTATGAAGCAAAAAAATTGTCATTTATGATTTAAATGAGCATTATGAATCCATTGACGGAGGTTTTATAATTTTTTGAAAACTTCTAGAGTTCGAGAACCCATTAGAAAATTTTTCAGTAACTCTAGTGCTAGGGGGTGCTGACAGGTTTTAGAGGTGAAACCGAAGCAGGTAGAGGTCGTTTTCAGTGAAAAAACAATCTATCCTGACTAATTTTGGCATTATGAATCCAATTAAGGTATTTTTAGAGCCATTTGAATATTATAGAGCTACAGAAGCTAAAGGGAAGTTTTGGGAAGCTTAAGGAAAACCTTAGAGGAAGGCATAGTTTGGGGATCCAGTGCTCGTTTAGAGAAAATTATCAGTTCATATTTGGTTTTAGAGTGTGCTCGAGACAGTAGGTGTGGTTTTTGGGACAGAAATAGAATTCTGAAGGAGTTAGTTCCAAGGAGAAGCTCAGTGTATCTCAGTGCACCGACATAAGGAATCGAGTATAAAAGAGCCTAAAGTTGTTTGCAGAGTGATGATAGCCATGAAAGGGATATATATGGAATTCTAAGCCCTTTGGATAGGTTTGGTATCCATTGGACATAATTGTGGAACTTGTAAAAGAAACCTTATCATAATCCCAAAGAGCCAAGTCAAGATGACAAAGCTCGAAAGAGATGTAGCGCACGATATTATGGGGAACTCCTAGATTAATTTTGTTGTTATATCTGGATATTTTTATTACTTCAACATGTCTCTGTTATACATTTTAAATTTCAGCAAGAACAAATGGACATAAGACACTTAAACATTTTAAAATCATACACAACTTTCAAGCATAAATTCGGTAAATTTTCAAGTATAAGCTAGATCATTTATTTGTTTAACTAAGTGGGAGGTTTTTGAGAAACGTAAAAATTTATCTAGAAAATTTTCAGATCACTTTGGTATCAGATAACTTGGTTGCTTTATTTACATAGCAATATCTTTCTTGTATAACTTCAAAGGTGTTTAAACAGTGCAAAAGATTGATTGTTTTATTGTTTGCAAACTTATTGTTTCTTCAATTTGCTAGAGGTGAAGGGAGAGCTACTGATAGCTATGTCCAAAAGAGGAAAATAAGGAAGAAAGGGCTGAAGGCATATTCCTTACTGAAAGGACCTCAAGGTTACCCTTGAAGAGCAACCCCTTTTGTCAATTGTTTGTTGTTTGGCTGCTTGAATAAGAGTTTGTCTCTACAACCATTTGGTTAAAAAGCTTTGTCATTTGTTTTGAAATATTTGTGAACTTTCTTGAATTTAATTTTGTCATTTTCATGATGAAAACTTCTTCAAGTAAGGTTTCCAAATCCTCCTCTTTCACAATATTTTTCGATGAAGACATGAAGTGTGACCTCTACATCTTGAAGCACATGGTGCAGATTTTGTTTGAAGATAGAAGAGAAAGAACTGAACTTCATGAGCAATTGTTTGCTATGAAGCAAGAGAAGGAATAAATAATTGAAAGGATGCATGAGATGGAGATGCAGCTCCATCAAGCCCAAGAGGCTTTAACCAATAACATGCATGAAGAAGAGGTAATTCACTCTAATTTGTCTTTAGCTTCCTCTTTAGAAAGATGTGTTTGTTCTTTTAAAAAGAACACTAGAGGTGTAGGGTCCAAGTTAACGTTTAAAATGGGCTATGAAGGAAAGGGTTTAGGCAAGGATACATAAGGCATGATTCATCCTATTTTGGTTGAGGAAATACCTAAGAAACTTGGTCTTGGTTATGTGCAATCGAATGGCGAAGACTCCAAAGCTATGAAGGCATGTGAGGCAACATCAAAGAGAACTTTTGTTCCAAGTTTTAAACCACAAACATGTCAAGTTTGTTTTTAAGTTGTTTTTCATTGTTTAAAGCCTATGTTGCAGCAAAATGGATGTAGACATGCAGCTTATGGCAAGCATGAGAGTTCAGATAGTTTTCAAGACAAGAATGACTATGTTAGTCTACAAATGAAATATTGAATATATACTAGTTCATCTCCTCAATAAGGAAAAAACGATGGATATGCAAAGAATCATATGAGGTATAATTCTTCCCATAGTCAAGTTGATTATGTTTCTTCAAGTCATGACAATTTTTCATGCTTAAATGGAAGAAAGAGTTGTTGTGCATATTATGGTATGTTTAACCATGATGTTTCGAGATGATGGATCAAGAAGAAGGCATACAGGAAGCAGAAGAAACAAAGGAAAATTTCAAATAAAGTGCATAAAGGTTTCACATATTTCTAGAAGAGGGGACATGTTGTTTCCCAATGTTGGACATTGCATCCAACTAGTCTTCCCAAGAAAACGGAGTAAGAGGATAGAAAGACTAGCGAAAGTGGAAATAAGGATTCCATCATTGATGTGAGAATGTATGTTTCACATGAATAAGATTTGCAGCAGCAAAAGTCATCATGGAAGTGGCTTCGTAAGAAGTGGTTTTACTTCTTAACATAATAAGACATACTTATTTTTACATATCCAAGTTTCGGTTGTATGCATGTTCTTTATTTTGTAATTTTTCATTTTTTTGAGCCACCTAGGATCAATGATTAAGGCAACAATGTTTGGCTACCTTCTGCAAATTTTTTGCCAGAAATTTCTGAGTGAGTGCAAGGAAGACAGTTCTTGAAAGGAGAACAAGTGCATCCAGGAAGGGAAGCATTGACTACCTTTGAGTTGTGGTTCAAAGGCACTAGCCATGCAAGGCAAGTGTTTTGAGGCTAAAATGAAAAGGGTTTTGTACTCTCATCTAATGTACAGATGAGTATATCAGTCTTCTGGTGTCCAAAAGATTCCTAATGGGGAGGTGTTATTAGAACTAGATCAAGGACCTAAGTGATAGCCCAAAATTCAAAGTGTTTGGAAGTGTGCCGAACATTAGCGATTGGATAGATCACGTCTTCCTGATTTCACCTCCGTAAACGGTTCAAAAAACCGACATCGTATAAAGAAGTTATCCCAGTTTCAAAAGTCTAGTAAACTTCAAAAGCTAGACTTTGACCAAGTTTGACTTGAAAATTACGGAAATTAAAAAAATAATATTCCAGGCAATATTCCCCAGAATGTTTTGCAAAATATTCCATTCCATCCAATCTGCATATGACAAGTGGCGAAATTTGATTCAATGTTGGGAACATGTGTTTTTTATGATCCAATTACATGGAGACACATGGCCAACCCTCAGGTTTGAATCATCGACCTCCTATCTACTAGTCTGCATGCATGCCATCACACTACAAGAAGTTCTTAACACTATATGCAATGCAGTTGTATATAAAAATTTTTGGTTTTTGCATTGGGGTTTTGGAGGGCCAGCCCCGAGGGGCCAACCCTCCCCACGTGGCCTAGCACCAGGAACCATAAGCTACAATCTTCACCCTCTTCTGCAAATGGTCAAAGTTGTATTGTCACATGGTTTAACAATAAACCGTAACAACAAACGTTAGTCGATAGTTGCGCATTTATTAAACCTTGACAGTTCCATAATCGTTAACCCAAAACCTTGTCACATGGTTCAATTATAACGTTAATGTGCATGGTTATTATGTGGTCTCCACCGGTTGTTGTGTTGAGACAAACCGCAGGGTGTAAGGCATGTACCCAACCCAAACCATAACACTTATTATCAACTATCAGACTCATGGTGAAATAGTGACGACCACCAAAAAATCGTCGTTAGGCCAGATTCGTCTAGATTAACTCCATTCCTTCCATTTTTGGTGGAGCTGATGTAGGGGACACTGGGAAAAATTTGTTTTGGCTCTATTTGGACCTAGATTCATCCAATTTTGGAGTGCCAATAGTCAATTACAACTATCTCCAACTTTCCAAATCTTTTGGAGAGGGCTACAAAGCCATCAGAGAAATTTTGAGCAGGTTTTTTCTTCACTGAAGTTCAAGGGGCCACTAGGGTCAACATGGAGCAGCAGCAGTTTGAGGCCTAGCTAGGGGAGCTAGATGCTTTATTTAGAAATCCAATAGTCAATTTTGGATGTTTCAGATGTTATGAAATTAATGGTGTGGTTTTAAGATCTTCTAGAGGACCTTTTAAGGTCAAGATTCTTCACTGAAGTTCCAGGGGCCACCAATGCTAGATTTTGCTCGTAGCAGTTCACGGCCTAGGCAGGGCAGCTAGAGGCCTTATGCAGCAAACGAAGTCATTTATGATTGTAATGATAATTATGAGTCCATTTATAGATGTTTAAGAAGCTTTTGAGGACTTCTAGAGGTCCAGAATCGATCATAGAAGTTTTTCAGTGACCCTAGTGCCAAGGGGTGCTGACAGGTGTTGGAGGTGAAACCAGAGCAGCTGGAGGAAATTTTTAGTGAAAAAATAGTCTATCCTAACTATTTTTTGCATTATAAATCCAATTAAGGGATTTTCAGAGCCATTTGAATACATTTAGAGCTTGAGAAGATGAAGGAAAGTTTTCTGTAGCCTAGGGCAAACCGTGGAGGAAGGCCTAGTTTGGAGATGCAATGCTCGTTTTGAGAAAATTATTAGTCGATATTTGGTGTATGATGTGTGTTGAAGACATTAGGTTTTGTTTCAGGGACATAAAAAAAAATTTGAAGGAGTTAGTTCTAAGGAGAAGCTTGGTGTAGCTCAGTGCACTGACATAAGGAATCGAGTCTAAAGGAGTCTAAAGATATTTGTAGAGTGATGAAAAGCATGACAGGGATATATATGCTATTCTAAGCCCTTCCTATTAGTTCAGTATCCATTGGAGTTAAGTGTGGAACTTGTAAAAGAAACCTTACCCTAATCCCAAAGAGCCAATTCAAGATGACAAAGGTCAAAGGAGATGTAGCCCATGATATTCGGGTGAACTCCTAGATTATTTTTTTGTTATATGTGGTAATTTTATTGCTGCATTATATTGTTGCTATACATGTTAATTTTCTGCAATAACAAATGGACATAAGACACTTAAATAGTTAAAAATCGTACACCACTTTCAAGCATAAATTCTGCAAATTTTCAAGTATAAGCTAGATCATTTATTTGCTTAACTAAGTGGGCAGTTCTTGAAAAACATAAAAATTTATCCATAACATTTTCAGATCATTTTATGAATGTCATTAGTGGTTGATTTGGCCGTCCATGAAGAGCATTACAAAGATTTGATTCTTGTATGAATACAAATGATTAATAAAGGTATATGTTCTAGAATGTGAAGAGATATGTGTGGAAGAATTTAACTTATGTTTTATAATTTGTGTTTATGTGGGCTGGATATCAAGAGTATTAAGAAAAATTGAGGGGGCTATGAATACAAATGGTTAATTGAGCTATGTGAGTCAGAAATCAAGGTATGATTTTCAGGTCAATCGAGACCTTATATAAGAGGCACAGAGCCATTTTCGATATCAACCCTCAAGGTTCAGGCATTGAGTTGAAGCACCAAATATCAAGAACGAGAATTCATGGAAGAGTCATCAAACTGTTACCACTTGCAATGATATTGCAAAAGAAATAGTAATATTGCAAATGGACTACTGCAAGTTATTTTTTAGTGTATACTTTTCTTAAGGATAATTTGATAGCCAAAATGAGGGAATACAATTATAATTGAGCACTCACCCTAGCATTTGACATTGTAAACAAATTATATCAAATATATATCCAAATTATTGTATTAACCTCGTGCTATGAACATTATCCTTATGATTCGTGGAAGGAGGACACATATTGAAAATATATATTGAGTTGGGATACTCAGAAGAACTACTAAAGGTCTTGTAGGGTAATGTAAGGGAATACACATTCAGTGTTGCAAATATGATATGTTGAAACCAACATATTTAATGAATTGATTGATATGATTTGGAACCTGGATAGCAGCTAACCTTGTCAAATGTATGTTATGTGTGCCTTATTTTGTGTCAACTATAAACATTTAGAGACTCTCAGGCTTTCGTTTCAAAGCTATTAAGAACACCTTTCAAGCCTTTTATATTTTCCTCCTTTTGGATTTTATTTGGATGTGTGAGTTTAATTATCTAATGGATTAATTTCCCATCAGTATATAGTATAATATATAACAATATATACACACATGTTCACCCGGAGCACATTAGCTGATTAAGAAAATATGGTATATTCTCATTTCTTAGTGATTTTTGGTTGTTAAGGAGTTTTGGGGTTGTTATGGTGAATTTATAGTTGAATTAAGTTGTATTCTGTTTTTCCAATTCTAAGTTTGATTTTTCTTTAATTTTTGTATCTAGTCTAAAATTTGATGGATTTGAATTTTTCTATCTTTTTGGTCTCCAAAATTTTCATAATATGGAGATTCTAAATTAGAAATTTGAAAGATGGAAAGTTGGAGCAGCAGTTGTATTGGAAAAGTGTTCTTACGTTGGCTTGGAAAATATCTCTTATATTTTTATGTTTCCATTTTTTTTGTATTTTTGTAAAATTAGACAAAAGGAGCTTCAGTTGTGCATGTATGTGTCCGTTTTATGCCACCATTTGAAGGTGAACATTTTCGACCATTATCTTATAAACTAAGAAAATTATATATACATGCAATTGTTACAATATTTCTTTTAGATTTACCGTTGCTCTCGTTATGGGGTTCTCACATATTCTACTTATGACTTATAGGCCTCTAATAATTGCATAATAAAGGGTAAAGTTGGGGAATATGCCTTGGCTCCAGTGAGGAGGCATGGGGATTCCATTTTGGAAATAATGGATGGATTATCTCGAGCAATCCCCAGAATTCAGATGTGTAGTATGGTATTAGTATACTGTGTATAAAAATTAAAATACACAAAAAAATACATTGGGGATAAATTGTATTAGTTATTATATTTTAAGCTATTTAGGCTTGTTGTGTTTTCTGTGGGCAGGAGCTTTTGCTTACTTGCTCGACATGTAACTCTGGCATGATCCCTAATCCCTCGTTTTTTCAAAAAACAATTTAATGATTGAAATTTGTATAGACCTTTTTGACCCGCAACCAAACCTCTATATCAAATCAACCAAACCTCCGTATCAAATCGGACATAGGAAACCTTTGTATTGAACTCTACAAACCTACAAATGAAAATCAATTTATAAAAACTTATTAACATTAAAAACCCAATAAAATAAAACAAACAAATATAAAATGATAAACCAACCAAACCTGAATGGGAAATTGAAGAAGGTGAAAATGGGATTTCTGAGAAAGTGTTCAAATTCTATTTAGAACAATGTATATATGGTTTTCTATACAAAAAAAATTTGGGGAGGTCAAAGAACATGCATTTGAAATATATGGAATATTAAATGAAATGTAAGTAAATAAAACTTAAAAGCATTGTAAGGTAAATAACCAGTGACCTGACACAATGAAACCAATATGGTCATTACAGAGACGGTTGCCATGTGTCCAAAACATGGCATACAAAACCATTGCATACCACTCCCTGAATGAAATGAATCCAAATGATTGCATACCATTGACTTAATGAAATGAATCCAACTTGGAATACACACATCCACACATCCACTTTTCAATACATTTTTTTTTTTTTTTCCCTTTATCCTCATACCCTCATATGTGGTTGCATTATCCCTAATAATTATATGTGGCAATAAAGCTTAATCTTAGTAAACTTTTTGTCATACTTCACTAAAAAAGTAACTTAAATATAGTTTAAGCACCTAATTTAGATATGCAAGGAATTTAACCTTGCAATTTTATTAGTTCTACAACAATGAGAATATACTAGCATCTTTCAATTTAGACCATCACATCAAAATGATTATTTGGAGAAATAATTAATGTAGCTAATTCTAACAAAAGAGAAGCATATAAGCATTGATAATAAACACTATTAATGAAACATTATTGACTTGGTTAATTAGTATTCAATACTATAATGAACACTATTCACAATCTTTTAGCATTAAATGTTATGATGAATGATCTATAGTGACATGGTTAGTTAACATAAATTTATAAAAGATCGATTTATAAATTAATAGAATTTAAATAAATGATGAATCATTTAAGGCTCACCTTTGCAACGAGCCTCACTGTAACCTTTATGATCAGATTTTGAAAAGACAGAAGTATAAGATTATTACCCATCATTTCATAAAATAATTTTGCAACTAAAGAATACCCGTAATGCTTCCAACTTTAACACAGGTATAATGGTGTAGGAGCTTTACCAGTCGTTGATAGGATGTCACTTCAGTGTGCACCTCTGCATTATTTTAAGAATTGTTTTACGTGACTGCTAAATTTTCATGAGAATAATATGTCGTACAGAATGGATAATGTCTTTTACGTGGATGTCATTACTTGGAATAGTAATCCTTATCCTCTATTCATATCTATAGTATCATATAGTCCTGGTCTGAGCATATTATAATAACCTTTGTGATAGGATTTTGAAAAGAGAGAAGCGTGAACGTATCACCCATCCTTTTGCTACTAGATTTACGAATAATATGTACTGATAGTGATTCTAATTAAAGGTACAGGATTGTGTGCACCTTGTGGATCGGCACTTTGGTTCTTCTGCATCGAGCTGATCTTCATTCAATTTTTTAACTTTTGTTGGAGAATAATTATTCTTAATACGAAAAGAAAAGAGTGGTTACCTATATAAAGGATTTGAAAAAAATATTCAAGGGAATCACATCAAAGGTTAAACAGTCCAAGTTTTTTCTAATTATCAAGAGTAGTTTATCATTACTCTAGCCATCATGTATTATACATAGTTTTAAATTTAATTTATTCATTTTTATGTGATTTCCATGAAGAATTTTTTTCAAAATAAATTTGCATCACACAAATTTATACTATCAACTATATAGACAATGTTAAATTAATATAAACAAAGTAGTCTAGTTAAATTTATGATTTTAATTTTAATTTTTTAAATTATACTTCAAATAACTAAATATAATAAATTTTAATCTATTGAATTTACATGAAATAAACGTTAAAGATTTTTTAAATTCATCTGATTGAAGATCTACCATGAGTAGAAAGATCAAATCTTTATAAATGTAAATCTTCTCTTCCAGTATTTATTCGTCTCAATTAAAACTAAACACTCTTTGATAAAATTAATGAAATGGTTGTCCATGTGAGAACCTGGAGAGAGTACAAATACACTCACACAATTTGATGCAATGAATTAAGAGAATATCCTAGTACATATAGGCTTTCTACAATCGGGTGGTTTGAACCACTCCATGAGAATCTCAATCCTATCCTAACTGAACTTTCTCCATTAATTTCTAACACTCCCCCTTAATGGAGAAAGGGTACAGAACAATAACATATGATAACATACGCCTACTGGTCTAGTCTCAGCTAGGCTTACAATGGTAAAAAGACATAAAAACTTGGTAATGGAGTTTTCATCCTAATCTTTATGCTTTTGAGACCATATTTTTTCATTCGCGGATGAGGCTTCATTTTCGCATTCTTTGCCATGAGATAGTGATGTATCTTTGCTTCATTTCTTCCCCTGTGAAGGAAACCTTGACTTCTTGTTCTCATCCTTCTCATAATTATGGAAGGCTCAAAAGGAGATTGTTCCTTGTCACTATTTCTGGTGTCAATCATCTGAACATCAACGATGATATCTTCACCATTGATTACAACAATTTCTATGTTAATTTCATAAAGACATGGTGCTTCAAGCCATGCTTCAAGAAACTTCAATTCTTCTTCAAAATTTATTGTTGATTCTTGCCTACCAATATTTTCATCTTCCTGCTCCTTCCGAAGAGCTTTCATTTCACCATCTCTCCCTACTTTATCCTTTTCTGCTGACATAATTATGCCTTCATCCAATTCTATTTCTATAAGCATGTTCTGCATTTGATCTGTATGTGAAGATAGGCCATCCTTCTCACCAAACAGTAATTCATCAATTTGATGTTTTTCAATCATCAAATTGATCCACTCATCATGAGATATATAAGTCTCATCAAACTTGATTTCTACATCACGAAAACTTCCAGGTTCTACAATAATGGATTTGTTCTCATCATTGCAAGTTTCAATTATAGATACATATGCATCACCCATCATTGCATCTTCAGTTTCTCAATAAAACATGGGATCATTATCAAGAGCAATATCTTCAGCATCATTGCCCTCATTCAAATAGTATTTCATCTATAAAACATCCCATTAAAAATTTGTACAAGGAATCTCTCCATATTCATATATTATGTTGAATATGATATTGTCATCTACTGCAGATGTTATAAGACTTAATGCTACTTTATCTCCACTATCATTAATAACATCTTCAATATAATCCAATAAATTTAACTTCCATAGTACTGTTTTCATTTCATTTGTCCATCTTTCATAAGTCATACCTGAAAAAGATGGTAAATCTGGAATTAATACTTTAATAATCTCACCAAATTCTAAAGCAACACTTTGATCAGCAGCTAGTCCATCACCGTCAACCTGAAACAAATCACAAAATTCTACAACACAATATTTTGCACTTTTCTGTTGATTCTTTCTCCTGAGATTTCTTCGAGACTCTTTCAATTTACTTTGATGACCTATTTTCTCTACACATCATCTAATGTCCTAGAGCATTGTCTTGATCAACAGCCGGATCTCAACGTCTGTTCCTCACGCCGTCTCGCACACTGTCATCCTGCCTCACGAATCTGGTCACTGAGCCCTCCTATGGCTCAACACGACAACTTAATCTGCTCCACAATAGCGTAGAATGGAAAAACTCCACTATCGATCCCAAAAACAGATCTTACCCAATGCATTTATGGTCAACATTGGAGACATAGTGGAGATCATGAGCAATGGAAAATACAAAAGTGTCATGCACAGGGTATGAGTTTCTTTTTTAACTCACTTATTTTCATTAAATCTTAATTTCATCGCTCATGCCCATGCTCAGAGTCTAACCCTCTGAAATATTTTATCAGGATTTGAGAAGACTACAATCTTCATGTAACTATTTTAAATCTCTGATGTCAAACTTACAGTTTGTGTTTGAGTATGACAAAAAACTGCTCCACTCACATGCCCTTATATATTCAAGCCTGACGCGACGTCTAGGAGTCTGGCGTTAATGTTGGCCAACAGTGGACGTTGACTCCTTACGGCGACAGGTTATTGTGCTACCAGACGAGCCTATGGCCTTCAAGAACGCAGAGGATATTCCGAGTCTACAATCCTCTCTTTCCCGATGACGCCAATTCACAGATTTTGATGGCACCGACCATTGACTACAACCACAAAAGTATTTCGAAGATTGCAGGAATCACGTTCAATCGGAAAAACAGTGTATCCAAGCTCGTCTTGTGCCAGGAGTCGTATGTTATTTTGGAGCATCTTTCTGTAAGGACCACTTTTGTTTGCAATTTCAAAGAGCTAGCATGGAAGCAGGTACCAGAGTCAATGAAAAGACCATTGGAGCCGACTTGACGTGCTGGCAGACAATCGTAAATCATGCCCTTTGCAAAAATCGCCCGCTTGTTCAAATTACCTGCACCCAAATCGTCCACTACTGTAGCTCTCGAAACTCTGTACGAGTATCAATGGGCAGCCCAAAATTTCCCAATTGAATCTTCTAGTTCACAAGTCCCGAGAATCAACATGAACAAGATGAAGTTTCAGTTCACCACGACTTCTGGTTGTTAGTTCGTCCAAGAATTCTGCGTCACCAATAATTTCCTTGGATCGATCCTCTCAACAATGCAAATCAGGGTTGGATCGACAGTGCTCAGCCTCCACGCAGGCTCAGCCGGCCTCCACTATGGCTCCTCCGCAGCTCCTCCAGAGCTCACGTACGCAGGAGACTGTCTCCGCAGCTCCTCGACAGGTCTTGGCTTTACGAAGGCTTCAAATAAGCCTCCAAGTACGCAAGCTTTTGGCCTCCACTCGATTGCAATAGACAAAGCAGAGGCTCCCTCAACGGTCGATGCTCCACAAATGCTCCATGGATTTAAACAAGCTCCACACTTGGACTCTTCATGATTTGTCTTTCAATAATGCCAGCACGTCCGATCCGATCTGATCCAGGATGCCAGTGGGGTCATAAGCTATGTGCAATCTGGGATGCCATGCCTCCAAGGAGCTTTCTGATCTGCTCCACCTCCAGGCGATGCCACGAGAAAAAATTCCTTCACGGCCTTGGTATCCACACCACGATAAAAAAATGCCTTCACGACCTTCACACAGCCTCACAGCCTGCCTCACACAGTACGGCAACAGAGAACACAACTCTACACCAACGAGCCACGAAATTCTCCTTCATGGCTTCCACTCAGACTCTCGGCTTGCTTCATGCACAACTTAGTTTACTTGCAAAGTCTCTTAGCTCTCATGAGCTCTGATACTATGATAAAATTAATGAAATGGCTCTCCAGGTGAGAACCTGGAGAGTGTACAAACACACTCACACAATCTGATACAATGAATTAAGAGAAGAGCCTAACACATATATGTTTTCTCACAATTGGGTGGTTTGAACCACTCCCTGAGAATCTCAATCCTATCCTAACTGAACTTTCTCCATTAATTTCTAACACTCTTAAGTATAAACATCATTCTATAATGTTTGTTTCCCCTAATCCTCTCAAACATAAGAAAATATGTATATTATACTTAATTACATTAATAGTTAAATTAATAAATGAAAAAATAAAACTTTAAAATAAAATTAAATATGAAAATTTTAAAAAATAATTTCAACATTAATCAAAATTTAAATATAAAATTTTATAAAATGAATTTATTTTTAATTGAAAAAATAATATTTTAAATATCATTAAATTTAGTCCATAATTTTATATCATCCTCTTTGTGCATTGACCATTAATATAATTAAACATTATCATTATAATAAACTATAAAATGTAAAATGTGGTTCCCTAAGCCATAGTCAAAATTATATGCAAAGTAACTAAATATCAAAAAATAAAAAATATATGTAGCCAAATTTAAAAAAAAAAAAAACAAAAACAAAATATTCTGAATTCTGTAGAACTTCCGTATTAGGGACACTCGCATTACCCACTATTTACATACAGTGGTCCCGTTTCTAGGATTTTGAATGTGGACATAATGATGGGTCGACCTCGATATCTTAATTAAGAAATTGTGCTCACAAGGGAAAAAAATTCATGGTAGATTCAGATATCATTCAATAAATATTGATAGCCATGGACATGTATTTGGCTTTTCAGATTACAGAAAAGTGGTCGTTGGAACTGGCCTTTGCTGTAAGGCAGGGATAGGAATTAACTATTGCCTAAGATATAGGCAACTTTTATTTTAGAGAAGATTATTTGGTTTTTTTTTTTAAATTGTGTTTTTAATTTAAAAAATAAAAATAAAAATTTATTGTTATTTTTTTCTTTTCCCTTCTCTTTTTCCAAATTGAGATTGTGTTTTTTAATTGCTGCTTTCTCTTGTTTCCAAATTGAGATTGTGTTTTTTAATTGCTGCTCTTTTCTTTTCCTTTCTTTTTTCTTCTGTCTTAGCATAAGTAAAAAAATTGGTGAATCAAATTGAGATTGTGTTTTTTAATTGCTGCTTTCTCTTTTTTCCAAATTGATATTGTGTTTTTTAATTGCTGCTCTTTTCTTTTCCTTTCTTTTTTCTTCTGTCTTAGCATAAGTAAAAAAATTGGTTAATCAAAGATAAGATACGAGCCAGTGGAAAAATCGATACATTTACCGTACCGTAAACTATAGAACTAGAGAATGCATTTAGAATGCATTTGCACTTCTTTCACTATAATACATCTTCACATTGAAATGTTTGATTTTCCCCTTTATTTACAAGTATTACTCGTTTTTAATGTGAGCCGTTCTCTCACAACTATTGCGAAATTCGTATATACCATGCCCCAATCCAAGCTTCGATATTGAAATTGTGGTAATCATTTGAGGTTTCGTATATAGTTATGATTAGGTATTTTTAGTATTATTATTTTTAGTTATGGAAACATAATTGGTTTTTTCAATTTTGACTGTATAAATGTGTGTTTCTCTGAATAATAAAAAAATATGTCATAATACTTTTTATGGAACTAATGCATGAGTCTTTTGCATGTCTTTGACAGATCTAGCTAATAAGTTGTGTGTCTTCATCAAATAATTGTTTTTGCCATTTGTTGTTTTGGAATTTCCATGTTTCTACTTCTAATCTCCAAGTTTCCATTTGTATTCACTAAATTAAAGCCGATCAAGCTCTATTTATAGATAAAGTAATTTAATGTGTTCTAGTGAGTATTGTTAGTGATAAAACTTTGTCACTTGTGCAGTGTAACAAAGACTTTAGTCTGAAATTTCTGTGTGTGAAAAAAGAGATACTCTGTTCTTTTTTATTGTGTTGCAATAGAGGTACTTTGTACCATTTTTTACTACTTGGAATAAAAGGTTATGACAATGATTTCTTGGATATGATATATGAGTTTTTATTGTTTCTAATAAGCTATAGCTCATAATGGCTCATCAAATTTTTCAAACACAGTTAATTTTTCCTGAATCTGTATCTTCTAGGCATGACTCCTAAGTGAGCACTTAAATCTATTTTACCATATTCTTAATTTGGGATCACATCATTGGTTTGTGGTTGTTTGCACCGAGTAGAAGGATACAATGGCCCAAAATGACATTTCATTCCACTACCACATTCATCTTTTAAGTGGGGAAATTTATGAGTATTAGAGTGGGAAGATCAGAACTTTGATCATCTCGCAAGATTTATGGATACTTGTTTCTCCAAGGTGCATAGAGCAAGTTGATCAGGCTACTTATAATGCATTATCAGTTGATGAATAGGAAAAATAATGCTAAGGCTCTGTTTATTCTTCAAACAGGAGTTGATATTTCAATTTTTCCAAAGATTGCATAATGTGGAGTGTCCCATGTTGCTTGGGAAGCCTTGGAGAAGGTATACAAGCGCTCTCTAAAGGTAAAAGTTTTGAAACTTCAAATGCTCAGAAGAGATTTTGAGTCTCTTTCTATGAAACAAAATTAAAGTGTTGAATGTTCTATTACTAGAGTTCAAAATATTGTTAATGCTATTCATGCTCATGGTGAAACTCTTGTAGATTGAAGGATTGTAGAAAAAATGTTAAGAAATCTTCCTAAGAATTTTGATCGTGTCACTATTTCTATAGAAGAATCAAGGGATTTAACACACCTAAACCTTGCTGATCTATTTGGAAGCCTTCAATTACACGAAGGCAGGTTTAAAAAGAATGAGGAGCTTTTGGATCAATCTTTCGAAATAAATTTGAAGGTAGTAGATGATAAGAAGAAGCAGTCATTCACTGTTAGAAATTATTTGTATCCAACATCATTAAGAGGAGCTAGAGGTCATGGAAGAGTAAGAGGTAGAGGTCGTGGAGGTAGAGGAAGAAGAAAAAGTTCTTGGAGAGGACATTTTCACTGCACCTATTGTAATAAATATGGTCACCTTGAAAGCCATTTCTTTCAAAAGAAAAGAGATACCTCTCATTCAAATTTCAGCAAGGAATAAGGTGAAAATTCCCAAACTTTATTTCTCACATGTAACAAACTTGAAGCTTGTGATGATTTTACATGGTATTTGGATAGTGGTTGTTTAAATCATATGACTGGAAATAAAAAAAAATTTGTTAAGCTATATGAGAATGTGAAAGGGACAATTAGTTTTGGCAATGATAATGAGGGAGATGTAATGGGAAAAGGTACTATTTTGTTACGAGTTAAGAATGGAAAAATGATGTATGTTCAAGATACCTTGTTTGTTCCAAACTTAAGACACAACTTGATTAACATAGGGCAACTGAATTCCAACAATTACAAGACATTTTTCGAAGGGAAGTATAGTAAGATTCTTTACAACAATTCCCTTGTTGCTAAAGTTCCCATGAATGATAATAGATTTTTTTGGTTAAGAATGGAATCAAATGTAGTTTGTTTGCAGGCCTTAGTGGATGATTATGGTTTTTCCATAAAACGCTTGGACACCTTAATTTTGGATACCTATCCCTTATGCAAAAGAAGAATTTAGTAAAAGGTTTTCATTCTTTCATAGATTCCAATAATAAGATATGTGAAGGTTGTGCCATAGGGAAGCAACAAAGGAAAATGTTTCCTCGTTACAAGTTTAGATCATATGAGCCATTGGCTTTAGTACATTAAAATATTTGTGACCCTATGCAAGCCCTGTCACTTGGAAACAACAATTATATTCTTCTATTTGTAGATGATTATTCAATAATTTCTTGGGTTCATTTCATAATCAGAAATCTCAAGCTTTTAGTTGTTTTCAAAATTTTAAATTTTGTGTTGAGAAGGAATGAGGATATTATTTGAAAGTCTTGAGAACTGATCAAGGTGGAGAGTTCACCTACAATGAATTTAAGGAATTTTTCAGCTCACATGGCATTAAGAAGAGGCTAATTACAGCTTACACTCCTCAACAAAATGGAGTAATAGAGAGGAAAAAAAGAATAGTGGTAGAAATGGAGAGATGTATGGTGAGACAAATGTGTTTTCCAAACATGTATTGGTAAGATGGAGTCCAATCAGCCATAAATATTCTCAAAAGAAGTTCCACAAATATAGTAAAATATTATACTCCTTATGAAGCCTAGTTTTATAGAAATCCTAATGTTTCTCATTTTAAAGTATTTGGGTCTACATGCTTTGTTTATATTCCTAGTCAACAAAGGTAGAAGTTAGATGTAAAATTTATAAGATGTGTTTTCATTGCATATTCAGAAGAAATTAAGGCTTATAGATGTCATGATGAACTTACCAGTAAGCTGAATTTAGTAGAGATGTGATCTTTGATGAAGGGGAATTTTATTTCAAGAATGAAGGAGCAGTTAAAGTGATGAATCAACATAATGAAGGCTTAATATTTTATAATAATGATGATTCATTACATCCATCTATTGCAAAATGATGGGCTCATATTCATATATTTCTCCATTGAGGGTATCTTCATCCTCTCCAACAATAAGAACTCATGTTGATAGCCAAGCAATATCTCCATTTAGTCCTCGCAGAAAAACAAAAAGTTTAAAGGAAATATATGAGACCTCTAAGTACATTGATAATAATTTTTCTCTTCTTTCATCTGCACATGTTGAACATTTCTGTTTTAGTGAATCTTGTTCTAATGAGTTATGGATGCAAGCCATGGAATATTAGATTGCACAAATACAAAAAAAATGACACATGGGTGTTAGTTGATATTCGTCATGGAAAATACACTATTGGTGTTAAGTGGATTTACAAAGTTAAATTTAATATGGATGGAAGAATTTCAAAACATAAAGCACTTTTGGTTGCAAAAAGATATGCACAACAAGATGGAATTAAATATGATGATACTTTTGCTCCTGTAGCAAGAATTGAAATAGTAAGGATATTTTTCTCCATTGCATCTCAGTTAATGTTAAATGTTTATCAAATGGATGTTAAATCTACTTTCTTAAATGGATATTTGAATGATGAAGTTTATGTTGATGAACCTAAGGGTTTCATTATTGAAGGTAAAGAAGATAAGGTCTATAGGGCTAAGGTCTTAAGCAAGCCTTTAGAGCTTGGTACTCTAGAATCAATGACTATCTTCATGATCATGGTTTTGTTAAATTCTCTTTTGAGTGTTGTATACAAAAGGGTTGTTGGGTCAGATTTAATATTCTTTAAATCTTCATTAGCACCTCATTTCCACTTATGGAGAAATTTAAAGAGGAAATGAAATTAAAATTTGAAATGTATGATTTGGGAGAGATGAAATATTTCTCAGGAATGAGAATTCAAAAAACAACTGAAGGTATATATATTTTTCAAGTTAAATATATTTAAGACATGCTGAAGAGGTTTATCATGCAAAATTATAAACCTATGAGCACTTCTCTCGTAATTAGGAGTAAACTAATGAAACATGATGATGAAAGTCCACTTTGTGATGCTGCCCTTTATAGATCTCTGATTGGCAGCCTTATGTATCTGGCATCCACAAGCCAGACATTATTTTTCTTGTCAGTCTAGTTGCTAGTTTCATGCATCAACCTCATGAGCCCCATTGGCAGGTAGCCGAAAGGATTCTCAGACATGTAATTAGTACTAAATTTTATGGATTTTTGTATGCCTCTGATACTGATTCAAATGTTGTAGCATACACATGTTCAGATTGGGTAGGCAGCTTGGATGATCGAAAGAGTACCGCTAGATATTCTTTTATCTTTGGAGGAGCCCTTGTTTCTTAGAGCAGCAAAAAATAGCCCACTCTTGCACTATCTATAGCTAAAGAAAAATGTATTGTTGCGTCATCGACAAGCAAACAAGCTATTTGGTTGTCAATGTTGGTGAAAGACTTCGGAATGGAAGTATGTAAACCCATCTAATTTTACCACGATAATCAAAGTACTATCTCCATGACAAAGAATCACGTTTTCCACAACAGAAGCAAACATATTGATATTCGACATCACTTCATTAGAGAGCTTGTCCAATAAGAATTTCTCTTTTTTGAATTTTGTAAATCTAAAGATCAGCTTGCAGAAAATTTTACTAAAGCTCTTCCAAAGGATCAATTCGAGAAAATTAGATCACATTGAGAATCCTCAATCTTGAAACTAAGGGGATGATTCAGGGAACTAATGCTTGACTTTTCGACATGTCTGTAATAGCTCGAGCTAATAAGTTAGGCCCCTTATTTGAATAACCATTTTTTCCATTTCTTGTTTTGAAATTGCCACTTTTCTCCTCCTAATGTCCACATTTCCTTTTGTATTGGCTCAATTAATGCCCATCAAACTCTATTTATAAAGTATGTAATTTCCTATTTAGCATAATGTGTTTTAGTGAGTATTGTTAGTGATAAGGCTTTGTTACTTATGCATTGTAATAAAGACTGTAGTCTGAAATTTTTGTGTGTGAAAACAGAGATATTCTTCTTTTTTATTGTTTTGCAATAAAGGTAATTTGTACCATTTTTTACTGTTTGGAATAAAAATTTATGATAGTGATCTCCTAAATATGATATTTGAGATTTTTTTCTTTCTCATAAGCTATAGATGATAATCACTGATCATTTTTTCAAACAGAGTTTATTTTTCTTGAATATGTATTTTATGGACGTGACTTCTTAGTGAGTACTTAAATCCATTTTAGCAGATTATTCAACTTCATTTTCTTATTATGGAATTCTCGAGACTCATGTAATACTGTTCTAAAATCTTGAATCGAACTCCCATTGACCCGGAGATCCTAGATCCTTCGTTGTTGCAAACCAGCAAAGAATATGTGCTTGTTGACCTTGCTCGGAGCAGAAGATCTAGCAGAGTATGTGACTGGGAGGCATAATGAAATATGAAATACTGGTTGGTGGTGGTGTGGAAAGGTGGAATGTTTGAATGTTTTCATGGAGTGGCATTGATTGGATTTGGTGGTTTTGGAAACCATCACGTAACCATGATTGGATTTTTTTGAAACCCACATATGTGCCCCTGTATCCATTCGTTTTGTGCAAATGCTTGTTTGGAAAAATATCACCCAATACTAGTGCATGTGTTAAAGTCCCATACATGTGACGTCTCTGGGGACCATTAGATTGGACAATATGCATGATTGGAAGACTCTTAACAATGTTAGAATTTTGGTTTTAAACTGTTGAACCCATGCTTGTCTCTCGATGTCGCAGACTGTTGAACCCTATCTCTCGTGCGTGCCCATGCAAGTTGAATGCTGACGAGTCATGAAAAATGGTGGTTTTTATATTGTTGAATCTATTTCACTACTCACCCCATGACTAATGGTGTTTTTGGATGGGTCGTTGCATATCCATTGACGACATTTGGATTCCATGACTTGAATCCATTATTTTTCATATCCTTTGAATGTGCGAGTTGGATTTTGGTTTGCACATTTAAATTCCATTTCATTATTTTTATATTGAACATTTTCAAACTACTATGGTTGCAAATATATGAGACGCATGAGAGACTAGGAAAATTGATTGATAAATAAATGAATTTTCTGAGTATGGTTGATACATAAAGGTTTTTTTAAAGGACTTGTGTGCATGTTGTCAAAACATTTCTTTTTTTGAATTTTTATATCAGTATCTACATAATATGAATTTGTTGGTATCTTTAATTCCATTATTCTATCCGGAAAGGAAAATTACAAGCAATGGTTTAGGAAGGTTAAAAATACACTTATTTTTAATGATTTATGGGATGGAGTCTATGAAGGAAAAGAAAGGAATGCTGATGAGGAGAAATAGTTAGCATTCTTGTAAAGTAAGGATAAGATATCCTATGCCATAATTTTCACTTAAGTCTTAGAAGAGGTAAGGAAATATATTGTTCAAAGTAAAACAATGTATGATTCCATAACAAAATTAAAACATATTTATGATCTACATTCTGAATTTTAGATAATGCAATTATTGTTGAGCTTATTTAATCTTGAAATGAAATATTATAATCCATTAAAACTTGGTTCTAAAATTAAATACATCAATCATGAAATTGAATCTACTGGAGTCAAATTTGATCTACTACTTACTACCTTTATAAAAGCTCTGTACCCTGGTTATTTACACTACGTGGAATCTCTTCAAGCTAGTGGGGAATTAAAATATTTAAATTTTGACAAATTAGTAGGGAAAATTGCAGAAAGGGAGAATTCTTTTGGAAACAAAGAAACATTACATACTTCTAATACTGAAACCTTATGTCTTTCTCAAAAATACCAAAAATTAGAAGAAGAATCTATCAGAAACACTAAGGGTAATAGAGGATGTGGTAGGAAAAATTATAGAGGGAATTTTTTCATATAAAACAACTCTGAAATTATTTATATCTAGTAAAATTGGAAATATTGTTGCAAATTGTAGAATTCCCTTAGAGAAAATTAATGAGAGATGAGAACAAATTCTTGAAAAAAAAATATTGACTAATTCCTGAAAATAGTATTGTCTTCTCATAATGCACAATATGTTGTTTCTCATTGGAATTTAAATAGGGAATATATATTTAGTACCTCATTTTATCATGGCATGATAATTGGATTTTAGGCACAGGTGCCACTTGCCATATGACATTTAGAAGAGATTTGTTTGAAAATTTTAGTGATAATATTGATGGACTAGTGTATTTTGCTAATAAGTCCCAAATCAACCCATCAAGGATTGGTTCTATTCCGTTAAAAATTCATGGACTTGTAGATTATAATTTACATGATGTTCTTTACATACCTCAGTTCCAAGGAAATTTGTTATCTCTTGTTCAAATGAGAGAGGAGGAACATTCCATAGATATATTAAATGGTAAAGTGGAAATTAGAAGAGCATAAGAAAATAAAAATGTTATGAATGATATAGAAGAATAAAAATTATTGACGTTGAAAATTATGTCATCTCTTGCATTAGATTATAATCATTTGGTCCTACAAAATGATACTTTATCATCATCTTTATTGTGGTATGCATGCTTTCGTTTGTTAGGTCCCTATAATACTAGTGTATCTCGTTATCTTTATTGTTAGTATAACTCCCTTATTGTTATTGATGTGCCCATGTAGTCCCCATATTGTTATTATTGTGCCCCATAGAAGCCATCTATTGTTATTGTTATGCCCTTACATAGTTATTGTTACGTCAGCTCAGCTATGATTACATTGTGACCCCATGGACACCTTTATATAGAAAGGAAGTTTTGTAATTTGTATAATCCAATAATTGTTCATTTATATAGTTTAAAGGAGATTTCCCCTTCAAAGAGGTTGATTTCTCAGTCTGTCATCTATATTTTCTTCTATTTTGTGAGTTGGTTTCATAGCCTTTGGTATCAAAGCTTCGGATTCAAGGGTTTTTCTCCTTCAAACAGTTCATCGTGGAATTTTTTCTATAACTCTTTTTCTACGAAGTTTTAGATGCTAAAAGGAAAAACCACTTGACCTGCAATGTTGAGGAAATTCATGTAAAAATTTCAGATCTTGGTTCATTATATTTTTGGAGATATGATTGGAGAAATTGAAGGTTTTTAGAGGCTCCCGAATTTCATCTCAAAGAGATTACCTTGGGAAAATAATCATAACTTATTATCTGAGCATCACATTTGAATTCTCTCAAAGGTGGTTGAAAGTGCACATAATTTAGTTTCTTTTGTATCAAATTATGAGCTGAAATATGAAATAGTGACACATGGCATGTCATACAAGTTCGTTCTACTAAACCATCACCCAATTAGGTCATTGTGGGAGATTTGGCATAACATTTCCTTGAAGAATCCAAATTAGGGCTGACATGTGGCATTGGAAATAAGACTCAATGGGCTACCATAGGACCAAAGTTTAGATCTTGGAGATTCTAAGTTATAGAGTTAAAACCATTTCAATATTGATCTCTTAAAAGAAAGGAAAAGGCATGTATTTGTTTTTTTTTAAATTGCATAAGTATTGTTTAAAAAAATATTTGAAGTTATTACAAGGAAACATTCAAGCATTGATATCAGCATTGGGTTCTATAATGCCTCCCAAAAATAATTCTACACTTATTTAGCCCTTAGAAAATTCTACTATGTCGCATGAAGAGGAAGAAGTATGATATATCAAAATTACGATACCAAGTGTAAAAAATTTCAATCTCATAAAGAGAAACCAAAGATGACATAGATGGTTTAAAAGTAGACATGAAGGCTAAGTTGGATGGTTTAAAGAATGAAATGAAAGCTGATATGGATGATCAAGAAGTGGAATGTCACATCGAGCATCAACAAAAACTTGTCTAACTCTTAAAGGATAACCTAAATTTGATGCAGAATCGAATGAAATAACATGCATATCAACATCACAATGAAAGAATTTTTGATATAGCTGGTTGGGTATTTTTACGGCTCTAGCCATACAAACCAATGTCCCTTAAGCAAGCTAATAAGTATAATAAATTATCACTAAAGTACTATGTTCCTTATAAGACGTTGCAAAATATTGGTACTATGGAATACAAATTCGAGTTTCTTCCATCTTCTCGACTGCACCCATTTTTCCATGTTTCATGCTTAAATAAGGTTAGAGGTAAAAAAATCCAACTTCAAACAATATTTCCATAACTTAATAGGGAAGGAAAAATCATATTATAACCTGAATAAGAAACGGAAACAATAACTTTAAATCTACGTAATCGATAAATTCCAAAGTATCTCAGAAACTGGAATAACTTACCTACTGAAGATTCCAAATGGGAGGATGATAATTTTATACAGAAGCATCCAGAAATAATTAAGTGTTGGGGACAACACTTCTCTGAATGAGAGGGGCATGTTAGTTCCCTATAATACTTGTGTATCCCCTTATTTGTATTGTTAGTATAACCCCCTTGTTTTTATTGTTGTGCCCATCTAGTCCCCATTTGTTATTATTATGCCCCATAGAAGCCCATTATTGTTATTGTTATGGTCTTACATTGTTATTCTTATGTCTGCTAGGATTATATTTTAATCTGGTGGATTCCTATATATAGAAATGAGGTTTTTTCATTTGTATATTACAAGAATTTTTCATTTATGTATTTCAAAGGAGGTTCCCCCCTCGAATAGGTTTATTTAAAAGTCTTTTATCTCCCTTTTCTTCCTCCTCTTCATAATATATATAAAATAATTTCTTCTCGTGACACTTATTACTTTTACTGTGTTTTCTATCACAACTAGAGAAAATCCCTTTCGATTTTCTTTCTTCCAATTGTTGTGGAGTCAACCCTATACATTGTGGAAGTCTAGGAATAGAAACACTTCCATATTTATCGTTGTGAGTGGTAGGCTTCCTTGTCACCATAATTTTTCTTTCAATTTTTCTTGCCAACTTAAATGCCTTCTCCAATGTATCATGTTTCCAAAGGTGAACCTCATGTTGGATGTTATCCTTTAGATTCCCTATGAAGAAATCAATCCTATGCTCCTCTCCAATATTATTTACCCTTTTATTCAATTTTTGGAAGTCCTTTATGTGCTACATTAATCAACCCTTTTGTTTGAGATTTCTCAATTGGCTAAAGAATGTGTTGTTCTTTGTATCCTCATAATGTGTTATCATTTCCTCCATAAAAATGGACCAAGTGACCAGTGTTTTACAAGAATAAAGCCATCGATATCATAGAAATTGATTTTGCTCTAAATATAGTGTTTCAATGCATACCTTTTCTGTGTTTTGCATACTATGGAAGTCCAAGTATTGCACCATTTGCAGTATCCAAGTTATTGGACCCTTAGCATCAAAATTACTCAGATATATCTTTTGAATATGGTGGGTATTAAATCCAACATTAGAGTCTATAAAATCATGATTAACATTTCTTTTGTTCTCGTTATGACTTTCCTCTACAACATTTTCGCCATTAGGAATATTTTCTTGTAGCAACTTTGCAAAACCTTCCTTCAAACCTTCCATGTCTTTCTTCAAATATTTAATTTTTCGTTCTATACCATCCATCTTAGCTTCCACGCCATCTATCTTATCTTCCATGTCATTAATTAAGAAAGTATTAGAATTATGAGACAACAAAGGCTTAAAGGACTTCCAATATTTCAATAAAATTCACTCCATGTAATGCTTGTATATTGGAAAAGAATCACAAACAATATTTTCAAAATTCTACTTCTAGAGATACCAAGAAATTAAGTCCCATACACTCAGATTTGTGTTGATCTATGCCTCTACCAAATGATAATGGAAATAAATAAATACTCATTGATGATTATTTTTGGGTGTCTTGGGTTTATTTTCTTAAAGAAAAACCATAAGTTTTTGATGTGTTTAAAAAAATTCATTTCTCGATTGCAAATGGAAATATCAGCTTAATATTGCTACTATAAGAACTAATAATGGGGGAGATAATAATTCACATGTTTTTGAAAAATATTTTCAAGATAATGGAATCAAACACCAAACCTCAATACCATATAATCCACAACAAAACGATGTTGCATAATGAACGAATAGACTATTGCTTAATATGATGGAATCAATGATGTTTTTTAAGAATGTAAAATTGATGTTTTGGGGAGAACTAGTACTCTGTGCAACCAATATTAGAAATTTCTTCCCTTCCACTGTTATGAATAACAAAACTCCATATGAAATATGGTATAATCAGCTTCCTACTCTTCAACATTTCAAAAATTTTGGTTCTCAATGTTATGATTTGATTCCTAAAGAGAAAAGAAATAAGTTGAGTGAAAGAAGCACAAAATGTATATTTGTGGTGTATTATATGACTTCTGATGCATACAAATTGTATGATGAGGAGAAAAAGAAGTTTATTCTATGAAGAGATGTATTTTTTTCTTGAATTTGATAAAGATACAGTCATTGTTGAGAGGAAACTTAATCAGATAGAAATTTTGTGCCTCAAATTTTTTATTATGAATAAGATAATATTATTCTGTGTCCTGAAGGGTGGATTCCTATGTTAGAGCAACATGTCGATTTTCCTTCTCTCAACGATGATAATTATGCTAGTAAAGAGAAATTAGTTGATGCAAGTGTTTCTACATAGATGACAGGGACAAGGACATTAAGAACTAAGACAAAGAATAATGAAGAGCTGGTTTCACAAGATGAGTAACTTTCTTCATAACCTCTATGAATATGAACTCGTATTATAAAATTTCCAAAGAAATATGATGATTTTGAGACAATAATTTTTTCAGGTAACTACTCTTATCGTGAATTTAATTTTTCTGTTGATTGCTAACCTACTTGTTTTGAAGAAGTTTCTAGCTATGATCAGTGGAGAGAGGAAATTCAAAATGAATACGTTTCTCTCATACAAAATGGAACATTGAAGCTCTTGGATCCTCTTCTTGGCATAAAACCTATTGGTTTCAAATGGGTCTATAAAACTAATTATAAAGTTGATGCTTCACTTGATAAGAACAAGGAAAGACTAGTAGCAAAGGGATGTGTGCATAAATAGGGTGTTTATTATACAGCTACATTTGATCCAACAGCTAAATGGGGCATTATTAGGTCTATTTTTTCTATTGCAACTCTGAAATAATGGAAAATTCATCATATGGATGTTAAAAATGTATTTTTAAATGGAGATTTGAAAGAAGGTGTTTACTTGTATCAACCATAAGGTGTTTCTATTAAAGGGAAAGGTATGAAAATTAATGAAGTCTTTGTATGGCTTGAAATAAGTGCCACGTGAATGGTATGAGAAAATAATTGAACATTTTCTTAAGTTAAATTATAAGAGTTTTGACCTAGGTGATGCAACTCTCTTCATTAAGAAAAATGGAAGATCAGTTGTATATCTAGTTGTATATGTTGATGACTTGATGATCACAAAGAACAATGATGAATATATATCATCTATTAAGGAAATGAAAAATAGTTGTGATATTCCAGATTTAGGTTTACTTTATTATTATCATGGAATTGAAGTTGATAAAAAGTCACAACATATTATTAGCTCTAAGAAGAAATATGTTGGAAATTTATTGAACAAATATAGTATGATGGACTGTAATCATGTTGCTAAACCAATGGAGAAAAATTTGAAGCTCACTTTAGAAGAAGTCAAATCATGTGAAGATCCAACAAAGTACAGACAATTTATTGGAAGCTTTATTTATTTATCTATTATGAATCCTCATAAAATTTGTTGTAGCAATACTTTCTAGATTTATGCATCATACCTGTGAGGGGAATTGGGTAACAACAAAAATAATTTTGAAATATTTAAAAGGAATCCAAACTTACAATATCAAATATTCTAAAGATTTAGACTTCCATCTTGTTGAATATTGATATTTTGATGTTCATGGAGATAAGGAGAATGGAGTCTCAACTTCTCATTATTTTAGGAATATTGAATCAACAACCATTAATTGGAGATCATGAAATACTTTTGTTCCTATTGATTCCGCAACCGAAGTTCAATATGATGCAGTAGTTCAAGCCACAAAGGAGATTAATTGGCTTTAGAAAATACTTGAAGATTTGGATGAGAATCAAAAATCTTCAAATCATGTATTTGTCGACAACTCTTCTTCAATTCAATTGGCCGACAATCTATTGTTTCATGATTCAACCATTGAAAAGTTTATATGTCTACTTGATATTTCATATGACCCTTCAGATTAAAGGGGGGAACGTTGTAATCCTCAAGGGTTTTGTATATAGTTATGATTAGGAAATATATTACGTATTTCCAATATTATTTTAGTTATGGAGAAATAAATGTATCTTTCAAGTTTTGATTGTATAGATGTGACCTTCGGTGATTAATAAAGATATCACATAATACTACAATTTTATTATGGAATTCTCAGACTCGTGTAACGAGTAAATTTTAAATTAAATTAAAATTAAATTAACTTTCTAATGTTAAAATGTTCAGTTAAATTGAAACTAGATTAAACTTGTAAAGTGTTACTCAACATTATTTGATCATTAAACATAACGTCTACATCTTTCTGTTTATTAAATCTGACTTTTCGGAGTTTCTGAGAGGACTAGAGGAGGCTCAAACCTCTTCCCTAATTGGCATTGTATTTTAACACTATTACAAGTTAGATTTAGTAGAATTATAGAGATACCCGTGCTATCAAAATTATATGATAAGAATCATATCACATGGAACGAAAAAGGTTTCTAGTTTATACGAATTTGAAAAATGAATAAGAAATAAGATGTTTTCGTTAGCAAGCAAGAACGTAATAAAGAATATTTATTATAGAAGTAGTTTATTCAGGTTTGGAAAGCCTTGTGGAAGAAGCCGTCGAAGACCCCATAGAATGCCATTTGCGTCCGGGAGCAATTGTTTTATTATGTAACTGATTAATAATAACAATTTTTAATCTGAAGGTGCAGAATGTTTCAATCGTCTAACAATATCATCAATGGTACACAATTGTACACCTGTCATTTAGGAAAATTGTTTTCATATAAGGACACTTTACAGCGTAAATATAGAAAATATTTAATTTTTTTAGTTAGTTTTGCTAAAAATTAGTGGAAATTATTCAGTATAATATGTTAAACTTGTTTAATTTGCAATTTTTTTTAGTGCAATTATAAACATATTTAATATGAAAGTATTTAGTGCACCTAGAGTTTTCAGGTGTTGAATATATTTATTAATTCAAAGATATTGTATAGTTGGATTAAAGGGAAATGTAATATTTTGTGTTGATAAAATTACACACATTTCTTATTGCAATTTTTACCATTAACATAAATTGCATTTTTTACCAATAACATAAATTTTAGTTATTGCATATACAAAATTATTATTTTTATATTATCATTACATGCCATATCATATATATAACTACTCTAGCAAGACAATTTAGATACTTTACATAATATCTCAAATAATTCTATGTTAACCTAGGAGATAGATGTATTTTATCTGCAATTTTACTATTTTAGCAAGAAAATTTAGATACTTTACATAATATCTCAACTAACTCTATGTTAGTCTAGGAGATAGATGTATTTTCACTACAAATTTACCAAGCTGTCGAAGGGATCAAATTTCTTGATATGTAAAATCTCCACTGACTAGATGTTAATCTACGAGACAGGTGTATCTCAACTAAAAATTTACCAAGCCCCATAAGGGATCAAATTTCTTGATATGTAAACTTCTTTTAAAGTGCAAAACTTGAAAAAGTTTTGCAGCTCAATATTTAATCCCTCTTTCTGTTTTATAAATCCCTACTGAATATCGATATAATCGTTATGTGTGTGTGTGATCTTTCATTATTTAAATTTCATTTTTAAATATATAAATGGATACAATGTCTTGAAAATCCCTTTGGACATTTGGATTGTATAAATTACACAAATTGAATTTGAAATTTCAACAAATCTTTGATAGATTCTAAACAAAATTGATAGAAAAAAATCCTAAGAAAAAGCCAAAATGAAAAATAATGAGACTACTTGCAATGTCATAAAGTGTTTTAAAAATAAAAATGTTTTAATGGCGTTATTCATATTAAAATATTTGATGTTATAAATATATTTTTAAATATAGATCAATATAAATTAATATGAAATGTTTTATTTATGGTCCATATTAAATAGTGTTATCGTTATTACTACTTTTTAATTCCTATATATCAATCCAATATTAAAAATTCAATGAATTGAAGTAAATGAATTATTTCACTCTCTTTATATATATGTATATATGAAGCTCATATTGAAATATATTAATTATATGGATATTCAAATACTTTATCTAAGTAGTATAAGAACATAAATATATATTACATAGCATTGACATAAAATTATGTTATTTAAACTCAACATTGGAATATTTTATTTATGCCTTCAAGAGTTAAAGTGATATTTTTACCACATATATTTGTACTCAGATGCAATATTCAACGATCCTCGATACATATTAACTCTCCATCTATCAAGAATTGAGATGGATCACGTATCTCGAGGTTCAAGCCTATTTTTTTATTGAAAAACTTGAGTAAAGGTTTGTAGCTCGAGAAATTTGATCCCTCTAAGCGCTTCATAGATCTAGAGTTAATATGGATATAGGTTTCTTTTAGTCATGTGCGACCAAGGAAAATATATTGAAGATATGATTAATTTTACCAATAATATGTAAATATATCTAGTATTATTATAGTCATTTTAAATATGCTAAATATGTCTAAGATTAACCTTGTCATTTTAGTTTTAAATTTTTTTAGTTACCTTAGTTTTTTGAGATGATAAATATTATTAATAACTTTAATGATGAAATAAAATTTTTAAAAGAAAAATGAAAATAATAGTCATGTTCAATGATAGAAAATATCAATAATAGTAATGTAGTCAATTACAAATAGCCTTTATTGCGATCAATATCAAATTATTTTCTTATACTACTCTTTTCTCACCATTGTTACTTTTTCATATAAATTATCAATTATATGAAAAGAACGGTTCAAATTGTAAATCATTTAAACATTTAAATCAAGTTGTTGTATTAATGATCATACCAAGTCTCTCTCTCTCTCCAATATTAAAAAAATTGTATTACTATAACACCAAAAATCAATGTACATTGTCAATAAGATTTTGTGCTTGCACTGAAATCAATTCATATAACATAAGAAATATTCTTACCTCACTCGCTCTCGTTTATATATATCTACATTTCCTTATATCTATCCTTATTTGTCTCTATCTCCCAGTCCCCCAAACACACATGCTCTCTTGCTCCATATCTATAAATATTTCTATCCCATTCTCCCTTTCTCCATCTCTCTCTTATTCCCTCTCTTCACCTTCCATGTATATCTCTATCTTCCCCTTCTCTCCCTGTTCCATGCTTTTATATCTCTTTCCTCCTCTTTTCCACTCTCCCTCTCTCTCCATATTCCTTATCACTTCATGTCTCTATCTCCACCTTTCTCTCTCTATGTATTTCTTCTTACCTCCCCCTATCTCCCCCTCCAACTCCATATATATTTCCCTCCCTCTTTCCACTCTGTCACATACTATCTCTTCCTTTCTCTCCCACCTATCCCTCTCACTCTTCACCCTCCAAATATATTACTATATCCCTCCCTCTCTCCTTATTTCTCCTTCTCTTCCCCCTTTTCTCTATCTCTCCTTCTTTGTCTATTTATCACACCCCAAAACATAAGTGACTCTCTCTCCTTCTCTCCCTTATCACTCGCTATGTCTCTACACTTCTCACTCTCTATGTGTTTCTTCTTCCCTCCCTCTTCCTCCCTCCAACTCCATCTCTCTATCCATCGCTCCGTCCTCCTCCTTCCCTCCCTCTCTTCTCCTCTCTCTCAAGTAGTCTCTCTCATCCTTCCTCTCTCTCTATTTCTCTCCTACGTCCTTCTCTCTCTCTCTCTCTCTCTGTCTCTCTCTCTATAATCCAATCGCTTACCCCATCAATCTCCTCCTCTCTCTCAATTACTCTCTCCCATCATTCATCTCTCTCTCTCTCTCTCTCTCTCTCTCTCTCTCTCTCTCTCTCTCTTACTATATCCCACACTGTCTCCTTCTCCTCTCCCTTTTCTCCATCTCTCCTTCTTCGTCTCTATATATCACCCCCAAACATAAACAGACTCTCCCTATCTCCCCCTTATTGCTTCCTCTCTCTCTCTCTCCACTTATCGCTCTCTATATATTTCTTCTTCTCTCCATATCTCCCCCCCCCCCAACTCCATCTCACTATCCCTCCCTCTCTCCTCCTCTCTCTCATTTCCTCTCTCTCCCTTTCTCTCCTACCTCCATCTCTCTTTTGCAATCTCTCTCTCTCTCTCTCTCTCTCTCTCTCTCTCTCTCTCTCTCTCTCTCTTTGTCCTTCTCGTTCCCCCTCCATATTTGTGTCTCCCTCTCCCTTTCTTACACTTCTCTACCTCTCTAAGTCCTCTTTCTCTCTCTCTTTCTTCATTCCTCCTCCCCTCTCTCCTTAAGTTTATCTCAATCTCTCCCTTTTCACTCCACCTATATCTCCACCTATATCACTCTATGACTTTGTTTTTCCCTCCCACATATATCTACATTTAATATATATCATGACATGTTAATATATATTATACTATAAAAAAATTAATATTGAATTAATACAAATTTATTAAATTTAATAATATTAATATTATAATATATTAATATGAATGTTATATTTAGTAATAATAATAATAATCTTTTAATTTTAATATTGGGGCCAATAATGTTTTTTTTCATGGTATTAATAATAATTTGGCCCATGGTATATAGCCTATGGTAATAATAATAAGTTGTCCCATGCTATTTCACTCATAGGCTTCACCTAAATAAAACTTCTTTTTTTATTTTTCCTAAATATAAAGAGGTTTATTGAGTAAATATAAAAGCATGTTTTATTTATTTACCATAGCTCATTTTTGGGTGTCCTTAAATATACTTCGAGTAAAGATGAAGGGATAATTATTATAAATATATTGATTACAATTGAGCCGATATTACAATGTTTACAAAGATTCTTATATTACATTTCTTACATTATGTTGTGGATTATTTGCATTTACCTTCAAATATTTTTCAAAACACAAAAAACGAATATATGTTAGAAAAGGTAAAATAATTTATGTCAAAGAAGAATTTTCATTTATATGTTGGTACATTAAAATTTTGTGATGAGATGTGAAGGTGGGTTTATTCGGGCTCATTCATGTGTAGAACAGTTCAAGATCTAGACCGATGGGCACATTTAGAACATTACACACTAGTCTGGGTCGAGTTGAGATCATACGCAAGCTCAGGAGAGACTAGCACTACAGAATATCATTTAATGCTAAGATGTCTTGAATATAAAATTAGAAAAGATTGTCATTCTTCCAATTTCGAGTACAGCGAAAGCTTGTATTCATTGTGCCCAGATCCAACAGCAACTCGAGAGCAAAAATTGCATAGGATTTATACCAAGAAGTGCCCTTGCAAGAAGTCTCCTTAAATCCTCTCACCTGCAGACCAATGGTTGACATTAACTATATGAACGTTCTCTTCAAATTCCAAAAAATCGCTTAAGTTCCCCTACAACTGGTTTTAGGTTTCAATAAAGGAAATTATGTGGCAATAGCAGAAGCCCATGCCCTTTAATTTTGAATCAGAGAAAGCAGAGAAATGGTGTAGTTCCCTTAAAAACTTAAGAGTTTTGGAGGAGGCGCAAACGGAAAAAGAGAGAATCAGGATCAAACTATAGAATAGAAATGGAGAGATGGATGACGAAGATTAAATCACAAGTTTGAAAGGATAGGTGCAAGTAGTAAATACTAAAATCATCGAAGTGCGATATGCGATGGTGTGGAAAGGTGATGTGGCAATATGACGTACTAGTGACGTGGCAGTCATGTGGCAATGTGACGTGGCAGATGACATGGCCCCGGCCCGCATACCACACATCACAAGTTTTAAAAGTGAGGTGTAAAGGGTTTGAGATATAATCATCGAAGTGCGATATGCGATGCTATGGGGCTCGATCGCAAATTTCAAATCGCAAGTTTTAATGAATAAGTGCGGAGATAAGTGTTAAATTCATCAAAGTGCGATATGGATGACAGTGGGACCCCATCGCATATCACACATCACGAATTTGAAAGGTTAAGTGCTAAAGAAAAGCTAAAAAGAACGATATGCGAAGTGTGATGTTGGGAAGATGCGATGTGGTTTAAAAAGTGAACTCCAAAGGTTTTCAAATCCCGAGGTCAGTAATTTCTTATGTTAAACCACATCGGAGGAATAAAAGAGGATTATAACATAAAGCTAGTGAAATGCCCAAATGTGAGAGAAGGTAGAACACTGTAGGTACAAACATAAGGGGAAAAGATAACATTATTTGAAGTAAAGATGCATAAGAAGAGTCAGGCAAAAGAATGTATAGTGGCACTTTCGAAAGCATGATAGCTGGGTCAAGTCGGGCACTGAGCCATTGTTACAGAACTATGCAGCTATCGCATCATAACCAGAAAGGACACCTCAGCACTTTTGGGCGATGTATTAGCAACAATCAGATTTAGCAAAATGAACGATATTTCCAGTTTAGATTTGTTTGCTTGGTATGATTGCATCAGTAATTTTAACAGTTTAGGTAGTTTAAGTAGTTTCAAGAAGTTCAACAATTTTGAACTAGTGGGATGTATTTAAGTAGATAGAAATAAAGAAAAGAGGATCTATGTTTTGGACCTCTGGATGACTATTAATCTGGTACTAAATTTTCTGAGAAATAAATGAAATAAGATCAATTTTCCTACACCTTTTGATGTCTATATGTCTTTCTAGTTTCACTTTGTGTTTATTCCTCTTTGAATGAAGTGAATTAATGTTGTAGCCAGTCTCTTAATTACATTTCTAAGTAAGAGTTAAATAACCTTAGTTCATACTCCTTCACTTCATCTCTTTTCTCTTCACAAACTCCTAATGAAACTTTACAGTAATAGATTTTGTGCTTGCAGAATATTATTTCAAATTTTCTCTCTCTCCATGAATTTCCTCTAAAACTTAAAAGTGATAGATTATGTTTCTCACCATATCATTTTGAGTTTCCCTTACAGCTCTTCTTTTCATTTCATTCAAATATTAACAATTTATGGCATTGTGAAGGCTTTTTTTATATCATATTATTGAGGGTATTGAGTAATCAAACTCTAAAGGTGTTAAAAAAGGCTATTTCATATTGTAATTTTAACATACATTTACAAAGTGTCTAAAGCACTAATTCCTTACCACAACCAAGGGATTGTTTCTTGAGATACGACATTTTGTGGCGTCGTTTCCGGGGACGAAGAAAAAATGTTTATTTTCCCTTGGTTTTTCACATTATTTCCTTTCGTTTTTCAGTGAGGAGACAATATTTGGATGTGTTTGCTATTTTTAAAATTCGATCTTTCAAAAGGTCTCACACAAGGTCACATACCTCATAGCCGATAGTCCTTGCTTTGTTAGATCTAGAAATATTGGTTTCTAAAAAGACTCAGACAACTGAAACTCCTTAAATGCCTAATCTTACATTTTTTTTCTCCTGGCAATAGTTCTCATAACCCTTTGTTTGAATATATTTCCAAGGAAATCTCTTTCTTGGAACAATATTCTCCTTCCACACCCATTTGGTTTCAAGAACCAAAGTTAGAAGAAAATTATTTCGAGTCTATTTATTTTACCTTCACTGAAGCTCAACCAAATATATTTTTTGGTTCTTATTCCATTGTTCATCAACCCACACCCATATCAGCCTTCTCACCACCTTCACTCACTTTCACAAGAGGTTCATCAACCTCAACTACCCAAGGAACAATTAACCAAGGTTTAAATATGGCAGCACCACCTTTCTTAATGAATAGATATGCACCACTAAACCCTGTGCAACCAATAATTTCCATGTGTCAAGAATACGACAAATTAATTCCTCATTTCACTAGAGAATTTGAAGTAAATTAAGAAAAACATTTTCCCTTGTTTTACACATTTGTTGGGAATTTAAATGTAGAACATCTTGATGTTGTCATGAGACTATTTGTGCAGTCTCTAAATGGAGAGGCTAGAAAATAGTTCAAAGGTTTACCAAATGGTTCGATAAATAACTAGGAAGAGTTAGAAACTAAATTCACTTGGAGATGGGGAGAAAAGGGAAATCATGGTTACTCATTGACATATTTTAATGCAATTAAAAGAAATCCTAATGAAAACATTTCTGATTCTGTAAAAATATTGAACAAATTGTACAATACTTTACCTGTAGAGATGAATCCCCCCCCCTCCCAACCCTCTATAGGAGCAAAGTTAGTTTTTGTTGGGCCTTTTGAAGATGATATTAGCTTTACATTGAGAGAGATAAGATCCCATACTATTGAACAAATATAGACATATTATTTAGAGATTGAAGCTAATATGACTGCAACTAGAAAGGCTGAAGGGCAACAACCAGTTCAAGAGAAGTGGAAAGAAAAAGAATAATCATCACAAGATCCACGAATTGACGATATGACATACGTGATAAAAAATGTGACAAATAAGCTAGCTAAGATGGAATTGGAAAATAAAAACTCCCAAAGACAAGTAAAACAAAAATAAGGGGGGTTTAAACCTCAATTCAGAAGACATCCCCTGCAAATCTTGCATAGGGAAAGAAGAGATCAAGACCAGGTTCAAGCATCATTTTATATACAATCAACGCCTAGAGAGTCATGAGAATATGACCAAAGGGAGGATGAGGATAATGTATCTGCTATGTATAAAATAGAAGAGGATGAAGAGGAAGATTGCGAGGGAGAATAGGATGAAGCTGAAATAGCTTTTGATCATGATGAAATGGATGAATACTATAGGAAATTCACAGATTTCATGCAAGCTGAGTAACACAAAAAGTATTATTTAAGGTCTATAAAGAGATCTAGAGTGCAGGATAATGAAGGTGAACAAAAAGGTTCCATTCCTCTTCCAATGGCGACTCCAAAACAAAAGGACCCTACAAAACAAGTTAGTAAGGGGAAAGAACCTATAAATTCACTTAATAGGACAAATGTATAGGAGAATGTATCCTTCGAGAAAAAATCATTTGACACTAATATTTTGGAGATATTTTTTCATGTACTCGAACAAGTAGCGAATTCTAGAAAGAGTGAAGAAGAACCTAAAAATAATGTTAAGAAAACTCATGCTTTCAGTTTGGAAAAAGAGTTGGAGAAGGTTAAAATTCAGGTACCTCTTCTAGAATTATCTAAAGTACTAGCTTACAAGAAAGAAATTTCAGAATTTATTAATCTACACATATGGAAGATATAAGTGACTCAGTAAACTTACATGAAGAAACGCTAGTGGTCCTGTTTGGTCCTCGTGTAGAAGAATTAGATCCTTCAGTTCCACCCTTCTACATTTTTCTCTTTCTTCGTGATTTTACTCTGCATAATTTCATGCTGGACTCAGGATCATCCCATACTCTCATGCCATTGCGTGTTATGAAGGGAATAAACCTACATATTGCCAAACTTTTATAGGTATAGATATTCATTTGATTCCAAAAGGGTGAAATGTGCTGGGTTAATTAAATATGTAGCAGTTTCGTTGGTGAAAATCCCAACAAAGAGTATAGTCATGGATGTAGTCATCGTTGACATTCCAGCTAGGTTTGGAATGCTCCTGTGAAGATCTTGGGGAGAAAAGTTGGGAGGTGTTATAAAATTAGATTTCACTTATGCTATAATTCCAGTTTTTAATTGGAAAGAAAGGAGATTGTACAGGGAAACAAGTTTTTTAAAGACCACCTCTAAAAAAGATGCAGGAAATTCCCCATTTATAGTCAAGAAACAGAAGATCTTCATTGTTTCATGCTACATGAAGATGCAAAATTTGTTGAAGACATAGGCAAGCACCTCTCTTTAGAAGTTTTAAATAATGAGTTGCACTCAAAGAATATTTGGAAATGCTACTTTGATGGTGCCTACTCCAAGGAAGGCGTGGGTGCTAGAATCTTGCTAATATCACCTGAAGGTAACCTCGTGCCTTTCACTTTTAAACTAGAATTTGATTCAACAAACAATGTGGCTGAGTATGAGGCCTTAATCTCAAGCCTTGATGTTGCTAAATAGATGGGAGTTTAATTCATTTCAATTTTTGCTGACTCTGAATCGATAATAACAAATATTAAAAGCCATAGTCAAACTAAGTATCTCAGGTTAAGATCATATAGGAATGAAGTTTGGGATCTATTAGAAAACTATTTTGAAGCCTTCAATCTTCATTTTATTCTGAGGGAGGAGAATATATTGGGAAATTCTTTAGCAGTTGCAGCGAGCACCTTTAAACCTCCAATAAATCCAAGTCTAAGATATGAAATGGAAATTAGACATAGACCTTCTATCCCTAACAATGTGAAACATTGACAGGTGTTCGATGATGATGAAAAGATAAATCAATTCTTGACAATGATTTCAAACATTGAATATGCTGAGATAGACCAAGAGGAAGATGAAACAGAGCCAAAAGTAGAAATAAGAAACCTTCAGCAGTCGATAGGTGAACACAATATTATCCAATTGAAAGATAATGTGCTCCCTAAAGGGTTAGTTCGCATTGAAATATTATTCGATTATAATGATGCTACTATTGATTATTAGGTCCATATATTACCAGTATAGTCCCTTATTGCTATTATTGTAACCCCCTTATTGTTATTATTGTACCCTTGTAACCCCCATTTTGTTATTATTGTGCCCTTAGATTATTATTGTTAGGTCGGCTAGGATTACATTGTGGCCCACTATGATTACATTATGGCCACATGGACTCCTATATATAGAAAGGAGGTTTTGTAAATTGTATCATCCAAGAATTGTTCATTTATGTAATGTATTAGAGGTTGCCCCATCGAAGTGGCTTATTTCTAAGGCATTTATATCTCTTTTCTTCTATTTTTGGAGCTGGTTACACAACATTTGGTTTCAAAGCTTTGGATTCTAGGGTTTCGCTGCTCCAAACAGGTCATCATCGCATTTTCGCTATAACTTGTTTTCTACAAAGTTTCAGAAGCTGAAATTTTTAGGTTGTGAAGCCGAAATCTTGAGGAAGATCGTCTAAAAATTTTAGAGGTTGGTTCGCAACATTTTCAGAGATATGATCTGTGGAAGTTAGGTCTTTTGTCAGGCTCCTAAATAGGTCATCGTGGAATGTGCACTATAAATTTGTTTCTACGAAGGTTCAGAATCTGAAATTTTTAGGGGGTGAAGAAAAAATCCTAAGGCAACTCGTTGAAAAATTTCAGAGCTTGATTCGTAAAAATTTTGGAGATATGATTTGTGGAAGGTGGTACTTTTTCAGGCTCCTGAATTTCATCTCAAAGAGGTGATCGTGGGAAAAGTTCAATAACTCTCTCTCTAAGCATCGGATTGGAGTGTCGTAAAAAGTGGTCACAAGTACACTGATTTTAGTTTCTTGGCTATCAATTTTAGAGGCAAAGGACGAAACAGTGATACATGGCAAGTGGTACAATTTAGCTCTACTAAACCAGTCCGTAATTAGGTCATTGTGGGATATTGGACATAACTTTGTCTTGGAGAATCCAAATAAGGTCAGACATATGGAATTCAAAAGAGAATTTAGAGGGCTACCTTAGTGATGAATTTCAGATATTGAAGAGCTGCAATCACAAAGATAATCAAATTCCAATATCAAGCTCCTCAAAAGAAAGAAAAAGGTGTGTATTTTGTTTTTTGAATTGCGTAAGTCTTGTTTGAAAAATCAATTTGAATTGATTCCAAGGGAACATTGTAGAATAGATATCAGTATTGGGTTCTAAAACATTCCCCATAAAAATAATTAAACATCCATTAAGCCTTCAGAAGGCTCTACTATGACTCATGAAGATGAAGAATTGCAACATGATCTATCAAAATTACAAGAGAAAGTGCACCAAATTTCACTCTCGCAAAGAGCAGCAAAAAATGAAATGGAAGTTTTGAAGAAAGGTGTGGAAGCAAATATGGATGGTGTGAAGAATAATATGGATGGTTTGAAGAAAGACGTGGAATCTAAGATAGATGGCATGGAAGATGGCATGGAATCTAAAATGGAAAACATAAAGAATGATCTAAAAGCAGACATAGAAGGTTTGACAAAGTTGATACAAGAAATGTTTTCTAATGGTGAAAATACAGTAGAGGAAACTCATGATGAGAACAAAATAAATGTTAATCATGATTTCATAAACTCTAATGTTGGTGGGAAGAACCACAATATTCCAAAAATGGATATGAAGAATTTTGATGGAAAGGATCCTGTAACATGGATACTATAGATGGAGCAATATTTTGATCTCCATAATGTGAAAAACACACAAAAGGTATGCATTGCAACTTTACATTTAGAAAAAAATACATTTGTATGGTATCGATGGCTTTGCTCTCATAAAAAGAATTGTCACTTGGTCAATTTTTACGGAGGAAATGATAACACATTATGAGGATACAAGGAGCAACACCTTCTTTAGCCAATTGATAAATCTCAAACAAAATGGTTTAGTGGGGGAGCACATTAAGGACTTCCAAAAATTGAATATAAGGGTAACTGATATTCCAGAGGAACACGGGATTGATCTCTTCATAGGCACTTTAAAGGATAACATCCAACATGAAGTTCGTGTTTCGGAACCTAATTCATTGGAGAAGGCATTCAGGTTGGCAAGAAAAATTGAATGTAAAATTATGGCGACAAAGAAGCCTACCACTCACTTCTATAAAGAAGGAAGTTTTTCTATGCCTAGATTTCCACAACCTACAAGGTTGACACCACAAAAATTGGAAGAAAAAAAAGCAAAAGGGCTTTGCTACAGTTGTGATAGAAAATACACTAAAGGTCATAAGTGTGCTTAGAAGAAATTATTTTACATAGATTGTGAAGAGGAAGAAGAAAATGAACAAGAAGAGGATTTACACCAGGAACCAGCCCTATAAGAGGAATAAATGAATCCGACCATATCGTGTAATTCACTGGCAGGAATTACCACTCCTCAAAATCTCAAGATAGAAGGACATATCAAGAAGAAAAAGGTAATAGTGCTGATTGATTCAGGTAGCGCCCATAATTTTATTCATTGTAAGGTATCCAAGGAATTAAATTGTTTCCTATACCTAGCACCAGAATGTCAAGTGATGGTTGAAAATGGAGGAACTATAAATTGCTCTGGAGAATGCCATAATATCAAGCTAACCATGGGGTAATATGTATTGACTAGTCCAATGCTTTCCATTCCTATGTGAGGTGCTGATGTTGTACTAGGAGTACAATAGTTACAATATTTGGGGATGGTAGATTTTAATTTTAAAGAACTTTCTTGAAATTTTTTTCAGAAGGAAAGGAAGTGAAATTACGGGGTATTGCAGGGAAGCCAGGAAAGATAATAATCTATAATTTCATGACAAGGCTTCTAAAGAAAGAAAAATGAGGTGTAATTGCACAATTATGCTCACTAGAAGTTCGAACATCAAAATCATCTATTTTTGCAGATCTCCAACAAGTCTTGGACAATCATTCCAAGGTTTTTGAAACTCCCACCTATTCGTGATCATGATCATGCTATTCATTTGATTCCGGGAGGTGTTCCTCTAAACATCAGGCCTTATAGATATCCTTACGTCCAAAAGAGCGAAATTGAACGTATGATAGCAGAAATGTTAGAGGCAGGTATAATTCAACCTAGTCAAAGTTCTTTCTCTGCTCCTGTAGTATTGGTACACAAGAAGGATGGATCATGGCGAATGTGTCTAGATTATAGGGAGCTCAATAAGCTCACTGTTAAATATAAATTTCCCATTCCTGTGACTGATGAATTATTGGATGAATTACATGGAGCAATTTATTTTACCAAGTTGGATCTTTGTTCTTTATATCATCGAATTAAAATGAAGACTGAAGATATTCCAAGAATATCATTTCGAAATCATGAGGGTCATTATGAATTTTTGGTCATGGCTTTTGGCCTTACCAATGCACCTTCTACATTTCAAGGGTTGATGAATTCCATTTTCAAACCCTTCCTTAGAAAAAATTATATGCAAAAATATCCAAATGTTTCTTTGGAGTAGAAGAGGTGGAATATCTGGGTCATATTGTATCTCATGAGGGTGATAAAGTAGACCCTAACAAAATTAAATCCATTAAGGAATGGAAAGTCCCCAAAACCATAAAGCAGTTGCGAGGATTTCTTGGGTTAACAGGGTATTATCGCAAGTTTGTTAAGAATTATGGGAGAATAGTTGCACCTCTAACAACATTATTGAAGAAAGATGCATTTTCATGGAATCCTGAAGCAACTAAGGCCTTTGAACATCTTAAAGAGGCAATGTGCCTAGCACCAGTCTTAGCTATGCCAGACTTCACAAAAACCTTTAATGTGGAATGTGATGCCACAGGAAATGGAAAATGTATTGTTTTAATGTAGGAAGGAAGACCCATTTCTTTTGAAAGCCGTCCAATCAAAGGAAAGTATTTACAGAAACCTATTATGAGAAAGAAATGTTAGCAATACTACATGCATTAAAGAAATGGAGAACTTACCGAATGGGAAGACACTTCAAGGTAAAAACTGATCATGATAGTCTTAAACTCTTTTTGGAACAAAGAATATCTTCAGAAGAGCAGCAAAAATGGGTCACAAAGATGTTGGGTTATGAATTTGAAATAATCTACAAAAAAGGAAAGCTTTATGTTGTTGCAGATGCACTCTCAAGAAAGAATGAAGAGGTGGAAGCATTGCTTTATGCCATTTCTATTATCCAACCATATTGGATAACCGAAGCAAGAGATGAATGGAAGAAGGGCAAATATGTATGGACACTCATTCAAAATTTGCAGCAAGATCCTAGTACATCTAATACATTTAGATGGAAAAATGATTCCTTATGGTACAAATATTGCTTATATCTTTATAAGAATTCCCAACTAAAACAAAAGATTCTTCTGGAATTTCACACTTGTCCTTTAGGAGGACACTTAGGATTTTTAAAAAGTTACCATAGGGTGAAGAAAGATTTTTTTTGGGATGGCCTTAAATCTGATATTCAAAATTTTGTGGTGGAAGGTTTGGTTTGTCAGCAAAATAAAGTTGAGACAATTAAGACCCCGGGACTTCTACAACCTTTACCCATTCCAAGTCAACGTTGGGAGGAGATTTCAATGGATTTTATCAGAAGTTTACCTAAGTCCGAAGGAAAGAGTGTCATCATGGTGGTATTTGATAGACTTACCAAGTATGCGCACTTTTGTGCATTATCTCATCCATTTAAAGAAAGTACAGTTGCTACTACATTTATGGACAGAATTCAAAAGCTACATGGAAGCCCAAGGGTTATTGTGAGTGACAAAGATCCCATTTTTACTGGAAATTTTGGATGGAGTTATTTTCTTGTTTGGTTAATCAATTAGCTCATAGCTCATCTTATCATCCTCAATCTGATGGTCAAACTGAGATAGTAAATAAATGTTTGGAAGGATATCTTCGTTGCTTTGTATTTGATAAACAAGCACAATGGTTCAAGTGTTTATCTCTCGCTGAATGGTGGTATAACACTTCCTTCCATACTGCAGCAAAGATGACCCTATTTATGGCACTTTATGGATATCATCCGCCATCTATCACATCATCTTTAAGGGAAAATTCGAAGGTTCAACAGTGGAAGATCACATCGAGCATCAACAAGAAGCTCTCCAACTCTTAAAGGATAACCTAAATTTGGCACAAAATGAAATGAAACAATAGGCAGATCAACATCGCAGTGAGAGAAGTTTTGATGTAGGAGTTTGGGTATTTTTACGGCTACAACCATACAAAAAAATGTCCCTCATGCAAGCTAAGAAGGATAATAAATTATCACCAAAGTACTATGGTCCTTACAAGGTGTTGCAAAATATTCGTACTATGGCATACAAATTGGAGCTTCCTGCTTCTTCGCGAGTGCATCTAGTTTTCCATGTTTCATGCTTAAAGAAGGTTATAGGTGAAAATATTTCAGTTCAAACAATATTTCCAGAACTTGATGAGGAAGGAAAAGTCATATTGGAACCTGAAGTGGTCACGGAAACAAGAACTCGACAACTACGGAATTGATCAATTTCAGAGTATCTCATCAAGTGGAAGAACTTACCCACTGAAGATTCTACATGGGAGGATAAAAATTTTATACAGAAGCACCCAGAGCTACTCAAGTGTTGAGGACAACACTTTTTTGAAGGAGAGGGGCATGCTAGGTCCCTATATTACCAGTATATTCCCTTATTGTTATTAGTGTAACCCCCTTATTGTTATTATTGTACCCTTGTAACCCCCATTTTGTTATTATTGTGCCCTTAGATTATTATTGTTAGGTCGGCTAGGATTACATTGTAGCCCACTAGGATTAAATTATGGCCACATGGACTCCTATATATAGAAAGGAGGTTTTCTAAATTGTATCATCCAAGAATTGTTCATTTATGTAATGTATTGGAGGTTGCCCCCTCGAAGTGGCTTATTTCTAAGGCATTGATATCTCTTTTCTTCTATTTTTGGAGCTGGTTACACAACATTGATTCAAAGAAAATACATCAAGAAGAAGAGATGGAATATTGTAATTTTGGAACTCAACAGGAACCCAAAATAGTGAAATTGTTCAAAGGTGTTCCCAAAAACTACAAATAAAGATACATTGATCTTTTTAAGAAATATATGGATGTGTTATCCTGGTCATATGAAGACCTAAAAACATATGATAAAAGCATAATTCTCCATAATTTTCCATTGAATGAAGGACTCAAACTACACAGGAAAAATCTCAAACAGATCAATCCATTGTGGCTAGCTCTAATTGAAAAAGAAGTGAAGCAATTTTTGCAGGCAAAAATTATAGTGCCTCTTAGATATTTACACTGGGTTTCTAATCTAGTCGTTGTAAGAAAGAAGAATGGAGAGATAAAATTATGTGTAGACTTTGAGAATTTGAACTAAGAATCTTTAAAAAATAACTATCCTATGCCGAAAATGGATTATGTCTTACAAAATGTGAGAAGAGCTCACAAGTTGTGTATGGTTGACGGATTTTATAGGTATAATCAGGTAGTAGTAGAAATATGAGATCAGAAGAAGACTGATTTCACGACACCCTGGGGCACCTTCACGTATGCAAGGATGCCATTTGGCCTTGTGAACACAGGTGCAACATTTCAAAGGGCCCTCGACATAGCCTTTATTGGTGATAGGTTTGTAGTTATATATTTGGAGGATGTAACTCTTTTCATAGGTTCAGATGTTGAACACTTGGAGAATTTGAAAAAAACTTTTGAAAAGTGCAGAAAGTTTTGTCTATCATTAAATCCAAAGAAATATTTATTTTCCTTAGAAGAAGGTAAATTATTGGGTCACATAGTCTTTAAACAAGGAGTAAATATTAACCCAGCAAGCGTGGAAGCCATTCAGATGATTCGTGAAGAAAGAAATATATCCATAGATTCCTACGAAAAATAAGCTTTCTAAGGAGATTTGTGCCCAATTATGCTAATATCATGACAAGTATAACATACATGTTGAAGAAAAATGCAGAAGTGAAATGGGATAAGGAAGCAAGAGATGCATTTGTTAGAATAAGGGAAGCACTGCAGGAAGCTACAGTTCTGATTAGTCTAGACTATCAAAAGGCCTCTCAAGTATTCTCATTTGCATCCCCCACTACTATTGCTACTGTGTTATTGTAGAAAAATGAATATAGTAAGGAGAAGCCAGTTGAAATTTTTAGTAAATTTCTTAGAGATGCTGAGCTCAAATACAATATTTTGGAGAAATAATTATATGCTTTGGTCAAAGCACTAGTAGCTATCAGGACTTATGTGTTACAGTCCCAAATAACTTCTTATGTTCCTAATTATACTGTGAGTGATGTGCTCGTCCAAAGTGATGTTGAAGGATAAAGGGGGAAGTGGATAGAAAAAATCCAACATTATGATTTGGACATCAAAACCAGCAAGTTGGTCAAGGGACAGGTGTTAGCGAAGTTGGTGATAGAGACAAATTTTCAAGCCTTGGGAATTAAATGTTCGCACCAGTGGATGGAGTTGTTAATGAAGAAGGTCAAAGCAAGTCCAAAACATGTATTCAATACAAATTTTTGTGCTCTAATTCGTATAAAGATATTGCTCATTACCTGTGTTTCTTTCCCTGTCCAAGTTCACTAAATAAAACAAAATGCATAGCTCTCAATCTCAAGTCTGAGGCATATGTTATCGTATGATAAAATATATACTGGAAAGATCCTTCTAGTATTTTGTTGTTATGTTTGACCAAAGGAGAATCTATTGAAGTCACCAAACAATATCATGAAAGTCTATGTGGAGGAAAATATAGCAGGAAGGTCACTTCTCATAAAACTCTCAAGTCAGGCTTCTATTGCCCAACCCTATTTGCAGATGTTTATAGATTGGTCAAAAGTTATCGGAAGTGTCAGTTATTTGCTGAAAAGAAAAAACTTACTCCATTACCTCTCATCCTAGTATTTATTGAAGAACCTTTCAGGAAATGGGGATTGGATTTTATTGGAGAGATCAATACACCATCAAGTTGATAGTTCAAGTTGATTCTAACTGCCACTTATTACTTTAAAAAATGGGTTGAAGAAATACCCACTAAGAAGGCAAATGAACAAGTGGTGATGAAGTTTCTAGAGGAAAAAAATTTCAGCAGATTCAAATTTCCAGTCAAAATTGTGACTGATCATGCTCAGGAATTCAAATTTTCTTTTTTCATTAATTTTTTTCAAACATATAATGTAATTTTATCACATTCAACAACATATCATCCCCAAGGGAATGGATTGGTAGAGTCCTCAAATAATACATTAGTCAGAATCTTGAAGAAGACAATCACCGAGAATCATAAGGATTGGGATATGAAGTTGAAGTTTTCCCTTTGGGATGTTTGAGTCACTACTAAGAGATCTACTCGGAATTCTCCCTATGAATTGATTTATAGAACTCAAGCACTATTTCCTACTCATCTGGCCAAACTAGTGATTTATTTCCTTCAAGAAGCTCAGGAAGAACCTATTGCTCTGGTAAGAAGATTGAACAAAATAATTGGATCAAGTAAAAAAAGAAACAAATTCAGTTATAACTTGATTACTTATTAGGAAACGATGAAGTCTATATTTGACAAAAAATCAAACGAATTTATCTTCAAGCAGGAGATTTGGTACTCAGATGGGACACCAGACGAGAAGAAAAGGGAAGCATGGTAAATTTGACCTTCTTTGGTATGGTCCATACATAATATATGAGGAAAGATCAAATAACACATTCATTTTGGAATATCTAGATGGAGAGTTAGTACAGGTGCTTGTGAACGGGAAATATCTTAAGCATTATTTCCAGCATTAAAAGTCAGCATTCCACCATTGTAAATACTGGATTTATATGTTGGTACATTAACATTATTTGAAGAGATGTGAAGGTTGGTTGAGTCAGGCTCATTGACGTGTAGAAAAGTTCAAGAGTCGGGCCGATAGGCACATTCAGAACACTACACATTGGTCAGCGTCGAGTCAGGCTCATTGGCAAACTTAGGTGAGACTAGCACTACATAATACCGTTTAATTCTAAGATGTGTCGAAGTTAAAATTAAAAAATATTATCATTCTTCCATTTTCGCGTACAATGAAGGCTCTTATTCATTACGGTGAGATCTAATGACAACCTAGGAGCACAAATTGTACAATATTTATACCAAGGCGTGCCCCCGGAAGTAGTCTTGTTAAATCTGCTCACCTGCAGATTGACGGTTCACATTAAATTCAGGAACACTCTCTTCAAATTCCAAAAAACAACTTAAGTTCCCCCACAAGTGGTTTCAAGTTTCAATAAGGGACATTACGTGGTGATAGATGGAGCCTACGCCCTTTACTTTAAAATCAAAGAAAGCAGACAAATGGCGTATTTCCCTTAAAAACTTAAGAGTTTTGGAGGAGGCGCAAAGGGAAAAATGGACATTCAGGATCAATGTGCAAAAATAAAATAGAGAGATGGACGATAGATTTTAAATCACAAATCAAAAGTTTCAAATGCTAGGCGAGGGAAGTAAATGTTAAAATCATCGAAGTGTGATATGTGATGGCATGGAAAACTGACATGGCAAGATGAAGTGGCAGTGACGTGGAAGTGATGTGGAAAGGTGACGTGGAAAGGTGACGTGGCAAGGTGACATGGAAGATGATGTGGTTGTGGCCCGCATACAGCTCATCATATGTTTTAAAAGTTAGCTACAAAGGGTTCGAGTTATAATCTCCAAAGTACGATATGCAATGCAGTGGGCCTCGATCATAAATCACAAATCATAATTTTTAATGAATAAGTGCGGAGATAAGTGTTAAATTGGTCGAAGTACGATATGTGATGATGGTAGCACCTGATTTCATATCACACATCACACATTTTAAAGGTTAAGTGCTAAGGAAAATTTTAAAACAATGACATGCGAAGTAGGATGTTGGGCAGATGCAATGTGGTTTCAAAAGTGAACTCCAAAGGTTTTCAAATCAGGAGGTAAGGCATTTATTGTGTTAAACCACATCATAGGAATAATTATAATACAAAGTTGGTGAAATGCCAAAATGCGAGAGAAGGCAGTACACTATAGGTACGAACAAAATGGGACAAGATAACATTGTTTGAAACAAAGAGACATAGGCAGAGTTGAGCAGACGAACGTATAGTGGCACTGTTGGAAGAAATAAAAAGGGGTAAAGTAAGGCATTGAGGTGTTGTTACAGAACTGTGCAGCTATCACGACATAACCATAAAGGACACCTCAACACTTCGAGGGGACACATTAGCACCAATCATATTCAACAAATCGAATGATATTTCCAGTTTTGATTTGTTTTCATGGTATGATTGCATAAATAATTTTAACAATTTAGGTAGTCGAAGTAGTTTCAATAATTTCAGCAGTTACGAACTAGTGGGATGTATTTAAGTAGATAGAAATAAAGAAAAGAGGTTCTAAGTTTTGGACCTCTAGATGACTACTAATTTGGTATTGAATTTTATGAGAAATAAACGAAAGAATATCAAGTTTCCTACACCTATTGATATTGATATTTCTTTCCAGTTTCACTATTCTTTTATTCCTCTTTGAATGAAGTGAAGTAATGTAGCAGCTAGTCTCTTAACTACATATGTGAGTAAGAGTTAAATAACCTTAATTCACGCTCTCTCACGTCATCTCTTCTTTCTTCACAAAATTCCGATGAAACTTTAAAGTCATAGATTTTGTGTTTATAGAATATTATTTTGAGTTTCCTATCTCTCGATGAATTTCCTTTGAAACTTAAAAGTGATAGATTATGTTTCTGAGGATATCATTTTGAGTTTCCCTTACATTTCTTCTTTTCATTTGATTCAAATATCAACATTTTATGGCATTGTGAAGGCTTTCGTTATATTAGATTATTGAGGGAATTAAGTAATCAAATTCCAAAGGTGTAAAACAGAGGCCATTTGATATTATAATTTTGACATACATTTACAAAATTTCTTAAGTATTGATTCCTTACCACAACCGAGGGATTGTTTCTTGAGATACAACACATTACATCTACACATGTGCCATATACTGGGTTATTTGTAAAAACAAAAAAATCCACAATAATGAGAGTGATATTATTGACGTTTTATAATGTTTTTAGTTAAATATAACTAAGCATGTATACTCATTTATGTTTTTTCTATAGAAAACATTTTATTTTTATTTAAAATATATCTTACTTTATTTAAAAAAAAACATGTATTAACTCAAGGCTAAACATGAAAGAAATCATGCATAGCTCGCATCCTATGCTATAGAATGTACCTCTATACACAGTTAAGCACAAGATATGCAGACTTATACGTCCCATAGCAACTCGAACACCCTCCATTAAAGTATTCATCAACGTATTTTTCAAATTTTGGTTCATGAAAAATGATCCAATTATTGTTATTAAGAATGAAAAATATATATTACAAGGAGAATGCATTCACCTACATGTGGTATGTTAGTTTTCCCAACCAACTATATGTTTTCACAACTAATTTTTAAATTTAATTACTATTTACGATAATACCAAAGGAATAAGGTGTGTAACACACACCCACCCCCCCCCTTAATCTGAAGGGGTGTTTATGATCCCACGCATTGTTCTGAACTTTTAATTTTCTTCTCTTCTGAGTGCTTTGGTGAAGATGTTTGCAATTTACTTAACCATGGGACATTGTCTTAGATGAATAATTTTAGTCTCTAGAGAAAATGGAATCAAATTATACTTCATGTCGATGTCCTTGGTTCGATCATGAAATGTTGGGTTCTTGGCCAACTTGATTGCATAATTATTGTTGGAGAGGAAAGAAATCAAGTTATCTTGTTTCTCCAGCAATTCTTGAAGTGTTTTCCTCCACCACACAATTTATTTTTTCTCTTTTATGGTTGTCACATATTTTTCCTCCATTTTAAAATATACTATAAATCACTATTTGTGTGACCTTTAGGAGATAGTTTTTGATCCCACACTTATGAGTTATCATGAATTTGATACTCCATTTTACTTGTCCCCGTTGAAGTATGAATCAGAATGTGCAATAAGACTTAAATTATCCACCTTAGTGTACTTAATTCCATAATACTAAGCTGCCTTTAAGTATCTTAGGACTTTTTTCACAACATAGCCATGTCTCTCACATGGTATTTATATAAATATGCAAAGGATTTGAATAACATATCACATATCTGGTCTGGTCATGGTGAGTTAGATGAGACTTCTTATAAGTTACATGTACTTTGTTGAATCCTCAAATTCATTCTCTTCTTTTTATTTCATGTTCAAACTATGTTTCATTTGAGTGGATAGAGTGTTGCAATAAACCATGAAAACATTATTCAGTAGTCGTCCAAAGTACTTATTCGCGAAAAGAATGTTTATTTTATATTTTAGTTAACTTCAATTGCCAGCTAATAATGAAGATGTCCTAAGTATGTCATTTCAAAACCTTTCTTCAAATATTTATCCTAAGATTCTATGTAAGATTCACTGTTTCTATTTATTCATGGATCATCTACATATACTACAAGATATATAATTATATTTCCAACATTTTTCACAAACAAAGTTGTATCATCAAGATTGTAATTCTTGATATTTAGCTTTAGAATACACTTTATTAGATTTTCATACCACACTCATGGTGCATTTTTTAGACCATACAAGTATCTATCATCTTGCATATCTCTTTTCTTTTCACTTCAAAATAAAACTTTCAGACTGAGACATAAAAAAAAATTTATTTCAAGCCCCCATTCAATAAAGTTATATTCACGTACATGTTGTGGATTTCCATCCTTTATGTGTTGCTAAAGAGAATATTGTCCAAATCGTTACCTATTTTGTTATGAGAGTGAAGGTTTCCTCATTGTTGACACCTTAATTTTGTGAAAATCCTTTTTCCACAAGCCGTGAGTTCTGCTTGTCAAGTGAGTTGTCATCTTTATACTCATTTTTGAAGACAGACTTGTAGTCAATTGGTTTGGTTCTCTATCGAAGGTCCACAAAATTTCAAGTCCCATATTTTATGACTACATAATATTCATTCTACATGTCTTCTTTCCATTCATCATGACAAGAAACTTCTTTAAAGGATTTAGATTAAAATTCAACACACCAATTCATTTCACAATTATACAAGGTATTTATGTCATCTACATCACCTAAATTGCCACCTCCATTTCTTCTCTTGTAGAAACATTTTCTCCAGTATTCCCAATAGAATCAAGATGGAAAATTTCAAGTGTCTTAATCAACAATTTTGGTTTTTTTGGAGAAGAAATAGATGGCTCATCTAAGGGTATAGCATCATAAATTTTCAACTTATTAATTATTCTTATAACATCATCCAAATTTGATGAGGTTTATGGAGCTTATACATCAAGAGAAATTTGATCTAGTTTTGTAGAGGGAGATTCCAAGAACTAACCAATAATTGGGTACCCCCTTCAATTTTTGGAATATCATTGTCAAATTCATGATACTTCATCATCAGAGAAATCCTTTCTAGATGTTTAAGATGTCGTTTAAAAATGTCATCAATTTTTGTGGAGTCAAACAATATGTCATCTCTAGAACGTATTAATTTATTATTTATATCAGTATATAGCTAATAGGACTTGTTGGTATCTGAGTACACAAATAAAATTAATTTACGGCATCTTGCATCAACTTTCTTTATCTATTGTTTTGGAATAAAGGCATAACAGGTGGAACCAAAAACCCTGAGATGTCTGATGCAGGGGGTGTGGACATGCCAAATTTCATAAGGATTCTTGTTCTAAATAAAATGCAATGGAAATTTGTTCTCTACATAAATTGCATAAAAAAAAAATCAGCCCAAGACATCTACTTTACATTCTTAAAGAAAATCATGGAACAAACTTCTTGTCTTTTCTACAACACCCTCCAAAGTTTTTCTATATTTGAATTTTTGAGCCAATTTTCTACCATCAGAAGTGTAACTTTTTGTTTTGAAGTGATTTTTTATGTTTTTACACATGTTTCTAGTGTCCATGCTCCTTATTAAGTTTCAAATTATTGTCGAGGTTAGCTATAGTGCAATTGTGTCTCAGAGCACACTTTCAAGTCACAAAATGCCACTTATCTATCACAGTCACTTATGTATTACTTGGATAATTGTTGTGAACCAATGTTTTGATGTTAATAAGGTTAGTTTCAAATCCCATTGATGTTTTGATGACAATTTTAGAGTGTATGAAGCCTGATCATGTACAATAGTCCTTCCTTCCTTTTGCTTCATCCTCCAAACTTAGTCATTTTCTCAGTTTTCATCCCTAGGCTTCGGAGAGTGCATTGTGCACTTCCACATCCTAGAAATGAGCTTCCCTATGAGCTAATACTATGCCCTCCACCATCTTAGTGTCACTCTCTCCCTCTTGTGTGAACTACATAATTACAGTGAAAAATACCTCCTTTTAACTCCTTACACCTTCTCCATGTGCGCACCCTGAAACTATATTCCTATAGTAGCGCATTATGAAATTTATGTGGCCAGTTGTGACCTTCATTTTTCATTTAAAATACACCTTGTAGTCTCAAGGGTTTCTAGTGCCACCAACATTTTAACACTAGAAGGAGGGAAGAACTTCTATGGTTGATAAACCACATTCCCACAAAGAACCCTCCGTGCAAGGTACTAATTGTCTAAGTTCAAATCCAAATCATATTTTTGAGAGAAGAGAGTCATCCCATATATGTATATATCATGCATATGAAGTTTCCTATTATCAATCCCAGACAGTTAGGCCTATTACTCACCTGTTTTCTACAGTTGTTTGATTTTTTCTGTCACATCCTTTCTTCCTTGTAAGCAAGAAATGAGAGAGAAAACCCATTGTGGGATGTTATTTTATTCAGTGTAGGAGTTATTTATTAGAAGCCTTGAGGAATTAGCTAATAATGTTGAAGGAGTACATCAAGAAGAGGAAGGTTTGGATGGAGACAAGGAATATTTTCATTTTTCTGATGAAGAGCGGAAAGGGGAATAAGAACAATATGATAACATCGAATATTTGAATGGTGATGGAGAAGATTCTTTAAAATGAGAGAGTGAAAGGGAGGAATAAAATGAATACATGGTTGATGACCAATTGAACTAGATCATTAGATGAAATTTGATTTTTGAAAGTTAACATTGAGTTTCAATGTCATAATGTGTAAATGAATAGAAATACTTTAAAATTCAAAAGAGATATAGGCATGACTAGGCACCAATTTTTTTTTTAATATTATAATTTACCTATATTAACCTTAAACTGTGCCAAAATAACGCAAACTACATCAAATATTAAAAATAAAATTAATATGTTATTTTATAAAAGCTATAATATCAAGAATTTTTTTAGTACAGAATTTATTCCTAAATTTTATAGTGTTGTCGCATATAAATTAACCAATGAAACTTCTAGGTTGTCATCATTGAAATATGGATTTTATATAGAAATTATTCTCACAACATATGTGTTTGACAATGTAACTAACTTTCATGTATTTAATGATGACCAAAAAATAATGCACATCATGGAAAATGCTAATGTTTTCAAACATTTGGCTATTAAAAAAGATGAGCACAAAAATCCTTCGTAGGAAGTAGCTCAAGCAACTAAAGGGTGTCCTATGCAAAACATTGTGGTATCTCTTGAGAAATTATATAACCTTGAAAACCGTTTTAGAGGACCTGTGAATAAAATGACTGAGAGCTTCACATTTTCACATGAACAAGTTAATTTGCAAACCAAAGAAGATCCAAAATGCATGAACCTTGATATATGTTCTCCTAAAGAATGATAGGCTTACGTTCATTTTTTCAAACAGTAGTGAGAAATATAAAATTCGGTCCTGCGTATGGGCTTTGGGGTGGGTCAAAGCCCCTGATGTTTTGTAGTGGGTTAAAGGGTAGCTCTAGGGTCTAGAAACCACAATTTTTAGACCATAGGATAGCAAAGGCTACAATATTATATATAGATAGATAGTTGGGTCTAGTAAGTAAGTAAGTCATAAGAGTGTTGCTACATGCAAACTGATAGGATTTGTTTGGGTTGTTTTGGGTAAGGACTCTTCGTAGCTGTGTGCATGGAGATCCTCAGTCCTGTTGTGTGCGGATCTCGCTAGTCTGTGTGCACGGGCTATGTTTTTCAGTTGTAAGTGGATCTTTGATATTAATGAATGCAAAGTATTGTTGAATTATTTGTGTGTTATCTGAATTGGTTGTGTTTACTACTGACGCACATCTATGATATTTATTTAGGTTGTGAATGTATCTGTGTTCTGGAATTGGCATGAGTATATCTATGATCTAAAAGTAGCTTCGATTAGGATACTCTATAATAGTGTTTGGTAATGTGCACGTGGATGCGAATGCATTAATTATATTTGGGGATGATAAGATATTTTTTATTGTTATATGTTGCTTACATTGTTAAAAGAGTTGTGAATAGACTCATTCTCTACGAACCTAGTAAGCTATAATGTGGATCTGCCTCAAATTACCTACTCTCTCCCAAGGTGCACAAACCTGGTTCCAACACCCTCCCATACTACTTCAGGTGAGAACTTGGCCTGAACAAGTAGGTCATTACCGAAAGGGCCAGTGGTGTAGGGGTTTGATGGAAAAACTTAACCACTAAACCTGGGTCAGGACCCCTCAAGCCAACAAATGGTTCCATTTCTGGGATTGGGATAATTTTGAGAGAGAGATCAAGTAATGCCACAAGGTCATTAGAGACCCGAGGGGGTGGAAATTGAAGACTGGTTTGAAAGGAATATTTAGGAATTTTCTATAAAGGGTAATCGCAGTAGGAAGCTGAGAGTTGAGAAGTGGAAGAACAAGTACACCTTCACTGAAGTCTATGTAATTTTCTTTGTAACCTTTTCCCATGAGCTTCAGGAGTGGTTGGCAGCTCGTAGAATTACAGACGTGTTCTAAGGATTATCAGGTTACGCAGTGGATGCCAAAATTGATTCAATGGTTAGAGAGGACTGACAATACAATCACCCATATGGTAGATCACTGGGTTGATAGCGTGCTGGGAGGATTTGTGACATAATTCGCAATCGATCAGTTCACATCCTATTTTGAAGTAGAGCAAAGGTTCCTCAATGGTTTTTGGGGTAAGTTCTTGAAAGCATTTCCATTGTTAATCAAAATATTATTGTGCGAAAAGGACATTCTATGTAGCCACACCGAATGAATGACCTCTAATCAGAGCGCAAGTACCACACGAAGTGGTACTACTAAACCAATCAAGAAGGGGATAGATCCATCTATAGTCCGCTAAGAGAGTCGGCTACGCACGCAGGAGATAGTGCTCCAGCCAAACCACCTTCAAGTTAGCATAAAGGTAAGAAATCACGCACACCTCTGCCACCACCAAAAGAAGATATGGCCATAGAAATGAAGCTACCAACCTTCAAGGGTGTAGGAGATGAAGATATGGACCAATTTTGGTTTGTAGCAGAATCAGTATGGACTGTGCAAAATGTGGCCACTGATGCTGTAAAGAGAGCACATCTATCACTCACCTTTGAAGGACAGTCCTTGGACTGGTGTATGGGGTATGTAGGATAGCACGTAGATCCATCTATTTAGGTGATTAAGACAACTTTAAAACAACAATTCTGAAAGCCTAAGTCCTACTCACAACTAGTAACTAAGCTAAAAGACTTTTGAAAAGGACCCATCAATTTTGTATGGGAATTTGATCAGTAATTAAAGAAAATTATCAGAGATGGAGGATTTTAGTATGATGATAGATAGTACAAGGAATGGTTTATTTCTATGCTGCTACCTGACCTGTGCAGACCTATGGGTCAGCAGGCGATTGAGACGGAAGATAAAGCCTTGGATGTTGCTATGAAACTAGAGGTTGTGCCAAGAGATGATGCCTAGTTTCGGGTGCAACAGATCCAGGGACAGCTGGAGGAAATGCACCTTGAAATAAAGAATCTTTGAAAATAATGGGGGAAAGAGGCTAGTCCAGACATATGGTTCATAAGATGCAGGGTGCCTGGTGGATCAATGTCCTCTGCTGACAGATTACAAGAAGGCTGGGGGACCTAGCCCATTGCGACCTAAGAAGGCTGCATGGCCAAGTGGTCTAATGTTATGGTGCGTTGATTGTCATGTTTTCGGGCTACATGATACTAACCATTGTCCTCATCTTGGTGCTTATGTTCTAGAATTGAAGAAATAATGGTGTCGATTCTGCTCCTCTGTGGGCCACTATGAGCATAACTATCGGACCTATGACTTGATGATAGATTGAGGAAACCTATACAGGGTACAGGTTGACCCTTTTTCACCACTAACTCTCTCAAGCAGAGGTGGCTCCCTGGGAACCAGGAACGGTTAGGGGAGGGGGAAGAGATGGAGGTGTGGGTAGGGGAAGAGGACAATTGATCTATTACAACTTTGGAGAAATAGGGCAGTGAGGAGCTGTTCGAACCCTACGAGACAATCTTTCTGATATTTTCGACAATTGGACCATGTGATTGTATAATATCTAGTCCTGATAGCAAAAATGCAGGAAAAATAGCAGACACCTACGCAAAATGTGCAGAGGGTTAAGGCAGAATCTCGTGATGAAGGACCAAGTATTAATTTCATAATGCGTAATGGCATGGCTACTGGAGGAGCTGAGGAGAAAGTCGCGGCTGAACCTCTTATCCGGAAAGAAATTGTCAAGCAAGAAAGATTGGACCTATAGAAATAAAAAGAAACTTGTGTCACAGCTTGCAGAGACTTTACTAAGGATGAGGCATCTACTTCTAAGGAAACAACAAACCTAAGAACAGATGATGAAGTTAAACCATTTATATAGGCATGTATGAAGCTTCTATGCAACTAGAAGGCAGTAGAAAATATTTGAGCACTAATAGAAAGTTGCGCAGAAAGAACCACCCCTCCTACGAAAGTTAAGGATGAGCATAAAATTTACAAGCATAAGAAATGCACTGGTTGGGAAATGCAGCTAACAGCGCAAATTGGATACTATGAAATGCATTGGGTTATTTTGGACATGGGGTTAGATGCGAACGTACTACCCAAGAAAACTTGGCAACGGATGGGAGAGCCTAAGCTAGAATGATCTACTATCCAGCTACGTATACCCAACCAACAGAAGATCATAAGATTGGGGAGGATATCAAAGATTATGGTAGACATCGTAGGAGCTAAGGTCAGCACCAACTTTTAGGTAATTGAGATTGTGGAAGATGCGGACCCCTATCCTATGCTTCAAGGACTAGATTGGTCAATAGAAATGGGAGGCATTATCATCCTAAAGAAAATAAGCATGGTTTTCGAGAATGACAGTAGGAGGGTGATAGTCCCACTAGACCCTGCGAAAGGAGAGTAGTATATAGAGCCAGTGCACGATGAAGAGGATGTGGATCACATCTACAAATTGACCACTCTGGACAAGAATTGGATCAATTTTACGGTTGATGCTGTGCTCTGCTGGGAGAAGGAAAGTAAATGCTTCCTTGACTCCGATGAGGAGATAGAAAATTGGTAGAATTGGTCACATGATGTATCTGTGTTGCAATGTCTTAAAATCACAAAGAAATTCCAGTGTATCTCCTCAGAGGTAAGAGAATTGTCCTACTTTGATGTTTCTGGTAGTATTAGGGAGTTTTTGCGAAAATTTGACGCTGAAGTCCCAATGGAGTGAGGGCTGTGGGCCCTTAATCTAGCCATGCACACAATTCCTGCAAAGTGGTGGGACACGCAAAAGGGGACATTCTAGGATTGGGAAGAGTGTCATGATATGATGTTCCTACGGTTTGAACCCCCAGTTCATCTACGCATAAATACTTTCCTTGGTCCATGGGACCCGCACAAGAACTTGTCTGCATGGGTGGAGGGATGGTACGAATGAACTACAAACCAATGGGTCCACCTATTCATTCATGCCTTGGGGATGATCCCCATTGCATGGTATTTAGATGCAGAACTACACCACCTCACCCAGCACTGGGAAATCCTGAAGGACATGTTTGGAGGGACATTCGATTTTTTAGGTGGAACGAAAGCACTCGACAAAGATTTGCAAGATATATATTCCTTATTATTTGATAAATCACGCCCTTGTGCAGCACATCAGGCACCAACGTGGGAGACGCAGATGCAGGATATTTTCAACTGTCACAGTCTATCAATAGAGGAATGTGATGACGACCCAGGAAATATCTCTATCCCGGAGTCAGAGGGAGAGCACGCAGTTTGTGGACCCCCACCGCAGACTTTCGATGTCATTAACCCTCTTAAGCTGTGAGAATTCAACATTGGAACAGAGGAGCAACCTAAGCTAGCTATAATAGGGGACTATTTGGATGATGATACTATTTGAAGAGTCATGAAACTCCTCACCGAATACCAGGACCTATTTCCGACGAAATTATCGAAACTCAAGTGGATTACAGGGGACCTAGGGGTCAAGTGCGTTACTTTAAAACATGAAGCGCACCCTGTGAAGTAGCACCCTTATTGATTGAACCCCAAGTATAAGTAGAAATTCAGAGAAGAACTTGAAGAAATGATATCCACAGGTATCATCAAACCAATCACACATATAGATTGGGTAAGTCCTATGGTGGTTCAGGAGAAAAAGACTAAAGGGGAGATACAGATCTGTGTTGACCTAGAAAAATTGAATTATTTCATCGTACATGATCCCTTTCCTATGCCTTCTCAGATGAAATCATTGATAGCGTGTGGGGGTAGGAAGCATACTCGTTCATGGACAGGTTCTCGAGCCCATCAGATCAGGATCGCACCTAAAGATCGCAAAAAAGCTATGTTCACCACTGAATGGGGATCCTCCGAATACATTGTTATGTCGTTTGGTCTCAAGAATGGCCCGACCATATTTTCACGGGTGGTGGTTTCAGTATTGAAGGAGTTCATCTAGAAGTTTTTGGAGGTATATTTTGATGACTGGACCATCTTTGGGTTGGTAAAGAAGCATGTCACAAACTTTCGCATGATGTTGGATGCTTGTAGATTTCCATGAATATCAAGAAGTGCATATGTTGCGTACCATTTGGGATCTTGCTAGGTAACATAGTTAGTCGACAAGGATTGATGGTTGACCCTGCCAAGATAGAAGTTATCATCAATTTGGCAGAACCTACAACTAAGAAACAACTGCACTCTATCCTCGGACATACAGGCTACTATAGGAAGTTAATTCAAGGGTACGCACTGATCACAACACCTATGGAAAAGTTTCTAAAGAAGGATGTTTAATTTTTTTGGACAATGACTGTCAGAAAAGCTTCGAGTTGCTCAAGGAAAAGATGGTATCTGCACCTATCCTCATATTTCCTTATTCAGCAAAGGTTTTCCACGTTCACGTAGATGTGTCGGGGATTTCCCTGGGAGCTGTCCTTACGCAGCTTAGAGATGGATACATTGACCATCCACTTTCGTTTTCTAGGAGGAAACTCTTTGGTGCAGAGCAAAACTACTTCACTATTGAGCGCGAGGGGTTGGCCATGGTATACACCCTCCAAAAATATCGGCATTCTCTTTTAGGAGGGTACTTCAAGATGTTTACAGATCACTCGACTTTGAAGTACCTAGTGAATAATCCTGTGTTGGAGGGGAATATTTTCCGATGGCTACTGCTATTTCAAGAATATGACTTTGAGATTATCATGAAGCCTGTGAAACTGAATGTTGGGCTAGACCACTTATCCCGAATTGAAAGTGTCAAAGAGCCAACCAACCTAGATGAAGGACTGCCTAATGTGCAGTTGTTTTCTCTTAAGGTAGTTGATGCACACTTTGTCGAAATCATTCACTTCTTGACTACAGGGATGACACCTAAAAAGTATTCGATACAATAGAAGAAATAGTTAGTAACCTGCACAGTGGATTTTTCCATCATCACAGGCCATCTATATAAGCTGGGAGCTGATGAAGAGCTACGAAGATATGTTTTGGAGCATGAAAGGAACACCATCATGATAGAAGCCGACGGGAGTGTAGCAATCAGGAACTACGCAGGAAAAGAAATGATGCATAAGATATTAACAGTTGGGCTATGGTGGCCCACACTACAGAGCGACTCTCACGACTATTGAAAAGCCTGCGATTCATGCCAAAGGATAGGAATGTTGTCGTGCAGAGATGTGTTGGGTGTGGAGCCTGATTTGCCAGGGTTTTGGCCAATGGTTAATTAAATTTCATTGGTTGGGTTTTTCCCCGGAGATTGGGGTTTTCCCAGATAAAAAATTGTGTTTATGTTTATGATTTGTTGCTGGGTTTTTTATGTGTATTCCTCTCGGTAAATGTTTTATTTCTGCATTAAATTCCTAACAGCTCGTATCAGAGCTGGTGTAATAATTTTATTGTGTCCATAGTTTCACTACTGTTGTGTAAGAAGTAGGAATCATCTCTGTGCAGTTTGATTGGACAGATCTGAGCTTGTAGGTGTTGGATCTGTTGTATCACAAATGAATTTGCATATGAAGAAGATGGATCTTGTCAGATTTGATGTGGAACTACCGCTGAAAAAAATTCAAGCAATGGGTAAACATGCTAACTGTGCAAAAGAGAATATTTGAGTGGTGCAGAGGTAGATATGGTGCAAGGGAAAGCGAGCCAGCACAAATCTGCATCGTGACAGAGAGATCACAGACGCGTTAGAGAGATTGATGTTGAGTTTATTTGAAGATTAAATATGGGCACAAGTAGCTGGTGAGATCCATAAACGATGTGAAGTTTTCATTGGTCTTGTGAGCTGATGTGTATGCAAATCAAGATAAGGTGGTCATAAAATTGCGAACTTGTTGCTCCTGCGATGATATCCAGAGATCTAATATGAATATAGGCTTGGATACAAGGGTTACGCCACAGGAGTGCATTCCAGTTGAGAGTGCAAGTTATAGGAGCAGTTTGGGCAGGGACTTGCTGGGGTGATCGCGGAAACCGTGGTGATATCTCAGGCAGCATTGAATAGGACGAATCTGCGTGAGATTTAAGAAAAGAAGTTAGGAAAATCATGTTCAGTTGAACATTGTACGCGATGGCTCAACTTCTTTTCTATGATGATTACAAATCACAGGGCCTCAATTGAACACCATTGACATCAGTGATGAAATCTGATCGAGCGACGTTGAAGAATACTAGTGGTATGGATATTGGCCATTGGGAACAACATAGATCCTATAAAATGATGGTGGCATTGTGGCAAAACGTGAAGTCTACTTGCGATCTGCTTGGTGATGGCTGTAGTTCGATGAAGGAAATTTTTTTTGTGGAGCTGTGATGAGCCGGAGGTGAAGATGGAATTGTGCTCGGTGCCTTCGGTGCTATGGAAAGAGGATGCCAATGAGATTGAACAAGCTTGTGATGAAACTAACATTTCTTTTGTACAGCTTCATGGAGAACGTGCACACGTTACCCTTTCAAATCTGATACAACATCGCCACATTATTTATGTTTTGCATGCAGACAAGGATGGAGAACTATTGACCAAGCCCCCAAATAGGAAATGCTAAAATTTAGTCGATTGGTTTTTTTTTTTGGCTGGAAGAAGTCAAAAACATCAAAGAATATTTTCAAGTGTCAATGATAAGACAATATTTATGTATTTACATGTTGGTAGAGATTCTTAAATAGGCATGTTTTCTTCACTAGACTCGGCTGTAGATTTTGATGAATCTGTTCCTCTAGTAAAGATGTGTGAGATTACCACTGTCCATGATGCAGTTCTTGCCACCGAAGCAGGTGCCAAGTTCATAGGGATGATTTTAGTGGGCCATTTGAAAGAGGAAAATTGTGTTCGAGGGTGGAGAAGAGGAGCTTCACCAAGAAACCAAGAAGAAAATTAGAATGGATCAAAAAAAGCGTAGAGGGCAGATTTATGTACAACTATGATGTCCTCTTTGGAGAGGACATCATGTAGAAAATGAGAGAGGATACGAGCACGTGGATTAATTAATTGATGAACCATGTATCTGAAGATAACTCCTAGAGGGCTGGTGGTTACAGAGGCTGGTGACCCATGTAATCTGGTAGATGGGTACTTTTTATATGGACATTGATTTCATATGTACAAAGACAGCAAAAATGAAACAAAAAAAATTATTATTATTATAATGGAGTTAATTTTTACATGTAAATGGGCATACTACTGTAAGACCTGGCATGGCATGCGTACCATTGGGTAATCACTGGTAAATTCTGGGTTAGACCTAGGTGATAGGGGGGATGTCAAGTTTACAATTACCCTCGGTAAAAATTTGAGGGGGGGAAGAGCTAGAGTGAGTGGGGTTGCCTCATCTAACAGGTTTGGCTGGGTTTAGTCAATAATCCCAAAGTCAAGTTTAAGGGGGGAATTTTTAGATAAACATGACTCGGGATAGAGTCAAAGTTGACTAGGGTAAATAGTAGTGGTTTTGGGGCGCATGGTTTGGTGCACCCATGGTTTTGGCCCATGGTATTGCATGTAATGGAGCCTATAAGAGGCTAGGAATACTTCATTGTAATGGAGGCCTGGAGGTGAGTGGTGAAGGATCACTTGGCCGGATTGGCCAGGGTTTTGGCCAATGGTTAATGAAATTTCATTAGTTGGGTTTTTCCCCGAAGTTTGGGGTTTTCCCAGATAAACATTTGTGTTTATGTTTATGATTTTTTGCTGGGTTTTTTTATGTGTATTCCTCTCGGTAAATTCTTTATTATTTCTGCAGTAAATTTCTAACAAGATTAAATTCCCCTCCAACCGTAGATGGCCCTCCAAGAATTTTAAAAATTTTCCATAGACTTCGTAGGGCCCATCAACCCGCTGGGAAAGAAGACATGTGTGCGCTACATCATCACTGCGACTGATTATGTAACTAGATGGGTTGAAGCACAAGCTATGAAGGATTCCACTGTAGATACTGTGATGCACTTCATTTCTGAACATATTCTAACCAAGTTTCGTTTTTTGAAGATCTTAATGAGCGATAGAGGTATGCATTTTTTTAATGAAACAATAAAGGCCTTGACTGAAGAATTTTGGATCCACCACGTGAAGAACACCCCGTATCATCCATAGGAAAATGGAGCTGTAGAAGCTTTTAATAAAATATTGGAGCAGGTAGTGACCAAGGTCTGGAAGGTCGATCGTAGCGAATGGGACGTGCACATCCCATCAGTCCTTTGTGCCTATCAAACTACCTGCAATAATATTACTACGAAAACACCGTCTCGGATGGTGTATGGCAAGGAGGCCATTATGCCCATGGAGTATATTGTTCCTAGCCTACGCATCACATCGTTTACCAACATGGAAGAGCCTGATATCATGGAGGAGTGGTTAGTGCAGCTTGTTGCCTTGGAGGAAGATCGTTTCATTGCTAACTTCCATCAGCAAGTTTAGAAGGCTCGAGATAAGGCATGGCATGACCAACATATTCGGAAAAATAAATTTTCAGAGGGAGAACTTGTCCTGTTATACGATAGCCAGTTTGTGAAACACCGAGGGAAGTTTTGTCAGCACTAGCTAGGTCCCTATATGGTAAATGAAATTATTGGTGGAGGAGAAGTTTGGTTAGCCACATTGCTCAGTTATATGGTATCAAGATATGTCAATGGAAGCTGACTCAAACCATACTAGATAAAATGACTATATGGCCGGAGTAGTTGTATGGGGCGAAAAATGTGAAGTCAGGACGACAAACACAGGTAGGATCGTGGTATGCACAGGTATCAATCCCAGGTCTGGAAGAGAAATGAAGTGTGTAAGGAGCATATGAATGCACTCAAAGTGCAAGAGATGCGCTAGAAGTGCAGGGATAATCTATAGCTACGAAAACTAGCTGTTGGAACTGTAAAAATGGGTAAAAAGAAAATTTTACCATTGAAAGGAGTGGGTGGCTGGGAATTAATGAGGTGATTTTTGAAGATCTTTTACCATTTACTTGATGGTAAGTTTTTGATAAGCCTCATCCAACCATTGGTTGATCTCCAAGGCTATAAAAGCAAAGGAGTAGATCTTAAGTGGGTTCTTTGTATCATGAACAATTTGTGCTTTGCGAAATTCTGTGATTATTGCGCTTTTTTAATGTCTAGGCATGCTACTGCCTCTGATAGTAGGAGTCCTGAATTTATCTTCCGCACGAGAATGACGGCGACCAATCTGGCTGAATCATTGTAGACTGTGGCCTCAATGGAGAAATTATATGATTAAGTACTGGAAACCACCCCTGAAGTCGAGAAGGTTATGTCCACATCAAGCAAGGGAAAGCAGAAGGGGAAGAGAAAAGGCCAAGAGAAAGGGTCGGAGAAACTTGTGAAATGATCTAGAAGAAAACCCTGCACCTCCCCTCTAAATGTGAAATCCCCCCGAACGATGCCCCAAGCACGTTTGCCCATCCCATTAAAGCAGCCTCTGTTTACTAAGGAAGAGGCCCAAATCAGTGAATGAATAAACTAGCTACCGCCCTATCTCCAGCCTCGCAGGCCCTCAACGTGCACGCCTAATAATATCGATGGCATGTGCATGCTTAAGAAATCCACTCGGTAAAATTTGATGACCACGACCTCGCCAACTTGGACGCCTTCCAAAAATTGGCACCTGAACTATATCTCCAAAGGGTATAGGAGGATGACATGCTAAAAATAGTCCCCATGCCATCGGCAAGCGATTTGGTTGGTTCTGGGCTATTCAACCCACTGCGGATGCCTCACTTTGGCTACTACAACATCACTGACCAACTTGTGCGCTAGCCGCTTGCCCTGGTCCATGATGGCAGCATATGGATCCAGGATTGCATTGCCATCGGTGCTGCACTTATTCACCATATCACTGGTCTTCCCATGGAAGGGCCAAGCCATCGGAGAAAAGTACGAGCAAAAAATTTCTAATAAGGTGCGTGAGGACTACCATGTCGAGTAGAACACTAGGGGGTTCACGATCAACACCATCAGCAACCCCGGTGCATGCATGGGCACCTCGTTGTTATCATGCAAAATGATGCACAAATCCTAGGTTGCGACCATCTCTGCGTATGAAATTTAGTTGGCTGGAAACTGCAAAAAGGGGGTATACTACAACTAGTCCCAGTTCCTGTGCAATGAATTTCTAGAGAATGTGTGCAAGGCCAAGGATCAAAGAAAAATGTTCTGTTACTCCTGGCTAGTGCTCCTCATCGCATTGGTTGCATGGGAAGCCACTGAAGACTTGGTCCTCCCTGAGCTCAAGCCAGGTATGTGCAAGGGGGTGCGATACATGAATTTGTCGGATTCAAAGGATGCACAGCGTATTGAGGATAATCAATTTTTATGGGTCCTATTTTAGAGTGGGCTCATAGTTTTCATTCACTCATGGCCACACTTGTCACCATCAATTCATGACAAGTATAAAAGCATCACAGAATTTTGAGCAACAATGCAAAATGTACAGATCAGGGTCCATAAGGATCTAACATCAGTATCACTCCCGTATATGGTCATTGACGAGGATATTGATTGCCTTATTGCTACCTGGCCTCCACACTAGAAACATGACTTCAAATCAGGTATGAAGGACACTGTAGGTACGAGCACCATGAAGGTCACCCCACCCAACACCACCAAAGAGACTGGAGGATAGGGAAAGAGTACTAGGAAGGGAGTGGACTTGGAATCATAGAAGGATTTGCAGCAGGATCTGGGTGCAGAGGATCTAGATGCAGGAGGTGCTAACTCCCCTCAAGGTACAAAATGGACTGGTGACCCTGTTAAAGACTCAAGGAAGAAACAACAAGCTACATGACCATATTGGAATATTGGAACTATTCTGACCGAGGAAGACCTGAAGCAGATCGTAGATGTAGTCACCCTCGCCTCAGACAATAAGTGACTGGCCCTGGAAGAGCAGCAGAGGCTACAGTCGCTATGCTCCAGTTTGAGCTCCGAGCTCTGAAGCTCACAACTGACACCCTGCAAACAAGTATGATTTAGGCAAGGAAGGCCCTAGTAACAAGAATCGAATTGATCAATACCACAGAAAGACGCCTATGCCCTTTGCTAGGTTCAGCCCTCATCCTGAGCCCACCAGACTTAGGAACGCAAGTCCACACCTCTGCAGAGGTACAATTAGATCTAGCCCGACTGCCACATGAGCCATTACAGGTACTCCACGCGTCTCTTTTTGAGGAAATTCAACACAAATACTTTCAAGTGCACCAAAAAATCAATACCGATGAGCAGACGATTGTGGAGGGAATCGTCGAGGTGTCCCAAGTGCAAGTTGCATGCATTCTCACCTGCACGTAGGAAATGGAGTTGGAACGCCTAATAAGTAGGCTCTGTGCAGATGTCACTGAGGATATTGCAGCTTCTACCAACCCCCAGGCCAATATTGAGGGGCTTGTTGCAGCACTAAAGGCTTCGAGGACTGAAATTCAGGCTGTCAGGACATAGATGAAACAACATATTGCAACTTTACAGGCCAAATTGCAGCCACAAACTCCACCTGAAGTCAGACCCCAATGAGCTGCCCTAGTAACCGAGGCCACCAATACTATCATGGCTCGCATTGCTCAGGGCGCATATCTATTAGATACAACTATGCATTTTTCGTATAAGGTGCAATGTGACCCCCTACTATGAGATTTTACTCAAGAACTGCAACATAAGGAGGAAGAGTTTGAATGGCTCAAAGCTACTATGTCATCCTTTATCCCTGCTCAGCGCCTTGCATGACTTAGTACCAACCACCAACTTAGAGATGAAATTGAATAGCTCCAACATAAGAAGAAGGCTCTCAGCGACCACCTTAAGCCTTGGACCGATGAAGCCCTCAAGCTCTCTCAGGACGTCCATATCGCAGCTAAGCAACTAAACTAGACTTTAGAGAGCGTCACTCCTGCTATAGAAGGTCCAACTTCGCAGAAGTTGATGGATATTTCTCAGAATGATGCTACACAGAGTGAAGGAGTGCTGGCCCTTCTCATTGATGCAATCAGGCTGCTGCAGGTGAAGATTCAAACCCCACGGCTATAGTGACTCGGGACGAGTCACAAGATTGTGTTAGGGGCTTCTTGGAATGGGGTCCCCTAACCTGTGTTTTTGGTACAATTCTATAAAACTCAGTCCTGCATAGGGGTTTTGGGGTGGGTCAAAGCCCTGAATGTTTTGTAATGGGTTAAAAGGTAACTCTAGGGTCTGCAAACCATTGTTTGCTGACCATAGGATAGCAAAGGCTACGATATTATAAATAGATAGATAGTTGGGTATAGTAAGGAAGTAAGTCATAAGATTGATGCTAAATTCCAACTGATAGGATCTATTTAGGTTGTTTTTGGTAAGGAATCCTCCTAGCTATGTGTGCAGAGATCCTCAGTCCTATTGTGCACAGACCCCGCTAGGCTCTGTGCACGGGTTGTGTTTGGGTTGTAAGTGTATCTTTGATATTAATGAATCTGAAGTATTTTTGAAGTATCTATGTGTTATCTAAATTGGCTGTGTTTACTGTTGAAGTACATATGTGATATTTATTTAAGCTACGAATGTATCCGTGTTCTGGAATTGGCATGAGTATATATGTGATCTGAAAGTAGCTGTGATTAGGATACTCTGTAATAGTGTTTGTTAATGTGCACATGGATGTGAATGCATTAATTATATCTGTTGATGATAATAGCTTTTTTATGGTTATATGTTGCTTACACTGTTAAAAGAGCTATGAATAGACTCATTCTATGTGAACCTAGTAAGGTATAATACCAATCTACCTCAAATTACCTACTCTCTCCCGGGGTGCAGAAACCTGGTTCCAGAACCCTCCCATAGTACTTTGAGTGAGACCTTGGCCTGCGCAAGTAGGTCATTGCCGAAAGGGCCAGTAGTATAGGGGTTTGTTACCAAAACTTAAGCTCTGAACCTAGGTCAGGTCCCCTCCAGACAACAATAATTTTTTCTATTCTTAGATCATTTTCAAATTTTTTCATTATACATGAGTTTCCAGCCTAGTTCCCGTGCTAAAAATATATGGCAAGATGTGCTTATGTGTTTATTTTCACAACCTTCACTAGGATTTAGATAAATATAAATACCATTTTCCATATATCGAGAATATAAGATAGACACTATTTGGTTCAAATATTTTCAAGCTATTTGATGGATTACCCGAATACAATCAAGTGTTGGTAGTAGAACCATATGTATTGGAAACAACCCTTAGGATGAAGTGGGGACTTTTGTTTTCAACTGCATACCATGTGTACTTATTAATTTTTGCACTACATTTGAATGGGCCATGTAAATTTTGTTCAATGGATATATTTAATAAAGTGTGGTCATGTAATTGGATGATATAACCATATTTTCAAAGAAAACATTTGATCAGGTTCATCATCTAAAGTATATTCTTGAGGAATGTTGCAAGTATGGAATATCATTAAATCTGAGAAAGAGCATCTTCATTATTTTCACGAGTAACCTCTTAGGGTAAATTATTGATAAGAGTGGAATAAAGGTTGACTCAGACAGGGTCAAGACTATTTCCCAAATGCCATTTCTCTTTAACAATAGGGAAATGCAATCCTTCTTGGGAAAGGTCAATTTTCTTTGAAGGTTCATCTCTAATTATGCACAAATTTCCAAACCATTAGAAGAGATGATAAAGAAGGATTCTACATGTAAATGGAATATGAAGGAGAAATATTCCTTTTTCTGAATCAAACAAGCCATTGTTGATGCCCCAACCTTGTACAACCCATATTTTGGAGAATATTTATTGTTATACACTTTTGCCTCTAAAATGTCTATTACAATTGTGTTGAAAAAGAAAGATAATCAAGTAAATGAATGGCCTATATCATTCATGAGTGTTGGATTATAGGGATTAGAACTAAACAATCCCACCATTCATAAGTAAGCATTCGTAGTATACAATGCGGTCAAGTTGTTGAAATTAGCAACAAGAAGGGCTTATAATTTAATATTAGCTTAATTAAATTAGAAATAAATTGTAATTCCACATCACATGAAAAATTCTACGAGTTAACTGAGTTAGGAAGAATTAGTTATCTCAATCAATTCAAGTTGGGGGTCAAATTGGAGACATGTAGAGTTCAATCTATGTTTTAGGGGGTCTACTTGCAGTTTATTTTGAGTTATAATTGTTTAACTTATTTATTTTATTTAAAATCATTTTAACTAGTTCGAACTGATGGATGAGCTATTGAGAGGTCCAGTGAATTAAATCTCTTTTAATTCAAATGAATAGATCAATCATATAAGTGATAATTCGATATAAATAGTTGTTTCATGTGACTTCTAAGAGTGACCCAGTTGAGATTGGAGTTGAAGGGAAGTAGACTATCATTTGTATTGTTAGTAAATTGTACATATCATGCATGAGTTCAGCATTACACCTTAGATAAACTTCACAATATGTTCTTGGTAATTTCATAATCAATATGGGCACAATTCCCTCAAAAATGCGTGAGCAAGGTTGATCATACGAGAGGAAACTTTTTGGTTAAGTATTGGACCAAACTTGTTGGGATCAAAGTGAGACAGTCAGAGAGAGTGTAGAGAGCTCTAAAGGCTAAGAGAATCATTGTATTTCTTCATATTATTGACTTAACATAGTATATAAATAGTGGGTTTTTTAGCTAGGGTTTTACCTCGATACATATTTCTGTTGCGAATTTGAAATTCTTTTTCGTTCTTATTCATGTGATTGTGCGATTGTGATTCATGTCTGCAATTTGTAGAATAGATTCAAGAATTTTTTTTAGTATATTATAATATCAATTGAATCTATTTGGATTTTATACATTTTATGAGAGAAAGAATCAATTTAGAAGATAAGAACCAGAGTTTTTTTTGAATGGGTGAATTTAATTTGCAGAATTTTTCTTCATGACCAACGAAAGATCATGATGTCCTTATTTAGATTAAGACTCAAATATACCATTGATGGTAATTATATTTACATATATTGTAAGGACATGATGGAGGCAGTGATGGAGGCTCATAGATTGAAGGAATTCATAGACAACGATATTCCAAAGCCTGCAATGGTAGATTCTCAAAATCTTGATGTATTAAAGAAGAATGTAGCAAAGGCAAGAAGGATTATGTCAGAAGGAGTTGTACATCATATTTTCTCGAACCTCCATACAAAGGAGACTCCATATGCCATGTGAAATTCCTTAGCCTATATATTTTATAATAGAAGTGACCACAGGAAGTTAGAGTTGAAGGATAAGATTATAAATATCGAGATGGATAAGGGTGACGAAGTTCACTCAATGACGACAAGATCTTGGGAGTGTTGGTGTGATAGTTTCCTACGATGCTTTGGTTAGCGTAGACCTTCTAGGCCTTCCAAAGAGCTATCACAACTATCAGGATTCAGTGATTGGGAGGGATAAATTACCAGAGTGGGAGTGTTGTGGTCCTACTTGGTAAAAGAAGAGATACGAAAAAACACCAGAGATGGATTCTCATCAAGGACTGATGAGGAGGAGAAATTGCCTTGGCTAGAAAGGAAAATAAATGGAAAGTGAAGGTGTCCCATACCAAATTAGATTCCGCTCAAGAAGGAAAGAAGCTAGACTTGTCAAAGGTAAAAAATTTCACTATCCTGAGCTTCAACACTATGCTACAAAGTGTTTGCACAAGAATACCAACAATAATCCTTAAGGAGGAGTGAAAGGTGAAGAAATGTCTTCATAGTTAGAGTTGTATTTCATCTTCATCACATGCATGGTTTCATCGGTGATGGGTTTTGTGTGGTACTTGGATAGTGAAGGTTCATTCCATATGATCGAAAAAAACTAATTCTTTGGTAGATTGGAGGAAAAGGATCTCTATATGTACATTGATATTGGAGATTACGAGAGTTATAATGCTATCAGCATAGCTACAGTTACCTTTGAGAGGGATTCAGGTACACCTCTACAATTAAAACATTTCATGTGTGTTCCTCTCTTAATGAAGAATTTGGTTTTTTTTTGGCTATGTTGGAAGGGGGTGGCTATGATGTCATATTTAGCAAAGTAAAGGTGTTCCTTTGTCACAAATCCATGGAACGTGTGATAAATATTGGGTTTCGAGTAAAGAACCTATACAAATTTGATGTAGAATATTGTGTTGCCATGAGCATGAAAGAATATAAGGTGTAGACCTAAGACATCGATGAGTTTTTTCATAGAAGAATGGGCCATCTACACCATGAAATTTTTAACATCATGTAGCATATTTGTACGGGACTTCCCAACGGTGAATTTGAGGAGTGAGATACATGCCAAGGTTGTACATTGTGGAAGTATACCAAATCCACCATTGATGATAAGGAAATCTAAGAAAAGGCGTTCCTTGAGAGAGTTCACTCAGATGTGTGTCGACCATTCTCGACAACCTCCACAAAAAAACATGGGTATTTTGTGATTTTTGTAGATTATTTTCCACGCAAGTGTTGTTTTTTCTTCATGTAAATAAATATTAGACGTACTCAAATTTTTGTGAGTTCAAAGCACTTGTTGATAAATATACACAGAAGAAGGTGAAGGATCTCAAAATTGAAAATGGTTGGTAATATGTGTCGAACAAATTCAAGAACATTTGTGCTTCAGAAGGAATTTTAAGGGAATTGATGGCACCTAATAAACCATAGTAGAATGGGGTTGCAGAAAGGAAGAAAACAATTATTGTGGTAGCAGCATGAGTGATGTTGCATGATCAGGGCCTACCATTGGATCTGTGGGCAGAAGCCTTAAACACAACATTATTTGTGCAGAATAGAAGTCATACTTAGATACTTGGGATGAACATGCCAGAGGAAGGCTTTTCAGGTAGGAGACCATATGTGTTGCATTTTAAAAATTTTGGTTCATAAATTTATTTCCATGTGACCAAATATGCTAGGATGAAGCTACAAGCAACAACTAAGTTGTGAATATTTTTGGTGTACACTAATACACATCATCACTATCAGGTTTACTTTCTAGCACACTGGATGACAGTGGTCAGAATAGATGTGAAATTTGATGAATATAAGGCCACGCGAATTTCCCTTGATAGGGAGCTTCAGTTTCATGTAGTTGAGGAGCTCTTAGGTCCAAATAAGAACCTCAATATGTGGAGTAGACATAAGCAGAGGGACAAAGAGTTGAAGAACCCGCCCATGTAGAGACATCCTAGGATAGAAGGAAGCACACCACAGAGGATGACAGGCTAGCACTGGATTCTAAAGATAATGTTGGAGAAACCACATTATGATGCAAGAAGAGAAGGTCCCCAATGCAGTACACTAGATACATGGCTTTTATGACTGAGAGTGTAGAGATAGAGCCATCCTCTTTTGAGTAATCAATTCAGCAAAAAATATCGTTTGATTCCATGGTTTAGGAGTATGAATCCATTATGAGACAAATTTCATGTGAAATTGTCCCAAGACCGAAGGCGATGTCAGTTGTAGGATCTAGTTCAATCTACAAGGTGAAGCAAGCAACATATGGGAGTGTGGAGAAACATAAGGCTAGATTTTTGGCTAAAGGGTTATCTTAGGTGGAGGGGATTGATTATGATGATACCTTTGCACTAGTTGCAAGTTACTTATCCATAAAATCCATACTTGTACTTTCAGCATAGATGGGATGGCAGATACATCAGGCGGATGTACAGACAACCTTCCTTAATTAGGTGATTTAGGAAGAGGCATAAATTGAGTAGCCAGAATATTTTGAGACCTTTGATAGAGATTCACATGTGTGTAGAATCAAGAGAGCATTGTATGGGCTAAAATAATCACCTCATGCTTGGTACACCAAGATTGATAGCTACTTCACCAGGTTGGGATTCACCAAAAGTGAAGCGGATGTGAACCTTTATCATGTTGTGGTAGAACATAAAACTTTGATCATTGTACTTTATTTTGATGATTTGATGTTTATAGGTGATGAGAATCTGATCAAGCTTTTCAAAGAGGATCTTGCAAGAGAATTTTAGATGAAGTACATCGGGGTTTTGTACTATTTCCTAGGATTGGAAATTTGACAAAGATATGGCTAGCTATTTATATCTTGGGGAAAAGTATTCCAATGACGTTCTCAAGAAGTTCCACATGGAGGGAAACAAACCCATGGATACTCCTATAGTAGGAAATTGGAGGAAGGAACATGCTACTTCAGGAGAAGTAGTAGGTGCTACCATCTATAGGTAGCTTGTGGTTTCACTCATGTAATTGGTGAAAACATCACCAGACATATGCTATGTGGTTAACCAAATTAGTGAAGCTATGCTTAATCCTACCGACCTATTTTGGAACACACATAAGCATGTTTTAAGATAACTCAGAGGCACTACAGTGTTTGGGCTATGCTATAGAAGCAATGAGGGAGTGAAGCTTTAAGGCTTCACATATGTTAATTAGGTAGGGCATCCATCTGACGAGAAGAGCACATTAGGGGGCATCTTCAACATTGGATCAGTAGCGATTTCCTAGTACAACAGGAAACAAACATTAGTTGCACTCAGTTTAACATATGGACAGTACATGGTGGCCAACCAAGAAACATGTGAAGCCATATAGATGAGGAAGATAATTTTTGGTTTTTTGGTCAACATATGGATCCGACAGTGATTTATTGTGATAACCAAAGTTGCATCAAACTCTTAGTTAATACCGCTTTTCATGACAGGTCCAAGAATATTGATATTCAGTATCACCATATTAGATATTGTGTGCAGAGGCAGATTATGTCATTAGAGTACATTTCCATGAAGGATTAGGATGAATTCCTCTTGGTGAAGGAATTTTCAAGAGGAAAATTCTAGTTCCACAGAGGTAGGATCGAGATAGCAGACAATCCCTTTATTGTTCAAAGGTAATGTTAAAATTGGAAGCAAAAATGGCTTCTAAATTAATTTTCCATTAATTAAATTAGAAGGAAATTGTAATTCCACATCACATGACAATTTGTATGAGTTAAATGAGTTAGGAGGACCTAATCAGCTCAGTCAATTTGAGCTGGGGGTCAACCTAGAGGCATGTAGAGTTCACTCTAAGTTCTAGGGGTCAAACTACAGGCAAAGTTCACTCTAAATTTTAAGGGGTCTAGTTGTAGTTTATTTTGAGTTGTAATTGTGTAACTTAATTATTTGAGCTAATATAAGTTTAACTAGTTCTAAGTGATGGATGAGTTGGTGAGAGGTCTATTAAATTAAATATGATTTAATTCACATGCGGTGGTCAATCAGATAACTCATAATTCACTATAAATAGTTGTTGCATGTCGGGTTTAAGAGTGACCCTATTGATATCAAATTTAAAGAATTATGGGAATATTTAGGTATAAAATGACCCTCCTAATAAAACTATAAAATAATAGGGGAAACAATAAAATAATATTTGATTACGTCATAAAATTTTATAGGGAAAAAAGAATTAACTATTTTTTCAACTCATATTTTCAAGTTAACTCCCTATGGGTTTACTCAAATATCAAGTGGGAACACTCCTTGGATGTAGAATTGGATACCTCATCCAAGGAGTACCCATGTCACATACTTCGACGGACCCTACTATACAAAAAATGAAAAATACATAAAAAATGTTATCACAATCATATTTTTTCATGTATTTCTCATTTTTCGTTTAGCAGAGTCCATCGAAAGTATGAAACATGTGTACTAATTAGATGACAAATTAAAATTTTCAAGCAATGAATAGTTTTGGATGGAATTTTCGTAAAATTTTAGGGAGATAAGTTGAAAATGTAGCTTTATTATTTTTTTATTTTTTAATCCTTTTACATTTTTATCCCAAAAATGGTGAATCATCTGCCATCATTGACATCATCATATTTAATATTATTGGTTCTTATAAAGTTATTTTGGTTTTATATTTTTCTTAGGAGGTCCATTTTAGACCTCAAAATTTCTCTAATGGGCAAGTAGACTATCAATTATACTATTAGAAAATTATACATGTCATGCATGAGGTTAACAGGATGCCTTATATGAATTAAAAAATCAATTATTGGGAATTTCATAATTAATAAGGGCTCAATTCCCTCGGGAATGGATAAGAAAGGCTAAGAAATCTAGAGCAAAGTTTTTGGTTAAATATTGGGCCAAACTTGTTGGGATCATAGTGACACAGTCATACATAATGCAGAGATATCTCAAGCTTGAGAAAAGGATTGTATTGTTTGATATTATTGACCTAATGATATATATAGATAGTGGGTATTTTATCTGAGGCTTTCCCCAAGGACATATTTGTGTTTTGAGATTGAAATTATTTCTCTTTCTGATTCATGTGATTGTGCGTTCATAACTGGTTTCCACAATTTGTAGGATAGATTAAACTATATTTTGTTAGCATTTTGCAGTATCATTTGAATCTACTTGGATTTTATACACAATAATTTTAAGCCTTACCTCTTGAAATCCCATACTATTATCTATTTTCCTCATCTAGTAGTTATAACACTCTATGTACAACATGAGATAGGTGAGAGGAGGTCAAACTTAATCACGTGCTTAAAGGAAAATCTTGAATTCAAGCTAGTTCACATAGAAAATTCCATGGTCTCTGTCAGTTTGCAAGAGAAGAAGTGGATTAGCCATCAAAGAATTATTTTGGTGGGAACAAGAGATATAAATATATAATATTAAACATGTTTACACTACAAATAAAACCATGTCTTGGTATGGAAATATATTTTAATATGAAAAAAAAAACCTTGCCTCTCCATCTATCGACCAAAAAAGAGAGGGAAATACACCTTAAAGCTCTATCATACCAATTTTTTCATGGTGTAATTTTCTAGAAGAACCACATTGGTGTCTTACTAAGATGTTTAAACTCAGCATATTCAGAAAGGGTACTAAAATATCTTCATGATGGAATATCTAGAGGGAACTTCGTAGGTGATACCACTTCCCATGAGGTGATGGTTGTTGCAAGAATTTTTTCACATTCAACTAAATGAAATTGAAACCAAATCAATCATCATCCATTCACAACTTGCAATCATCCTTTGGAAAGGAAAAAACATCCCCTTTCTAGAAGTTCCAAGAATTCTGAATTAAAATGGCTAAACACTATAATTTATGTCCTCATCATATTTTATTAGTTCAGAGAGTGTGAGGATGGAGGTTGTATCAAAGGGAAAGTGTTGGTCAACCCATATTACTCTTAGTAAAACTGTGATGGCCCTTAAAACGAGGGAAAAAATAAAATAATTTCAAATATTTTTCTAGGTCCTTATAATACTAGTCTATTCCCTTATTGTTATTGTTAGTATAACTATCTTAATGTTATTTTGTGCGCATGTAGTCCCCATATTGTTATTATTTTACCCCATATAAGCCCACTATTGTTAGTGTCACGCCCTTACATTGTTATTATTATGTCAGCTAGGATTATATTGTGACCCATTGGACTCCTATATATAGAAAATAGGTTTTATCATTTGTATCATGGAAGAAACGTTGATTTATGTAATGTAAAGAAGGTTTCCCCCTCGAAGAGGATTATTTCTAAGTCATTGATCTATATTTTCTTCTATTTTTTCAGCTTGGTTCATAACATTTGGTATCAGAGCTTTGGATTACAGGGTTTCACTGCTACAAATAGGCCATCTTGGTATTTTCATTATAATTTTTTTTTACGAAGGTTCAAGCAGTGGAAGATATCATCAAGCATCAACAACAAGTTTCTCCAACTCTTAAAGGATAACCTCACTTTGGTTCAGAATCAAATGAAACAATAGGCAGATTAATATCGTAACAAAAGAAGCTTTCATGTAGCTGACTGCGTATTTGAATGGCTACAACCATACAATCAAATGTCCCTCAAGAAATCTAAGAAGGATAATAAATTATCATGAAAGTATTATGGTGCTGACAGGGTGTTGCAAAAGATTTCAACTATGGCACACAAACTGGAGCTTCCTACATCTTCCTGAGTGCACCCAATTTTCCATGTTTCTTGCTTATAGAAGGTTATAGGTGACAATCTCCTAGTTCAAACAATATTTCCATAACTTGATGAAGAAGGAAAAAAAATATTGCAACCTAAAGCTGTCATATAAAAATGAACTTCACGACTATGAAAACAATCAATTTCAGAGTATCTCATCAAGTGGAAGAACTTACCCACTGAAGATTCAACATGGGAGTATGAGAATTTTATACAGAAGCATACATAACTCCTCAAGCATTGAGAACAACACTTTTTTGAAGGAGAGGAGCATGCTAGGCCCCTATAATACTAGTGTATCCCATTATTGTTATTGTTAGTATAACCCCATTATTTTAATTTTTGTACCCATGTAGTCCCCATATTCTTATTATTGTGCCCTATAGAAGCCCATTATTGTTATTTTTTTCCCTTACATTGTTATTGTTATGTCAGCTAGGATTATATTTTGACCCATTAGACTCCTATATATAGAAAGGAGGTTTTGTCGTTTTTATAATGGATTAATCTTTCATTTATGTAATTTAAAGGAGGTTTCCCACTAGGAGAGGTTGATTTATAAGTCGTTGATCTATATTTTCTTATATTTTGTGAGTTGGGTTTATAACAACTTCCGCTTCTAGAGGTTTCTATCGTGGCAGTTTCCATTCTATATTAAGGATGTCGCTGAAATACTACAAATGAGGTCTTATCACTTATCTCGTGGAGCTTATTCCCTTCAAAACTAGATATTACCCTAGTGTAATAGATCTACAACCTCTTGTTTTCTCCTATAAATGTATTTCTTGTTATTAGGAGTCAAGACTGGATTGGGTTTTGGAGAGTCTTAGTTATGAGCTCATGTTATTTATATGTTTATAGAGGTGCATAATCCATCCATGTGTTTGAATAATGATGGAAGGCTATCTTTGTGAGAAATGAAGGACAAGTTAGATGGGAGAGATCTACAAGGTCAAAGTTTTTAAATGGTTGTAATCTTCTTCTACTTTCATTAATACATAAGTGCCTTGTTTTCCTATACACTATGTCTCTTTTATGCATATGTATAAAAATGAATCCTTGTTTTATTGCTTAGATATGTTTGTACATGCCATTTGTATTTTTTGGTTATCTTGATTGTTCTATAAGTTTTTCTTCCACTTATAGAATTTTGAGTTGGAGCTAAAACTTGCAAGTGGGAAGCGGATGAGATTCTACATTAGTTTCCAAGTAAGTTGTTCTTCCATATTACAAATTTCTCTAAGGAAATAAAAGAAATTTTTTCTTTGTGTTTTCTTGATCTGAATATGGGAAAACTAGTTAATTTTATGCTAGTTCCCTCATCAGTATTAAAATGTGTGATTAGGATGGCTCATGTTAACCACTTGTGAAAGGGTTTATGTGTGTATTTTCATGTGTTTTTTATGATAAAATTATGATTTAATTAACTTTTTAATAAATCATATACAACAACTAAAATTGAGGAATATAACTCACAAAAATCACTTAACACAATGGATGATAATGGAGTTCACCCCTCTTGGGCTACATCTCCATGGACATGCTTTAACTAGCTACGCTCTCTTGGGATTATGAATCAAATGCATGATTATCTATCTATCTATCTATCTATCTATATATATATATATATATATTAAACCAACCTTAATAATTAAAAATAATAATTCCAGCACAAAATAACTCATGAGAACCCAAATTCAAACTTGGAGGACATTGGGAAAATTTCACCTTCACAAACCAAACCAACGAATCCAATTGTGACACTTTTCATATTCCCATTGGACAAAAACTGAAGAATATTCCCTGAATGATGAATGGGCTGCCATGCCATCAGCCTATACCTATTCCACATATTTTTTAAAAATTTGCCTATTCTCAATGGTGAGGAGCATACCATAGCTTCTTCATCCGAGCTCAGTTTTCAACTAAACGAGTTGCATTGGATTTCTGGTGATAGGCCAGTCGTTGTCACTCTGGTTTGGATAAATTTTGAGCACTTTTATTTTTGAGCAATTTTTTGCCCCTGATCCAAATTCCGATAACTCCTTCCAACCGACATGCTTTTGGACCCCAAAAAATTGGTTATATCATAACACAGGGGCTTCACTCAATAAACCTCTAATATATCACATGCGATCATAGCATATTAAACAATACCCTTAATTTGAGTAAATATTGGAAAATACCCCCAAAAGTCACATTATTTAACCCCCTACCAATATAAACCCAATACACCTTCCCAATTTAAAAATCCCCTACCTTCGTTATATATTGTAGGTATCCATTTTTTATTAAAATTTTTTATACCCCTTTATATTTTTTCATTAACTTTGAGTTCCATTTTTTATACCTGCCAATATAAAAACCCTTTATCCCCTATACATCCCCCAATATATTGTCATTTTTTCTTCATTATATATCCCCCAATATGAACCCACGTGGTATGGTATTGCTCCCACAGTGAAGCCCTTGTGTATCATAAGAGCTGAACATTCTTTTATTTCCCAAGTTATATCATCTTGATTCTACTTGGAAACATCGCCATGAAAACCACTTTGGTTCACTAACATGCCTTACCTTGCAAATGGATTGGTTCTTCAACCACTGTTCTCTTTTTGTTGCGAACCCAATCCACCACATGTTGGTTTCTTGCTGATATAGCACTTTTTTTGTACCAAATCGATTCCTCTGTGCTTCGAAAACTAACTAATTTCCTTCCCACTGAGAATCATGTTCCTCCTTTTCAGAATGAATGAACTACAACAATGAGTTCCAACATTAGTAAAATCAAGAAATTGAATGATCATTCTTTTACCTCCACGGTCCCAAATTCCACAACTGGAAGAATTCATTTGCCATCTCCTTCTCTTCTTGGGGTCAACACATAAAATAGTCTACAGTGGCTGCAAACTTCTTTGAAATCTTGTCACAAACATAAGAAGGAAGAGATATCTGCATATGTTGTGTTTGTATCTAAAAAACACATTATGCAAGAAACATAACTTGATGAAATATCCTCTTTCTCCCTTGAAGCAACAAATTTCACATCATGTAAAAATTTCCATGTAATCTCACATCTTTGTGTCAAAACATCTCCATCAAACACAAGTTGACAAAACATGCCTCTTCAAACAACTTACTCTCAAGTCAAGCATAAGCATGATTAATAATTTCATGATTCTTTTCCCAAATCAAAATGAATTTCACATCTCATGAAACACTTCGCCAAAAAACATTGTGGAGATTCCGAGCCTTGTTTCTAAAAAACACTCTCAAGTTGACAACATACATATTAAACAAAGAAATCGACCAACACAATTCAATTACTCATGCATGTTCAACCACAATGAAACCATCAAAATTCGACTGTTCAAACACACAAACTCTAATGCATGTATACAACTCTTCAACTCTCTCACAATTACAATAATAAGTAGAAGAACCCCATTCATGTGTACATGTAATTAAAGCTGAAATGAGTGAACATGCTTAACTTTCAATGATATTCTTGGTGTAAACATGCAACATGCATTCAATAGGCAAAGAATGCATCAACATCAAAATACATGCAAAGCCCTCAATTCGATAAGAAATCTAACCATTTATTACCAAACCATTTCAATGGCACTTCTTTTAGTTACATGTAATCATCATGTGAATCATCTTGACCCACATAAATTATGGAACATTCTTTCCATTATTTCCATTCCCTTTATGTACCTTCTTCAAATGTTGTGGATGACTTGCAGGATACCAAGTCCAACACTTGTCTACAATATGATCATTCTTATGGCAATGAGTGGAAAACAATTACCTCTTTTTTTCAACATGGTTTTATTTGTCTAATAGACCTTTTTTCTTTCTGCCTCCTTTGCTTCAGAATTTTACTATTCATGGCTATCTTCTTCCAACATATTGAAACATTATGGTTATCCAAAACACAATTTAAATATGAAAACTTTATCCAAATATGATGTGAGAATATGCAATGTCTATCATAATCAAAAGAAACTTGATTAAAATCATATTTATACCTTGAACATTCACCTTTTGTTACCTTCTTGAAGAGGTGAATTTTATGAGGTAGTGGCTCTCTTCAGAATACCAACAATGCATTCAATGCCTTTAGACCTTTCAAAATATTGTTCACCATTCTCATTAGCTGCATGATTATGATCACCTTCCTGTAAGGTAGGTGTAAAAATTTTTCATTCTTCATGAACACAATATTCACAAGATTGAGGTAATTAACATGAAATAAAATTCCTTCTTCGAACACCTTCATGTGCCTCCTTGACTTTATAGCTTTCTCCATCATGTTTTCCACAACCAAGAGCCAAATACTTAGGCATTTCTTCAACAACAATTGGATTAACTCTGCCTTGTGCATGTTTTTCTCAATCCTTTACCTTCATAGCCCATCTTCAACATTATTTTGGAACATATTCCTCTAGTGTGTCTTTCAGAAGCACCTACACATTCATTTTGAGAGGAAATTGAAGATAAAATTGAATTTCATGACTCTTTTTAATGCACATACATGGCTAAGGCTTCCTTGGCAATATGGAGCTGAGTCTCCATCCCATGCATCTTTTCAAGAAGCTCTTGCTTCTCCTCCTTCATGGAAAGCAACTGCACATGAAGTTTAATACTCTCCCTCTTATCTTCATACTTCTCTTGCATCATATTAATCATGATGTAGAGTTTTTGCAACATCTCTTTATGAAAGAATTTTGTTAAGGAAGATTGACGAAAAACAATGCTTAATGAAGCTTCCATCATACCATGGATGCATACAAAGCTTCTTTGTTGTGATTTGAGATCTTAATTCTCAATATTGAATTCTTCTCCTTCACACATAAACATGCAAGTTCATTGTGTACAAGTTCATAGTTAAATTATCCTTGCACAATTTCAAAAGCCAATCGCTATAGAAGGATTAACTAACCTTGGCTAAAATTAGGTAAAAAATTTCTCTGATACCATCTTGATCTAAATATTGGAAAAATAGTTAATTTTATGCTAGCTTCCTCATCAATATTAAAAATGCGTGATTAGGATCGTCTCATGTTAAGCACTTGTGGAGGGGTTTATGTGTGTAGTTTCATGTGTTTTTAATGATCAAATTATGAGTTAATTACCTTTTAAAAAATTATATACAAAAACTGAAATAAAGAAATATAACTCACAACAATCATAGAACACAATGGATTATAATGAATTTCACCCCTCATGGGCTACATCTCCATGGACCTGCTTTAGCTAGTTAGGTCCTCTTGTGATTATGAATCAAATGTCTTATTGCATGAATTTTTGATGCTCCAATGGATTTTATAACTACCCAATTGGCTTTAGAAGACATGAAAACCAACAAAATGACTATTCAACGTCTAAATTTGGTTACCAGCTCATGTAGGCTTAATCTCCCATCTTGGTGGCCATGGGCTTGTTTAATCTCCAAAGTAACAAAATCACTTTAATATGTGCTCCAACGCCTATAAAAAATGTACCACTATATTCATAACATAAAATAAATCTAAAAATGATTTTTCATTCACTCCATTTGACCTTCAGCTGATTTGGGCATGGCCTTCCCTCTTGGTGCACCTTGACTTCAAAATTCTTCAAGTGACCAAAAAACCTGTAGATTTGTGCCTCTGCCTCTGCAAACCACTCCAATGGATTGATAGAATGACAATATTCTAGGAATGACCTATTCCTAAGCGAAAATTGGTAGAAAATTCCTGAAGATAGGCCTTATTAATGTTTCCCCTATATTCAGCCTCTAAATTTGGAAAACTGCCAGTTAGCTCTGCCAAATATGGAATTTCGTTGAATTTGGGGTGCTGCAAAAATCCCCACCAACTTAATAATGAATTTAATTAATATCTAAATATGTATCAATGGTGCTAAGTGCACACTAAGAAAATTTATTAGAAAGTGCTTGGTCTTGGGCATATGGAAAGGTCACGTGCGAGGCGAGTTGGCTCACAGGGCTGACCCCCTCCGTTCTGCCATTGGACACTGCACTAAATTTTAAATACAATTTTGGTGCTTAGCATTTCAAGTCTTGAGTCTGTGGTCCATTTGGAAATGCGCGTAGTTTTTGGGGGGAGGTCACGGGGTTGAACCCCGACCTCTGCCCCTCCATATGTTTTACATCAACCAAACTTCGCATATAATATACATGCATTTAAATATCCAGACCAAGGTTATAAACCTTTGTACTAGTTTACATGCTCCACCATTTGCAATGTAATATATATATATATATATATATATATATATATATATATATATATATATATATATATATATATATATATATATATATATATATATATATATATATATATATATATATATATATATTCATATTCACTATGGTTTAAATTAAAATGCCAATGTAATAGTAATATGCCTCCAAACCATAGTCAAAGGACTTTGGCATAAATAAATGTGGATTTAAGATTTGGGTAATACGAATATATGTGGAATGTTAGTAATAATAAGGTTTGTAATATATATATATATATGTGTGTGTGTGTGTGTGTGTGTGTGTGTATGGTATAAAACCGTTTAAAATATTATAATTACATATAAATATTATATATATTAAACCAACCTTAATATTTACAAAAATAATTCCAACATATAATAACTCATGAGAACCCAAATTCAAACTTGGATTTCATTGGGAAAATTTCACCTTCACAAACCAAACTCGAGAATCCAATTGTGACACTTGTGACAATCCCATTGGAAAAATACTAAAGAAGATTCCCTCAATGCTGACTGGGCTACCATGTCATCAACCTGTACTTGTTATGAAACTTTAAAAAAGAAACTTCTTGTTCTAAACAACGATCAGTAGACCATAACGTCTCCATCTGAATGATCAACTTTCGACAAAATGAGTTCTGTTGGATTCCTGGTGACGAGAAGGTCGTTGTCATTCTGGTTTAGTGAAATTCGGAGAACTTTTATTTTTGAGCAATTTTTTTTCCTTGATCCAGACTCCAATCATTTCTAGGCCAGACTAGTAGGTCTATGGAGTTTGGATTCTATCTATAGAAGTAAATAATCAATAAGACAACTTAGTGACCATATTGGGGAACAATATTCTCTTTAGTGGTTTCCTTTGTCTAGTCTTTTAGAACCTGTCAAAACGACTCTTTTTACTTGTTCATATAATTATTTGACATAGGAAAACATAATTTTGAGCTTCGTTAGGGTTATTTTTGCGTGTTTTAAGAAAAATTTTCCCAAAAAAATTTCCTTAATAATACATAGTGACCCAAAACACTTGTCTCTCTCTAAAAGTGTCGTAACATGCATTGGTTCCTATATATTTCCTATGATGACCCCTGTAAGTACAAAAAAATTGCATTTCCTTGCCTTTCTATGAATTCTATTTTTCTTGCGGTGTTTTCCCAAGTGTCTAGTTTGTGCAAGGTCTCTATAAAGACAATTGTTTATTTGGCTTTGAGTTTGATTTCCCTTTGATAATAGTTTTCTTAATTTTTGTTTCTTATTGTCAATTAGGGATTTCAATCATTTGGCTTAGTTATTAATTTGTTAAAATGCTTTCATGTCACGGTTTTGATCTGTTCGAATTTTTTCAATTCAATAATATGGTCATATTTAATTTTTTATTGCATTGAAAATTGATAAAGAAAAAAAAATTCATTTTTTCATGCATTAGGGTTTTGCATCTTTTTATTAGAAGAGTGAATGTTGAAGATCTTGTTTGGAATTTCATGTTTGTTGCATCATTATCTGAAACTTATTCCCTTATTTATGTAGATCTTTATCAAATAAAAAAGAGTTCATTTTCTTATGCCAGTTACATTATATGAGTTTAGGTGAATTTATTTCGAGCCTTAAAACTGAAACCTTAATCAAGATCAAAATTAAAATTTATCAATTAACCAAAGGAGCATTTGGAACATTAATTACACATTTAGAGGTCTAGGTTAGAAGACGTGTTCCGATGTTGTTAAACATAAGAGTTGTCATTGCTTGTCAAAATTATATCTTGGAGATGGTTCATGTTACATGTACATCAGATTCTATCATAATGTTCTTCCACATAACATTTGGAATAGAGGATGATGCTCCACGTACAAAAATTATATCACAAAGTGCCCATCATATGATTACACAATAGACAACACTTAAATAGATTTTTTTTCACATACCTCAGAGGATATTTTGGAATTCCCCACTAGGCTGGAAAGCTACCGTAGATAATCAAGTCGGTCGCCTTGTTAATTGTGATACTTCGAACACAAAATTTAGGGATATTTTCTGCATGTACTTAAACTTATATTGCAATTCACAATGACTTGGGAATCCGGATATGCCTAGTTACCCCTCTTTATTTTTATGTGTTTTTACTTTTTAAGATCAATTAATTAACTCACTTTTTACTCCTTCATAGGTTGTAGGTTGAATCAGATGGAAATGGTTTTGTAGTCTACCATCCAAGGAAATTCCTCTGACCGGAATCTTGGTTCTTTTCCTTATCTTAGAAATATTGGTGGTCCTTACATGACTATGTTGTTCCTTCCCAGATTCACCATAGGTTTGCCGATTTGGTTATTTTAAACCTCTTTCGTTCACAATCAAGTTCTCCAACTCAGTAACATCAAACTCAAATTGATCCTAAATATGTCCCTTTTCCTTCTAACCCCAATGTCTCCTCCTCCCTTCATTCTTAATTTCCTAGTGAAACTATTAGTGCTAGTAACCATGAAGCTAATAAGTAGACGAAAAGGAATAATAATGAGAAGAAAAATAATCTTGTGGGAATCCCTGCAACCATTTATACGAATGAAACTAATGTCGATAAACCTTCTAACAATCCCAATAAAGAGATATTCTTGTGCATGATATGTAAGGGTGATTACCTTCCTAGATATTTACCTGGAATTCTCAAATTATTAGAATTTTTGTCCACAAGCTCACACCAGCCCTAATCCTTAGGCTCTCTAAATCATGGTGGTGACATAGCATAAACTAGCGATAATAAGGTTCCCAGGAAAAATGGTGTTGGAACAGGGTCTCCTAAAAGCTACGAATTTTGTCCATTTTTGTATATTTTTGTAGTATTTAGTCTAACGTAGGGGTTTTTGGGTGGGTCAAAGCCCCTAATGCATTTTAATGGGTCAAGGGTAGACCAAGAGTTCGCAAACCATGGTTTGCGGACCATTGGATTCATAGGCTAAATCGGTATAAATAGATAAACCTTTTTGAGTCATAGGGGGGAAAGATAGAGATTGATGATAGTTGCGAATTGTTAGATATGTTTGGCTTGCTAGGGTAGGGACTCCTACTCACTGTGTGTGGGCAGATCCTCAGTCCTGCTATGTGTGGACCTTACTAGGTGTGTTCACAGGCTGTGTTGGATTGTGTTGGGTTTTGGAGGCTAAAATATGCGAATCTGGTTAGAGTACCTTTGCGTTATCTGATTTTATGTATTATTGTTGATGCGAACTGTTGAATCTATCACACTTACTATTGGTTATTTTTTATTGTTACAGATCTGTCTTTCGTATAATATGGAGTATTACTATGATCTATTATCATGTGTTTATGGTATTACCTGTAATAGTGTTGACATAGAAGTGTTGATTAGATCTATGACTGATAGTACCTCTGTTAACTGTGGACTATACTGATTAGTGAACCTACAAATTGATCTACTTTATAGCTATGATAGTATCCTTGTTCATGTCATATGAATCTATGATCTTTGAATTAGTGCAATTATAGTTTTTGTATTGGTAGCTTGGTATTATGCACGTGGATGTGAAGGTAATTAGTAGCTCGGAGCTCTACGATATAAGTCTGTAACTAGATCTGTTAAATACAAAGTTGGTAAGCTAGGAATATGTTGGGGTCCTATGATTTGGCTAATTGAAAAACCAAATGAAAAAGCAACATATAAACCAAGCTTTAGAGATCTAGGATCTAGCCCTCCTAGTCTCAGAGAGGGATCTATCAATATGTTTATGAGGATGTAGCTTTATGCTTGTAAAAGGTTGATTTTAGGCTAGTTATTAAGTGCAAGTTTGTTTGTTTGGGTTTGGTTGGTTGAACATGAATGATCTAGGAAGCATAGATATAAAGGAGAAATATTATATCCATTGGGCAATGGAGTGAAGAAGAAGATATAACAAGCTCAATCAATGGATATGGGATATCAAAGAGAAAATCTAACTTGGCCAGTGGATCTTGGGTTTGGTGGATAAAATGAAATGGACCTTAAGGATTTAGAACGAAAAGTAGTACTTCTCAATAAAGGGACTTAAACATTATCTGAACATGAAGAGGCATTACATAGACAGGGCTAACCATAAATTCTAGAAACCACAATTCAGAAAATAATAATTCCAAGACAAACTTTTCAAATGAAATCTAGGAGTTGAAGAACGCTCTATTTCATCAAAAGATTTCACCTTCAAGGAATTTATAAAACATTCAAGATTCACAAATAACTGCATTCATAAAAGAGGGAACTCCTAGACATCTAAGACTGAAATTATAAATACCTTTAAAATAATTATCTCAGCAAGAACAGAGGGTAAAATCAAAACAGACCTCTCTCGCAAACTGTAAACAATGGTACTTTAAAGGGAGACTTCAAAAACATTTTTCAAGTGGCAGCAAGTAAGCAAGGAAAACCATAAATCATTCTTGGGACCAACTATTTGAACTATTTTTGAAATAAACAAGCTTAAGGATTTGAAAAGTAGTCAAACTACTCAATAAAACCTTCAGCAGATGAAAACATAAAGGCAGTGAAGAATAAACAGGCCTAAGGTGCTTCTAGGAGACATTTCTTAGCCTAAGATTTTTACTCTACTGCAAGTATAGAATGATGGAACAAAATGGAAAACAGGAAATAAAATTAATAGATCAGAATACCTCATCAGCAACCATGTTCAGGAATCCAATGATAGAGCCTTCTCATTAACTAAACATGTCAAAACATCATCAATCTTCCAAAAATTCAACTTCCTCTTAATCTTTAGCCAGACTATGTACAACTTCATAGAGTTCGAATGCCAGCAACCATCCCCTAACAAAGAGCTCCTTATAGATTATTGATAGAAGAATGAGGAGGTGGAACTCTTTTTAGGTTTCAAAATGTTATTAATTGCAGAGTAAATGCATTCCTAGCCTTTAAAACCATGCAGGGCCTAACGTATGAATGAGTTTCACTACTTCTCTATTTTAGTAACCCTTTCTTTACTTCCTAAGGATAAATTAGGTGAAAGGAATGGGTTTTAAGGTTTTCCCATGTCTTACAATAACTTATTTGACATTCAAAAGATGTTATGTCAGTGTGATAACTGTCAAAGTATCTTTGTAGGTGAAACACAAGTTACAAGTGGCTTTAGATATTTTGATGAATTAACTGCTTTGATCTGACATGAAAGAGGTCGTTTGCCTTGTGTATCTGCCCTTGCTAACTGATTTAACTTTTATTTATTTGTCTTCACATTGTTCTTTATCTTTAATCTCTACGGGTTAAGCTCTTCATCTTCAAATTTACACTTAATCCCTTTATCTTTATTTTTCACTGATCTTTCCTTCTGTTCTGTGTGTAAGTGTTCTTAGCATGCTGGAAGGTTTTGATTGTGTAATCAACATTCATGACATATTGATTAAAATTGATAATCCAGCCCTTTATGTCCCCTTCTGTATTGAATCTAGCCACAGAGGATCGTCATCCTCGGCCTTGTCCCTTGTCTGGACTGTGGGGCAACTTTTAAAGCTTATTCGCCATTAAACCTGCAATAAACATTAAACAATTAAATAAATCCTATGGGCTGGGGTTTTAAATGCTTGAGAGGCTTGGCAAAGGTGGTGCAGCAGTGAGGAGGCAAGGTGAATGCAGCAGGGAAAGGTTCTTTGAACAAAACCAAGAAGAATAGAGGAAATATTTGAATTTGGGCGTGAGTAGAAGCAAGTCGATTTTAAAGAGAACCAGAACTGGTTTTGGCTCGTGGGAAAGAGCGGTAAGTGGTAATCAATTGAGGGAATCTGATACATGTCAATGGCTGACACATATGCTTCCAAAAAATGCCTATTTCACGTTCAAGATGCATGTTCGGGAGGTTTGATGAAATGGAGAACGAAATGGCCCAATAGTTGTTAGATCTTCAGGCTAAAGATCTAAGGCTGAGAATGAGCACGATAGGAGAGGAGATGCATGGCGAAAGAATGAGGTGAGGCTAGGGTGACAACGTTAGCTTTTTTTTCCTCAAGTGAAAAGTTCAATGCATGGAGTGAAATTTTCTTGGGTGGAGTGAAAATGGTATGATCAATGGGAGCCGTTGGATTGGAGAAACGGATGGCTGAGATTAACTACGGGGGGGACTATGGGTACGGAAGGATTTCACCAGTGGGTGCCTCCATAGTGAATGGGAGAATGTGCGCCATGGGATCAAGAAATGATCAACGGTGGAGATGAACTGTGGGGGGACTGGGGAGTACGGACCACCCTAGATGGGTGCCCCTACAATGAACCTACATCGTCCGATTTGGGAGAGATCGACAGCGGAGATTGAATCAGGGATCGACCATCGACAAAAAAAATAGAAAAGGAGATAAGAACTAGGGAAAGAGTGATTGTGATGGCGCGAGATGTGATGATGTGATGTGATGAAGACCATCAGATCGGAAATAAGATCGATGATGGAAATTAACTCAAGGATCGACCATTGGCAGGGGAAAGGATCCTGGAACAAATGAATGGGGTTTGGCGATATGCGATGGCGGGGAAAGGAAAAAGGCTAAAATGCTGATGGGCTTAGCACTTTGGTCAGGGATCCAGGTCTTATTGCAGAAAAAGGGACTCGAGCTTAAGTGAAAAAGCACTTAAGGCATTTTTATGAAAAATTCAAAAAAAGGGCCGAAAAAGTGGGTTTTTTAGATTTTTTTCAGATTCCGATAGAAGAAAAACGGGTTTTAAACTTTGTAAAAGGGATTTACAAGGTTTAAGGTGAATTTTTTAGGAAATGGAGGACAAGGTAAAAGGAAAAATGGGCTTTTTAAGGGGGGAAAGAACACTTGCGGTGAACGCGAAAATGAATGAAATGAGGGGTTTGGAACTATTTTCTTTTGTACCAGCAGGGTTATTTTGAAGCTTTTCTTGTGGAAACAGTAGTGAAGATGATTTGTAAGATAAAATACACGAAGAAGGCTTCAAGAACTAGCACTTTTTCCATGAAGATTGCTTCTTAAAGGCTTAAGAACATATTTAGCCATCATTTTGTATAACATAAATTATAGATGGCTAACAGTGGCTCGACTTGGGGAGGATAGCTGTCCTTTTAGGTGTCCAAACCTCAGTTTATCAATATCTGGCTTTTAGCAGACCAGTGCCTCATCCATTGGGCATAATTTGTTTGTTTTCTTGCTGATTTTCTTTGTATTTTGACCCTTCTTCAATGACCTGCAGCATGAAAACACTTTAAGACAGCACCTCTACCTACCCATTCCTACTCGTCCTAGCATTTTTTCTTCTCTTGAGTGCACTTGTATTGGGATCTCTTTTACATATTATTTTTGAAAAACAGAAGTATAAAACTATCTAATGCTACCCTTATTTCTTCCAAGAGTCTAGATTAAACAGTTGGACTCAAAAACTTCTCTACCTAATCTACTATCTCTCAAGATTAAGCTATTTGACAGATCTTCATTCTCTACATTCTAAGACAAAAATTTAAACACAGAAAAACTAGGATTAAATAGTCTGACTTTTTTTAATGTTTATGGCTATATGTACAAGTTGCTCATAGACTTTATTTGAAGAAAATTAAAACAAAACTGGGAAGGCTTAAGATCTAAAAAAAAAATACATCCTTCCCTTCTTTTTCAACTCTGATTTTGATCCTTTTCAGCTGTCCTCTTCTTCTTCTACTGGTTCACATTTTTAGCATATTAGAACTAGCCTGTCTTTCTTTCTTTGGCTCAAGTTTTGATCTGATTAGAGCCATTTTTTCTTTTGATTCTTTGGTTCAGATTTTGAGCATGTTTGAACCATTCTTTCTTCTATCGTAATCTATTTTACTTATAAGCCAAGATTAAATAGTTTGGAAAATATTCTTCACTAACCTATCAGCAGTAAATTGAAAAATATCTAGTCATGATTAGGTTGTATGACTAAATAGCAGTGCTCTTTCAATTAGTGGCATTTAGGCTTGCACACTTTCAGATTTTTCTCTATTTTGGTATGGGGCTATACCTTTCTTGTTTTATATCTGCCCTCTTTTTCTCTTTTTATATTGTTTTTTTATTTTTCTCTTTTTTCAAATTAAAAGAAGAAAACAAAAAATAACTAAATGCTCACAGGCTGAGCTTTATTGACATTCCTACCTACCCTAATATAACTTGTAAATATCAGCTGGTTTATATGATACAATAGTGCCAGTGCATCCAGTTAAGCAGTAACAAAAAAGGGTATAAAATTTGACTGCTTGTCAAAGATAACCATAGGGTACATTGAATGTGGGTCTTCAAAACCAAGGCCACCACTAGTGGTGACCACTCTTGATGTATCTAGCTCTTGCAAAGGATCAATGCTTGGGAAATTGAGCCAATCATAGCCTCCATATACTCTATCACAAGATCAATAAAAACATAATGTAAACTTTATACTTTTGAGCCTTCCATGACTGGTAAGCTATCTGCATCCTTGAAAGCTTTGATCACTGCATCTACAGTGTGGCTCTTGAAAGCATAGTCATCCTTTTCCTGCACATCAAAAGGTAATACAATTTCATATTGCTTAGGGGAAGAGAGAATTTCCAAAAATTCCCTAGGGTCCCTAAATTGGTATGATTGTTCTTGTGAATTCAACATTTCAATCTTAGTTTCATACCTTTCAATCACCAAGTCTAGGAAAATTTTCTTAAGCTCAGGGTTAGCATTGAGTTTTGAACTAAGAAGGATAACCTTTGGAAGGTCCTCACATCCAAGTTCTTCCTATTCACTTAATATTTCACAACACAACTCTCCTATGAAGCTTGACTGCATTTTTGGAAATTGTTCAGAGTCTTCTATTAGTGGAGTTATTTGGACTTTTGGAGGTTGTGGAGTCTCCAGGTGGAAGATTTGAAATTTTTTTTCCACCAACAGTATTATTGGGTTTTATCAATGCATTCATAAGGGATTTTACAAGGACTAGTGAAGTAATAGGTGTTGATCATCAGTTTTCATTGATGTATTGAAGAGTCACTTCAAAATAAGTTGGAAGAAAGCAACCAAGAAACGGAAGCATTAGAAGCCGAATTATTTTTTCTGCGTAAGGAGGTGAAGAAGGGAAAAACTATCCAAAACTATGCCAACAGCTCAAGGGCATTGGAAGAAATCATCAAAAATCAATGATCTTACAATGACAGAACTGGCCTTGGTTACAAAGAAGAAGAGGCAGGACCTTCTACAACAAAATACAATGAACCTATGAGATCTGACATACATGTAGACTTCATTGGACAATATTCACAAGTACATCCTTGGAAGATGATTCCTCAATGAAATAATATGGAATGTTACAAATGTCAGAACTTTGGACACATAGCCAGAGATTGCAGACTTCAAAATCCTCCAGAAGAATCTTCGAAGCCACAAAATGAATGAACATGGAAGAGCAAGAAGACTGATAATTGTGCTCTCACTCTAAGGGCTCAAAAAATAAATATGTGTGGTATATTGTCAATAGTTTCTCAACGCATATGAGTGGAGATAGAAGAAAATTTTTATCTCTGAAAGAGAAGAAGGATAGAACCATATCCTTTGGAAATGATGGATCTTCAAATGTTATAGGATCAGGTACCGTCACTCTCGGAAGCAAAGATGTTATAGCTAAGAATGTTCTATTGGTCGAAAACATGAATCAAAATATGTTCAGTGTTGGACAAATGTGTGATAAAGGACACACAATGCTATTCAACTCCACAAAATGTGAAATCAGGAAAGGAAAGTATAGTAAAATTGTGGCTACTGCAAGTTGAGCTCCAAACGACATATATGTTCTAGATGAAACAACTAAAGCATGTCTACTACGTAAAGAAGATGAAAGTTGGTTATGGCACAAACGAATGGGTCACATAAACTTTGACAATCTTGTTAGGGTAAGAAAAAAGGAAGCAGTACGAGAAATGTCGGAAATCTCAAAACCTTCCAACACATTATGTGAGGCATGTCGGCATGGCCAGCAGACAAAAGTCCAATCTAAAAAAAAAGAACAATTTGCATCACATCCATTGGAATTGATACATACTGATCTATGTGGTCCTGTGAGAAAAAAAGGCTTAGGCAGAGAATTATATTTCATGTTAATGATAGATGATTATACCAGGATGACAGCCGTCAGTTTCCTAAAGAAAAAATATGAAGCATTTGAGTGCTTTAAAATATACAAGGAGTTGGTCGAAAATGAAACTGATTTGAAAAAAAAGTGTTTAAGATAAGATAATGGTGGAGAATTCACTTCCAAATTATTTCAGCAATACTCTGACGAAAATGGAATAAAAATGAAATTTTCAACAGCACAAACACCTCAGCAAAATAGAGTTGCTGAAAGAAAGAATAGAACCGTACAAGAATGGGTAGAACTGTTGATCAGCGGTTGCCATTGATGTCAACCCAAGCAGCACCAGGAGCTAACCCAATATTGCATGGAAATTCTAACCTACCAAATTAATATATTCTAGGTCAATAATTATTTTTATGGTTTCTACTTTTCGAGATGTTTCCATTGATATATGGCACACCATGTAATTCTTCACGGTTTGAGAGATATTCATGTTTGAAGTTTGTACCCCTAGTTAGTGGGCTAAAACCCCATGGGGTTGGGGCATGGGTCATTGAAAAGTCATAATTAATATTTTTTAAGCTCCTCAAATCCCTCCCATGTTCACCTATTGAAGCCCCTCTCAACCTAAGCATTTATATAAATTGTGATCTTCATTTCCTCCTTAGGCAAGGGATTTCGCCATCTAAAATAGGTCATTGTGGAATTTGTGCTTTAAAATTTTGTCTATGAAGGTTTAGAACTTAAATTTTTGTGAGGAAAAGATGAAATCCTGAGGTAGCTACTGTAAAAATTTCACATCAAGGTGCGCAGAATTTTTGGAGATATGATCTGTGGAAGTTAGGATTTTTGTAGGCTCCTGAAATTCATCTCAAAGAAGTGAACTTGGTAAATTCATCATAACTCTCTCTCTGAGTATCGGACTGGAATTTCGTAAAATGTGGAAAATAGTTTATATTCTTTAATTTTCTCTCTATCAATTTTAGAGCCAAATGAAGAAACAGTGACACGTGGCACTCTATACAAGTGCACTCTTCTGAAACAGTCCATAATTAGGGAATTGTAAGAGATTAGGTGTAATTCTCTGTTGAAGAATCCAATTGGGTTATACCTATAGCATTGGAAAGAAGACTCAGAGGACTACTACATGACTAAAAATGATATATTGAGGATTTGAAATAACAAAGATACACCAGATTCAATATCGAGCTCCTATAAGGAAAGAAAAAGCTAGAACATGTGTTGTCAAGGGTTGCAAAGGACCAGACTTTATACGGTAGCAAAGCAAAGAAAGGTGTAGCAGAGGGTAGCATGATAAGATTAGAAACCAAGGTGCATAACAGTAGCAAGAAGTTCATCATATGAAGTCATCAAGTGGACAGCACTTCATACAATCATTGTAAAGTTATCATTGTACTTATTCATTGTAAATACATTATTATACAAATTGTACTAGTGTCTATCTACCAAGGGTTGAAGAGACAGTGTTGGGAGGTCTAGGATCATCATTAGGTGGTTGTTTCAGAGTTTGGGTTATGGTCTAGTATATCTTCTTCTTCTACCCATTCTATATCATTGTAAATTGGACCATTTTCCCTGGTACGGGAGTCCATTCTTCTTTTTCTTCTATAGGGCGGTAGGGTGGTGGTAGGGTGAGCTGTAGCTCATTGGATGTTGGGGCATCTATTCAGTTTACTACTGAAGAAACTTGGGCATTGGAGTGTCCAACTAGTTGGAGATGGAGAAGAATGCTTTTCTAGAATCTAGTAAGTTGGCGCTTTATTTTCAATTGGAGTTGAATATTAAAGAATTACTAGAAAAGAATTAGGTGGTTTTTATCCTGGAGTGGGTTTCCACCTTAAAAAATGTGTGCATTTGTGTTCCTCTTGTTTTCTTCTATCATTGTACAAACATTAATAATAATTGAAGATTAGCTAATGCTCTAATTGAAAGGAATATTGATTCACCCCCCCACCCCCTCCAAGTATTTCCAACAATTGGTTTCAAAGCATGGTTCCTTTAATAGCAGTTTAACAGTTGGAGGGACGTCATGGAGCATACCAAGAAAGGTGTACCTCTATTCAATGAAAATAATTGTGCACTCTGGAAAGGAAGAATGGAGGTCTATCTCTTGGCACAAGGTTACGAAGTATGGGACACTATCCAAAATGGATTTACATCAACTATGAATGAACAAGGTTAGAATAATTTGGTAAATGATGCAAAAGAAAAGAATATTATTATCAGTGGACTTATTGAATCTGCTTATCATAAGGTGTTGGGTTGTAAAACTGCCAAAAATGTATGGGAAAAGCTTCAAAATATATATGCAGGTGACTCAAATTTCAAAGAAGCAAAGCTTCAAATCTATAGAGAAAAATTTGAGCAACTCAGAATGAAAGAAGATTGCAATATTACTGCATACTTCCAATATGTTGATGAAATAACCAATACTCTATAAGGATTGGGAGATCCATTTGACGAGAAGACTATTATACGAAAGATTCTTAGAACGTTACCAGGGAGATTCAATAGAAAGGTATCGGTCTTAGAATACAGTGCAAATCTTGACAAACTCAACAAAGAGCAATTACATGGAGTTCTCATAGCATATGAAATGAGACTTGATGAAGAAGAGGGTACTTTGCATATAGAAACTGCGTTCGATGCATCTAACAAAACAAATAAGGATAAAAAACCTTCAATTGAAAATACATGCACCTGTAAGTGTGAAGAAAATCAAAATGATGAAGAAGGATTTTCAGATGAAGAATATCCTTACTTCACGAGAAAACTAAAAATTGGTAAGGGAAAATTCAAGGGTAAACTTCCATTGATATGCTTCAGCTGTAATGAGGTTGGGAATTTTGTAGCAAAATGTCCAAACAGAAGTAATGGCAACTCAAAAGGAATGAAAGGCTTTAAGAAATTCAACAAGCAAGGATCCAAAAATAACTTTCTCTAGAAAGAAGATAGCTCATCATCCGATGAAGACAATGACAGTGAAGAAGAAGCCAATGAGAGATTATTTTTTATGGCCAAGCATAATAAACCGAAGCACAATAAACAAGAGGTATCAAACAACGAATAAGAAGGATGGACCATAGAAGAATTTCATGAGGAAGCAATCAATCTTATAAATGATCTCAAGGCAGAGAAGATCCGTTCCAAAACTCTTGAAGAACAAGTTCAAGGTCTCAAAATTGAAGTTGAAGAACACAAATGTATGGAAGAGTCACTTCAAAAGAATTTGGAAGAAAGCAACCAAGAAAGGGAAGAATTATAAGCTGAAGTAGTCTCACTACTTGAGGAAGTGAAGAAAGGAAAAACTATCCAAAACTATGCCAATAGCTCAAGGGAATTGAAAGAACTCATCAACAATCAATGATCTTACAATGACAAAACTGGCATCGGTTACAAAGAAGAAGAAGCAGGACCTTCTACAACAATATACAATGAACCTATGAGATTTGACATGAATGTAGACTTCATTGGATAGGATTCGCAAGAAAATCCTTGGAAGACAATTCCTCGACGAAAATTTCCATCCAGGTACCAACATATTTTTATGGCTATTGTTATTCATGTCGAAAATTTGGTCATAAATCTATAGAATTTCGCACGTACCCTAGGAAAGAATACAATTCTAGGAGATCTGTCAAATATGAACCTCCCGGGGCTCAGTGAAACATCAATAGATTTGAACATTTAAGAAATAATATTGAATGTTACAAATGTCGAAACTTTGGACACATAGCCAAAGACTGCAGACTTGAAAATCTTCTAGAAGAATCTTCGAAGCCACAGAATGAACGAACATGGAAGAAGAAGAAGAATGATAATTGTGCTCTCGCTTTCAAGGCTCAAAAGAACAAATATGTGTGGTATGTTGATAGCGGTTGCTCAACGCATATGACTGGAGATAGAAATAAATTTGTATCTCTAAAAGAGAAGAAGGATGGAACCGTGTCCTTTGGAAATGATGGATCTTCAAATGTTATAGGATCAAGTATTGTCACTCTCAGAAGAAAATATGTTCTAGCCAAAAATGTTCTATTGGTTGAAAACATGAATCACAATCTGCTCAGTGTTGGACAAATGTGTGATCAAGGACATACAATACTATTCAAATCCACGAAATGTGAAATCAGGAAAGGTGTGTATGGCGAAATTGTGGCTACAGCAAGTCAAGCTCCAAACGACATATATGTTCTGGATGAGGCAACTAAAGCATGTATAATAGCTAAAGAGGTTGATACAATAATTGGTAGCAATGATGTTCGACTAAGTAAGAATTTTGCTACAAAGGTGCAGATTTCGAGATGTCTTTACTTGGTGAGCTGACATACTTCTTAGGGCTTCAAATATCTTAGCAAGAGAAAGGAATATTTATATTTCAATCAGGTATGATAACAGAAATTCAAAATGGAAGATTGCAAACCCGTGCTTACTCTGATGGTAACAAGTTACAAATTGAGCATAGACGACTCATCTAAGGATGTGGATCAGAGATTTTACAGATCTATGATTGGTAGTCTTCTATATGTAATAGCCTCCCGACCATATGTTATGTAAGCAGTTGGAAAATTAGAAAGATTTAAGTAGCACCAAAAGAATCGCATATTAAATATTTTCTGCTATTGGAATATCACTTTCTTGAGAAGCTTGGGATTCTCTCGAGTTCTCATTAGATTTTCCTTTTTCGAATATAAGAGGGAGTGGGAAGTAGATTCTATTTCTGTAAGGATGATTGTGTGAGGGGGTGGAAGTGTGTACAGGTTCGTAGGATGGTTGTGTTCCAGGGGGAGTTACCATTTGCCATTGATTTCAAATGGGGAGAGAATGTTGTAGGAAGAGGTGTCATGATCGCAGGGGGAGTACTTGTGTTGCCATCAATGCCAAAGGGGGAGATTGTTGATCAGCGGTTGTCATTGATTTCAACCCAAGCAGCACCATGAGCTAACCCAATATTGCATGGAAATTTTGACCTATCAAATTAATATATTATAGGTCAATAATAATTTTGATGGTTTCTAATTTTCGAGATGTTTCCATTGATATATGGCACGCCATGTAATTCTTCACGGTTTGAGAGATATTCATGTTTGAAGTTTGTACCCCTAGTTAGTGGGCTAAAATCCCATGGGGTTGGGGCATGGGTCATTGAAAAGTCATAATTAATATTTTTATGCTTCTAAAATCCCTCCCACATTCACTTGTTGAAGCCCCTCTCATCTTATGCATTCATATAAATTGTGATCTTCATTTCCTCCTTATGCAAGGGATTTGGCCATCTGAAACAGGTCATGTAGCATTTACGCTCTAAATTTTTCTATGAAGGATCGGAAGCTGAAAGCGAAACGAAATCTTAGCAAAGAAAGGCTACTTTAATAAAATTTAGATCAGGTGTTGAAGATTTTGGAGGATATGATGTTTGTGGAAGTCGGGTTTCTTGGACTCCTACAGAAATTCATACGAAAGAAGTATTGTAGTAGGGTATTTATAACTCTATCTCAGGTGTCAGTTAGTTCTGTAAAACATTGGTAGATAGTGCGATGCAGATTTTTCTCTATCAATTTGAACGGATGAGAAAACGGTGACACGTGGCATATTTGTACAAATGCGCTTTTCTTTGAAACAATCCATAATTAGGACATTGTTAGAGATTGGGTATAACTCTTTCTTGAAGAATCAAAATTGGGTCAGACCCGCGGCATTGGAAATATGACTCAGAGGACTACTACAGGACTGAAAATCATATATTGAGGATCTTAAATAACATAGATACACCAGATTCAATATAGAGCTCCTAGAAGGCAAGAAAAAGCTAGATCATGTGTTGTCAAGGGTTGCAAAGGACCAAAATTTCGATGGTAGAAAAGAAAAGCAAGGTGCAGTAGAGGGTAGCATGACAAGATCAGAAACCAAGGTGCATAACAGCAGTAAGAAGTTCATCATATGAAGTATTCAAGTGGGCAGCATTGCATACAATCATTGTAAAGGTATCATTATACTTAGTCATTGTAAATACATTATTGTAAAAAGTGTACTAGTGTCTATTTGCCAAGGGTTGAAGAGGCAGTGTTGGGAGGTCTAGGATCATCATTAGGTGGTTGTGTAAATTTGGGGTTATGGTATAGTATATCTTCGTCTTCTATCATTCTATATCATTTTAAAGTGGAGCATTTTCGCTGGGCTGAGGAGCAAAACACATTTTATTCATACATAGGGTGGTAGGAATTGGTGCTAATCTGAGTTACAACAAGCTCATTGGGTGTTGGGGCATCCGTTCAGTTGACTACTGAAGAATCTTGGGCATTGGAGCATCCATCTAGTGGGATTTGGAGAAGAATTATTTTCTATATTCTAGGAATTTGGAGCTTTATTTTCAATTGGAGTTGAATATTAAAAAATTATTAGAAAAGCATTAGGTGATTTTTGTCCCGGAGTGTGTTTCCACCTTAAAAACTATGTGCATTTTTGTTCCTCGTTTTTGCTTCTATCATTGTACAAAAAATGATAATAATTGAACATTACCTAATGCTCTAATTTAAAAAATTTGCTAATTCAACCCCCCCTCCTCATTACACCATTTTGAACCATCTAACCTATTATTATTAGATGAACCCAAGTACACCATGTAAAACCAATTTTACCCTAAGTAAAATTTCTTTCACCATATAAAATAACTCATTTGTTTATATTTCCTGGTCATATTTAACCCAAAATAAGGAACTTAATTAAATAAATTCTTATTTATTTAATTATTCCCTAAGAATAAGTTATTTAAATCATTATTTAAATAATATTCTTAGTTAAATTTGACTAAATCATCCACAAATAATTAAATAAACCATTATTTATTTAATTATATTCCCATCATTTCCCTAAAATGATAAATAAATCATTTATTTATTTATTATTTATAAATAAATGAATTGACCCATGTCAAAAATCCTTTTCCCTCCAACAAATAGAATAAAATATTCCTAAAGGGTGGTTCTAGAATTCGATTAATAATATTTCATTCATGCACCAAGTTCTAGAACGCCCTAATATTTTGTTAGAAATAGAAGGGTTTTCCCCATTCATTAGTCACCTCCATTGCATTATATCACTCTGGATCTATACTAGGTCACATTCTCCATTTTTTCCTTATGAGCTCCCATTGAGTTCTATGTTTGTCTGGGTTTTCTACAATAACAAGAGAGAGGAATTTTAGATCTGAAATGCTAAGAACTTTCAAGAACCCATCCCATTGAGGAGAACCGGAAAACACCTTTCTTGTTTCTCTCAGGTGCCCCCTTTTTAATATAATATAAAAATTCTTTCAAATACATTGTTCTTGTCTTGTCTATTGGATGCATGGAGCCACATTTTACTTTATCTGCTTAATGTCTTTTATGCTTAGATCTGGATTTGTGTAGCATTATTTGGATCACCTAATTGCAGATTTAAAGATATTTGGCAGCCATAATCGATGTTAGGGCTATTTGTTATGCATAGCTAAAGTGATTTTTTATGACGAAAGATTCATACTAACAATTGGCGACTCCACACGGGTTTTATTTTACGACCGCTGTCGTTTTATATATTCCTGCATATCCAGCTATTTCAGACCCTAGGGTTTCTCTTCAGTTTTCTATTTTTCCTATTTTTATGGTGCTTTTCACCTCTAAAACCCTCAAACATTCAAATTTTTAACTTCCGTGTGTTTCTGGCCTTATTGCGCAGTTGACAGACATCAGCCACAGCTGAGATGACAATTTTTTCTGAAATCTTCCGCCGAGAGACCTGGATCTGCAAGTCACACTTATCGGCCCAAAAAATGTGACCTAGCCTTGAGGTCACACTTTTTTGCCCCAAATCTGCGACCTGGACTGAAAACAGGTCAGAACCTTCGACCTGCACTTTTTTCTGCAATTTTCCACCACTTTTTCTGGGTTTGTCTGAAGCTTCTGTTAGGGTTTTCCAGCCTCTGTCTGCGCCCATTTAGACCTGTTTCTGATCTTTTTCACTCAAATAAGTGGGAATCTTTCCATTTAGGGCTCTAGTACACTCCACTTTTTGTGGGTGAATTTTGTTGTTTCAGAAGTCTGAATTTCTAGAGTTTCAGCCTTATTTCTTCCAGATCTGATACCTCATTTTCAGATCCCTTTCGATCATCTCTTATCCCTTTCAAATCACCTCATATAGTTTTGTTTGGGTTCATTTTTAGGGCTGCCTCCTTGTCCCTTCTATTTTTAGCTAATCTCCTCCTTTTTAGTAGCAACCTTGCCTCTATCTCTTTGTTGTTCTCTGCACCTCTTTTTAGCAGATTTCTCCTTTATATCCCCATCCCTCCTAACCTTAGATCTATTGGCCTCTTTTTCATGTGCTTTGCTTAGCTTTTTCCCTCTTATAGAATAGCTTTGAGAGACCCACCTTCTTGGGTTAGATTGATGCATTGTTAGATGTTAATTTTCTGTTCTTTCACTCTTATTTACTGTAGATTTATTTTCAGTTACACAACACACTTTTTCTTTTACTCTCAAAACGTTTGGGTTTAAAAAATTAAAATTCACGCATGCCACACACTGACCCTAAGTGAAGAAGAGCCTGGTTAACATCGCCTAGCAAATATTTTAAAATCAATTGACACTGCACCTCCCTGCCCTTATCGGTTTTTCTTCTTCTCGTCATCATTGCACCTCGAAGAAGTTTGTCCCAGAGACTTCTTGGCCTTCACCCTCAGTTATCAGTTGGTCAACTTCCTCCTTCTCATCCTCATCGAGTAAGTCCTCCCTCAAGTCTGCACTCCAAATATTCCTCTGATTGTTCGGGTTCTCCCACTACTCCTGGTTCTCCCCCTGTTACCTTCACCATGTCTAGTTCACGAGCTAGAACTAGTGGCAACCCAAGTTCTACTGTTGGGTCCGTCTCCAGTGGAACCACTGCGGGACCTACCTCGATTGCCCCATTGCTCACTTATATGGCCAGTCTCAGTCTCCCCGACTTCAATCAGCTGATCAATGATCCTATTCGCCACGATGTTAGTTGGCTTGCTATGCCAACCAAACTCCCCTCTGACATTCCCAAGTTAGAAGGCCTTGCTAGTGAAGATCCCTCCAACCATATCTGATCTTTCCACATGTGGTGTTCCTCCAATTCCATCACCGATGACTCCATCCATCTTCGATTGTTCCAACGCACGCTTACTGGTGAAGCTTCTAAATGGTATGTTGATCAAGCCACCTCTTCCCATACCACCTTTGCGACCATTTCCCAAGCTTTTTTGTCTTATCTCCAGCTCCCTCTCTGATATGACACTAGTATTGAACTCTTGACTTATTTTCATCAATCCTCTTCGACCTGCCTTTCCATTCATGTCCACGAATGGTGACGAAGATAGAGCTTATGTCGTGCTCCCCCCTTTGAAGATCAGGTTTACATGGACTCGTTCCTTCGCTCTCTCTTACCTCCCATTGGAAAATATGTCGCATCCCATTTTCCCCAAACCGAAGAAGCCCCCTCCAAATAGCCTTGAAATATGACCTTATCTATGCTAAATTTGGTTATGTTTATATCGTCCTTCCTACTCCCCAAGCCCGGTGGCCCTAATGCCTCGAGGGCATCTCACTCTGCCGACGGTATCGTTGGAGCTCTATCACATACCTCTGCTCAACCTTTTCGGGCCTATGGTTTCCCTCCAAGAGGAGCCATCCCCTCCAGCACTTTTCCCCCTCCAGGTAGCATGTATACAGGATACAGCATGCCTCCTCCTTTTGCCCCCACTCCTGCTTACCTCAATGTTACCCATCTTAATGCCTATCCTTACCCACAGCCTGGTGTCCCCGCTCCTCTATAATTTGGACCTCTCACCCCCTTGGGTTCTCAACCCCCGCCGTAGCACTTACTACCCCCTCTAGGGCAAGTATTTGTACAGCAAGGTGCAACCAATTCTCTTCCTTCTCAAAGAAAGAGGAAAGGTAATCAATCTGCCCCTGGTAATCATGGATCCACTCCTTCAAATATTGATCCTAACACTGCCAACCAGCAGCAAGGCTCTCAACCCAAGCTGGACAGGCCACTTCGCACCAATAAGCCCTATTCATGTTGCGGTGTTTATGGACATTACACTCATGATTGTCCCCTATTACCATAGATGCGACAGATGTGGAAGTTTCAAGCCACCATCCGAGGACAACATTCCTCCCCTACTATCCCTCCCAATCCAGCTACTTCTCAACCCGTTGTGTTTACCGATCCTTTCCCTCAACAAGGATTCATGGCCACTCAACCACCTCATGCCCTGGTAACCACTCAACCTTCCCCTTCTGGTTCCTCCGATTACTAGATTCTCATGATGGCCTCTGACCAACCTCTCATCATTGACCTCAACCTTCAAACTCGGTCTCATCAATACTACACGCCTCCCATTCCGTCTATCTCCGTGTCCCCATCTTAAGGTCCTACAAAGCCTCTGTCGACACCCAATGGTCCCTTGAAAATCCCTCTGCCCAAAGGTGAGGTTCATACCAAGACTCCTAAGGGCCCATTACGCCGAAATGCTGCCTTTGGTTAGGCTGCCCATTCATACAGCATAGTAGATGATCTGGCACAATCTCCTGCTGCCATTTCAATACTGGAACTCCTCCAGTCATGTCCTTCTCAAAATAAGGCTCTACTATCTTCCATGGGTGTTGTAGATCCTGATGATGACCAATTGATTTTTTTCGATGCCCGTTAGTCAGACCATCCCCCTCTTCCTGCTTTTGTTGATTTCCAAATCCTAGTCAAAATCCAAAATGCCAACATCGCTTAGTGTACCATTGATGAGGGGGCATCTACCTGTGTGATGTCTGCTTCGGTTTGGAAACAACTTGGATCTCCTGAGCTGGCCCCTTCCATAATCACCCTTCATGCATGGGATGGCCATGCCTCCCAACCCATCAGCCTTTTCCATAACTGTCCTATCACCCTTGCGAGTAAGAATGTTTGTGTCGATGTTGAAGTTATTGACGTCCCTCTTGACTACAACATTTTTTTGGGGCATAGTTACACCTATGACATGTCTGTCATCCCATATGTTGTCCACCATAAGATGTTTTTCCCTCATAATGGCAAGATTGTCACTATTGACCAATTGACTTACCATGAACCAAAATCTTAGACCTCCCCTAAGTCCACCATTTCTGTTGTTACCAATAAGCAACTGGTTGATTCCTTGACCAATTTTTCCCCTGGCATCTACAAAGACTCATCCTTGCTTGGTAGCTTCTCGGGTCCTCCCCCTCCCCTATCTCTGATCCTATCTTGGCGAGCGTTTGCATGATGCAATCATCTCGGGCTGACCTTGCACAGTCCACTTTGACTAGTCAGCAACCTCAACCTCACCCACCCCAACCTGCTCCTATCCCTTCGCCACCGCCACCTGGACCTCCTCCTGCTGGCCTTCCCCTTCAACTGGTACCCATGAGCCTCTCTAGCCTCCTGGGTTGGTTCCCCCAAGTCTTAACCATCTAGGAGCTGTCCCTCCTGGCCATTACTCTAGCGGTCAGATACCTTTCCTTGGTTCCACCCCCCCCCCCCACCCCCCCAAGCGTCTATTTGGTTCCTATCATGGCCACACTTTCCCTCCCTAATTTAACCTTGGGAATACCAGTATGGTATCTGGCTCCTCCAGGCAAGACCCCATCGGGCCACCCCAAACCATACATTGCTGTGACACCAATGCAACCAATTCCCTTCGCTCTTTCCACCGCTACAGTGCCCATAGCCCCTCCACAGGACAAACCCTGTGCTCTGTGTGGTGTCCATGGCCATTATTCTCACCATTTTCCTCACCTCACGCATTAACGAGCTTCTTTAGAAGTCATTCACGAGTACGAAGTTGAACAAAATCAATCTGCCTCTCCCATCCTTGCCCAATATGCATCAGTTCTACTTGAGGATCCCCCTGATGTTGAGATGTCAATACCTGCTTTCCCCCTCCTATACCTATCATCATCTGCACGACCCTCAGAGTACATTCCCTCTGAATCCACTCCATCTGTTTTGCTTGATTCTCCTTCAGCAACATTCTCATGCTCTTCATGCTTTTACCATCTTTTTACCTATTCTTCTGTCATTCCCCGTGATGACCTGTATATGTGCCTCTCTTCCCATACTGATGACTTAGGTAGCTTTGCAGCATCATGTGGTTTCCTTGACCTTTCCATTTCCTCCCATAATCACGATCATGCCATCCGTATCTATGATGTTCTTCACAGCATGAGTTCCCGCTCCTCATCCCATAGTTCTCATTCATCTCCCTCTAGTCGATCCATGAGTCCTATAATTCCTACCTGGACTACTCCCTCTCGTAGTTTTCAGTGGATTTCTACCCTCTACTCACGCTGCCATCCTTATTCTCCTCCCTCCCATTTCTTGTCTTGTGACACTATTCCATCGGCCCTCTCGTCCACACATTATCTTGGCTATGCTGATGGGGCAAGTCGCTATTTCCAGAATCTCGCCTCAGCAGCATGGGCCATCTTTACCCCCTTGCATACCCTGGTTCTTGCAAATGGGATCTGCATTGGTAATTCCACCAATAATCAGGCCAAATATGATGCAGTACATGGTCTCTTAGCCGATGCCCTCTCTCATCACATCCTCCATCTTCACGTTCATTTAGATTCCCTGCTTCTTTTCTTAAAACTTAATGGTGTCTATCGTGTGCATAGCCCTATCCTGTTTAGACAATATTTATGAGTGAAACTTTTGATATGTGAATTTAGATTCATTACTTTCAACCATATCCCTAGAATTCAAAATCACTACATAGATCAAATCACAAATCATGTTCTAGACTGGAATTTATCACACACAAGACAATAACACTTAACATCATCAACAAAATGTATATAAATCATATATATCATATAACATGTGTTTTTAGAGTCCTTCTACTCTAAAACATATGACATGCTCATAGCATGTTACAAAAAACAAAACTACAAAAATGGGGTGCACCACTTGCCCCTACATAGACACTGGGGGGCACCACCTGCCCTACATCTAATCACTCTCTGGAAGATCTTGAGCCAACGGCTCTACTCTCGCAGCTCTTAGATCACGCAGAGTCTGACCGACCATCGCCATGCATCACATGATACCTTGTCATTATGAGGGTAGCCCAATACATAACTCTATGTATTGGTCGTCTAAATCCTGCCAACCATGCTCTGACAGACTGGTCAGCAGCCCCTCACATCTACGACAGATGTCCTGCAACAAAGCGGCCATATCCTCATTCTGTGCCATCCTTGATCCACTTGCACCTGTAGCTCCTGCTATTGTAGGTTGTCCTATATATCCGACCGGTTTTACCGGAGCTATATCTGCATTCCAAAAAGTATAAGGATTAGTACCATGAATACTAGTCACAAACTCTAAAATTCACATAATAGATTAGTTGCTTTTCACTTACCATTGGGCCCCCATACCCGACCAGGTGGAAGCAGCAAGTCCAGATCTCCCCAATAACTAATCCCACTATAAGGATATTCGTCTATGTACAATGGCATCTGATCCTAATGGGTGAAGAACTTTGGTCAGAACACCTGTCCGACTGCCCTTCCTCCTCCTCTACATAGTATTCGTCCCCACCGACGCATCGGGGGCTCTCTCAGACCCCCATCAGGTAACTGTATACGAGGTCGTAATGTCAGAATCTTCTCAAAGAAGAAAGAGCATAATACCATCCCATAGGCACAATCATGATTCACTTGCCACTTACATAGTGACAACTGTCGTTTCACCGACACCAACATCATCTGGGCCCACCCATAGTAGTTCCCACCCAACACACTCTCTACAATCATCATCTACCCTCTAGTGATGTGATGGAATGCCTGGCTGCCCAAGATCCACAACATTGTTGTTGCCACTGCCTGGGTCTCCAACCTCTCTAGATCCCCAATCAATATCTGAGTCCGTTTTACTCGGACATCTAGTCAACAATGTCGATCAACAAACTCCAGGATGTTACGCCCTCGCGGTAACACTGGCTGTGTATTTCCCACCATCCCTAATGGCGGGAGACCAGTCAGGAAATACAGATCCTGGACTATCATCTCAATCCTATTCCCCTGCACTATAAACACCTCATGTTCTGGATCCCAGTAACTGATAATTCGAGCCAACAAAGGCTCACCAGCCTTCATCAAAGAGTTCTCCACAAATTTCAGAACCCCAAACCTAGCCAATGCACGACGGACGCCGTGATATACTTGGATTTTCATCCGTAATGTACCTGGGTCTCTCTCTCTACTTGGATTTTCTGCCATATCTGCACAAAACAATCATGTTTTTCAGTCTATAGATAAACAAAACTACATTTCCTTACACCAAAACTGAATCTCTGCCCATAACAGCACTAAAACCACACCCATCTAATAGGTCGCACTTTTTGGCCAAATCCTTGGCCAGGTCGCACTTTTTAGGCCAAAACTTGCGTCCCAGGTCATAGTTTTTGCCCCAAAAAGTGAGACCCGACCATAATGATGAAGTAGGAGCAATTAATGAGATTTAAAATCCTAATATGAACTTTGAATCCATCAAAAACAAAGAGTAGGATTAGGCCTCTTACCTGCAACTGACGGATCATGATTCCAACAATAGGTTTGTCTGCTACGATCACCACAAGATTTAGGGCCTTCTCTCCTCTCCACATTCACCACAGCTACACAAGCAAATGAATGATTTTGGAGGGAAAATGCCTTATTAGAAGAAAAACCACTGCTTTTTTCTTTCGCCCGCTGCAACCAAACCGTAGCCCCGTTTGACACACCGTCTGCACCGTTCGAAAGCTCTCACAAAGCACTCAAATGAGTTTCTGTTAGTTTTTCATTTTTGGATACTTCACCAAGATGCATTTTTTCCACGAAGGGTCCCTTCATCTCTCCTTCCAATCGGAATTCTTCACTTACAACGCTTGTACTTGGGGCACCACTTTACCTCTTTAATTGGCTTTGTTTGTGTAGATTTTCATCATGAGATACCATATTGTACTCATTTTTTTATGGTCCCCCATTTGACCTTCTCTATGTGGTATCACCATCGAGTCGCCCTTGTTTAGAGCATCTGAGTTGAGTCACCATTCGTCATGGAGTTTATATCGAGCCCTTTTATTTCCCACTATAGCCCTCCATCCTTCATCGCTTGGTCCCTCTCTCGTGTTTCACATTATGGCCTTCTGTATCATTGTCACCTATCCTCCCTGATATTGTGTCAGTTGCTACCAAGCCATTCATGCCCCTTATGCTCTAACAAGGGAAGTCGTCCATCCGCTACTTAGTATCCCTCATCTCATTATCATCCTCAGTGTCTGTCTGTTAGTCGCTCTAATATTTTCTGTCATGCCTTAGTTGAGATTCCCTTATTATCTAACCTATGGCGGACCTACTTCTGTCGACATCAGCTCATTTACTCCAGAAGCCAGGTCTAGGGGGCAGTGTACCTCGGTTTGAGCTCTTTTTCGCATGATCATGATCTATAAACTTGATAGTCCAGCGATGCAGTAGCAGCTCTTGGTGATTCCCAGGTGTGTGTGAGATGTCTCAACCCTCATGAGGCGGTGGCCCTGTAGGTAGCCCCTCACATGCCCATATGACTTTTCATTTAAGCCCTTGATGCAGCTCCTCCCATTTGATGATATTGGCCTCAGCCTCTTGCAACGCCTCTTTGATTTGCATGTATCAGTCAGATTTTGCGAGCCCTTCCCTGTGTGTAGGGGGCATTTGGGCATATTTGTATCTCATGTACTAAAATATTATTGTATAAGTCCTGATGGTTATTCCAAGAGTAACATGTATGTGGGATCCATCATTCTATTTTCCTAGCTCTTACTTATGCCATCATATTCTTCATGGTTCGGTTCCTTGTTTATTGGACTTCCTATTCTTTGTACTTTGTCTCGGCGGGCATAGGTATGCCTCCCCCGTCGCCTTTAGCATAGGTACCACTTCATAAACTAGAGACTTTCTGCACTTGTAAGTCTCGTCTCCTCAGGGTCTAGTCCTTTAGCACATTAGAATACCTTACATTTCTCTCTCTCACTTCCCTCTTGATATCTAGTGATTGAGTTCTTACAACGTACTTCGGTCATACGATTTTCTCCTAACACTCATACGTTGGGGGCCAATCTGTTACACCACTTTTTGGTCATCTAACCTATTATTATTAGATGAACCCAAGTACACCATGTAAGACCAATTTTACCCTAAGTAAAATTTCTTTCACCATGTAAAATAACTTATTTGTTCATATTTCCCAGTCATATTTAACCCAAAACAAGGAAATTAATTAAATAAATCCTTATTTATTTAATTATTTCCTAATAATAAGTTATTTAAATCATTATTTAAATAATATTCTTAGTTAAATTTGACTAAATCATCCATAAATAGTTAAATAAATCATTATTTATTTAATTATATTCCCATCATTTCCCTAAAATGATAAATAAATCATTTATTTATTTATTATTTATAAATAAAGGAATTGACCCAAGTCAAAAATCCTTTTCCCTACAACAAATATAATAAAATATTCCTAAAGGGTAGTTCTAGAATTCGATTAATAATATTTTATTCATGCACCGAGTTCTAGAATGCCCTAATATTTTGTTATAAATAGAAGGGTTTTCCCCATTCATTAGTCACCTCCATTGCATTAGATCACTCTGGATCTATACTAGGTCACATTCTCCATTTTTGCCTTGTGAGCTCCCATTGAGTTCTATGTTTGTTTGGGTTTTCTACAACAACAAGAGAGAGGAATTTTGGATCTGAAGCGCTGAGGACTTTCAAGAACCCATCCCATTGAGGAGAACTGGAAAACACCTTTCTTGTTTTCCTCTCAGGTTCCCCCTTTTAATATAATATAAAAATTCTTTCAAATACATTGTTCTTGTCTTGTCTATTGGATGCATGGAGCCAAATTTTACTTTATCTGCTTAATGTCTTTTATGCTTAGATCTGGATTTTTGCAGCATTATTTGGATCACCTAATTGCAGATTTAAAGATATTTGGCAGCCATAATCGATGTTAGGGCTATATTTTATGCGTAGCTAAAGTGATCTTTTACAAACAAATTGGTGTGAAGATGGGTGTTCAAGAACAAATTGAATGAAGATGGGAAAGTTACCAGAAACAAAGCAAGATTGGTTTGCAAAGGCTATGCACAAGTGGAAGGAATTGATTTTGACAAAACATTTTCAACAGTTGCTAGAATGGCAGCCATCCAAATGTTTCTCGCCTATGCATGTTCAAGAAAAATCAAAGTCTACAAAATGGATGTTAAGTCAGCATTTTTTAATGGAGAATTAGAAGAAGAAGTTTACATCGAACAACCTGAAGGTTTTCTACTATCACAAAAAGAAGACTATGTCTGCAGGTTAAAGAAGGCTCTATATTGTCTCAAGCAGGCTCCCAGAGCATGGTATGCTTTTCTTGATGGATATCTACATCAACAAGGATTCAAGAAAGGTACTTTTGATAGCAATATTTATGTACAGATAGATAAAGATAATTTAAAAATCATTGAGTTATATGTGGATGATATAATATTTGGTAGCAATGATGATCAACTAAGTAAGAAATTTTCTACAAATATGCAAAGTGAGTTTGAGATGTCTTTACTTGGTGAGTTGACATACTTCTTAGGGCTTCAAATATCTCAGCAAGAGAAAGGAACATTTATATGTCAAGCAAAGTACATTAAGGAAATGCTCAAGAAATTCGAAATGGAAGATTACAAACTCGTCCTTACTCCGATGGCAACAAGATGTAAATTGAGCATAGACGACTCATCTAAGGATGTGGATAAGAGGTTGTGCATATCTATGATTGGTAGTCTTCTATATGTAACAGCCTCTCGGCTAGATGTTATGCAAGTAGTTGGATAAGTAACAAGATTCCAAGCAGCACCAAAAGAATCACATATTATTGTCGTTAAAAAAATTCTTTGATATCTAAAGGGCACAAAAGAATATGGCTTGTGGTATCCCAAGGGTAACAATCTCATTACTCAAGCCTTTATAGATGCATATTGGGCAGGAATCATTGATGATCGTAAGAGTACTAGTGGAGCAACATTCTATCTAGGTGGTTGTTTCGTATCATGGTTGAGCAAAAAGAAAACTTCAATATCGTTATCTACAGCGAAAGAAAAATACATTGTAGCAGCATCATGTTGTACTCAAGTCCTTTGGATGAAACAAACTTTGCAATATCTTCAAGTAAAATTCAGTGAGCCTATTCCCATATTTTGTGACAACACTAGTGCCATCAACATCTCCAAGAATCCTGTCATGCATTCAAAAACAAAACACATTCTGATCAAATATCATTTTGTTAAAGAGCAAGTCGCTGAAAATAATATCAAACTTTAGTATGTTTGTACAAAAGAACAAATTTCTGATATCTTCACTAAACCTTTACCTAATGAATCATTTGAATATCTTCGTCAAAAGCTTGGGATTCTCCCAAGTTCTCATTAGATTACAGGTCTGCAGGACAGTTGTGTGTTAGGGGGAGTGGAAGTGTGTACAGGTTCGCAGGATGGTTATGTTTCAGGGGGAGTTACCATTTTCCATTGATGTTAAATGGGGGGGAAATGTTGTAGGAATAGGTGTCATGATCGCAAGGGGAGTACTTGTGTTGCTATCAATGCCAAAGCAATATATTGTTGATCAGCGGTTGTCATTGATGTCAACCCAAGCAGCACCAAGGGCTAACCCAATATTTCGTAGGATTTTTGACCTACCAAATTAATACATTCTGGGTCAATAATGCTTTTCATGATCTATACTTGTCGAGATGTTTCCGTTGATATATGGCATGCCATGTAATTCTTCACGATTTGAGAGATATTCATGTTTGAAGTTTGTACCCCCAGCTAGTAGGCTAAAACCCCATGGGATTGAGGCATGGGTCATTGAAAAGTCATAACTAATATTTTTTAATCTTCTAATATCCCTCCCACGTTCACTTTTTTAAGCCCCTCTCAACTTAATAATTTATATAAATTGTGATCTTCATTTCCTCCTTATGCAAGGGATTTCGCCATTTGAAACAGGTCATCGTGGAATTTTCTCTATAATTTTTTTTCTACGAAGGTTCAGTAGCAAAAAATTTTATGAGGCGAAGCCAAAATATTGAAGATGTTGTTGTAAAAATTTCATATCAAGGTGCACAATATGTTTGGAGATATGATCTATGGAAGTCAGGGTTTTTGCAGGCTACTGAAATTCATCTCAAAGAAGTGACCCTGGTAAAATCATCATAAATCTCTCTCTGAGTATCGTATTGAAATTCTGTAAAAAGTGGCAGATAGTGCACAGTATGCAGCTTTTTCTATATCAATTTTAGATCCAAATAAAGAAACAATGACATGTGGCACGCCGTACAATTGCACATTGATGAAACAGGCCATAATTAGAGCATTGGGAGAGATTGAGTATAACTCTCTCTTGAAGAATCCAAATTTTGTCAGACCTATCGCATTGGAAATATGATTCAAAGGAATACTACAAGACCAAAAATAAAATATTGAGGATCTGAAATAACAGAGATACACCAAATTCAATATCGAGCTCCTAGAAGGCAAAGAAAAAGCTAGATCATGTGTTGTCAAGGGTTGCAAAGGACTACACAGTCTAGGGCAGAAAAGCAAAGCAAGGTGCAACAGAGGGTAGCATGAAAAGAGAATCAACCAAGGAGCATAATAGCCACAATAATTTCATCCTATCAAGTCTTCAAGTGGGCAGAACTGCATACAATCTGTTAGAGTCGGTCTCTTCATCCCTCCGTCAGAGATCAAAATCTCTCTTGTTGCATTTCATTTTAGGTGTCTCATTCAGTTCAGTCATTTTCATTCCATTACGAGCATGGATCATCTGACAAAAGGGTCTTGTCTCTGATATCCCTCATGTCATGTACCTGCTAGTCCATGTCTATTCATCAAATTTTATCAAAGTCAATTTTACAGTCATTTATAGTCATGTTTGGTCTCTTGGTCAGCAAAGAGTCATTTTTAGATTTTTAGCCTCATTAGGTCTAGGGTTTCATCTCCAAAATGTCTAATAATGCTAGCAAGCACATGAGGGAGGCTAGAAATAAGTTTTCATTGCAAAAATTTCATCGTCATAACACTTGATCATGATTCTTCTTCAAAACTCTATTTTGAAGAAAAATCGTCAATTTTCTCTTTTGTAATAAATACCATGCAATTTTCAAAAGTTTTTCAGTTGTGAAATACTCCATGCACAGCCCTGGTCACCTTTTCCAAAATCCCATGCCAGCTATCCCTGCAAAAAATAGACAAGAGATTCATCACCAGTTCAAAAATCAAAGGAAACAAACAAAAACAGAGTTTATTTTAAAAAGTGCAAAATGCCAAAGTCTGCAACATTACAAAAGTTGGTTTTCTAAATCAAAAATCAAAGTCCTTAATATATAAGATATTTTTGTTGTTTAAACAATCCATTTGTACACCAAGAGACATCATTGAGCCAAGTCAAAACGTGGAAGAGAAAAACAGGGTTTGGAAGGCCGAACTGTTGGTGAGTTTACAGTCGCGGCACGTTGGGTGAAGGTCGCGATGCACATAACGGTTGCGGCGCATAGAGCCGCCCACCACTGTGTTAGTTTGAATTGGTGTGGCACACACAACAGGCACAACGCACTAGGTTGTGCGCGTGGCACATTGGCCTGAAACAAAAATTTATTGCCATCTCTCACTCAAATTGCAAAACGAATCCACCTCCTATGTTTCAAGTAAGTTTGTGAGTCTTTGAATTGCTATTATCCAGTGTTTGGGTTCGTTTGAAAAGGGAATATGAGAGTTTGAATGTTGAAAACATAAACCCTATACTTTTGTTTAAAACTGCTCCTTAGGGTTTTGAGATGGTGTTTTAAAATTCATTTTGGTGCCAAGTACTCCAACTCCATTTCCAACCTGTGGTTCCTTTCCCATCACTGTTAATATTGCCATTACATTCCTCCCCTATTTCCTTATATCCCAAACCACTCATATCATCTCATTCCTATTTCTCCATCCCAAGTCATTTCATTTCACTTTCATTCTCCTCTTCCCATTTCATTTGTAAAAATTCCCAAAACCCCAAGTCCAAATAGTCAAGCGACTATCCTTACACTTCAAATTTCACTTGATTGAACCACATTGTCCCCACTGTCCTATTTCTCCCACATTCCCTTTCCTTTGGCACATATTTGGCATCAAAACAAAAAACAACCAAATTCTCATTCCTCATCTCATTCAAGCCAACATACACCTTGCATTAACCTTGAAACACCATGGAGACAGACATCGATACATCATATGAGAGAGATAGTGATTCTACCACTGAGCTACATGCACCGAGAAGGCTTCGTAAGGGTGGAAAACATGTGAGAGAAGAGCCCACCTCATTGACTCAATTGCAGGCCTACCCATTTGCGATGGCATGTTTTCGAGAGCAGTCATGTTATAATTATTGTGAGATGATTGCTCAGATTCAACATCATCAGGAGTTGGCTCGGTTGTTTGTATTACATTTTCATGATGATCAGGTAACTCTTGCGGATGTAAATTTCACCTTGACACCAGAAGCCATTTCTCAAGCAACCAAAATACCGAATGTGGCTGAAAAGTGGAACAAAAGACAATAGGTGGACAGAGTGCATTATGAACCATACATCAGGCCTAGTTATGTGAGACAACTCAGCAGGGTATTTCCATTCCGGTTCCTAAAGGAATCCTATGCGCCTTTGATGAGACTCATTATCAGATACTTCAGTTGTGAGGGTCGGTTCTCACGCCTCTATGCATACCACATCAGGTTATTGATGCATTTCACGAGATTGAAGATGATGAACATACCTTATTTCATGTGCTGGAACATCAAGAGAATGACCACTCTTGTGCAGAAGGAAACTCCCGAGCAGCAGTACAACAATATTTATCACTATGCACTCATCAAGATTGTTGTTGTACATCAGCTTGGATTGCAGGGTATTACATGGGAGAATTTCATTTCCCATTACTTCTTCGCAGCCCCTCAGCCTCCTCCGGAGATTTTTTATGAGCCAGGTGAACCTTCACATCAGCATGAAGGTCCCGAGATAGAGCCTATTAGTGTGCCAGTGTTTGTTACTTATCAGAGAGGCACCAGAGAATTATTTGCAGCAGCCCGACGAGTACTATCTCCACCCGAGGTGGAAGGGGTCTTGTTGCCATCATCAGCAGCATAGGTACAGGTACAGGACAGAGGCAAGAGGCCTAAGCAGGATGAGGGCCCTTTAGGAGGCCAGGATACTGATATCATGTTGATTGATGAGGATTTGAGCTCTCCAAACTCAAATATGAGAGAGACCATTCAAGAGTAGAAGGCTGAGATCGATACCTTGACCGTCAAGTTGCAAAGAGCTCAATGGATCATAAACTATCTGGAGTAGAGAAACAAACATTTGGAGGATCACCAGACAATCATGGAGTTGCAAAACATTTGTGAGAACCTGCAAGTTTCCTGAAGAAGCCCAACAGAGATGACACCCACTAAGCGGGAGATTGAGGCTGATAGAGAGACTTGGTTTGAGAGGGTCAATATTCATCTCGAGACGCTTTTGGCGAAGGTAAACAAGGAAAATAACATGCTCAGGCACATGAAGAACCATTATTGGGCACGCCATTATGTTTGCAAAGTGAGGATCAAGATCCTGAAGGCAAGGCTAAGGAGGGCACTAAAGCGTCGTAAAAGGCATGATAGACCCCAAATTTTGGCCGAAGCTTCTTTGGCCCAGCATAGTGCTTAGTGAGGGACCTTTTTTGTCAATTTTGAATTTTTGAGCCTAAACACAGATTTTCCTGCCCGACGCGTAGCGCCACTTGACGCGCACTTATAATTGGTAGATCTTTAGGACGAAAAATTTGAATTGCTAGATTTTTCATCAAAATTTATGCATGCATATGGATTACCTAAGGATTTCATCAAGTTATGGGTTGCCTAAAGGGTCAAAAACACCCTAAAAATGGCCTTTCTGCCACTTTTTGCACAGACAGGAAGCAGTGTTAGGAGATTTGGTTTTTGGAGGGGCAAATGGAAACCAAATCCAGAAATTCCACTTGGGTTGGAAATTATAAAAGCAGGGCTTTCCAACGAGCTATCCGGTGCTCAATATTTACTTCAGGAAGGCCCTCCAAATCAGCCTCAAACTTGTGCTACGCATAGAGATTTTAGGCGCGGTGCATAGAGAAATTTGGCCTATTTTTCACTCAGCAGCTCAGAATTTCACCTAGTTTTGGCCAGTTTGACTTTTTCATGTAACTCTTGATGTACCTTGATGTAATTTCATGACCATGATGTAATTTTGGCACATTTTTACTCATTCTAGTAGATTCATTCACCAAAAAGTGAAATGTAAGTGAATGAATCAGTTTCCTATCATATAGAGGCAAGTTGTTTCATTGCCTATTTTTCAGTTCCTAGTTTAGATATGGTTGAAACAGCTCCTAGAATGATGAGCTCGACCCTTAGAGGCATGGGAGTGTGTTAGGCTTGTCTATATCATGTAATTCTTCATTCATTTTCAGGGTTGGACATTTGGGATTTCTTGGCACTTCATTGTACATTTCATCTCTGCACTTTTGGCAAAGGAAAAGACCAAGGTTTGCAGCACTCTTTGGGATCCTTGTGGCTCTATGTTTTGATGGTGTGTTTCTCTATGTAATTGTAAGTTCACTGATTTTTATGTGTACCATTTTCCTTATCCTTTCTTCTTAAATTAAACAAATGAGTGATAGAGGTGGAATTCATTAGCTAACTTTGCTCTGCCTTCAGTTTTGTTTAATTTTTCATGTTTTCATCTGTTTGAGGAGGATTCTTGAAACCCTCTTGCCCTCTTCAGCTCCTCACTGGTCTAAAACATCCATTCACTCAATCTAAAGCATCAAAAAAATTTCCTTCCTTGCCCCAATCAGAACTCTGCAAAAACTAGGCCTTATCCCCACACCCAAAACTGCCTTTCCCTTTGATCCAACAAAAACCCCCAAAATCAAACTCAAAACCCTTTAATTATATACCTAGCCTAAAATTAGCTTTTATTTCAAGTCATCTCAAGCCCTATTGATTATTTTTGCTGAGATTGACCTAGAGAGAGCCCTCTCCTAATCTGATAGGGATAGCTACCAGACTGAGCGTGGTTTGATGTTACCCTGAACTCTTCCTTCCTTCAGCTTGAGGTAGATTTAGGCAATAACATAATGGAGACCATACTGGGGAAAAATTGGTTTTCTTGTTGGTGTTATTTGTTTTATAAGCTACAGATGGAACCTGAAGTTATGCCAGGTAGCCTTCAAAATGCTCTTGCTTTGCATTAGCGAAAGTAGATAAACACTGCTTCAGTGAATCTCCGGTCTAGCTTGTAAACGTGACACTTGACTTATAAATTTCCCTAGTACATGTATCAAGTTAGATCTGATGCTGATGGAGGACAACAATCAGACATGTATGAAGGCTGAAACATTCGCTTGGCGACTCCAACTCAATCTGAAGATTCCAGTGCTCACTGATCCATTCATGCACTAAAATAAAATGGTAAGGTATGTGGCAGACCCTGCTCTTTGTGAATTTTTAAAAGAATTTAGAGATCAGTTAGTGGATATTGAAATTGATGAAGTATTTTTCATTTTGGTGCTTCAATTTTTGAGATCTCTGAAGTTTCCTCCTAAATCCAAAACTCGCTTCTTTGAGTTAGTTGTTGAAAAATTTGAGAAGGAGATTCAGTATTTGAATGATCAGATCCAATCATATGAATTCCGAGATCCAAAAAAGTTCTTGGAAACTCTCCCTACTTCAAAACAAGAAACAATAGAGCTGCTCGTAGATGTTTGCATTGACAGTTTGCAGCTGGAAGCATGTATTGTGGAGTTGGGGCAGCAAACAGAGTCTGGTTTCTGCGATCCTATTGCAACATACATGGAAAATTTTTTTAGTTTGAATGACAGATAAAATTGTCTTTTACATAACCAGACTTGTTATACGCATGTATGGCTATCAGAATTTACATTTGGGTCCTGGCTGAAACACTTTCAAGCAACATCTTGGTCACAGTTACTTGATTGGTTGATTTGGCATTACAATGTTACTTGATCTATTGGCTCTGCAACAAAGTAGGGTAAAATTTGTAAATAAATAAGCTGCCAAAGGCAACATTTCAGTTTCTAGTATTTGTTTAAAGTTTCATTCCAAGTGTGTGATGTGATATTTTCTTCAGTCTAGGGCCTGAGCTGAAGGCTATAACTCTAAAGATTGATTTTAGCTTTGGTTTGATTTTGTCAAGTCAGGTTTTTCAGTCATTTTAGTTTCAAAATTGAGTCAGTTTGAGTAAAATTTTCAGTCAATAAATGAGTTAAGAGTCTTATGTTAATTTGCTGAAGTTATGGACTCCATAGCCCAATGGATGAAGGCACTTCCTACTCTCCCAGAAATCTGTAGTTCTTGGCACCTCCAAGGAGCTACCATTCCCATTGGAGCCAATGTTAGAGTCGGTCTCTTGATCCCTCCGTCAGAGATCAAAATCTCTCTTGTTGCATTTCATTTTAGGTGTCTCATTCAGTTCAGTCATTTGCATTCCATTACGAGCATGGATCATCTGACGAAAGGGTCTTGTCTCTCATATTTCTCATTTCATGTACCTGCTGGTCCGTGTCTATTCATCAAAGTTTATCAAAGTCAATTTTATAGTCATTTACAGTCATGTTTGGTCTCTTGGTCATCAAAGAGTCATTTTTAGACTTTTAGCCTCATTAGGTCTAGGGTTTCAACTCCAAAATGTCTAATAATGCCAGTAGGCACATGAGGGAGGCTCGAAATAATTTTTCATTGCAAAAATTTCATCGTCATAACACTTGATCATGATTCTTCTTCAAAACTCTGTTTTGAAGAAAAATCGTCAATTTTGTCTTTTGTAATAAATACCATGTAATTTTCAAAAAAAATTCAGTTGTGAAATACTCCATGTGCAGCCCTGGCCACCTTTGCCAAAATCCCATGCTAGCTATCCCTGCAAAAAATAGACAAGAGATTCATCATAAGTTCAAAAATAAAAGGAAACAAACAAAAACAGAGTTTATTTTAAAAGTGCAAAATGCCAAAGTCTGCAACATTACAAAAGTGGGTTTTCTAAATAAAAAATCAAAGTTCATAATATATAAGATATTTTTTGTGTTTAAACAATCCATTTGTACACCAAGAGACATCATTGAGGTGAGTCAAAACGTGGAAGAGAAAAACAGGGTTTGGAAGGCCAAATTGTTGGTGAGTTTACAGTTGCAGCGTGTTGGGTGAAGGTCGCGACGCATAGAGCTGCCCACCATTGTGTTAATTTGAACTGGTGTGGAACACACAACAGGCACGTCACACTGGGTTGTGTGTGCGGCACATTGGCCTGAAACAAAAATTTGTTGCCATCTCTCACTCAAATTGAAAAATGAATCTGCCTCCTATGTTTCAACGAAGTTTGTGAGTCTTTGAATTGCTATTAGCTAGTTTTTGGGTTTGTTTGAAAAGGGAATATGAGAGTTTGAATGTTGAAAACATAAACCCTATAATTTTGTTTAAAACTGCTCCTTAGGGTTTTGAAATGGTGTTTTAAAAGTCATTTTGGTGCCAAGTACTCCAACTCCATTTCCCACCTGTGGTTCCTTTTCCATCACTGTTAATATTTCCATTACATTCCTCCCCTATTTCCTTATATCCCAAACCACTCATATCATCTCATTCCTATTTCACCATCCCAAGTCATTTCATTTCACTTTCATTCTCCTTTTCCCATTTCATTTGTAAAAATTCCCAAAACCCCAAGTCCAAACAATCAAGTGACTATCCTTACACTTCAAATTTCACTTGATTGAACCACATTGTCTCCACTGTCCTATTTCTTCCACAGTCCCTTTCCTTTGGCACATATTTGGCATCAAAACAAAAAACAACCAAATTCTCATTCCTTATCTCATTCAAGCCAACATACACCTTGCATTAACCTTGAAACACCATTGAGACAGACACCGATACATCATATGACAGAGATAGTGATTCTACCACTGAACTACATGCACCGAGAAGGCTTCGTAAAGGTGGCAAACATGTGAGAGAAGAGCCCACCTCATTGACTCAATTCCAGGCCTGCCCATTTGCCATAGCATGTTTTCGAGAGAAGTCATGTTATCAGTATTGTGGGATGATTGCTTAGATTCAGCATCATCAGGAGTTGGCTTAGTTGTTTGTATTACATTTGCATGATGGTCAGGTAACTCTTGCTGGTGTAAATTTCACCTTGACACCGGAAGTCATTTCTCAAGCAACCGGAATACCGAATGTGGGTGAACAGTGGAAAAAAAGATAGCAGGTGGACAGAGTGCATTATGAAACATACATCAGGCCTAGCTATGTGAGACAGCTCAGCAGGGTATTTTCATTCTGGTTCCTAAAGGAATCCTATGCGCCTTTGATGAGACTCATTATCAGATACTTCAGTTGTGAGGGCCGGTTCTCATGCCTCTATGCATACCACATCAGGTTATTGATGCATTTCACGAGAGTGAAGATGATGAACATACCTTATTTCATGTGCTAGAACATCGAGAGAATGACCACTCTTGTGCAAAACAAAACTCCCAAGCAACAGTACAATAGTATTTATCACTATGCACTCATCAAGATTGTTGTTGTACATCAGCTTGGATTGCAGGGTATTGCATGGGAGGATTTCATTTCCCATGACTTCTTCATAGCCCCTCAACCTCCTCCGGAGATTTTTCATGACCCAGGTGAACCTTCACATCAGCCTAAAGGTCCCGAGATAGAGCCTATCAGTGTGCCAGTGTTTGTTACTTATCAGAGAGGCACTAGAGCATTATTTGCAGTAGCTCGACGAGTACTATCTCCACCCGGTGTGGAAGGGGTCTCGTTTCCGTCATCAGCAACACATGTATAGGTACAAGACAGAGGTAAGAGGCCTATGCACGATGAGGCCCTTCAGGAGGCCAGGATATTGATATCATGTTGATTGATGAGGATTTGAGCTCTCTAAGCTCAAAGCTGAGAGAGACCATTCATGAGAAAAAGGCTGAGATCGATACCTTGGCCATCAAGTTGCAAAGAGCTCAATGGATCATAAACTATATGGAGTAGTGAAACAAACAATTGGAGGATTATTAGACAATCATGGTGTTGCAAAACATCCGTAAGAACCGGCAAGCTGCCCGAAGAAGCCCAACAGAGATGACACCCATTGAGCGGGAGATTGAGGCTGATAGAGAGACTTGGCTTGAGAGGGTCAATATTCATCTCGAGAAGCTGTTGGTGAAGGAAAAAAAGGAAAATAACATGCTTAGGCACATGAAGAACCATTATTTGGCGCGACATCATGTTTGCAAAGCGAGGATCAAGATCCTGAAGGCAAGGCTAAGGAGGGCACTAAAGCGTCGTAAAAGGCATGATAGACTTGAAATTTTGGCTGAAGATTATTTGGCCTAGCATACTTCTTGATGGGGGACCTTCAGCAAATATTTCAAGAAATTTGGGAAAAATTTTGTCAATTTTGAATTTTTGAGCCTAAACATAGATTTTCCTGCCCGACGCGTAGCGCCACTTGGCGCGCGCTTATAACTGGTAGCTCTTCAAGAGGAAAAATTTTCATTTCTGGATTTTTCATCAAAATTTATACATGCATATGGATTACTTAAGGATTTCATAATTTCCTGGGTTGCCTAAAGGGTCAAAAACACCCTAAAAATGGCCTTTCTGCCACTTTTTGCACACACAGGAAGCAGTGTTGGGAGATTTGATTTTTGGAGGGGAAAATGGCAACCAAATGCAGAAATTCCACTTGGGTTGGAAATCAGACAGGCAAGGATATCCAGCAAGCTATCCTGTGCTCAATTTTGACTTCAGGAAGGCCCTCAAAATCAGCCTCAAACTTTTGCTATGCATAGAGATTTCAGGCGTGGCGCATAGAGAAATTTGGCCTATTTTTCACTCAGCAGCTTAGAATTTCGCCTAGTTTTGGCCAGTTTGACTTTTTCATGTAACTCTTGATGTACCTTGATGTAATTTCATGACCATGATGTAATTTTGGCACATTTTTACTCATTCTACTATATTCATTCACCAAAAGTTGAAATGTAAGTGAATGAATCAGTTTCCTATCATATAGAGGCAAGTTGTTTCATTGCCTATTTTTCAGTTCCTAGTTTAGATATGGTTGAAACAAATCATAGAATGATGAGATTGACCCATAGAGGCATGGGAATGAGTTAGGCTTGTCTATATCATGTAATTCTTCAATCATTTTCAGGGTTGGACATTTGGGATTGCTTGGCTCTTCATTGTACATTTCATCTCTGCACTTTTGGCAAAGGAATAGACCAGGGTTTGCAGCACTCTTTGGGATCCTTGTGGCTTTGTGTTTTGATGGTGTGTTTCTCTATGTAATTTTAATTTCATTGATGTTTATGTGTACCATTTTCCTTCTCATTTCTTCTTAAATTAAACAAATGAGTGATAAAGGTGGAATTCATTAGCTAGCTTTGCTCTGCCTTCAGTTTTGTTTAATTTTTCATGTTTTCATCTATTTGAGGAGGATTATTGAAAAAATATTACCCTATTTAGCTCCTCACTAGTCTGAACCATCCATTCATTCAATCTAAATCATCAAAACAATTTCCTTCCTTGCGCCAATCAGAACTCTGCAAAAAATAGGCCTTATCCCCGCACCCAAAACTGCCTTTCCCTTTGATCCAACAAAAACCTCCAAAATCAAACTCAAACTCCTTTAATTATATACCTCCAAAATTAGCTTATATTTCAAGTCATCTCAAGCCCTATTGATTATTTTTTCTGAGATTGACCCGGAGAGAGCCCTCTCCTGATCTGGTAGGGCTAGCTACCAAACTGAGCGTGGTTTGATGTTACCCTGAACTCTGCCTTCCTTTTGCCTGAGGTAGATTTAGGCAATAAAAAAATCATTGTAAACGTATCATTGTACTTAGTCATTGTAAATATATTATTGTACAAATTGTACTAGTATCTATCTGCCAACAGTTGAAGAGGGATTGTCGAGTGGTCTAGGATCATCATTAGGTGTTTGTGTCATAGTTGGGGTTATGTTCTAGTGTGGATTATTCTTTTAAATAATTTTATATCATTTTATACTAGACCATTTTCTCTGGTACGTGATTCCATTCTTATTTTATTCTTCAATAGGGTGGTAGGGTGGTGCTAAGGTGAGTTGTAGATCATTGGGTGTTGGGGCATCCGTTCAGTTGACTACTGAAGGATCTTGGGTGTTCGAGCGTCCATCCAGTGGGAGCTGGAGAAGAATTATTTTTTAGATTCTAGGAAGTTGGAGCGTCATTTTCAATTGGAGTTGAATATTAAAGAATTATTAGAAAAACATTAGGTGGTTTTTGTCCCGGAGTGGGTTTCCACCTTAAAAAATGTGTGCATTTGTGTTCCTCTTGTTTGATAATATCATTATACAAACACTGATAATAATTGAAGATTAAGTAATGCTCTAATTGAAAGGAATAATGATTCACCCCCTCCGCCCCTCTCAGTGTTTCTAACAATAGGCCCACTAGAGGCCAGTGGAGTCGCCGGGTGGAAATTTTTAGCTCTTTTGGAGGTAAAATATTCTATGGTCCACCATCAATGTTTATTATGAAACCAATCTGAAATTTTTTGGGGGTTTTCTGAGTTTCTATGGTTGTTGAAGGACTAATGAGTCTGTAAGAGCTTGCTAGGCAACTATGAACTCAAAATTTCCACTATGATCGCCAAAATGTTGGTGTAGCAATGAGGTGGCCTATTCACTAGATATTCTTTTAACAATGGTTTCTGAAGTCCTAAGGAATACTTAGATTGTCACTAACTCAAAAATTTCCACCGTGATTGCCAAAATGTTGGGGTCCTGTGATTTTGCTGATTGGCAAACCAAATGACAAGGCAACATATAAACCAAGCTTTAGACCTCTAGGATCTAGCCCTCCTGGTCTCAGAGAAGGATCTCTCAATATGTCTATAAGGATGTAGCTTTATGCTTGTAAAAGGTTGATTTTAGGCTAGTTATTAATTGTATGTTTGTTTGTTTGGGTTTGTTTGGTTGAACATGAATGATCTAGGAATCATATATAGAAAGGGGAAATATCAGAGCCATTGGGAAATGGAGTCAAGAAGAAGTTATAGCAAGCTCAATCAATGGATATGGGATATCAAAGGGAAAATCTAATTTGAACAGTGGATCTTGGGTTTGGTGGATAAAATGAAATGGACATTAAGGATTTAGTAGGAGAAGTAGTAATTCTTAACTAAGGGACTTAAAACATTATCTAAACATGAAGAGGCATTTCATAGATAGGGCTAACCATAAATTCTAGAAACCACACTTTAGCAAATAATAATTCTAAGACAAAATTTTCAAATGAAATCTAGGAGTTGAGGAACGCTCTATTTCATCCAAATATTTCACCTTCAAGGAATTTAGAAAACATTCAAGATTCAAAAATAACTGCATTCATAGAAGAGGGAACTCTTAGACATCGAAGACTGAAATTATAAATACCTTCAAACCAACTATCTCAGCAAGAATAGAGCGTAAGATCAAAACATCCCTCTCTAGCAAACTATAAACATTGGTACTTTAAAGGGAGACTTCAGAAATAGTTTTCATGTGGCAGAAAGTAAGCAGGGAAAACCATAAATCATTCTTGGGACCAACTATTTGAACTATTTATGAAATAAAAAAGCTTAAGGGTTTGAAAAGAAGTAAAACTACTCAATAAAACCTTCAGCATATGAGAAAATAAAGGGAGTGAATAGTAAACAGGCCTAAGGTGCTTCTAGGAGACATTTCTTAGCCTAAGCTTTTTACTCTACTGCAAGTATAGAATGATGGAACAAAATGGAAAATAGGAAATAACATTAACAGATTAGAATACATCACCAACAGCCATGTTTAGGGATCCAATGATAGAGCCTTCTCATTAACAAAACATTTCAAAACATCATCAATCTTCCAAAACTTTAACTTCTTCTTAATCTTCAGCCAGACTATGTACAACTACAAAGAGTTCGAATGCTAGCAACCAAACCCTAACAAAGAGCTCCTTATAGACTATTTATAGAAGAATGAGGAGGTGGAACTCTTTTTAGTTTTCAAAATGTTATTAATTGCAGAGTAAATGCATTCCTAGCCTTGAAAACCACGCAGGGCCTAAGGTGGGAGTGAGTTTCTCTACTTCCTTGTTTTAATAACTCTGTCTTTACTTCCTGAGGATAAAGTAGGTGAAAGGAATGGATTTTAAGGTTTTCCCATGTGTTACAATAACTGATTTGATAGTCAAAAGATGTTCTATTAGTGTGATAACTATCAAAGTGTCTTGTTAGGTGCAACGCAGGTTACAAGTGGCTTCAGATATTTTGATGAATTAACTGCTTTGCTCTGACATGCATGAGAGCTTCTGCCTTGTTGATTTGCCCTTTCTGACTGATTTAACTTTTATTTTTTTGTCTTCATGCTGTTATTTATCTTAAATATTTATGGGTTAAGCTCTTGATCTTCAACATTACACTTAATCCCTTTATCTTTATTCTTCATTGATATTTCCTTATATTGTGTGTGCAAGTGTTGTTGGCATGGTGGAAGGTTTTGATTGTGTAATCAACATTCATGACATATTGATTAAACTTGATAATCTAGCCCTTTATGTCCCTTTCTGTATTGAATCTGGCCACAGAAGATCGTCATCCTTAGCCTTGTCCCTTGACTGGACTGTGGGACAACTTTTAAAGCTTATCTACCATTAAAACTGCAACAAAAATTAAAAAATTAAATAAATCCTATGGGCTGGGGTTTTAACTAATTCGGAGGCTTGGCGGAGGTGGTGGAGCAATGAGGAGGCAAGGTGAATGCAGTGAGGAAAGGTTTTGTGAACAAAACTAGGAAGAAACAGAGGAAATATTTGAAATTGGGTGCAAGTAGAAGCAAAGTGGTTTTGTAGAAAATCAGAGGTGGTTTTCGCACGGGGGACAGAGCAGTAAGTGTTAATGAATGGAGGGAACGCGATACACGTCTATCACTAACACGTATGCTTTAGAAAACTGCGTATTTCATGCTTGATATTTACATTCAAGAGGTTTGATGAAATGGAGCAAGAAATGGCCCAATAGCCATTAGATCTTCAAGCTAAAGATCTAAGGCTGAGAATGAGCACGACAAGAGAGTTGATGCATGGCGGAATAATGAGGTGGGGCTAGGGTGATGATGACAACTTTTCTATCATGGAGCGAAAATTTAAATGCACAGAGTGAAATTTTCTTGGGTGGAGTGAAAATGGTAGGATCAATGGGATCTGTTTGATTGGAGAAACAGACGGCTGAGATTAACTGCAAGGGGGACTATGGGTATGGAATGATCTTGCAAGCGGGTGCCTCTATAGTGAATGGGAGAATTTCGATCATTGGATCGGGAAATGATCAATGGTGGAGATGGAGTGTGGGGGGACTGGGCAGTACGGACCGCCCTGGATGGGTGCCCCAACAGTGAACCTGTGCTGTCCGATCTGGGAGAGATCAACAGTGGAGATTGAATCGGGGATCAACCATTGGCGAAAAAATAGAAAAGGTGATCAAAACCAAGGAACGAGTGATTTCGATGGTGCTACACGATAGCGAGATGTGATGAATATTGTCGGATCAAAAATAATATCAACGGTGGAAATTAAATCGAGGATCGGCCATCGGCAGGGGCAAGGATTCGAGAACAAAAGAACGGGGTTTGCTGATATGCGATGGAACGATCGGGGCTTCGCATTGGCAGAAAACATTTTACAAAGGAAAAAGGTCACGGGGAAAGGAAAAAGGCTGAAATTTCAATGGGCTTAGTGCTTTGGTCACGGAGCCGATTCTTACTGCGGAAAAAGGGGCTCGAGCTTAAGCGAAAAAGTGCTTAATGCATTTTTATGAAAAAGTCTGAAAAAAGGCCGAAAAGTGGGATTTTTAGAATTTTTGAGGTTCCGATAGAAGAAAAAGGGGTTTTAAACTTTGTAAAAGGGATTTACAAGGTTTGAGGGGAATGTTTTAGGAAATGGAGGATAAGGTAAAAGGGAAAATGGGCTTTTTAAGTGGGGAAATAACACTTGTGGTGAAGGAGAAAATGAATGAAAATGAGTGGTCTGGAACAGTTTTCTTTTGAACCAATAGGGTTATTTTGAATCTTTTCCTGTGGAAAGAATAGTGAAGATGATTTGTAAGATAAAAGACACCAAGAAGGCTTTAAGAACTTGTAGTTTTTATATGAAGATTGCTTCTTGAAGGCTTAAGAACATATTTAGCCATCATTTGGTATAACATAAATTATAGATGGATAACAGTGGCTGCACTTGGACACTTGTCCTTTTAGGTGTCCAAACCTCAGTTTATCAATCTTTGGCTTTTAGCAGACCAGTGCCTCATCCATTGGACAAAATTTCCTTGTTTTCTTGCTGATTTTATTTGTATTTTGACCATTCTTCAATGACCTACAACATGAAAACACTTTAAGACATCTCCTCTACCTACCCATTCCCACTTTTCCTAGCATTTTTTCTTCTCTTGAGTGCACTTGGACTGGCATCTCTTTTATATATTATTTTTGAAAAATAGAAGGATAAAAATATCTAATGCTACCCTTGATTCTTCCAAGAGTCCATATTAAACAGTTAGACTCAAAAACTTCTCTACCTAATCTATTATCTGTCAAGATTAAGCTGTTTGACAAATCTGCATTCTCTACATTCTCAGACAAAAGTTTAAATACAAACAAACCAGGATTAAACAGTATTATTTGCTATAGTTTCTATGGTTGTATGTACAAGTTTCTCATAGCAGAAAATTAAAACAAAACTGAGAAAGCTTAAGATCTGAAAATAAAATACATCCTTCCCTTATTTTTCAACGCTGATTTTGATCCTTTTGAGTTGTCCTCTTCTTCTTTTACTGGTTCAATTTCTTAGCATATTACAACCAGCTAGTCTTTCTTTCTTTGGCTCAAATTTTGATCTGATTACATCCATTTTTTCTTTTGATTCTTTGGTTCATATTTTGAGCATGTTTGAACGATTCTTTCTTCTATCCTAATCTATTCTACTGATAAGCCAATATTAAATAGTTTGGAAAATCTTCTTCATTAACCTATCGGCAGTAAATTGAAATCTATCTAGTCATGATTAGGCTATATGACTAAATAGTAGTGCTCTTTCAAGTAGTGGCATTTAGGCTTGCACACTTTCATATTTTTCTCTTTTTTGGTATGGGGTTGTACCTTTCTTCTTTTATATCTGCCCTCTTTTTCTCTTTTTCTATTGTTTTTGTATTTTTCTCTTTTTTAAAATTCAAAGCAGAAAGAAAAAACTAACTAAATGCTCACAGGTTAAGCTTTATTGACATTCCTACCTACCTTAATCTAACTTGGAAATCTCTGCTAGTTTATATGATACAATAGTGCCAATGCAGCGAGTTAAGCAGTAATAAAAAGGGTATAAAATATGACTGATTGTCAGAGATAACCATAGGGTATTTTGAATGTGGGTCTTCAAAACCAAGGCCACCACCAGTGGTGACCACTCCCCATGTGTCTGGCTCTTGCAAAGGATCAATGCTTGGGAACTTGAGCCAATCATAACCTCCATATACTTTTTCATAGGAAAAATAAAAACATAATGTAAAATTTCTTCTTTTGAGCCTTCCATGACTGGTGAGCTATCTACATCCTTGATAGCTTTGATCACTACATCTACAGTGTGGATCTTGAAAGCAGAATCATCCTTTTCCTGCACATCAAAAGGTAATAGAATTTCATATTTCTTAGAGAGACTTTCCAAAAATGTTGTAGGGTCCCTGAATTGGTATGATTGTTCTTGTGAATTTAATATTTCAATCTCAGTTTCGTACCTTTCAATCACCAAGTCTAGGGAAATTTTCTTAAGCTCAGGGTTAGCATTAAGTTTTGAACTAAGAAGGATAAAATTTTGAAGGTCCTCACATCCAAGTTCAGCCAATTCACTTGATATTTCACAACGTAACTTTGCTATGAAACTTGACTTCATTTTTGCAAATTTTTTCGAGTCTTTTATTAATGGAGTGATTTGGTCTTTGGAGGTTGTGGAGTCACCAGGTGGAAGATTTGGACTTTGCTGTCCACCAACAATATTATTGGGTTTTCTCAATGCATTCCCAAGGGAGTCTACAAGGACTATTGAAGTAATAGGTCTGTTGGAGGCTAGTGGAGTCACCAGGTGGAAATGTTTAGGTGTTTTGGAGGTAAAATATTCTATGGTCCACCACCAATGTTTATTATGAAACCAATCTGAAATGTTTTTGGGGTTTTCTGAGTCTCTATGGTTGTTGAAGGACAAATGATTCTATAAGAGATTTCTAGGCAACTGTGAACTTAGAAGTCCCACTATGATCGCCAAAATGTTGGTGTGGCGATGAGGTGGTAGATTCACTGCATATTCTTTTAACAAGGGTTTCTCAAGTCCTAAGGAATACTTAGATTTTCACTAACTCAAAAGTTCCCACCGTGATTGCCAAAATGTTGGGGTCCTATGATTTGGTTGATTGGCAAACCAAATGACAATGCAACATATAAACCAAGCTTTAGAGCTCTAAGATCTAACCCTCCTAGTCTCAAAGAGGGATCTCTCAATATGTTTATAGGGATGTAGCTTTATGCTTGTAAAAGGTTGATTTTAGGCTATTTATTAAGTGCAAGTTTGTTTGTTTGGGTTTGGTTGGTTGAACATGAATGATCTAGGAAGCATAGATAGAAAGGGGAAATATTAGAGCCATTGGGAAATGGAGTCAAGAAGAAGTTATAACAAGCTCATTCTACACCACAGTTGAACCCTCATAGGGGTAAGAATTCACTGCCTCCACCACCAGAAGACGATATGGCCTCAAAAATGAAGCTACCCACCTTCAAAGGTGTAGGGGATGAAGATATGGGTAGGTTTTGGTTTTTTGCAAGGTCGTTATGGATTGTGTAGAATGTAGCTAGTGACGTGGTGAAAAGAGTGCAGCTATCCTTTGCCTTTGAAGGAAGAGCCTTGGAATTTTCCATGGGATACATCAACTAGCATGCAAATGCAATCGTTGAAGAGATTAAAAATTCCTTGAAACAGTAGTTGAGGAAGCCCAAGTCCTACTCTCAGATAGTGAACGATATGAAGGATATCAAGCAAGGACCATTCGAATCTGTATGGGAGGCTGACCAACGGTTAAAGAAGCAATTAGAGAAGGAGGATTTATGTACGATGGCAGGAAGCACACGGAGTGGTTCATTGCTATGCTGTTGCCCCACCTACATGTGCCAATGGGACATCAAGCTATTGAATTGCAGGAAAAGACCTTGGAAATTACGATGAGGCTAGAAGTTGCATCAAGAGATGATACTTAGTTAGGAGTGCAACAGATATAATTCTAGCTAGAAGCAATGAATATGGATATCCAGAATCTATGGAAGGAGCGAGGAACCCTAGCCCTGAAAGATGGTACATACAATGCAGGGTAAATGGACACGCCATGGATAACTGTCCTTTGCTAGCAAACTACATACAGGCTGAGGGACCCAGTCTGTTGTGACCTAGGGAAGTTGCAGGACCAAGTGGACCATTGCTTTGGTGCAATGATTGCTGCATTGCTGGGCTAGAAAATACCAACCAATGCCCCCGCCTTGCCACATATGTCCCAGAAATCAAGAAACAATCGTGAAAGTTTTGTAGAACTGTAGACCATGATGAACAGAATTGTCGGACATATGATTTGATTAAAGCTCGAGGAAATATATATATAGGGTACCGTTAGATTCGTCCTCACCATGATCCCCCTTAGGCATCAGTGGCTCCCCAACTCGAGGCAGGGGAGGGGGCCGACGTGGAAGAACGGGTAAAGGGAGAGGACAACTAATTTGCTATAAATTTGGGGAAATGGGGCACTTTGCAAGGGATTGTGTGAACCCTATGAGACAATCCTGCAGGTACTGTAGACAGCTGGCTTATGCGATTCAAGATTGCCCGATTTTGATGGTCAAGATGCAGGAGAAGTAGCAGACACCTACGCAAAATACAAAGGGTCAATGCGAAACTTCGAGATGAAGGGCCAAGTGCTAATGTTATAACACACAGTGGCATGGTCACCGGAAGAGCTACATAGAAGGCTGAGGTGTAGCATTTTATCCGTAAAGCAGTTGTTAAACAAGAAGGTTTTGACTTACATAAAGAAAAGGGAACCTTTGTTGCAGCTTGACAAGATTTTGCTAAGGCTGAGGCACCTACTCCTCATGCCCCTATGAACCCCAAGGAAAATGATGAGGTCAAAAGATTCCTACAGGCATGTATGAAGCTGCTATGCAACGAAAGGGTTGTAGAAAACCTCCAAGCGTTGATAGATAGTTGCGTAGAAGAAACAACCCCAGCTATAGAAATTAAGGATGTGCACAAACTATATAAGCATAAGAGATGCACTGGTGGGGAAATGCAGTTGACCACGCAGATTGGTGATCACGAAATGGATTAGGTCATTCTAGACTTAGGATCAGATGTGAACGTACTAGCTAAACAAACTTGGTAGCGAATGGGAGAACCTAAGTTGGAATGGTCCATTATCTAGCTATGCAAGGCCAACCAAAAAAATATCATCCTGTTGGGGAGACTATCAAATATCGTAGTATATATCACAGGAGTTAAGGTTTGGGCTGACTTTAAAGTCATTCAAATTGTAGAATATGTGGACTGTTACCTAACACTCCTAGGATTGGACTGGGCCACAGATATGGGTGGTATTATCAACTTAAAAAGAAGGAGCATGGTGTTTGAAAATGAGGGAACATGGGTGATAGTACCACTAGATCCCACAGAAGGAGAGAGGTACACAAAGCCAGTGCATGAGGAAGAAGAGGTGGATCAAATCTATAAGTTAACTACGAGGGATGAAGATTGGATCAATCGTACGACTGATGGTGTGCTTTTTTGGTAAAAAGATAGCGATTGCTTCTCTGACTCCGACAAGGAAATGGAAAATTGAAAAAATTGGTTGCATGATGTCTTTGCACTTCGATGCCTACGAATTACGAGGGACTTTCGCTGCATATATTTAGTGGTAAGAGAAATGCCCTACTTTGATGGTTTTGGTAGTATAAAAGCATTTTTACGAACATTTGAAGCTAAGGTTCCCAGAGAAATAAGGATATGGACCCTTAATCTATCCATGCACGCAACACCTGCGATTTGGTGGGACATGCATAAGGGGGTGTTCCAGGAGAGGGAGGAATGTTGGGATATGATGGTCCTATGATTTGAGCCTCCGACCGACATACACATCAAGACATTTCTTGGCCCAGGGTATCCGCGCAGACATTTGTCTACCTGGATGGAGAAATGGTGTGATCATACTATAGAAGAATGGGTTCACTTTTTTATTCATGCCTTGGGACCAATTCCCACCACATGGTACCTAGATGCGGAGCTACATCAAGGCACCTGCCAATGGGAGACCTTAAAGGATGAATTTCTGGGGACATTCGGGTTAACGAGAGGATCAGAGGTGGTTGATGAAGCTCTACATGATATCGATACCTTTGTATTTGGTGAATCTAGCCCCTACGTAGCTTATGAAATACCCACCTGGGAAATGCAGATGCAGGATATTGTTAATTGTCTCAATATGGCTATAAAAGAGTCTGATGAGGCTCCGCACAATGTCTCCATCCTAGAATCTGAGGGGGAGCACGCAGTTGCGGGACCTCCATCGCAGATTGTGGATGTGACAAAGCTTCTGAAACTGTGGGAAGTCAACATTGGCACAGTAGAGAAGCATAAGTTGGCTAAAGTTGGGGACTACTGGGATGATGAATCTGTAAGAAATGTTGCTAATTTTCTCACTGAATATCAAAACTTATTCCCAACCAAGTTTTCAGAGCTCAAAGGGATCACGGGAGACATGGGTTTATGTGCATCACACTAAAACTAGATGCGCACCCTGTAAAGAAGCGACCTTATTCGCTGAAACCTAAGTATAGGTAGAAGGTTATGGAAAAAATCGATAAAACTATTGCTGCATTTATTGTCAAGCCAATCGAGTAGTGAAATTGGGTAAGTCCGATGGTGGTTCAGGAAACGAAAACAAAAGGAGAAATACAAATCTATGTGGTCTTACGCAAGCTAAATGACACCTGCGTACATGACCCCTTTCTGACAACATTCTCCGATGAGATCCTAGATAGCGTAGGAGGCCAAGAAGTGTAATCATTCACTAATAGGTTCTCAAGATACCATCAGATCATAATCATGTTAGAAGACAGTAGAAAAACTACATTTTCCACTTAAAGGGGATGCTTCCAGTATACCAAAATGTCGTTTGGACTCAAGAATTCCCCTGCTATCTTATCGCTAGTAGTTGTCAAGGAATTCATCCACAAATTCCCAGAAGTGTATTTCGGTGACTATATTGTCTTATTCTTAGTAAAGACGCATATTTTGAACATGCGCATGATGTTGTACGCCTACCAGAAACACCATATTTCCCTGAATATCAAGAAATGTATCTTTTGTGTACCCTTTGGAATCTTGCTCGGACATATAGTTTGCCGACAAGGGTTGATGGTGGACCCTACAAAAGTGGTCATTATCATCAATCTGACATTGCCTACAACTAAGAAATATCTACGTTCAGTCCTTGGACATATGGGCTACTACAGAAAATTCATTCAGGGATACGTATTGCTTATAGCACCTTTGGAAAAGCTGCTTAAGAAGGATGTTTCATTCCTTTGGGATGACGAGTGCCAGAGGAGCTCTGAGCTACTCAAGGCAAAGGTGGTATCTTCACCTATTCTTATTTTTCCTGATTGGGCAAAGGTATTCCGTGTTTATGTTGATGCTTCTGGGATTGGCCTTGGAGCGGTCCTTATGCAGCCTCGCGCCGGAGACATTGATCACCCAATCGCATTTGCTAGTCCAAAACTCTTGAGTGAGCAGCACAATTATGCCACCACGAAGAGGGAAAGTTTGGTCATGGTCTATGCACTACAGAGGTATCAACACTATTTTTTAGGAGGACACTTTAAGATGTTTACATATCATTCGACTTTAAAATACCTGGTGAATAAGCCTATGTTGGGGGCGGGGGGGGGGGGGGGGGGTGGAGATGGCTATTGATGTTTCAGGAATACGATTTTTAAATCATAGTGAATCTAGGGAAGTTGAATTCTATGCCGGATCACTTGTCCCAAATTGAGACGGGTGAGGAACCGAGTAACTTGGAGGAAGGATTGCCTGATGTGTAGTTGTTTTCCATTAAGGTCGTTGATGTGTACTTCACTGATATCATTTAGTTCTTGACTATAGGCATAGCACCTGTAGAATATTAGGTACGAAAAAAGAAGGAGTTGGTTACCCGAGCAGTGGATTTTACCATTATCACAAGTCATTTATATAAACTAGGCATTGATGACGTACTGCAAAGATGCATTCTCGAGCATGAAATGCACGCTCTCTTGGAAAACCTCATGAAGGCATAAAAGGAGGTCACTACATAGGCAAGGCAACAACAAAAAATATCTTGCGGGTTGGGCTATGGGGATGTAGAATTACATTTGGAAGGAATAGGCTCAGATAGCAGTGCGCTGGGAGTGTAAGAGGTATGTTCAAAGCGCAAGGGTGGAATGGGAGCGCAGGGGTACGCTGAACGCATCCAGGGTGCAAAAATTAGCCGCTGGAACAGTCAAATTGGGTAAAAGTAAAAAATTACCATTGGATGTTGTGGGCGCCTAGCATTTAATGAGGTGATTTCTGGAGATTTTTACCGTTTACATGATGGTAATTTCCACATGAAATCTACCCTACCGTTGGGCGATCGCCAAAGCTGTAAAACAGGTGGGCTAGATTAGACAAGGGTTTCGTATTACTTGAATAGCTCATACTTGGCATGATTGTCCTGGACAAATTTTTGTTGTAATAATTTCTATTCCTATAGCATTTCTTTCATGTCCGAGAAACCTGCTCCCTCGGACAGTAGAAATCTTGATTTTTTCTTTCGCATGAGGATGAAGGCTACGAATCCTGCTGAACCATTAGAACTAGTAATCTCGAAAGAACAGGGCATTGAGGAAGTGGTGGAGGTTTAGTCTAAGGCTAGAGAATTTTTCTCTACCCGAGTCACAAAGAAGGGAAGGAAAAATATAAGGCTCAGGGAAGCCCCTAAAACCCACAAAATGGGTTGGGGGGAAGCCTTGTACTTCCCCGCAGAATGTAAAATCCTCGAAGGCGATGCCCTAGGCGCGTGTTCCTCAGAAGGAGGCCAAGGCTGCCAGCCCGATCAACTGGTTACCTCCCTTTGTTCAGCCATGTAGGACCTCAACACGCATGCTAAAGAACCTCGATGGCCTGATCACTTATTTTTAGATGTCGTTGACCCCGAGAGAGATCCCTATCACTAGTGAACTCGTTGGGAAGCTTCACGAGATCAAATTCTATGATCACAACTTGACCAGTTTAGAGGCCTTCCCTGAGCTGGTGCCTAAATTATACCTTGACACAATTCAGGCAGACGATTGGATAAAAAAATTTCCTCAATGCTAGATGTGTGGATTGGTCGGGTCTGGGCCCCCGAACTTCCTAAGGATGCCATACTTTGGTCACTACAATCTCACGGATCAGCTAGCCTGACAATTTCTTGCCCTAATTCTTAATGGCTTCCTGTGGATCCAAGAAATTATCCCCATCGATGTTGCACTGGTTCATAGAACTACTGGCCTTCCCATGCATGGCCACAACCCTCTAGAGCGTGTGGGTAAAAATTATGAGGCAGAAACTGTTGAGTATGTATGCAAGACCTACTATATCGAGCACAATACTCGGGGTTTTATAATCAAAACCGTCAGTGACCAAGGCACATAGTTGGGCATGATGTGGTTTTCGTGCAAAATGATGATAAAATGTCAAGTCACCTATGTCCCAGCTTACGTAATTCAGTTATTATACCAATAAGGGAAAGGGGTACGTTTTAACTGGGCCCAGTATTTGTGTGATGACTTTCCAACTAATTTTTGTGAGTCCCAGGAGAAGGGTCGTGCATTTTGTTATTCTTGTTGATTATTCCTCATAGCGTTGGTTGCCTAGGAAACCCCTGCAGAGTCAATCCTCCCTGAGATTACCTCGGACATGTGCAAAGGGGCTCGCTATGCACACTTATGGGATTCTAAGGATTCGCAACGTGTCGAGGAAAACCAAGTTTTTTGGGTCCTCTTTCAGAGTACCTTGGCCGTAGACATTAACTCCCGACCATGGTTGTCCCCTACCATGTATGACATATACAAGGTCATTGTGGCATTTCATATCACTATGCACAACATCCAGATCAGAGCACACAAGGATAAAGCCTAGAATTCACTCCCTTATATTGTGGCGGATGAAGAATTTGAAAATGTCATTACGCTTTCACCTCCTAACTGGAAGATCGGCTTAAAAAATGGCGTGAAGGGAGTCAAAGGAACTAGAAGTTAAAAATTCACCCCCCTGTCGTCATCAAGGATACCATAAGTGTGACCAAGAGTACTAGACAAGATATGGGCGCGGCTACACAAAAGGATGTGTAACCGAAGCAAACCCTTGAGACGGACGTCGAGGTGGAGACTCAGGTAGATTCGCAGCCAGACCTGGGCATAGAAGGACTATCTACAGGAGGACCTGCCTCCCCCAGCAACACAAATCGAACAAGCGAGCCTGTAAAAATGCCCCAAAATAAGTAGTGCTCTCAGCGGATGGAACGAGACGAAACAATCACGTTGACTAATCGAGACCTTGAACAAATCGTTGATGCGGTCACTCTAGCCATGGAGGACAGGAGGGTAGCCTTAGAGGGCCAACAGAAATTTGTGGTCGACACAATCCAAGTCGAGCTCCATGCTCTACAGTTGAAGAGAGATACATTGCAGACAAGTGTAACTCAGGTATGCACACCTTTAGCTGTCGGTAATGCAACATTAGTTATAGATGAAAACGACATTTTCTCTTTACCTAGCGCAACCCTTATGATTAGTCCACTCGACCTAGGAATCCATGTCTAGACCAGTACAAAAGAGCTAGGCTACCTCATGAGGCCTTGCAAGATCTCCACACCTCTGTATTTAAATAAATTCACCATCGAGACCAACAAGTGCACCAACAGCTTGGAGTGGCTGAACAGACAATTGATGCAAAGAACATTGAAGTGTGCCTCGCCACCGCGAAGCACAGGAGCTCAAAAACATGATTCACCAATTTTGCGCAGATGTTACCACAGATATCTTGGCCATAGCCACCACTCAAGCAAAGTTTGAAAGGTTGGTCAGAGCACTGAAGGTATCTGAGGAGGAAGTTCAGATGGTCAAGGGATGAATGGAGTAATAGATTTCTGACCTCCAGACTAAGTTGTAGCCTAAAACACCTATGGAGGTACGAGCCCAGTGAACTGTGCTGGTCATTATGGCTATGAGTTCCATTATAGGGAAAATCGCACAGGGTGCCCAATTATTAGAAATGGCCATGCAGCTATGGACCAAGGTCTAGCGCAACCCGATCCTATGTCGCATCAACCAAGACCGTCAACAGAAAGAAGAAGAGTTCAAGATGTTGGAAGCCACCCTGCCCACCTTAGTTCCTACTAAGCATTTGACACGGCTGTGCACCATTCACACCCTCCAAGCTGATATTGATGAAATCTGGATAACTAATAAGGCCCTCGGTGACCGCCTAAAGCCTTGGGCTACGGAGGCCCTCAAACTTTCAAAAGATGTTGATGTCACGGTTAAGCAGCTGAACCAGACTCTACAGAGTGTCATCGCCATGAAGAAAGGCCCGATTTCAGGAAAGTTGGTCAACATCGCACATAATTCCCTTGCTTAGATTGAAGGCATGCTTCCTCCATAAGCCAAGGCGATCATATTGTTGTAGGCATAGGTGGAGACCCCACCATCACAGTGACTCAGGACAAGTCACAAGATTGTGTTGGGGGACTATTGGAACAAGGTCTCCTAAAAGATGCGAATTTTGTCAATTTTTGTATATTTTTGTAATATTTAGTCTAACGCAAGGGTTTTGGGGTGGTTCAAAACCCCTAATGAATTGAATGGGTCAAGGGTAGATGAAGACTCCGCAAACCATGATTTGCAGACCATTGGATGCGTAGGCTAAATCAGTATAAATAGATAAAATTTATTGAGTCATAGGGGATAAAAGATAGAGATTGATGATAGTTGCTAATTTTTATATTTGTTTGGGTTGCTAGAGTAAGGAATCCTGCTAGCTGTGCATGCAAATATCCTCAATCCTACTGTGTGTGGACCCTCTTGGCTGTGTGCATAGGCTGTGTTGGATTGTGTTTGGTTTTGGAGGCTAATATATGCAAATCTGGTTAGAGTAACTCTATGTTATCTGAGTTTATGTATTACTATTGATGTGAGCTGTTCAATCTGTTACACTTACTGTTAGTTATTTTTTGTTGTTATAGATATGTCTTTAGTATAATATGGAGTATTATTGTGATCTATTATCATGCATTTATGGTATTACTTGTAATAGTGCTGATGCGAAAGTGATTATTAGATCTATGACTGATAGTAGCTCTATTAACTGTGGACTATACTGATTAGTGAACCTGCGAATAGATCTATTTTATAGTTGTGAGATTATCCTTGTTCCTATTATATGAATCTATGATATTCCAATTACTGTGATTATAGTTGTTATACTGGTAGCCTAGTATTTCCCATGTGGATGCGAAGGTAATTAGTAGCTAGGAGCGCTGAAATATAAGTATGTAACTAGATATGTTAAATACGAAGTTGGTAAGCTAGGAACGCAACTTTCCTTGACTTACTTGCTCTCTCTCAGAGTGTGGAAACCTGGTTCTAGCACCCTCCCATACTGTTTCGGGTGAGACTTTGGCCTACGCAAGCAGGTCACTGCTGAAAGGGCAAGTAGTATAGGGGTTTGTTGGCAGACCTTAACCTCCGAACTTGGGTAAGGATCCCTCGAGCCAAGAAAGGGTAAAATTAAGTTTTCCTCTAAGTTATGGGAAGGGAATCGTCGAATTCACCTTTTCCATTATATGGATGAAGCATATAATTTCTTCAAAATTCTACTTATTCTCAACAACAACTTCCATCTAGCTGCCAAAAGGTTTTCCCCAATCATCCAGTAGTTAATAAAGTGATTGACCCGATTTTACTCAATCTGAATTTCTCTAAATATGAATCTCATGAGTATGTTTCTAAAAAACGATTGGTTGAGAAAGTGGTCAACTTGATTCCACCTTCATTCGATATCACTCTCCCCTTTGAGAGTGAGGTATCTACAACTAATGTTCTTATTGTTTCTTCTTATTCCACCAAACAAGTGGGCATTTATCCCATTGTCGCAGAACATGCTCCAAGTAATTAGGTCACAACTTTCTATTGGAATCAAGTGAAAGAGCCTTGTGTCTCTTCATGGTGAAGTATTTTTGTAAATACATCTACTGCACTATTATAGATGAGTGATATTTTGTTAGAATTATATCGTCAATTACTTGGTAAGCTTTGGGTCCCCCTCATCTTATGTCCATTACTCAGAAGTTAGTAGATTTTAACAAAAGAATCACTATAACATTAGGTATCCTTCCTCAACACTGTGTTACCTTGAAAGGAAAAAATGTACGTGTTCAAATTATTGTTCTTGTGAATTCTAATCACAAGAGTACGAAAAAATATCACTTTAGTTGTGCATAACAAATAGCCCTGACATTAAAGATGGCTGCCAATTTCGTTATATCTACAGTTAGTTCACCAAGATAAATGCTACAAAATCTAGATCTATGCAGCTAAAGATTTTAAACAGCAAATAAGAGAAAGAGTTGCTCCATGCATCCAATAAACAAGACAAGAATATTTTTAAATAATTTTTGTATTTATGACACCTGGGAAGGGAACATAGAGAGATGTTAGGAGTCCCTCTCAATGGGATGTGTTCTTGTATGTCCCCAGTGACTTATAGCTAATATCTCTCTCTCTCTTGATAGTGTAGAAAACCCAGACCAAAAAATGGAACTCAAGGGGAGTTCATAAGCAAAAACGTAGAGAAATATGACAATGATGGAGGATAAAAGTTAGACCAAAAGTATAGATATAGAGTGATCTTTAGGCCAAAAAAGGTAGTGAATGAATGGAAAAACCCTTCTATTTATAAAAAAATATTGAGTTAGTCTAGATATTGGTGCATAGTTAAAATATTATTAACCAAAACTAGATCCAACTTTTATGGAATATTTTATTATTTTTGTTGCAGGGAAAAAGAATTTGAATTTGGTTAAATTCACGTATTTGTAAATAATAAATAAATAAATGATTTATTTATTATTTTAAGAATATGGTTGACTAATAATTAAATAAATAGTGATTTATTCAATTACTTTAAATGATTTAGTCAAACTTAACATGAAATATTATTTAAATAATGTCTAAATAATTATCGCTAGAAAATAAGAAGATAAATAACGAGTTATCTAATTAATTTTCCTGTTTTGGGTTAAATATGACCAGGAATATTAATTAAACTATTTTTTAATTAATTATCCCTTGAGGAAAATCAAACAAATAGGGATTTATTCAATATTTCCTCATGGGGTTTCCTGTTTATACCATAAAGAACTTAATAAATTATGGATTTCTAGATTGGAGGTTTCTATGATGTAGTTTTTCAGATATAAAACTCGAGAAAAAAAGGATCAAAATTCAAAGAAGAGAAGCAGATCTTTCATTCCTTAAGCACTACCGTGATTCTAATCTAACACCAGCCTTCGCTCTCATCAAACATAAACTGCATAACTAGCACAACCATAGGGCGTTTGACCGTCTTAACAAATCGCTTATCCGTCATGAAATTCATAAAACAAGATTTTGGTTACATCAAATATCTATGAAAGCTTAAAACATCCATCTAAAACTGGCTCCTATCATTTGCAGGAACCTCTGGTCCACCATTGATGCTGCGGTTGCACTCAAGGCAGAAAAAGAAGGTATCCGACCGTGAGATAAACAAAATAGAAAACTAGAGAAAATAATATTGAAAATTAAATCAATATAGGGGAATTATCACATAGATTCACAATCTAACAATGTCGTGACTTACCAAATGTATGCTCCCTTCGCTGTCCAGAATCTGGTCCCCTCCATAGCGCCCAAAGATGTAGTCTTTGTGACTCTGACAGTGTGCAATGAAGGATTAGATAGGGGTTGTGTTACCTCAACAAAAGATACTGACAACGAGATTGCACAGAACCCTACTAAAAATACATACGTGGATTCTTGCAATGAGGTTTTAGTGAATGCGAGAGAGAAAGAAAAGTTACACAGTAATTTTTACGTTGACTCGAGTAATATTAACCCACACACGAAACAAAATAGGCCTATCATGGATGAATCATTAGTTCTGGGTAGTAACGTTAATCAGGATGTCATGACTGCAGTAAACAGCAAGAGGTATGATGGACCTAAAGACAAGAAGAATTATGAGTCATCAAAGGATGATTCATGTGTTCTACCCACGTTAGCAAGATGTGTTTCTATGGAGCATGGTTCCATTATAAAGAATATATCTGCAGAAAGAATAAATAATGAAGTAATGCAACATATAAACCCTTATAGCATACCTTCCATAGGAAACACCAACAAAAAAGTATTAAATATCTCTTCTCATGAATTAAATAATATAGAAATGGAGGTTTTGAGCAAGGAGCTCAATTTCGCGGTAACTCCCAGCAGTATTCCAAAAGAAGAAATTATTTGTGATATTGAGGATAGCATCAAACCTCTTAATGAAGAAGATGAAGAACACGTGAGACAAGAGTGTGCCATCATTTTGAATAAAGCCAAACTACCTAAGTGAAATTTAAGTAAAGAGAAATTAAGTGCCTTAAAAAACTTAGGAGGTAATGAGAAGATTGTCATCTTAAAAGTGGACAAAGGGGGGCGCTACAGTGGTAATGGAAAAGGAAGAGTATGTTAATAAAATGAGATATCACCTTCACAATAGTGGTAGCTATAAGAAACTTGAAGAAAACCCCATTTCCAAGGTCATAAAAATGGTCAAAAAATCCATTAAGGAGTCCAATCTGGATGATAAAATAAAAAAGCGCCTATACCTGGAGGGTGAGAACATGCCCTGCATTTATGGTGCCCCTAAGATCCATAAGGCTAGTGCTCCTCTGAGACCTATTTTCAATGCCATCGGAGCTCCAACATATGAATTATCCAAATTTGTGGCCGACACCCTCACCCATATTGTCAGAAAAACTAGCTCATTCATTAAAGACTCCAACCATTACGTTGATTTCATTAAAAAATCTAAGTTGGATCCTAAAGGTAGAATTGTGAGCTTTGATGTTGTACAAATATTTACTAAAATCCCTCTGGATGAAGCAGTTCAAGTAGTAAAAGAAGTCGTGGACCCCAAGACTACAAAGCTTGCTGAAATTTTTCGCTCCACCTTCTTCACCTTCCAAGGACAAATAATTGAGCAAACATCTGGAGTTTCTATGGGATCTCCATTGTCCCCCATAGTGGCCAACCTCTTCATGGAAAAATTTGAAAAGAAATCTCTTGACTCTTACTCATTGAAACCTAAATTTTGGATTAGGTTCATGGATGACACCAATGTCAATTGGCCACATGGAGATGAATAATTAAAAAGCTTCCTGGACCACCTTAGTAGCATTTCCAAATATATACAATTTACAGTGGAAGGTGAGGTAAACAACTATATCCCTTTCCTTGACATTCTCCTCTCGAGAGATGAAGATGGAACCCTTGGTCACAAAGTGTTTAGGAAGAAATCTCATACTGACAATTACCGACATGTTGATTCACACCACTACCCCTGCCCGGATTATGTTCATGGATGACACCAATGTGAATTGGCCACATGGAGATGAATAATTAAAAAGCTTCCTGGACCACCTTAGTAGCATTTCCAAATATATACAATTTACAGTGGAAGGTGAGGTAAACAACTATATCCCTTTCCTTGACATTATCCTCTCGAGAAATGAAGATGGAACCCTTGGGCACAAAGTGTTTAGGAAGAAATCTCATACTGACAATTACCGACATGTTGATTCACACCACTACCCCTGCCCGGAAGATGGGGGTTTTGTTGACTCTTTTTACAAGAGCTTTTAGAATATAAAACGATACTCATATTGATAAAGAAATAGAAAATCTAAGAATATCGTTCATGAACTTGGGATACAATAATAGAGACATCAACAGAGCTATTCGAAGAGTGAGATCCGTAAATAATATAATTTCAACTAACTATTCAACAACAACAAAGTCATACCTCCCCTATATCCAAGGGGTCACGGACAAGATGGCCAAATTTCTAGCAAATATAGACATTAGAGCATCCTTAAAATCTCTAATGACCATCAGACAAAGGATGAAATCTGTCAAATATGACCCTGACCACCTTCAACAAAAAGGGGTTTACAAAATTAATTGTTCATGCAGAGATTTCTATATTGGGAAACAGGTAGGACCTTCAAAATAAGGTTTAAAGAACATGGGGTAGACATCAGATTGGGAAGAACCAAAACCTCGGTTTTGGCAGAACACTCTAATAATATGCATCACCATATATGCCTTGAAGATGCAGTGGTCATTACCAATGAGAAGCATCATTTTAAGCGTAAAGTGTGTGAAGCCCTGGAAATCATTAAAAACCCTCACAACCTCAATAGAAATGGAGTCTTAGAGAGTAGTAGGAATTGGATTCACATTCTTTCCCACAAATAAACATACCCTCCCCTATTTTGTTTGTCGACACCTTGTCCATCTTCCCGCTTGTCATTTTCTTTACTCATTTTTCTGTCGTTTCCCTCTCATATACTCTGCTCCTCACACCATCCCCCTACCCTCTATCCTCTTTTTTCCTTTCTCTCCTAAATCATTACCTAACACCTTTCCTCCCATTAACCTGCTGACTTTCTTAACCTATTTAAATTTTAAAACTCCCCTTATCGTGCATTAACCCATTTTACTTTATTTCCAATATTATATAACTTTGTAGATAGGCTACACTACATAATAAATAAACCCATCTAATACTATTAATATTAAACTCCATATTACCTCAATATTTAGGATCATTTATATTTGCCTATTATAATATAGGGCATCCCTTTACTTACCCTCTTAAATATATTTACTAAAATAACCCTAATAGTATCCCTTAGTTTTAGTAACAACCAACTTAATTATTAACAACCCTCCTTTTTAGTATTAATAAAATTAAAATTTTTAATACAAACAAAACCTCATAATCAATAATTAAATATTTTATATTCACCCATTATAATATATGTTATCATAACCACCTAAACTTTTCCTCAAAAATTCAGTATTAACAAATAAAACTATATATATATATATATATGGATATAGATATATTATGGTAGGGTAACTAATGAATATCTGAATAAACAATAATAATTAAAAATTTTAAATCTGTCATTATGAAATTAAAAATGAAATAAATAATTTTTTTTGAATAAACTAAAATAAATAGCTAATTAATTTATAAAAAAAAATTAAGAGTTCGTCGGTACTTTCATTCTCCTTCTTTCCACTATTTATTGACCTTGAGCTTCTCTCTTCTTAGCTGGTTGTCCTGAGGATGAGTCTTGATTTATACTTGAAACGTAGATTAAAGATGAGGACTATGGATATTCCGAGTTTTACATCTAAAAAATTATGGATTACTAAGTTATTTTTCATAGTGAAAGAAATATTTACTAGGGTAAAATGGGTCTTGCATGATGTACTTTGGTCCATCTAATAGTAACAGTTTAGATGACCAAAAATTGATGTAACAGAATGCCCCCCAGCATGCGAGCATTTGGAGATAATCATATGACCGAAGTACATTCTAAGAACTCAATCACTAGAAACCGAAGGGGGAGTCAAAGAGAGAGAAATATAAGGTAGACTAAAGTGCAAGAGGACAAGACCCTGAGGAGGCAAGACTTATAGGTGTGACAAGTCTCTTTTATGAGTGAGTACCTATTATACATGGGGCGGGGGAGGCATACCTATGCCCACCAAGATAACAAAGTACAAAGAATAATGCATCGAGTAAACAAGGGACTGAACTATATAGTACATGCTGGCATAAACATGGGGTAGATAAAAATGCGATAATGGATCCCACATATGTATTGTACATGAGATATAAGTACAACCAAAGAGGTGCTGCAAAATAGTAAAGTGCTCTGAAAATCTGAATGATACATGAAATCTAAAAGGAGTTTCAAGTGCTTGAGGCCAGAAACATCAAATATATGGAGCTGCATCCAAAGCTATAACAGAGAGGTCATCTAGGTATGGGGGGGGCTACCTGAAGGGCCACTTCCCCATGAGGTCTGAAGCATCTCACACACACATGGGAACCACAGGTAAAATCTGATGCATCACTGAACCATGAAGTATATGGATCTCGATCATGTTGTAAGGATATGGAGCTAAGAAAAAATCAAGTCAAATGACAATAAAGAGTCCCTTTGCCTAATCTAAGGCACCAAACAAGAGTGGAATTTGGAACAAAGGTACACCACCCTCTAGACCTGTCTTCTGGAATGAGCAAGTTAATGTCAACAAAAGGAGGTCTGCCATAGGTGAGGTGATAAGGGGTCCTCAAATAAGACATTAGGAATAATAGTAGAGCAACCGATAGAGTGACACCAAGGATAATGGTGGAATGGGGGGTACTGAGTAGCAGGCTGACAAATTCCCTTGTTAGAGCATACAGGGCATGGATGACCTAGCATGTACTCACTCGACACTGGAGGGGATAGGGGATAGTATGACTGAAGGCCAAAATGTGTGACATGAGAGAGGAACAAAGAAATGAAGGATGGAGGACTATAGCGGGATAGAAATTCCCTCGATATAGACTCTATGGATGAGATGATGACTCAACTTGGATGCTCTAAACAAGGGCGACTCAATGATGTTGCCACACAGAATAGGCTAGGCGGGGGCCATAAAAACATGAGTACAAGATGGTTACTCATGACGAAAATTGACATGAGCATGGAAATGTATGAAGGCAAAGTGGTACCCTAAGTACAAGTGTTGCAAGTGAAGAAATTTGGTTTTGAGCACTGGTGAAGTGAGCCTTCTTGGAAACAATGTGTTTGGATGAAGTATCAAATCACAAAAAATTAAAGGAGACCCATTTGAGAGCTCAGTGAGATCACTCTAACAGTGTTGGTCGTTTTTCAAACTGAGCTACGGTTTGGTAGCAACTGGCAAAAGAAAAATCTAGGGTTTCTCTTTTAATAAGGAATTTTCCCTCTAATTTGATTCATTTTCAAGTGTAGCTGTGGTGAATGTAGAGATGATAAAAGTCCCTAGATATTGTGGCAATCATGGTAGACAAATTGACCATTGGAATCAAGATCCGTTAGGTGCAGGTAATAGGCCTAGCCATACCCTTTCAATTCAAAGGATTAAAGTTTCATATTAGGTAGTGAAAGCCTAGGAACAGACCAAGTCACACATTTTGGGTTCTGTTGTGTGAACTAGGTAGCAGTTACTGTGAAGAAAATTGCGACTTGTCCTAGTAAATTACCTGAAAAGTGCGAATTTTCAGAGAAAGGGGATTTCAGTGTTGTTTTTGGATGAGAGCTAGGATTTTTATGGTTGAGGTGCATAGGTTTCCCCAATCATGTTATGGTGATGCCAAAATTTATTCAGAAAAGGGGAATCTAAACAATTTTTTATGATATGGTGTGTCATTTGTTTTCATTATGGTTATGCAATTCGAGAAACGGAATGGAGGATTACCAATATCTTTTGGTACTTAATATATGAAGCAAATGGACAAAGTTTCTGGGCTGGCATACATGGTGTCATTATCCCAAAGAGTGGATTTAGATATAATTAACTGGTGCTCACATAGAAAACCCACAGCTTGGTCAACAACAATGTCTAGGGGACTGGGTTCATCATGTAACAGGAAGGAATGATGAGGTAGATCATCCCTAGAGTGATCTGGAGTGATATTATAGTCTAGAGGTTCTTCTAAACAGGGAAGAATGATGGTACTAGAGTCTATATGACCAGATGAACTATGAGGGTGGTGGAGAATTACTTCTCCTGGACTCTCAAATATGGGTGCCCCCTTACCAAAAAATTGGGTGTCAATATAATGACCACAAGGTGTATGTGGTTCAAATGCATGGTTTCTGTGTAAGCGAGAATAGATAAAGTGAGGGTTGGTAAATGCTTCCATAAATTCGTCTTCATAATAGAAGATGGGTGACTGGAGGAAGGGAGACCACTGACGCAATAGAGCCACATGAATCATCATCATGTGAAGAAAGGCTCACATGCACAACGCCACAAGGGGTGATATAAGAGTAAGAAGATAAGAGATCTACCGGTGTTGAGCATAGAGTGACGGCTGAAGGGAGGTCAGGCGAAATAGGAGGGTAAGTCCCAAAGGGGTCTTCTAACATGGGTCTCATGGATGATGATAAATAGAAAATGGTGGTCGAAGGCTCTGTCATCTTGACATCAGGAGGGGGTTGTCTATGGGAGTAGGTCGGTACTCTGGTTTTTCCAAATAAGAGCTCACAAAAAAGGGAGAGGTGAGCTCATTATGCTTGGCCTTGAGTTGGCAGACCCCTTATAAAGAGGCACGGTAATCATTGAGGTGGGGACAGATGTAGGTGTAGTGGCCATGGAAATCACACAAATCACAATGATTATTTGTGCACAAAGACTTGAGTTTCAGGACTGAATCAGGTATAGTGATGTGGAGCTCAGGGATATCAGACTCTGGAAATGCTTCTTTGACCATGGGCTTGAGGCGAGGAAATTCAGGACAGGTATGGGTGGCATGACCAAAAACATCATACAAAGCACACTAGGTGGTATGTTTTGAAGGCTGAGGAGGAGCAGGGGTTGTCTGGGCGGTGTTGTCCTTAGGTGCCTTCTTGCGAGCTTTTCCCCCCTCACCTAAAGCTTTCGCAATAGGAGTAGGTTACTGTTGAGGTGGCTGAGGCATAGAAGCACAAGGAGGGGTCATGGCGACTGGTTGAACCGGAGTCAAAGAAGTATAAATTTTGGGCTGACCAGGTGGGATAGTGGTTGAGGGATCAATGTACCAGACTGGGATCCCTAAGGTCATGTTAGGAAGAGATAAGGTAGCCATAATAGGTAATGAAAATACTCCAATGGAGGGACCTACAAATGGTATCTGACCGGAGGGGTAATGGCCAGGCGAGACAACTATAAGATGGTTAAGGCTAGGAGGAACTGTGCCAAGAGGGTAGAGAGGCTCATGGATACCAACTGTAGGTGAGGGGCCTTAACAAGGGGGTCCTGAAGGTTGATTCCAGGTGCTAGGAGCAGGTTGCAGAGGGTGGGGCTGCTGACTAGTAAAATAAGTCCGTTTGAGGTAGGACCAAGACGATTGCATCATGAAAACGTTCGACGAGCTGGGATCAAAGATAGGATGAGAAATATTGAGGAATTAACCAACCAAAGAGGATTCTTGGTATAATATAGGAGAAACACTGGTCAAAGGTTTGAATATTTGTGTATTGGCCACCACAGAGATGATGGACTGAGGGGCAGTCTGAGACTTTGGTTCGTAATATGTCAATTGGTCGATAGTGAAAATATTTCCATTGTAAGGAAAGAAAATCTTACAGTGAACCACAGATGGGACAGAAGACATTGCATAAGTGTAGCTACGACCCAATATATTTTTTTAATCTAAGGGGGCATAAATTATTTCTATGTCAACACAAACAATCTTTCCCGCAAGAGTAATGGGACAATTGCAGAACATGCCAAGGGGCTAGGAAGAGTGGTCATCCCACGCTTGAAGGGTGATAGTGGAATGGGCCAACCCATGAGATCCAAGTTTCTTCTAAACCTAAGTGGACATCACACAGGTGGATTCCCCCTTATCAGTGATACAACGAGAGACATTAGCATTCTAGACCTTGACAGGTATTTGGAAGGCGACAAAAGTAGGAATGGGGGGTTGTTCTTACCAGTCAACATCAAAGACAATCAAATGATCATTTGAAGGATCAACAATTCCCTTGGCAGTTAGTAGTGATTTTTTTTGTGAAGGGCATGACTGGAGGAGTTCCAGCATTGATATGTTAGTAGGGGATTGCGCCAAACATCTACTATACTATAAGAATGGGCAGGTTTACCAGAAGCAGGGTTTTAGCGTAATGGTCCCTTGCAGATCTTGGTATGAACCTCTGCCTTAGGCTGAGGGATCTGTAAAGGACCATTGGGTGTGGAAAGAGGGTATGTGGGACCTGAAGAAGGGGGCTGAGGGGCAGATTTAGTGAGGGGCTTGTTGTACTAACAGGACCGATTCTGAAGGTTGAGGTCAATGGTAATGGGTTGGTCAGACTTCATCATGAGAATCTGGTAATTGGAGGTACTAGATGGGGGAGGTTGAGTGGCCACCTGACTTTGAGGGGGTTGGGTAGCCACGAATCCTTGCTAGGGGAAAGGATTGATAAACACAACTGGTTGGATAGGTGCAACGTTAGGAGGAACTGAATGTGAGGCTTACTTTCCTCTTGACGTTGCTTGAGCTTCCTAGATCTACCGCATCTGAGGTAAAATAGGACAATTATGGGTGTAGTGACCATAGACACTGCAACAAGAACAATGTCGTTTTGTGTGAACAGGCCTGTCCTACTTAGGTTGAGTTCCCTGTTGCCGTTTAGTAGTGTTAGGTGTATTTCCTTAGGGATTGGGTCCTGGATTACCTGGGGTAGATTGGTTTTGGTTGCATTTCCTCTTATTTTTGGAAGTAGGAGGATTATTTGTGCACCGTTGTGCAGACATCTACCCTTGGGGGGTGGTTGCTCTTGTTGCAGGGGTTGAGAAGGCGAGGGAGGCTGAGGTGCTAATGTTGGAGGAGCTAGAGCACTAGGATGTGGATATGGATAATAAGGTGGTTGAGTAACATTGTGGTAAATAGGTTGGGCAAAAGGAGGAGGCATGTCAAATCTTGGATACATACTACCGAGAAGGGGGAAAAGTGTTGAAGGATATGGCCCCTCCCTAAAGGAAACCATAACCCATGGGAGGATGGGTGTCTGGATGAGAAAGGGCTCCAACGATACCATCGACAGCATGGGATGCCCCCGAAGTGTTGGCACCATCGAGTCTAGGGAGATCAAGTAAGATGGTATAAACATAAACATATTGTGCATAGATCAGTTCATATTACAACGCAATCTAGAGAGTGGCTTCTTCAGTCTGCGAGAAATGAGATGTGACATCTTTGCCAATAGCAGGCAAGAGGGCTCTAAGAAACGAGTCCATGTAGAGACGGTCTTCGAAGGTAGGGGCTCGACATAGGATCTTTCTTCTCTGCCATTCCTGGACATGATCAGATAGGTGGGTCATAGACGATTGATCAAAAGAGGTCAAAAGTTTGGTACCAGTTTCATAACAAAGGGGAAGCTGAAAGTAAGATAGAAAAGCCCTGGCAAGAGTCGCAAAAGTACTATGAGAGGAGGCCTGGTTAACATATCACTTAGAAGCTTCTCCAATAAGCATACATTGGAATAAACAAATATGGACAGATTCATCGGTGATGGAGTTAGATGAACACCACATGTGAAAATGTTGAACGTGGTTTGTAGGATCTTCTCCAGCAAGAACTTCAAAATTGGGGATGTCGAAAGGGAGTTTGGTTGGCATAGAATGCCAACCAGGATCATGGTGTATGGGGTCATTGATAAACTAGTTAAAATTGGGAAGACTGTGACCTGTCATATAAGGGAGAAAGGGAGCAGTTTGGATAGTTCCTATTGCAGTCCCATTAGTAGTATTCCAAGCATTAGGGTCGGGGCTACCACATGCGTTAAGTTCTGAACCAGTCATGTTGAAGGACATGAGGAGAACCAGGGATAGAACTAGAAGGGGAAACTGATGAACCAAAAGCGAGTCTAAATGGTGACTGGGTGGAGGATGAACTAGAACCCTACGCAGAAGAGTAAGTCTTCCTACCGGAAACTTAGGATGAAGGCCAAGAAGTGTTGGAATAGGGTTTCTTACAAGAGCTATGAAACTAGTCCTTTTTGTATATTTTTTATTACATTTAGTCTAATGCATGGGTTTTGAGGTGGGTCAAAGCCCCTCATGCATTGTAAGTGGGTCAAGGTTAGACCAAGAGTCTGCAAACCATGGTTTGCGGACCATTGGATGCATAGGCTAAAATAATATAAGTACTTGAAACTTTTTGAGTGGTAAGACAAACTTGGATTAAGATTGGTGCGAATTGCAAATTAGTAAATCTGTTTGGGTTTTTTGGGAAAGGACTCCTTCTGGCTATGTGCATGGAGATCCTCAGTCTTACTGTGTGTGGACCCTGCTGTTGTGTGCATAGGTTGGGTTTCTTTGGGTATTGTAAGGGACTTTTTGATAAGTAATATATGCGAGTACTATGGATATCTGACGATATTTGATCTATTTAGTTATGGTTATTGAGGACTCGAATTATATGTGATTCTATTAGAAGTTGCAAATGATATGTGTTTATGAGCTACGAATTATCCATGTTATGATAATTGTATCTGCAATCTGATTAATTCTGCTGTGAATATATTTTTTATGCTTACACTTGGCTATCCACAAGTGCATGTGAGCCTCTTATATAAATCTAGTAAAAATGTACTCTGGTTAATCATTGGAAGTCTTGCGAATGACCTCTGACTGCATAGATCTGATAGTTGTTGAATAGTTCAACTTACCTGCTCTCTCTCTCAAGGTGCGGAAACTTGGTTCCAGCAACCACCCATACTGCTTTGGGTGAGGCTTTGGCCTACACAAGCAGGTCACTGCTGAAAGGGCTAGTAGTATAGGGGTTTGTTGGCAAACCTTAACCTCCGAACCTGGGTCAGGACCACTTGAGCCAACAAATGGTTCTGTTTTCGGGAACGGGAGCATTTTAAGAGAGGGATCAAGTAATTCCAAGGCTTTACTGGAAACCTGAAAAAAAATAAATTGATGAATGGTTCAAAGGACAAGTTCAGGAATTTGCAGTGAAAGAAAACTGCAGTAAGAGGCTGACCACCGAAGAGTGGAAAAATAAATATATTTTCATAGATATCTACGAGATCTTCTTTGTAACTATTGCGATTGAACTCCAGGAGTGGTTCGCAAGGTTGGTCAAATTTCAGAAGTGTTGGAAATATGAGCGGCTCACACAGTGGACCTTAGAATTATTCTAGCGGTTAGAGAAGGCTGATAACACCATCACTCACACCATAGATCACTGGGTGAACAGCGTGCTAGGAGGATTCGTGATGGACTTTTCCATCGATCAATCCATCTACTACTCCGAAGCAGAGCAGAGATTCTTCAAAGGATTTAGGGGTAAGTTTCTGAAGACTCTACCATTGCTGACTAAGATATTACTGTGTCAAAAAATTATTCTTTGTAGCCACTCTGAGTGAATGACCATTGATACAGATGGAAGTACAATGTGAAGTGGAAAATACTATCGGACCAACCTAGAAGGAGGTTGATCTGTCTACAGCCCAGTAAGAGAAGCAGCTACGCAGATTTTTCCAGCCACACCACTTTCAAACCAACGTAGGGGTAAGAATTCACCTACACCTCCACCACCAGAAGACGACATGGATGTGCACATGAAATTTCCTACCTTTAAGGGTGTGGGAAATGAGCACATGGAGCAGTTTTGGTTTGTTGCAGAGTCGGTATGGACTGCGTAGAACATAGTTAGTGATGTGGTGAAGAGGGCACAAATGTCCCTTTCCTTCGAAGGAAGAGATTTGGATTGGTACATGGGATACATTGGACAAAATGTAAACTCAACCATCGAAGAGGTCATCAACGCCTTAAAACAACAGTTCAAGAACCTTAAGTCCTATTCTCAAATTGTGGTCGATCTAAAGGATTTCAAGCAAGGGCCTTATGAATCTATATGGGAGGCCAATCAATGGCTGAAGAAGGTGATCAGGGAAGGATAATTTTAGTATGACGAAAGACAACACACAGATTGGTTCATTACTATGTTGCTACCTCACCTGCCCGTGCCTATGGGTCACCAAACTTTCGAATCACTGGAAAAAGCCCTCGAGGTTGCTATGAAGTTAGAAGTTGTGCCTAGAGATGATGCCCAGCTAGGCATCCAACAGATCCAAGGATAACTAGAGGCAATGCACATGGAGATCCAGACCCTCTGGAAGAAGCGAGGTGTAGAGGCTAGCCCAGAAATATGGTGCATACGTTGCAGGATGAATGGTCATGCCAAGGATAATTTTTTGATGTTAACAGACTACATGCAGGATGGGAGATCTAGTCCATTATGCCCTAGGGAAGTGGCAGGATCGAGTGGACCGGCACTATGATGTGATGATTATCGTGTTACAGTACTGTACGACAAAAACCATTATCCTTGCCTTGCTGTGTATGTGCCAGAAGTAAAACATCAATGGTGCAGGTTTCGCAGGTCAGTAGGACATGATGAACAGAACTACCGGATGTATGATTTGATGATCGATTGGGGGAATCTCTATAGGATGTAGTCAGACCCATCTTCACCCCAATCCCTCTCGAGCGCAGGGGGTTCCCCAGCAAGTGGCAGGGGAGGAGGAAGAGGTGGAAGCGTAGGTCGAGGATGAGGGAAACTCATCTGTTATAACTATGGAGAGATAGGGAATTTCTCCAGAGACTATCCAAACTCTACAAGATGGACCTACCGGTATTGCAAGTAGCTGGACCATGTGATTAAAGAATATCTAGTCCTGATAGCGAAGATGTAGGAAAAGCAGCCAACACCTATGTAGAATGTGCAGAGGTTTAAGGCTAAACTATGAGACAAAGATCCAAGCATTAATTTCATAACACACAGTGCGATGGCCACTGGGGGGCCTAGGAAGAAAACTACACATGAGCCTCTGATCCAACCAATAGTTAGCAAACAAGAAGGGTTGTATCTAAAAATGTAGAAAGAACCATTTATCAAAACTCGCAAGGACTTTGTCAAGGCAGAGGCATCTACTTCGCAGCCGCTTGAGGACCTCAAGGCAGATGAGGAGGTCAAACACTTTTTATAAGCATGTATGAAGCTGCTGTGCAATCCCAGGGCTATGGAAAATCTTTAGGCATTGATAGATAGATACACATCATGACCTATCATTGCTCCAACAATCACGGATGTACATAAAATCTATGGATATAAGAAATGCACCAGCAGAGAGATGTGGTTGACTGCATATATTAATGATTACAAGATGGATCAGGTTATTTTGGACCTAGGGTCAGACGTGAATGTATTGCCTAAAAAAACTTGGTAACACATTGAGGAGCCTAAGTTGGAATGGTCCACTATCTAGTTGCATATGGCCAATCAACAGAATATCATTCCATTAGGAATACTATCAAAGATTGTGGTGCATATCGTAGGGGTTAAGGTCCAGGCTGACTTTGAAGTAATTCAAATTGTCGAAGATGCAGACCCCTACACTACACTCCTAGGCTTGGATTCGACCATCAATATAAGAGGCATCATTAACCTAAAGAAGATGAGCATGGTATTCAATAATAACAGTACAAGGGTAATAGTACCATTAGAGCTGGCAAAGGGTGAGCGGTACACAGAACCAGTGAGTGATGAAGAGGATGTAGATCACATATATAAGTTGACTGTGTGAGATGAATACTAGATCAACCCTATGGTGGAGGGGGTACTTTGCTGGGAAAAGGACAACGAATGTTTCTCTGACTTTTATGGGGATATGGAGAATTGAAAAAATCGGTTACATGATGTCTCTACGCTGAGATGTCTTCCGATCATGAAGAACTTCCACTGCATCTCCTTCGACGTAAGAGATCTACCTTATTCGATGGTTCTCGTAATGTTAGGTAATTTATACAGGAATTTGAAGCTGAGGTTCCCAGGGAACGAAGGTTATGGGCCCTTAACCTAGCAATACGTTCAACCCTGCATGATGGTGGGAGACACATAACAAAGCATTCCCAGTATGGGAGGATTTTCGGGGTAGGATGATCTTGTGATTTGAGACCCCAATGGAGGTACGGGTCAAGATGTTCCTTACACCAAGCGACCTGTGTGAACATGGTTGCATGGATGGAGGTGTGGGACAACTGGACTATAGGGGAGTGGTTTCACATATTCATTCACGGATTGGGTCCAATCCCCACTACCTAGTACCTAGATGCAGAGCTATATCAGTGCATCCGCCACTGGGAAACTTTTAAGAATGAATTTATAGGAACATTTGGATTGATAGGGGGTTACGAGAAACTTGATGAAGCTCTACAGGACATATATACATTCGTGTTTGGCAAGACCATATTTTCTGCAATATTTGAAACATCGACATGGGAAACGCAGATGCAGGATATTATCAACTGCCATAGCTTGGAAAGTGAGGAAGGTCAAGATGATCCGCAGTATGTTTCTATCCCGGATTCAAAAGGGGAGCACACCATTGAAGGACCTCCATTAAGGGATGTGGATGTCACTAAGCCTCTCAAACTATGTGAAATAAACATTGGGACAAAAGAGCACCCTAAATTGGCTAAGATCGGGGACTACTGTGATGAGAATGCAGTAAGTAAAGTGGCTGAATTACCTACAGAATATCAGGACTTGTTCCCTTCAAAATTTTCTGAGCTAAAGGGGATCATGGGGGACTTAGGGGTCATGCATATCACTCTCAAACCCGATGCATAGCCCATAAAGTAGCGACCTTATAGGTTGAACCCAAAATATAAGCAGAAGGTCAAGGAGGAGCTCGATAAAATGCTTGCGATAGGAATCATCGAACCTGTTGAACAATCAAACTGGGTCAGTACAATGGTGGTTCAACAGAAAAAAACTAAGGGAGAGATTCAAATCTGTGTGGACCAACACAAGTTAAACGATGCCTACGTTCATGATCCATTCCCAATGCCATTCTCAGACGAAATATCAGAGAGCGTAGGAGGAAACGAAGCATACTCTTTCACGGATGGGTTCTCAGGATACCATAAGATAAGAATCGCACCTGAGGACCATAGAAAAACCACTTTCACCACTGAGTGGAGATATTTTTAGTATACTTTCATGCCGTTTGGACTCAAAAACGCCCCTGCGATCTTCTCCCGGATCGTTTTCGCAGTGTTTAAAGAATTGATTTGCAAGTTCCTCGAGGTGTATTTCGATGATTGGACTGTGTTCAACCTGGTCAAGGCACAAGTCTCAAACCTGTGCATCATGTTAGATGCCTTCCGGAAACACAAAATTTCCCTAAATATCAAGAAGTGTATCTTATGCGTACCCTTTGGAATCTTTCTCGGCCACACAGTTTGTCGGCAAGGACTAATGGTAGATCCTGCCAAAATCACAGTTATCATAAATTTTCCAATACCAACCATGGAGAAACAACTACACTCGATCCTTGGATACACAGACTAATATAGGAAATTCATTCAAGGTTATGCGTTGATTACTGTCCCTATAGAGAAATTTCTCAAGAAGTACGTTTCATTATTTTGGAATGACGAATTCCAAAAGAGCTTGAAGCTACTAAAGGAAAAGATGGTCTCGACACCTATTCTCAAATTTCTGGATTGGGAGAAGGTCTTTAATGTTCATGTCAATGCATCAGGCATTTCTCTCGGGGTTGTCCTTACCCAGCCAGGGGAAGGAGATATTGACCATCTGATTGCCTTTGCAAGTAGTAAGCTCCCTAGAGCGGAACGCAACTGCTCCACCACCAAGCAGGAGGGATTGGCCATGGTTTAAGCATTGCAAAAATATCGACATTAATTTCTAGGAGGTCACTTCAAAATGTTCACAAAACATTCAGCGTTAAAATACCTGGTCAATAATCTTGTGTTGGGGGGGGAAAATATGTCGGTGTCTACTACTATTTCAGGAGTATGAATTTGAAATCATAATAAAGCCCAACAAGTTGAATGCTGGGCCAGACCACTTATCCCGAATAGAGAGTGGTGAGAAGCCAACTGACTTGGAAGCTAGATTTTCTGATGCACAACTATTTGCTATCAAGGTATTTGATGCACACTTCGCTGATATCATTCACTTCTTGACTATTGGGATGACACCTCCAGAGTACTTTGCACAGCAGAAAAAAGAGTTAGTCACCTGGGCAACAGACTTTACCATGATCGTAGGACACTTATATAAGATGGGGTCAGAGGAAGTATTGCGGTGATATGTTTTGGAGCACGAAAGGCATGCTATCTTAAATGACACTCATGACGGAGTAGCAGGAGGTCACTACGCAGGGAAAGAAACAACATCGAATATCTTGAGGGCTGGGTTATGGTGACCAACGTTGCATACTAAAATCCACAACTATTGCAAAGCCTACGATACGTGCCAACGAACAGGGAGGCCATCTTGTAGAGATGAAATTCCCCTTCAACCACAAATGGCCCTATAAGAATTTGATAAGTGGGCTATCGAATTCATCGAGAATATCAACCGCCCAGGAAAAAAGACGGGTGTGCGCTACATTATTATGGCCACCGACTATGTAACTAGGTGACTGCAAGCACAAGCAGTAAAGGATTTTATTGCGGATACTGCTATGCATTTCATCTTTGAACAAATCCTGACCAGGTTTAAATGTTCGAATATTCTTATGAGTGGCAAAGGTATGCACTTTGTTAATGAAACAATCCGAGCTTTGACTGAAGAATTCCAGATCCATCATGTGAAGAGCAAGCCATATCACCCCCAAGCCAATGGCGCAGTTGAAGCTTTTAATAAAATCTTGGAGCACACGCTGACCAAGGTATGCAATGCTTATTGCAGTGATTGGGATGTGTGCATCCCGTCTATCCTCTGGGCCTATCAAACAACCTGCAATAAGTTAACTGAAAAGACCCCATTCAGGATGTTTTATGGTAAAGAAGCTATTATTCCCATGGAGTACATTGTTCCTAGTCTATGTATCGCAACATTTACAAACATGGAAGAACCAGACATCATGGAAGAGCGATTAGCGCAGCTTATGGCTTTGGAGGAATATCGGTTTATTGTGAATTTCCATCAGCAAGTATAGAAGGCCTGCGATAAAGCTTGGTATGACCGAAAAATTCACCAAAATACTTTTTTGGAAGACCAAATGGTCCTCTTGTACAGTAGCTAGTTTGCAAATCATCCTAGGAAGTTTCGGCAGCATTGGCTTGGTCCCTACCTATTTAAGGAGATCACAGATGGCAGAGCGGTTAGGCTTGCTACCCTATGCCGAGATATGCTCCCCAGCTACATCAATGGTAGCCAGCTCAAACCATATTCGATCGAATGACTCTATGTCCAGAGGAGCCATACAGGCAAAGGTGGAGACCCCAATGACATAAGTGACTTGGGACGAGTCACAAGATTTTCTTAGGCAACTGTTAGAATAGGGTCTCCTATAAGAGCTACGAAAATGGTCCATTTTGTATATTTTTTATTATATTTAGTCTAACGTAGGGGTTTTGGGGTGGGTCGAAGCCCCTCATGCATTGTAAGTGGGTCAAGGGTAGACCAAGAGTCCACAAACCACGGTTTGAGGACCATTAGATGTGTAGGTTAAAATAGTTTAAGTAGTTGAAACTTTTTTAGTGGTAAGATAGACTTGGATTAAGATTGGTACGGATTGTGAATTAGTAAATCTGTTTGGGTTTTTGGGGAAAGGACTCATTCTGGTTGTGATCGTGAAGATCCTTAGTCCTGCTGTGTGCAGACCCTGCTGTTGTGTGCACAGGTTTGGTTTCTTTGGCTATTGTAAAGGAATTTTTTGATAAGTAATGTGGATATCTGATGTTGTCTGATCTATCTGGTTATGGTTATTGGGGACTCAAATTATATTTGATTCTATTACAAGATGCGAATGATATGTGTTTATGAGCTGTGAATTATCTGTGTTATGATAACTGTATCTGCAATGTTATTAAGTTAGCTGTGAATATATTGTTTATGCCTACACTTGGTTTTCCGCACGTGGATGCGAGCCTGTTATATAAATCTGGTAAAAATGTACTCTGGTTAATCATTGGAAGTCCTGCGAATGACCTTTGACTCCATAGATCTGATAGTTGTCAAATGGCTCAACTCACCTTCTCTCTCTCTTAGGGTGCGAAAACCTGATTCCAACACCCACCCATACTACTTTGGATGAGACGGTGGCCTATGCAAGCAGGTCATTATCGAAAGGGCCAGTAGTATAGGGGTTTGTTGGAAAACCTTAACCTTTGAACCTAGGTCAGGACCCCTCGAGCCAGCAAGAAGCTTCCGGGATAAACGCCTTGGCAGCGCAATGATTGAAAAATAGACACGAATCATAGAAGGAAGAGATACCAACAAGGGCAACGAGCTGAAGGATAAAATTATTAGAATGTCGAAACAAGGGTAGGAAGGTTCGGGATCAATTGTTTACAATGTTATAGTGTTGGCCTAGAGGTGTAAACCAGACGCTCTTCACTTAGGGTGTGTGTGTATGTGATAAGTGTGTTAATTTTAATTAAACCCAGATGTGTGTAGGTAAAAAAAAAAATCATTTTGTATAACTGTAAATAAATCTAAAAGTAACAACAAAGTAAACTGAAATATGACACACAAAATGGCCAATGGATCTAAAGTTGGGAGGAACATGTATCTAAGTGTTAGATGTGCTCAAAATAGATGCAAAAAACCAGAGGGAAAAGTGTTGCAAATGAGGTGGAAAAAGGCTACAAACTGAAGGGAAACGAATGGGACCCTAGAGGAGGACCAAATAAAACTAAAAAGAGGTGTTTTGGATGGATGAATAACCAATCTAAAATGGGTCTAAAAGTATAAGATCAGATCTGGAAAATTGTTAAACACATTAAAATCTCAGACGACCAGCTTTAGCTAAACACTTCCTAGAAAGGTGGAAGCGTACTGAAGCCCAAGGGGGCTAGGTTCCTACTTTGACAAGTAAAAAAGAGAAAGTACAGGGCCAAAACAGGTGGATATGGAGGTCAAATAACCCTGAACAGTAGCCTAGACAAACCTAGAAAAATCACAAAAAAAATCTCGAAAAAAGGACAGATCGCAAGTTCTGAACTATTTTCCGCAGAGGTTGTAGTGTTTTGGCAGTTTTCTGCTACCTGAGAGCTGAGGTCACGGGTTCTAGCACAAAAAGTACGACCTGCACTTCTCACCATCTCAGGAGCAGGTTTTAGAAAAAAGTGTTGTCTTAGCTGCGGCTAATACTTGTCACCTACATAATAAGCCCAGAAACACATGGAAGTTAGATTTTTTTTTTAGGGTTTTAAAAATTAAAAACAACATCAAGAAAAGAAAAAGGAGAAGCTGAAGAAAAACTCTAGGGTTTGAAGTAGTTTTTCATGTAGGGATCTGAAAAATGACAGCAGTCATAATTATAAACCCTTGTGGAGTCGCCAGTTGTTTTTGCAAACTGTAATCACAAGCTTATGAAAAAATATCACTTTAGCTGTGCATAACAAACAACCCTAACGTCAAAGATGTCTTCCAATTTCCTTAGATATACACTTATTTAACCAAGATAAATGCTACAAAATCCATATCTATGCAATTAAATATATTAGATAGAAAATAAAAGTAAGAGTTGCTCCATGCATCCAATATACAAGACAATAATATTTTTAAAGATTTTTTCTATTTATGACACCTGGGAAGGGAACATAGAAAGATGTTACCAATCCCCCTCAATGGGATGGGTTCTTTTATGTCCTCAGCACTTTAGATCTAAGATATCTCTCTCTTGATGGTGTAGAAAACCTAGACCAAAAATTGGAACTCAAGGGGAGTTCACAAGCAAAAAAGTAGAAAAATATGACAATAATGGAGGATCAAAGTCAGACCAAAAGTATAGATCCAGAGTGATCTATAGGAAATAAAATATAGTGAATGAATGGAAAAACCCTTCTATTTATAACAAAATATTGTGTTAGTCTAGATATCGGTGCATAATTAAAATATTATTAACCAAATCTAGATCTAACTTTTATGGAATATTTTACTATTTTTGTTGGAGGGAAAAAGAATTTGAATTTGGTCAAATCCTTTTATTTGTAAATAATAAATAAATAAATTATTTATTTATTATTTTAAGAATATGGTTGAGTAATAATTAAATAAACAGTGATTTATTCAATTAATTATAAATGATTTAGTCAATTTTAACAAGGAATATTATTTAAATAATGTTTAAATAACTATTTGTAGAGAATAATAAGATAAATAATGATTTATCTAATTAATTTTCCTATTTTGGGTTAAATATAACCACAAATATTAATTAAAATATTGTTTAATTAATTATTCCTTGAGGAAAATCAAACAAATAGGGATTTATTCAAAATTTCCTCATGGGGTTTATTGTTTATACCATAAACAACTTAATAAATAATGGATTGCTAAGTTATTTTCCATAGTCAAAGCAATTTTTACTAGGGTAAAATTGGTCTTACATCATGTACTTTGGTCCATCTAAGAGTAATCGGTTAGATGACCAAAAATTGGTGTAACAATTATGGTAGTCCTAGGCCTCTTGGATTTCAATTTTATCCTATGATGATACTATGTTTATGCTATGAATGTTGTCAGCTCCACACTCTTTCAAGTGATGTGTTTCCCGCATGATGAAAAAATTGTCAATATCGATCAGCTTTCATTAGTTGATCCTAATTTGACTTCCAATCAGACAACTTCCCTAAAATTTTTGAATCTACAAGTGGTATCTTCTCTCCCACGTGTTAATTATCTGGAAACTTATCCCATTCCCCCACCTACTGAATAAGAATATTTTATTATTGTTTTCTTGACTTATTTTGACCAAGATCCTGTAGGTGATATGGCGTATCATCTACTAGTGGAATTCGAGCCTCATATTTCCATTACATCCTTTGATTCTTTCCAGAGAATTTTTCTCTTATATGATGAGAACCTCATAGAAACCATGAACCCTTGGGTGTCATGATCAAGGTAAATAACTTATGTCAATAGTTTCTTTTCTTGTGACAAGCTAATTAAAAATAAAACAAGGTGCTTTGAGCATAGTTCTTTTACAGTGTCAAGCTCATTTAAACATGAAACAAGTCAACTCAAGCATAGTTTCTTTTTCATTTCAATCTCGAATAAAAATGAAACAATGTTATGAACGTATTTCTCTTTCTATGTTACATTTGTTTCATCCTATCACATTATCCTCTTTCTTCCTTCCCAGAGAACATATTTCTATTAGTAACCAACAGTCTATCTATGTCTTTGAGAAGTGTTGGAATAAAAAATGAAGTTGGGGGGAGGTATGGATCTGGTGTTATGCTAGGGGAAATTTACTTATCTCAAGAATATTTTTTCCTTTATTTCAAGCTTTTCTAAAATGAAATCACTCTCAAGCATATTTTTTCTTCCTTTCTTTCAATCTTTATTAAATTTGAAACCACTCTAAAGCATATATTTTCTTTATTTCAAGTTTGTGTAAAAAATGAAACCTATTTTTGGATTCACCTTGGAAAGATTCCATAAATTGTCCCTCATGATTGCCACTTTTTGTCAGCCAATTTATGCAATATGATACTTGGTTTTATCACTCCATCGTCATCATATTCTTAGTCAATCATTAGAGTTCAATTGGTGGTTTACACTCTACTAGAGGAACTATTTTGGTGAGTTGTCTTATTGCCCTATATATTGACCTGTACATGTTTTAAGAAGTTCCATCATAATGGGAGCTAGCTTCTAGCCTTTATACAACTCCCTCCTCCAGGAGGAGTGTCTTTTAAGCTCTTTTTAGATTCCCAAAACATGAAAATATTTTTGAACACTTTTCTCTTTCCAACTCGTTAAAGTAAATCAAAGTACAACTAGAAAGTATAAATTTAACGCTTTTCTAGACTGGATGGACTATATAGAAAAAAGAATACTTTCGTCAAACATGGCTAAAAGGTTCTCTAGGGTATTATTTTATGCCTTTTTGAGCCCAAGAGACTAAATTTACAAAAAGGAAGTTCTTGGCATTTTCTTTTTTTCACCTCTTTTGAAAACTCTCTAAATATGAAAAAGAAGTCAAGTTACAATTTCACTAGACTCGTAAAAGCTTAAACATTGTAGAGCTCGTCGAGCATGATAAGGCCAAACCACTCCTTCTATGGGTTTATTTAAATTACTTATAAGGATTCATCTAAAGGATGAACTTATAAAGAAAGCATATGTTACCCTCCTCAAGCTTGTCAAAAATGAATAGGTACTGGCCAAAAATGCTTGGGAAATTGGGAAAACAGGGCCCGAAACCTATTTATGGCAGAAAGTCACTATTTAACTCACAGTATTTCACCTCCATGACTATTTTGGGTTTTGGAATCTGTTAGACTCCGTCTTGTCAGTCTGCTGCAATCTCCTTATTTGCAGTCATTAAGGAGTAATTTTAATTCTGGAGCTCAGGGTTTTGCTTACAGACCAGAGGAAGGTTCAGAAAGTCTTCATTTCAGGAATGTCATTGTAAATAATGCAGGATTGATTCTTCTTCAAAACCTTGTTTTGAAGAAGAATTCATTAAATGTGTTTTTTAGAATATGTATCAAATTCTCCAGGTCTTCAAAAGGCAGCAGCTCAGTTCCTGTCTCTGCAAAAGCACAAACAGAAGAAAACATACATCATCAGCAATCAGAGAAGGAAATTGTAAAACAGAGTTTCAATGTCAAAAGTGCCAAAAGGCTGCCAAAATCTCAGATACTACACAGGATACTGGGCCCTCTCGAGTTATTAAATTCCAGTCTAGTTTGTGCAACTTCTTCATGAAGGTTATCCTGTTGTAGTAGCCTTCACATTAAAATATCCTTACACCATGATAAAATTCTAGAGTCAGCTGCAGCTGTTGTATTGGAGATCTGGGTTGTGGGCAATGACATGGCAAACATACAAAGGAAAGCCTGCTGATATGTTTAAAGATTATGAAGAAGGCCTCACAAGACAAAGCATTGAAATTAAAATCAATACAAATGCAAGATTTATATTGATTTGGAGCAGGATATGTCGACTATGAAACAATGGGAGAAAGCGCAGATGGGAAATGGTGTTGTTTCAAATTGAAAGCCACGAAATTGGGGTTCCATGCGAAGGATGAAGACCTTGTCTGCCTCGGGGCTTTTGTTCTTGATCAGTAATTTCACAGGTTAGGGGTGAATCTACGTGGAAGTGTCTGTTAGAAGCTGCAGGAGTGGATCCGAGCAATCTAACTTCTTCATATTAATAATCAGAATGTCAGAGCAAGGCAATTTAGAAGTAAGTGGATTGTTGTATAAGAACCTGGCTGGTGTACCATATTATGAATCTAGTAATTTGACAAGGGACGGACATTCTCATGCCCATAGTGATTTTAGAAAGGAAATCCTGTTTGCTGATTGCAAGCAAAATGATAATTCAGCTTTGAAGTATGCTTACAGTGACGATGTGGAAAAGGACAAAGATAATTCTATCAATGTGAATCCTATTCTATTCATGATAGAAAACAAAGGGGATCTTGAGGCTTCATTCTCTGACACAGATGATTCTCCGACATTGAGGATTTGAAAGCTCAGGCAGCATTGATTCAAGATGATGGGTTCACCAATTCAAGGCAGAGATCGGTGTTTTGAAGATTGGAGGGCCGATTTCAGAGTTTTAAACTGCATGGACAGAGTTGTGGGGCTCGAGCGACCCACCTGGGCAGAGCGACCCACGCAGAGGGTTTCAGCAGTGTGAAATTGCAAGGGGTGCGACCCACCTGGGCCGAGCGACCCACGCAGAAGGTGAGCGACCCACGCAGACACAGAAGTTCGAAAATTCATTTGGAGTGCCCAGTCTTGTTTGGGATCGATTCATCGGCCTTCAAACAGCTTACTCTCTGCAGTTGATCCAGATAAACCACCAAAGACAATTTCTGGTCACATGAAAAGTATAAATGCAATTGCATTATCTCTTCAAAGTGGACAAAGTGAGGTTTGTTCAAGCAGCTATGATGGTGTAATTGTTAGATGGATCCATGTTTGCTTCGGGAGACCTGAATAGAGAAGCAGTTGTGTGGGATCGTATTACTAGAGAGGTGAAACTTAAGAACATGGTTTACCACACTGCACGTGTCAATTGCATTGCATGGTCTCCAGATAGCTCTAAAGTGGCAACGGGCTCTCTTGACACCTGTGTATTGATATATGAGGTGGGATAACCAGCATCCAGTCGAATTACAATTAAGGGGGCTCACTTGGGAGGAGTTTATGGCCTAGCTTTTAGTTGACCATGCAACAACTTACGTGGAGAAAATCTTGTCGAGCTAAAAATATATATTCGCTGGCAGTGAAAATATTGAGTCAGTTTTATTCAAATGGTAAAAGTAACGTGGCAATCAAAGTATGCAGAGGACTTTAAGGAGCAGTGGTTTTCATAAGACTAAAACAGATTTAGTTGGTATGGTGAATGGTGAATCCAAGTCAAAGCAGTCGAAGGATTGGTGCGTAGTTGTCATTTGCTAGCATATGCCAAATTTGCTGGTATTTAAAATATATTGAGCTATGTTTATAAAGATTGGTTTTTATTTCAAATATAATAGGGCAGTCAAGGTCAAAAGCTAAATTGGAAAGAAGACATCGACCATAACAGAAAAATAGGAACCAATCTTCTATTTTAGACTTCAGTTAATGATCTGAGATCCAGTGTGTATCTTTGAATTTGGTCATCAGAGGATTTTTAGAGGGACATTGTATTATTTTAGAATAGAAGGCTGTTCGCTTTTCTAATTTTTTGTAATTTCAGTTCAAAACGGCACCACGATTGTTGGGTCGTCTGTTGTTTGTTTTAAAATAGTTTATAAAAATAATCGATTGAAGAGAGAGTGCGGGAGCTAGTGTGTGTGAAACGAGTTTTATTGTACGGTTGTGATTTTAATGGAGAAATACAGCTACGTTTTACGAGATTTACGTAACAAGAAGTTTGACAAATGTTTCTTCTATGACTCATATGTATCTTGTAATTTTTTTTCATTTCATTCCTAAATCATTTTACGTTGAATACTTTTTAAGTGAGAAAGGCGAATTCAATTTATTTGCTGCAATCTTGAGGAAGTATTCATAGTTAATGTTTTCTTCAGTTCGACAAGGATTCATCTTCTATGCCCTTGTCGACTTCTCAGCAGTCTTGTCATTCCGTTTATCTCAATTTAATTGTTAAATTTCTTGCTTACCTTGCCTTAGGAGATAATCTGTGTTTTTCATTTGATCTCTGCTCTTGCTGTTCTTTGCCTCACACAGCCCAGAAACCCCATCATTTTATCAAAAAACCCTTTCATATCAGTTTACTAGCCTAAGATCAGTTATGCTTTTGGTCATCTCAGCCCTTCTGAAAACCTTTTGCTGAGTTTGACCCGGAGAGAGCCCTCTCCTGTCCTCGTAGGGCTAGCTACGAGGCTAAGGTTGGTTTGATGTTGCCTCGAGCCTCGCCTCTTTCAGCCTGTGGCAGATTCGAGTGCTAACATAGTGGCGACCATACTGGGGAAGATCTTTCCCCGGTAAAGGATAACAAAGTTGCAGATCTGATGCTGATGGTGGACAGCAGTCAGACACATATGAAGGCTGAAACATTCACCCGGCGACTCCAGCTCGATCCGGAGATTCCAATGCTCGCTGATCCACTCATGCAATGGTAGGGTATGTGGCAAACCCTGCACTTTCTGAAGCTGTAGAAGATGCTAGAAATTTGTTAGCGGATTTTGAAATTAATGAAGAATTTGTCAGAGTCTTGCTTCGATGTTTGAAATCTCCAAAGTTTCCTCTTGAAACTAAAACTAGGTTCTGTGAGTTAATTGTTGAAAAGTTTGAGAAGGAGATTCAATGTTTAGATGAGCAGATTCAGTCATATGATTTCCAAGACCCTAAAAAGTTCTTGGAAATCCTTCCTCATTCGAAACAAGATATCATAGAATGGCCTACAGTTGTTTACATTGACAGTGTGCAGCTGGAAGTATGCATCACAGAGTTGGGGCAGCCAACAGAGTCCAGCTTCCGTGATCCTATTGCAGCATACATGGACACATTTTTCAGTTTGATTGATAGATCAGGCTGTATTTTCCGTGGCCAGATTCATTATGTGCATGAAGGGCTGCCATCAATTGCATCTGTGATCTGGTTGAAGCATTCTCAAGCGGCATCATTCTCAGGTTTACTTGAATGGTTGATCTGGCATTTCAGTATTACCTGATCTATTATTTTTGCAGCAGAGTAGGGTAGATTTTGTAAATAAATAAGCAGCCAAAAGGCAGCATTTCGTTCCAGTTTCATTGTAGTTTAGTTTGAGCTTTGCCAAGTCAATTTTTCAAATCATTTCAGTCAGTTTTCATTAATAAGTTGATCATGATTCCATAGCCCAATGGATGGAGGCATTGTCTGCTCTCCCAAAGTTCTGTGGTTCTTGGCACCTCCAAGAAGCGGCAGCTGCCATCCCCATTGGAGCTAATGTTAGACTCCGTCTTGTCAGTCTGCTGCAATCTCCTTATTTGCAGTCATTAAGGAGTAATTTTAATTCTGGAGCTCAGGGTTTTGCTTACAGACCAGAGGAAGGTTCAGAAAGTCTTCATTTCAGGAATGTCGTCACATTGTAATGTCACCGAGGACTCATTCTTCTTCAAAACCTTGTTTTGAAGAAGAATTCATTAATGTTTTTTCGAATATATTATCAAATTCTCCCGAGGTCTTCAAGGCGGCGGCTCGGTTCACGTACCATGTAAAGCACAAACAGAAGAAAACAATACATCATCAGCAATCAGAGAAGGAAATTGTAAAACAGAGTTTCAATGTCAAAAGTGCCAAAAGGCTGCCAAAATCTCAGATATTACACAAGATACTGGGCCCTCTCTGAGTTATTGAATTCCAGTCTAGTTTGTGCAACTTCTTCATAAAGGTTATCCTGTTGTAGTAGCTTTCACATTAAAATATCCTTACACCATGATAAAATTCTAGAGTCAGCTGCAGCTGTTGTATTGGAGATCTGGGTTGTGGGCAATGACATGGCAAACATACAAAGGAAAGCCTGCTGATATGTTTAAAGATTATGAAGAAGGCCTCACAAGACAAAGCATTGAAATTACAATCAATACAAATGCAAGAGTTATATTGATTTGGAGCGGGGGATCCTCTCGATGAAGAGCAATATGGAGAAAATAGCAGATGGGAAATGAGGTGACCATTTCAAATGAAGAAATACGAAGTGGGTTCCATGCGAAGGATGAAGACCTTGTCTGCCTCGGGGGCTTTTGTCCTTGATCGGTAATTTCACGGGTTGAGGTGAATCTACGTGGAAGTGTACGTTGGCTACCGGAGTGGATCGAGCAATCTAACTTCTTCATATTAATAATCGGAATGTCGAGCAAGGCAGTTTAGAAGTAAGTGGATTAATTTTATTATAAGAGGGCTTGCCGTGAGCGTGCCATATTATGAATCTAGTAATTTGACAAGGGACGGACATTCTCATGCCTGAGTGATTTTAGAAAGGAAATCTTGTTTCTTGATTGGAAATAGTAATTCAGCTTTGAAGTATGCTTACAGTGACGATGTGGAAAAGGACAAAGATAATTCTATCAATGTGAATCCTATTCTATTCATGATAGAAAACAAAGGGGATCCTGAGGCTTCATTCTCTGATACAGATGATTCTCCGACATTGAGGATTTGAAAGCTCAGGAAGCATTGATTCAAGATGATGGGTTCACCAATTCAAGGCAGAGATCGGTGTTTTGAAGATTGGAGGGCCGATTTCAGAGTTTTAAACTGCATGGACAGAGTTGTGGGGCTCGAGCGACCCACCTGGGCGTCGAGCGACCCACCTGGGCCGAGCGACCCACGCAGAAGGTGAGCGACCCACGCAGACACAGAAGTTCGAAAATTCATTTGGAGCGCGCAGTCTTGTTTGGGATAGATTCATCGGCCTTCAAACAGCTTACTCTCTACAGTTGATCCAGATAAAACACCAAAGACAATTTCTGGTCACATGAAAAGTATAAATGCAATTGCATTATCTCTTCAAAGTGGACAAAGCGAGGTTTGTTCAAGCAGCTATGATGGTGTAATTGTTAGATGGATCCATGTTTGCTTCGGGAGACCTGAATAGAGAAGCAGTTGTGTGGGATCGTATTACTAGAGAGGTGAAAGTTAAGAACATGGTTTACCACACTTCACGTGTCAATTGCATTGCATGGTCTCCAGATAGCTCTAAAGTGGCAACGGGCTCTCTTGACACCTGCGTATTGATATATGAGGTGGGATAACCAGCATCCAGTCGAATTACAATTAAGGGGGCTCACTTGGGAGGAGTTTATGGCCTAGCTTTTAGTTGACCATGCAACAACTTACGTGGAGAAAATCTTGTCGAGCTAAAAATATATATTCGGCCGTGAGTGAGAATGTTAATTACAGTTTATTCAAATGGTAAAAGTAAAACTAGTGGGTAAGTATGCGAGAGGACTTATTGTTATTAGTGGAATGAATAAGACTAGAACGAGATTTCATTGGTATGGTGAATGGTGAATCCAAGTCAAAGCAGTGGAAAGGGTTGGTGCGTAGTTGTCATTTGCTAGCATATGCCAAATTTGCTGGTATTTAAAATATATTGAGCTATGTTTATAAAGATTGGTTTTTATTTCAAATATAATATGGCAGTCAAGGTCAAAAGCTAAAATGGAAAGAAGACATCGACCATAACAGGAAAATAGGAACCAATCTTCTATTTTAGACTTCAGTTAATGATCTGAGATCCAGTGTGTATCTTTGAATTTGGTCATCAGAGGATTTTTAGAGGGACATTGTATTATTTTAGAATAGAAGGTTGTTCGCTTTTCTAATTTTTTGTAATTTCAGTTCAAACAGCACCCTGATTGTTGGGTCGATCTGTTGTTTTTGTTTTAGAATAGTTTATAAAAATAATCAATTGAGGAGAGAATTATGGGAGCTAGTGTAGGAGAAACAGAGTTTTATTGTACAGTTTGACAGAGATTTTAATGGAGAAATACAGCTCTATTTTCTGAGATTCCTGTGGCATGAAGTTTGACAAATGTTTCTTCCCTGTTTCATATGTATCTTGTAATGTTTTTTCATTTCATTCCTAAATCATTTCTGTTGAATACTTTTAAGTGAGAAAGGCAGAATTCAATTTATTTGCTCTGTCTTGAGGAAGTATTCATAGTTAATGTTTTCTTCTGTTTGACAAGGATACATCTTCTATGCCCTTGTCGACTTCTCAGCAGTCTTGCCATTCCGTTTATCTCAAATTAATTGTTAAATTTGTTGCTTACCTTGCCTCAGGAGATAATCTGTGTTTTTCATTTGATCTCTGCTCTTGCTGTCTTTGCCCCACACAGCCCCAGAAACCCAACATTTATTAAAAACCCCTTTCTATCAGTTTACTAGCCTAAGATTAGCATTCCTTATCGGTCATCTCAGCCCCTTGAAGATCTTTCTGCCGAGATAGACCCGGAGAGAGCCCTCTCCTGTCCTCGTAGGGCTAGCTACGAGGCTAAGGTTGGTTTGATGTTGCCTCGAGCCTCGCCTCTTTCAGCCTGTGGCAGATTCGAGTGCTAACTGAATCCACTTTCCTCTTTATTTATCACCACTTAATGAAAGGCTTCATGATGGGGATTTGAGTCAAGGCTTCTAACTCCATGAATTGTCATCGATATGTTCAAGAGAAAGTCCACCCTCAATAGACATATGCTATTGGGAGTTAGGACTAGGTTAGATTTTGGAGATTTTTAGTTATCACCTCATTTGGTTTATATGTTTCTAGAGTTGAATAATCGATTCATGCACTTTAAGAATTATTGAAGGCTTTATTTCTGACAAATGAAGGACAAGTTAGCTGGGAGATATCTACATGGTAAAGGTTTTCAAAGGGTTGTAATATTCTTCTACTTTTCTTTTTTTTTACAAAGTCAGTTACTATATTATATTTGAGAAAAATAAGGATATATTTCCTTATTAAATTATGAAGGGGCTGAGGACAACCAAGTTGGGGTGCAAAGGGAAAATGTCGAGCCTCCATTGTGTTCATTGTTCATACTATATTGCATTACAGATTCAAGAAAGATTCTAACAAACCGCGAAAGCATGAGAGAGAATTTAAAAGACATGAGAAAAGGAGAGAGAGGAGGAATATGGATTATTCAATGATGATTGGTCATCCATTTCATGCATCAGTGTTGTCTTGATTGTCATCAGGACTGGCATTTCTTACATTGTTTATGCTGGAACTAGGAGCCGAGCATTTGTCTATCGTGTATTTCAAAATTTGGAGAGATTCTTCCACATGAGAACATCGATTTGTGGCTATAAGAAGATGATTCTAAAAGGATTGAGCCTGTTGCTGGACGAAGGTTTTATCCACTTGTGTTTTTATTCTTGGATCTTCAGTTGTCCTCAAATGAGGGCCATTCCTATTTGAAGATTTACACAATGAAAATTGATTTCGCTTCTTCCAACAAACTGTCTAGGGGCTCACATAACAATCGAAGGAGGTGATACTGTGCTGGGATAGTTCAGAAGGAGGCAGAGTTTATATCCAGATAGAGCAGCAAATGTAGAAATTAGACAAAGGGTGCTAGACCTCAATAGACTGAATTCAAGATTTTAACAGTCAAGAAGTAGGCAAATAAGCGGGTCAATAAAGACCGAGAAAGGAGGATCTCACAGCCACTCGTGAGGGAGAAAGAGCTGATGTCTTAGCAGAGATAGAAGGGAGCAATAAAATAGGTAGAGATAGTGAGACATTGTAAAGAAGAAATGCAAATAAATAATGTGTTTTGATAGGAGGGGAGGATCGTAGCGTGGATTATGAGAAGAAAGGGTCACGAGAGAGGCGTTTCTACTTGAATGGGGAGGTCTGATTGGCTCAAAAAAAATCTTGAATAGAATAATGCAAGATGGATATGATGGCAAATAGAGAATCATGGCAGGGGTGAGAAATAAGTGCCATCTCGACTGAGAAATTGATCAGCCGGTCTACTGGAGGATTTGTTAGCTAAATTGTCTACTTGCTTATTACTAGCTCTTAGAATATGGTAAAAATAGATATACTTCATATATTTTATTAGAATACGACATCCGTTGATGAGCCTATAGAGAGAAATCTTGAAGGTTTGATTACCATTTATCATCATAATAATGACAATGGAAGAGTATCCAAATATCATAGTGTTAGACAGATTGGGGCTCTTTATCATTTGGAGTCCTTTGAGTAGATAATAGGTCTCAGCTGTATTGTTTGATCAAGATCCGAGCCCCCATTCAATGGAGGTAAAAATGGCATCATGTTCATCCTTAATGAGACCTCCTTCCCCAGCAATGCCTGGGTTGTCCTTTGATGCTCCATCAATGAAAAATGCAGGTCTATTGTGTTCTTCCATCCATTCAATGAATTATTCTTCCTTGAGAATTATCTTCCATTGATATTTCTTAAGGGTTTGCTTGACTGGAGTGTTGCTATATCTAGGATTGTCGAGAGCTCTCCCCAGAAATATTCTTTCTTCTGGTTGAAGGTCGGTGAACTTTATATCGCTGTTATTTTGGGATAAAATTTTCTCCACCAAGAGACTACAGGTCTTGCTTTGAGAGTTTCTTCAGCAAGGTTTTTTATCCTAAAAAATCATATTATTCCTTTCCAACCAGATACTCCAGAGAAGAATGTACGAGAGGGTGTCCCAGGCCCTTTTGGAAATTTTCTTTCTCTTTCTTCCTCAAAGATATCCTTTTTTCTAATTTATTATCAACTCTGAGATCGAACTGATAGATGATAAATCGATTTGGGAGAAATTCGTAAGCTCGCGCCAGCACTATTTGGGAAAGAGACACCTCACAAAGAGATGGAATGTAGTTTCCTCATATTTTGGCAGAGGGGACATTTGGAGGGACCATAAATACCTCTTTTTTTAAGTTATAAGAGATCAATATTTTACCTTTAAGAAAAATCCAGATGAACATTTTTATCTTAGGAAGGGCTTCAAATTTCCAAATAAGCTTCCAAATGGGCCATAAGGGAGAGGGTAAGATATCTTTAAGAAGGGATCCATAAGCCACTTTTATTGAATATGTCGAGCTTGGAGGATCCCACCGAAAACTGTCTTGGTTTCCTTTTACCAGTGGAGCTAATTCATGTAGCATTGTTTTCATATTTGCTAATTAGGCCTCCATATAAGGACAAGTAATAGGGAATACCCACCCATTCCATGCATTGGAGTGGTCATCCCACTTGGAAATCTGATCCATGGTGTATACATCTTCACTCCTAAGAAAATTTTGGATACGTTGTATGCTCTGGTTGTCAGTGAGGGGAGACTGTCCCATGATTTTATCCTCCTACATGTTAATTCTACTTCCTCCTAGATGAAATTTAGAAATATTGGTGTTGATAAATGGAATGGATTTTTTACATAGAGTCCAAATTTTGGAACAAGATCTGTTTGGGGTAGTCTGATCAAGAAGGTTATGTCTAGCAGTGGTAAGATATTTGGTCTGCAGAACTTTCTTCCACCAATATTGTTGTCCAGTGATGAAGCAACACATAATTTTCCCCTCAAAGGCATAGTTCATAAGATTTGGAATGCGAATACCAGGTCCACCATGTTCATAATTTTGAGTGACTTGTCTCCATTTAATTAGATTGAACTTCTTCTTCTTGTTTTTCCCTCACTTCCATAGGAAATGCCTTATAAAAACTTCTATTTTTTAATGACTGCTAGAAGTGTAAAGAAAGGAGAGGTGATACAGTGGCAAGGCACTGAGTACAAATTTTAAGAGGATTGTGCACCTGGCCATATTAAGCTAGGACGATCCCCATTGCTGCACTCTGTTTTTCAATTTGTTAATGGTGATGTTCCAGACCTCAGCCTTTAGGGGTCCAGCACTGACATGCATCCCAAGGTAATTAAAACGTGTCCAATTTATCTTGTAGGACACTCCAAAAATTTGAGCAATACTATGCATGGTGCTATTTGTAGCATTCCACCCATAGATGCAACTTTTATGATAGTTAATCAGCCCTCCTGAAAAAATCATAAACTTGTCAAGAATTTTTTTGAATCTCTGAGCAATAATGCAGGTGGATCCACCCATAAAAAAGGTGTCATCAGTGAATTGAGAGTGATTCATGTTTTTAACTCTTTTGGTGAACTTCATTCTAGTGATGAGACCAACTTTGCGCTTATGATCCAGGGCCCTGCTAAAATACTCTACCATGAGGATGAAAAGGAAGGGAGAAATTGGGAAGCCTTGCCTGTGACCTCAGGTGGATTGAAAGAATTTCCCTTGCCTTCCATTGACTAAGGGAGATATCCAAGGGTTGGAGATGCAGGCGTTGATGAGTGATATTAAGTCATTTTCAAATCCCATAATTTTTAGGACAAAAAGGAGAAATGAATGTCTCACTCTATCAAATGGATTAGCAAGGTCAAGTTTCAAGATAAATCCTTTATTAGATCTCGTTATAATCAAGTGAATGGCTTCTTGAACCAAAAGGATAGAGTCAGAGATTTGTCTTTGAGAGATGAAGCCCCCTTCATTTTCATAAATGAGGTTAGGGAGATGAGGCTTAAGGCGGGTTGGGAGGATTCTAGTTATGATTTTGTAAGAGGAATCACAGAGGGAAATGGGGCTAAATATGGAGAAGGAGGAGGGATGGTTCTCTTTGGGTATAAATGCGAGGAAGGTAGAGTTGGTAAAGCCAGCAATCTTATTCTTTCTTTGAACCCACTAAATCATTTTGGTAAGTTCTTTTTTGATGACTTCCCAAAAGGTCTAGAAGAAACTAATGGAGAAGACATTTCGTCCCAGAGACTTGTCTAGATGCAAGGACCAAATAGCTTTGAGAATTTCAGTCTCCTCAAGTTCTTTTATGAGGGAATTATTAATCTCATCCATAGTGAGTTTGGGCATGTAATTCGAGCAATCAAAATAATCCTCCGAAGTTGTTGTTTTAGAGAGCAGATTTTTATAATGGTTTTAAGCTGCAACCTTCATACCTTCATGATATTCGTGAAATTTCCATTCGTCGTCAGTAATTACTGAGATGTTATTCCTTGCATTTCTTCTTGCTTTTTGTTCATGGAAGAAAGAAGTGTTTTTTTCACTAGCCTAAAGCCAAACGTTTCTTGATTTAAGCTCCATTTCTCCACATAGTTTATGTTAGATTTATATAAGTTCCAGTAGATACATTTCCCCTCCTCTTTCTTTTCTTGATTCACTCCATAAGTTTTGATTTTGATATGGAATTCTTATAGATTCCTTTTGATTTCATTTCTAACTTTGTCAAGTTCCGTGTAGTGAATTTTAGCCCACTATTTAAGTTCCGTATGAACTTTCTTCAATTTTGATTCCCAGATATACATAAGGGAGCCCTCAACATGCTGCTACTAAGAGGGAAGCATGATTTGTCTTATTTTATGGAAATGACTCTAAAGATGATTGTATCTGAAAGGGAGAGGTCACAGGGAGGCCTAATCTCCTAGGGAGAGGGTAACAGGGTAATGGTTTGAGGTAGAGAATGAAAGGATACTAGAAGACACAACAAAGAAATGAGATATTAGGGGGACAACAAAAATAATGTGGTCGAGCCTCTCCATAATGTTCCCAGCTCTAATTCTTCGATTTCTCTAGGTGATTTTTTGATTTTTGTGAATGATGTTGACCAAATCGCGGTCTTGGATTATGGATTCAAGTTGGTATCTTTAGGGATCAGAGTTAAAGATGCCTCCTCTTTTTTCATTATCATGTAGGATAAAGTTAAGGTCTCCTCCAATGATGATATATTTATTACCTTCATTTTCCATATCTACTTTCATGGTTCTCTAATAGAGTTCTTTATCCTTGTAATGATTTGGCCAATATATATTGTACACAATAATCACAATGTTCTCTTGAATGTTCGAAAGGTTGAATTTGATCCCATTTTTGGTCTTGACAAGTATGATCTCTTTCCAAGAATTTTGATTCCAAATGGTGGCTAATCCTCCAGAGGCACCTCTAGATTCCATCACAGTGCCCATGTAATTCTTCACTTTGTTTATAATATTTTTCATGTTTCCTTCTCTTTTCTTTGTTTCTTGAAGGAGAATGATGTCATGTTTTTCTTGATTGAGAAGGTCTCGTAGAGCTGAGTTTTTTGAGGGGCGCCCTAGTCCCTTACAATTCCAAGAGTGGGCTTTCATCATTTCAGGAATGCAGGTTGAGGAACTGTCTTCCCTCCTAATTAATTTTGGCTCCCTTCTCTATTTATTTTCCCTCCAATGAAGGATTCTATAGGGTGTTGGATTCGAAGAGAAATGTCCATCTAAGCTGCTTCATCTTGATGGTGCTTGGATGATTTCCTCTTGGGTCTAGACTTTTTAAGGATCTCAAGAGTGACCCCATGTTATTTTGTTGGATTCCTAGTGACAATACGGGAAGAAGAAGGTTCAGCATAGGAGGAAGGAGGGCAGGAATTAGAAGGGAAGATCTGAGGAGATCCAAGAAGAGGAGAGGGAATGGAGGGTTGAGGGGGGTCATCTTATGAACTGGCAAGGGATGAAAATGGGTTTGGGGAGGCAAGAGGAGTGTTAGGGGAGGGATTGAGAGAGGGATCAGGGGATGAATGAGGGATTGAAGAGGGGTTGGACAAGGAGGAGCTAAGGGGGGTGGCAGATTGAAAGGGTTGGACATAAGGGATGCATGAGTTTCTTGGGTTCATAAAAATCATTTTTTTTAATGATTTCCCATTGGGTTTCTAGATCATAGTTTTGAACCTCAATAAATTTGGTGCATCTATTAGAAAAATGATCGTCTTTTTGGCATACCTTACACTTTAAAGGAATTTGTTTGTAGTCTAGCTATTGTATGTGAGTCCAGTTGTCAACCTTCAGTTTGATCACCTCTAGTATACCTTTCGCCAGATCCACTTCAACACAAATCGTGACAGATGCTTTCATGTTGTCCTTCTGATCACTTCTATCTATGAACTTTCCTACTACATTCTTGATTCCCTGGACTGAATCATCACCCCAAAAATGCAAGGGGAGGTGAGGGAGGCAAACCCAAACAGGAACAACATTGGGGATGTCAATCTCAGGATCAAAATTTGGTGTCCATTTGTTTAGGTAGAGCCCTCTGGTGTCCATGAAGTATGGTCCATTTTTTAATATCAAATCCTTTTCTTATTTTGTCTCAAAATGGAATGTGAAAGATCCTCTTCCATAGAATCTGATTGAAATTTTCCCACTGATCTTGTTTGTCCAATTCCATTTGACTCATTTTTGAACCATATATGGCGAAGGGCATAGACCTGTAAATTTTCCACTGAGTCCTTTTTTGGTGCACATGAGAGGTGCCATACGAGGGATTGCAGGGGGAAGGGATACTTCCTAAATTCCCTCCAGTTCCTTGATGAAATTGATTATTTACAGTCTAGGTCGAGGTGGGTTTAAAGAACTGATCAACGCCGAGAAGGCATGGGCATGATAAGGTGGAGAGGCCACTTCTGGGATATCCATTGGAGGGGCCATGGCTCCGACAGTAGGAAACAACAATCAGCAGGGGGAGCGACGACGCCTAGATCAGGGCAGTAGGGCACAAAGCATTATAAAGGAACAAATTGTTGGGTTTTCTTCCAGATACAATGGTAGTTTAGTACTTAGTTGCAATAGGAATTTCACTATTTGGATGAAAATTAAACCTTGCCCAATTAATATTCTTCTCTTTTCTTTAATACAAAAATACCTTATTTTAATATACACTTTGCCTCTTTTATGCATATGTAGAAAAATCACTCCTTCGTTTATTGCTTTGATATGTTTGCATACGAAATTTGTATGTTTTTCTTCTCTTTGTCGTTTATGTTTTGGGCCTCCATTTATATAATTTGGAGCTGGAGCTAAACCTTGAAATTGGGATTAAGAAGAGATCCTACATTGGTTTCCAATTAATTTTTTCTTCCATATTAAAAATTTATTTAAGCAAAGAAAATAAATTTTTCCTTGATTTTTTTTAGGCCATACTAGTAGGTCTAGGGAGTTCGACTTCTATCCATAGAAGGAAATAATCCATAAAACAAATTGGTGAGCATACTTGGGAGCGATATGTTCTTTATGAGTTTCCTTTGTCTAGCCTTTTAGGTGCTCTCAAAAAAATTATTTTTGATTTGTTCATACAATTATTTGACATAGGAAAACATAATTTTGAGTTTCGTCAGGGTTCCTTTTGTGTGTTTTAAGAAAATTTTGCCCAATCTAATTTATGTTCTCACACAGAGTGACCCAAAACACTTGTATCTATTTATAAGTGTGATTACATGCACGGGTTGCTATATATTGCCTATGATGATCCCTATAATTAGAAAAAAAATATCTTTGCCTTTCTTTCGAAAAAAAATTATCTTTGCCTTTCTTTGGAATTTTGTTTTTCTTGTAGTGTTTTATCAAGTGTCTAGTCTGTGAAAGTTGTCTATAAAGACAACTGCTTGTCTGGTTTTAACTTTTATTTCCCTTTCATAAGAGTTTAATTAGTTTTTCTTTTTTCTTGTCGATTAGGTATGTTAATCATTTGGCTTGGTTATTGATTTGTTAAAAGATTTTCGTGTTAGGGTTCTGATCATAGTGAATTTTTTTGATTTTATGATCTAGTCATATTTTTTTTTTATTGCATTGAAATTTTGAAAAAGGAAAAGAAATTTCATTTTTTCATGCATTAAGGTATTTCATATTTGTGTTGGAAGAGTGAATGTTGAATATATTTTTTGGAATTTCTTGTTCGTCGCATCATTATTCAAAATTTTTTCCCTTATTTATATAGATCTTTATCGAATAAAAAGTAGTTCATTTTCTTATACTAGTTTCATTTAAGGATTTTTGGTGAATTCATTATGAGTCTTGAAACTGAAACCTTAATCAAGAGAAACATTAAAATTTATCAATTAACCTAAGGAGCATTTAGAACACTAATTACACATTTAGAGTTTTAGGCTAGAAGACATGTCCCGACGTTGTTAAACATAGGAGCTGCCCTTGCTTGTTAGAATCATATATCGGAGATGGTTGGTTTTCATGTACATCGGATTATATCATACTATTCTTCCACATACCTCTGGTAATATGGCATGACACTCCATGTACAACAGGTATATCAAAACGTTCCTATCGCACGGTTACACATTAGACAACACTTCTATGGATTGTGAGTCCATGTACATTTGAGGACATTTTGGAATTCCCCACTAGGTTGCAAACATGCCATAGGTAATCAATTCGACCACCTTGTTAACTATGATACATCATACACAACATTCAAGGCGAGTTCTTGCACGTTCTTAGCCTTATATTGCAATTCACAGTGACTTGGTAATTATGATATGCCTAGTCAACCCTCTTTGCTTTTATTTTTGTTTTCACTTTTTACGATCAATTAATTAACTCATTTTTTATTCCTTAGTAGAACTTAGATTTAATCATATGGAAATGGTTCCAGATTCTACCATCGAAGGAAACCCCTCTGATGACAATCTTGTTCCCTTTTTTTATTTTAGAAATATTGGTGGTCCTTACATGGCTACGTTGTTTCTTCCTGGGTTCACCATAGGTTTACAGATTTGGTTTCTTTCAACCTCCTTGGTTTTGAAGGTACAAATTTTCTTGCAATTGAATTCTCCATATAAACAACATCAAACTAAAGTCAATCCTCAAGTTGACTGTTTTTCTTATTTTCCCGATGTCTCTCCCTCCCTTTCTTCTTCTTTCCTTGGTGAAATTATTGGGGCTAGTAACCATGGCACTAATAATAAGAAGAAGAGGAGGAGGAAGAAGAAGAAAAATAAGAAATGGGGTATTCAAGGAACAATTTCTACGAATGAAACTGATGTTGAAAAACCTTCCAAAAATCCCCGGAAATTTAAATTCCATTGCATGATTTTAAAGGGGTATCACCTTCTTAGAGATTGACTTGGAATTCCCAAATTATTACTAGTATGGTCCACAATATCACACCATCCCTTATCGTTAGGCTATGGAGATCATGGTGGTGATGAACCATCAACTAATGATAATAAGTTTCTGAAGAAAAAGGGTAAGATTAAGTCTCCCTATAATTTATGTGAAGGAAATCATCCAATTCATTTGTTCCCTTATATGGATGAAGCATCCAATGTATTAGAAAACCTTACTTCTTCTCAGCATCAACATACATCTGGTTATCAAAATATTTTCCCCAATACGCTAGTATTTAATGAAGTGATGGACCCGTTTTTAGTCAATCCCACTCTCTCTAAATATGAATCTCATGAGTTTGTTTCTAACCAACCATCTGTTGAGAAAGTGGTGGACATGGTTCCACCTTCAGTCTATCTCACTCTCCCCTTTGAGAGTGACCTACATACCACTCATTTTCTTCTTGATTCTTATGATCCCACCAAACAAGGAGAAATTTATCCCATTGTCACAGAACCCCCTCCAAGTAATTAGGTGCTAAATTACGATTATAATTTTTGTCTTCCTTATTATATGCCTTTTCAAGTCATGGTTAAGTCTTTTGGTAAATACATCTATCACACTGTTAAAAAAGAGGGATATTTTTTTAGTATTCTATCCTCAACTACTTGGTAATTTTTGGGTTCCCTCATATTGTGTATATTACTTCAAAGATGATATATTTTAACAGAAGAATCAGTCAAAATCAGGGATCCTTCCTCATCTTCCTATTTTATTGAAAGGAAAAATAGTATATGTTGACATTATAGTAGTCCTAGGCCCCTTGGATTTCAATTTTCTCCTAGGATGAGACTATGCTTAGGCTATGAATGTTTTCATGTCCATGCTCATTTGAGTGAAGTGCTTCCCACATGATGGATAATTTGTGACTATTTATCAGCTTTCATTAGTTGATCCTTATTTGTCTGCCAATAATCCAACTTCCCTAAATGTTTCGAATATGAAAATGGTACCTTCTCTGCCACAGGTTAATTATGTGAAAACCTATCCCATGACCCCATCTACCCAATAATAATAGATTATTACTGGTTTTTTTACTTATTTTGACAAACATATTGTAGGTGATATGGTGAATCATTTACACGGGGCATTGGAGCCTCATATTTCCATTACATCCTTTGATTCTTTCTAGAGAAATTATATCCCGTATGATGAGAACCTCTTAGAAACCATGGCCTTTCCGGGGGCAATGATCAAGGTAAATAACTCATGAGCATAGTTCCCTTTCTTTTTTCAATCTCGTTAAAAAATGAAACAAGGTTCTTTGAGCATATTTCTTTTACAGTGTCAAACATGTCACCTCCAACAAATTATATTTTATGTTTCAAGATCGAGTAAAAATAAAACAGACTTAAGAACATATTTCTCTTTGTATGTTATCTTTGTTTTACAATATCGCATTATATTCTTTCTTCCTTCCTAGTGAACATATTAGTATCAGTAACCAACAGTCTATTAAAGTATATGAGAATTGCTAGTAGGAAAAATGAAGCTAGGGGGAGGTGTGCCTCTGCTCTTATGCTGGGAGAAATGTAACTATCTGGAGAACATTTTTCCTTTTTTTTCGAGATTTTGTAAACATGAAATCACTCTCAAGCATATTTTTTTCCTTTTTTTTCAAGATTGTATAAAAATAAAATGACTTTGAAGCATAGTTTTTCTTTTTTTCAAGTTTGTGTAAAATATGAAACCTATTTTTGGATTTACCTCAGAAATATTCCACCCTTTCTCCCTCATGATTGCCACTTTTTGTCAGCCTATTTCAGCAAGATGATCCTTGTTTTTCTCATTCCATCGTCATCTTATGCTTGTTCAATCTTTTGTTTTCACTTAGCTTTTTACCCTTTCCTGGAGGAACTATTTTGATGAGTGGTATTATTAGCCTGCATCTTGACCTATACATGTTTTGAGATGTTTCATCATGATGGGAACCAATTTATACACTTTATAAAACTCATTCCTCTAGGACAGTTGTCTTTTAATCTCTCTTAATATTCCAAAAACATGAAAATATTGTGGAGGACTTGTCGCTTTCAAACTCGTTAAAGTGAATTAAAGGACTTCTACCAGGTATAATTTTAACTCTTTTCCATACTCGATGGACTATGTACAAAAAAACAATACTTTTCTTAAATATGGCTAAAAGGTTCATCAGGGTATTCATTTATGCCTTTTTGGGACCAAGAGACAAAATTTACAAAAAGAAACCTCTTGGAGTTTTCTTTTTTCGCCAAATTTCTAGACTCTCCAAATATGAAAAATTAGTCGAGTGACACCATCGTTCAACTCGTAAAATCTTAAAAAACATAGGACTCATTGAGCATGACGAGACTGAAGCACTCCTTCTCTGGTTTTGTTAAAATACTCAGAAGGATTTATCTGAAGGATGAAATTTTAAAGCAAGAATATGTTACCCTCCTCAAGCTTGTGAAAAATATATAGGTAATGGCCAGAAATGGTTGGTAAATTTGGTAAACAGGGCATGAAACCTATTTATGGAAGAGTTTCACTCTTTAACATCACACTATTTCACCTTCATGACTGCTTTGGGTTGGGGAATACACTTGCCTATTTTTTTATCACACCTTAATTAAAGGCTTCATGATGGGGCTTTGAATTAAGGCTTCCAACTACATAAAGTGTCGTCGATATGTTTAATATAAATTCCACCCTCAATTTACATATTCTATTGGGAGTCAGGACTGGGTTGGCTTTTGGAGACTCTTAGTTATCACCTCATGCTATTTATATGTTTCTAGAGGTGCATAATCCATCCATGTTATTGAAGAATGATAGAAGTCTTTCTTTGTGACAAATGAAAGACAAGTTAGATGGGAGAGATCTACCAGATCAAGTTTTTCAAAGCGTTTTAATCTTCTTCTAATTTCATTAATACAAAAATGCCTTATTTTCCTATACATTATGTAGATCTTTTATACATATGTAGAAAAATGACCTAGTTTGTTGTTTAGAGATGTTTCTATATGTAATTTGTATTTTTTGGTTCTCTCTTTTTTTTTAGAAGTTTTGTACTTCCACTTATAGAATTCGGAGTTAGAGCTAACCCTTCCAAGTGGTTTTAGAGTAAGTAGTTCTTCTATATTACAAATTTATCTAAATAAAGAAAAGAAATTTTGTCTTGATTGTTTCTAGGCCAGGCGTGTAGGCACTACAAGAAAAAAGGACATTGGTGAGGGGCGAAAATGGTCACCATAAGCTCATTGGTGAGGGTCAAAAGAGCCTTTGTCACCAAAAACTGAACGTCACCAAAGGTGGCGTCGCCGAAAGTATAGGTGTTGTGGTGACATTCAAAGTCCGTCACCAATAATGATTTATAGTGACGGATAGTGACCGTCACCATTGCATATGAGCAATGGTGACGGACAATAGCCTCCATCACCAAAAAATTGAACGTCACCAAAGGTGGCGTCGTCGAAAGTATAGGTGTTGTGGTGACATTCAAGGTCCGTCACCAATAATGATTTATAGTGACGGATATTGACCGTCACCATTTCATATGAGCAATGGTGACGGACAATAGCCTCCGTCACCAAAAAATTGAACGTCACCAAAGGTGGCATCGCCGAAAGTATGTGTTGTAGTGACAGTCAAGGTCCGTCATGAATATTAATTATAATGACGGATAGTGACCGTCACCATTTCATATGAACAACAATGATTTTTTGTGATGGACCTTTCATGGCCGTCACTATTGGTGCATATATATGGTGACGTTCATTGACCGTCACCATAAACGCATTGGTGACATCAAGGTCCGTCACGAATAATGACTATAATGACAAACAGTGACCCTCACCATTTCATATAAACAACAATGATTTATGGTGACGGACCTTTAATGGTCATCACTATTGATGCGTATATATGGTGGCGTTCGTTGACTGTCACCATTTCATATTTTGGTGAGGGTCGAAAAATGTCACCATAAGCTTATTGGTGATGGTCAAAAGAGCATCCGTCACCAAAAATTGATCTTCGTCATTCCCTATATATGAATATCAGGGCACGATGGAATCGAACCACCAACCTCCTGCTTGTAAAGCAGGTGCTCTTCCATTGAGCTAGCACCCTTTAAAGAATTAGACTTTAAACTAGCAATTGCCCCTAAAGGTGCAAAGATACATCAAAGGAATAAGAACCAGGAAAACTGAAAGAACTCAGTGTCCTTGCTCCTATTTTTATTCTATGACACTCTACAAAGTATGATCTTGATCTATGACGTATTTGTACCGAGTGGTTCTAATTTAATAGTAAATGTTATATTGGATCAAATAAATGAATAACTGAGAGGCCTTGCGGGCTAATTTTTAATCCTTACACCAAAATCTCTTAATATTAAAGTCTATGGAACAACTCGTTCAAAGTTCAAACTGAAGTACATTTTAAATGGAAAGCCTAAAACCAGCTAAGTAGTTTACAAGTTAACATTTTGGATATAAATTCTGTTCAATTTATATGACAAGTTATGCCATAACCTTGAAACTAGTTTCTTAGCTAAAAGAATCTCTTAAGTCAACAATGACAAAGAAACATAGTCATGGCAAGCAAAATTCTCTTGTTTTTTCTAATGAAGGTGCATGTAACTTGATAGAGGTTGTATGAAAGTATCAAACCATAATCAATTTCACTAAAACATGGAAATGACAAAGTCTTGTTAAGCAAGAAAGGTTTAGTTGAATATATGGAAAGCATCGAGCTAAATGATATAATTAAACTAAAAGTAACTGTAAAAAAATGAAATTGCCATCATATACATCGCATCAGCGTATGACTTTGCATCAATGTACTGAATTAATATGACTTCAAATTTTGAAATTTTCCTGCAAGATAACATTTATCATTAAAAAAATCTGATCAAACATGAAGTAATCTCATGAATCCTTCAGATTTATATTGCAATATCCATCTCATATCGATAGATCTAGAATCTTAAATATTCTTATAACTAGCAATTGCACCAAGAGGTGCAAAGGAACGCCGGAACATGGATAAGAGAAGTGGGGAGATTGTATAAAAAAATAATCAAGCGAAATATACTAAAAATGAAATACAACCCATGTGAGGCTAATTTAAATTCAATTGTTGTGAATTTTCAAGTGAAAGAAAGTTTGTAACTGGTGTCCGGCAAGCAGGACTCACAAAAATTGTTATAGAGAAAAACTTGGAAGGGAAATTGACGTTTGAGCTTTGATGATGTTGATGAAGCACATATTCTACTTGGTGAAAGGGCACACAGAATTAGTTAGAAGTATTCAGGAATTTTTTCATACAGATATCAGTGTCACTCAAGCATTCCTTGAGATCTTTGGCCACAAAAAATGTAGAAATATAACATGTCAGAATCAGCTTCCTATGGATGATTGCAGCTGTGAAGTTTGTAGCACGGAGAGTGGATTATGTAGCCTTTACATGTGTGTTATTTGGAGCAAACTTGACTTTCAAGTGAATACTTGCTGATGGGTAGTCTCTGATCTTTTTTCCCACTAGACATAGACATATTGTGCAATCGGTGAAGGAGAAATAAGCATGGGTATCAGTATTAAGGGTTGTGCAGGGTCATCCAAAATGCTTTTCATATGTATGGCTTGTAAGAGAACACTGGAACTATTAGGGTAAAGGATGTTTTTCAGCAATGTGCACCTGCTTGTGATAGGAAAACCCTTGCGAAGGAATTTGATTGTTTTCAGAGGATATTTCATGGAAGTGAGAACTCCAAGGGGAGAAAACTATTCTGAAAGTCCAAAGAATTATTGGAAAGAGTTGAGTTGATGATGAGGCTACAATTTGTAAAGTGATGCAATGTTTCTTTCAAGAGTTGGAGATGGGATTATACTTGGGGACCTCCTTATTCAATTTGTGAAATACCTTGTTATCCAATGATATGGAAAATAAAGCCTTGTTGAGAAAATAGATTGTCATCATTGAATCAAGAAACTTGTACATAGATGCACTCTACATGATACTCTTCGCATTAAGAGTGGTGTTTGGAAATGGTATTTTTATACAAACCTTAGATCACATTAAGTATTTCCTTCCAAGTGGAGATAGTGTAGGCATCATTATAATACTTGATGTTCCAGGACAAGCAACGATTTTTCACCTATAGCAGACTTGGAATTGAGGCTCTTAGGAAAAGCAGTACTAGCATTGTCGAATATGCTTACCAGAAAACAAATAATTTTGAAAGGCCTTCATCTTACTATGTGAAATAAGGATAAGTTTTCAAATATGTTGAGGATTAAAAAGATGAAACTGATGCATCTTACATACATTTAGCACAGGTCAAGTGGCAGACTCATTGGCAGATTTCAGTTGCTTTTGAGAGAATAATCCAAAGGAAAATGGATCCCAAACAACCCTTGTTCAATAGCACAGACCTCAAAGAGAGAGGAATGCTCCCATCCTGATCCATAATTATTGTGATAAGGGGACTTAGGCTGTATATAAGTATATGTACATGTGCCACATTGGAAAACGTTTTGATGAGCCAACCTACAAAATTGGAATAGACCAATCTGTTCATTTTGGAAGCCAACTTGTATACCTTGCATTGTATGTATTACAAATTATTTTTTCAGCTAATTTGAAAGATTACCCACCTTTTGTGGGGTCTCTGCCTACAATTCCATTAGAGGAACCCGAGGAGTGTTGGTATTCATGACATGGATATTTCACACTCGGTTTGTGGGCCTCCTTTGAGGAGAAGCCCCCTGCATGGAGTTTTCATTTATATTTCATAGACTACATATTGTATGTGGTAACCCATTTATTCTCTTTCAAAATCTGCAAGCATGTATAAACCCATATATTCCCATTGAAGGCTAGAATTCCCAGTCTAAAGTCCCTACATTCACCATTTAAAGAGAAATTGGGTTTGGCTCACGTGATTTAAGGAGGAGGAATATATTTGAAGACCGAATTACTCTATAATTTCATTTAAGTCATTACTCTATGATTTCCTTAAAATCATAAATAAGTTATGCTAGATCTTCAACGAAATAAATATCATGATGTGGAGGGCTAATAAGTCCCACATTGGCAGTTGAGTTTCTTGTAACATCAATATCACCAATGACTTTATGGCCAATGGAGCAGCATCCATCACATATACACATGAATGCAAGGATTTTCCACTCATCCTGTAGACCTTGAAACTTGATAAGAGTGGACAGAATATCGGGAAGCTCAGGCACAAAACAGAGAAGTCACAGAGCATCTTTGATGTGCCAACTTCCAAGTGACATTGAATGAAGACAACTTTAATTAAAATTTTGAACCACAGGAGACAGAGGAAAAGAAGTTTGAAACACAAACTTTTGAAAATTTGGCTACATTTTACAAAGAAATTGATGTTTTTAAGTATTTCAGGGTGTTTGTAACAGTGATAAGTGTCTTTGAGATTACAAAAGTAGTGTCTATGTCATGACAAAATCAGTGTGTCTGTCTTCCTTTTTGGCAAAATATTATTAAAGGATTATCTAGTAAAGGAACAATTTGGAAAGGGAAATGACTCTCTAGTTGGCAAACTACAACTGTCAAAGTCTATTCTACAATTGGCCAATTCTGAAAATATCAGCAAATGTGTAGTCCGATAAAGAACATAACAGACCAAAAAATATTATCTTGTTGGCTTGGAAGAGTGTATAAGGCTTGCAGCAGCTTGGGTCTATGTTATGGGGGATTGGATTAATAAGGCTTTAATGGAAAAGATGGTCCGACATATTTGCAAGGAAGAAAACAAGCTTTAAGGCAAACTACACAGGCACCATATCCCCAGAATGCCTGCTCCTTCATCTGTGCTTCATTTGATACAACCTGGACATAATTGAGTATTATATTTTTTGGTATAGCAAGGATGGATCCAAGGCTAAGTTTGTGAGAAATCATGGAACTTGAAGATAACATTTTCTAGCATGGAAGATTTAGCAAGTCCAAAGAGGCCCTTACAACAACTCTTGGGATCTAGTGTTTGGAACTTTAGGTATGAAGCTGAAGATGGACACCCTTAAGGAGAGACATAGGAAAATATTGGAGGAATTTAGAACCCAGATCAATAGAGATGCAACAAAACACTCAACAAAAATCCTATAAATTTCAGAATTCCAACGAGGGGGGACATGATGACTGAAAATGGAGTGCTTCCAAGATTGGATTGTACACGGTAAAGAGAGGCCATGAAAGAAGGTGCAACTTCAACAAAACCTGGAAGAAGGTTTGGGTGAAGGAGGACTTGACTAAAGCAAAGACTTTATTACAACTATCCACTAAAAAACAACCTAACACGGGATCATATCCTGAGGAAAATGTTTCCTTGGCCCTTCTTAATCATGCCCCCTTTGCCTCTGCTCCTTATGTGTGAGTACCCATGTTGTATTTCAAGTCATTTTAGAGAGAAACATGACCTCAAATGGAGATTTCCTACCTTGTTACCAGATATCTTTCAAAACTGGCATATGATATCACAATCCCCAAATCTTAAAGAAATTTGGAAACATGTTGCCAGCTATGGAAGTTTGGTTAGAAAGAAACATAAGGATTTTCAGATATCAGTTTATGAGGAAGCCCTTGAGAAAGACTAGTAGCAAGCATGGGGACATTTATAATTGAAATAGTAAAAGCCACTGTGTCTAGAGAGACAAAATCCCCCAGTAGATGATTGTTGAATTTAAAAACCAAGGTAGCTTGAATCCTCCATCCCTGACAAAGGAAGTAGGACCTGCCATAACAATCAAACTAAGAGACAAGGAGGATATTTAAGACACAATAGACCTATGGGAAACTATAACAATCTAGCTAAGACAGAGGCATGACCAAGGGATTAAAACTGTCTTTTCAAATAGGATTTGCTCATTTGAATTGGAAGAGGACTTTTCCATAATCGTCAGAGCCTGGATGAGTAGTCAAGGGGTTTATGTTGCATTCAAGATTGAATTGCATTATAGACGAAGCTGGTGAAATTACAAGCAGGTTCACATCTAGAAACGTAAATCATTACCCGAAACATCAAAACATAGCAACTGATTTGCTTTTCCAATAAGGGTTTGATATGCTGGAAAAGATGGGAATGTTCTTCTACTTGAATAAAGGGTTGGGAGTAATTATTATTGATAATATCAAGGAAAAGCATCAAAGTTTTAAATGGCACTATTATAAGGTACTTCACATTTAATCTCATCATGAAGCCTATTGTAACACCCCTAGGATGACCCCTATGTGTGATGTACATATTATGTTTAGGCTGGTGACCCGTGAGGCTGTTGGAACTCCTGGAAACCACAAGGCTTTGGAACATCCCTGGATGGTCGAGTTGGACACCTTGGAAGGGTAGTGGCATGTGCTGATGGACTATGGATGTAGAAAAGGGGTTGCACTACTTTGGTTGTGGTGTTAATGGGGAAATGAGTTTATTGGTTGGATGTTGTTGGGTTTGAGACATTGAACTGCTTATGTACAGTAATGGTATGTACCTAGCTTTAGATAAGCCATTGTCCTATGGAATCGAAGCCCCAGCCCAGGGGTGACCCGTTGTTGAGAAATGTGAGCATCGTGGTCTATGGCTGGGTGGAAGTTGGAACATCTGAAAATTTGCAGCCAATTCGTGTCTCTTTGTTTTTATGACTTCTGTTATAATTAATTATATATTATTATGTGCTGCATGTGAATAGTAATCTAAATGGTGTTATTATGAAATTTCATTCCTGTATATGAGTGAAATGCATCATAGAATGCATTAAACACAGATAACATATGTTACAGGAGGTGAATTGAAGAAAAAAATCACAAAATAATGGGTTACATAGGTAGTTAAACACCACAGTAGGTGACTGGGGGCATTACACTTGCAAGGCTTAAACTTAGGCCTCCCTTAATTATATGAGTGTGCAAGATGGTGACTCCTTATGGGGTAAGAATGGAAGGAGTTTTTATTCAGATCAAAGTCATTTCTGCAGTGCACTGTCTGCAGATTTTTCACCTCAGCATCCTTTGTTTCTCTTAACAGTTTGGTTCAATAGCTAACGAGTACCTTGTGATTGAAGATTATAAGCAACAGGACATCATGGTGAAGAAAATTCTAGAGACGAAAGTAAAGAGGTCATGGAGTGGGGGATGGATATTTGAACCCCTGCCTGTGATCCCTCAAAACCACCAAGGCTAAAAACCCCCCTCATTAACAAAAATTTGTGTCTGAAAGCAATGGAAGTTCTAATGATGTGGAAGGGAAGTTGCATGAAAGGAGGATACAGAACATAGTAATTATGTAAAGGGTGGATGCTAGAAGAGCAATTGTAGGAAGAGCCACGACAAGGGGGAGCATGGATTATCTAATGTTTGATTCAGGATCAAGGAGGAGCCCCACACAAATGTACCATATCCAAACCATGATCTTGTGCCTGAACACAATATTGAGTAGCTTCTGGGCGAATCTCTGCTGCAGGCAAAAGTAGCAAAGAAAGATCGATATTTTCAAGCTTCTTAATACTGTCTATAACCACTCTATCCATCTCTAGCATATCTGCACAACCGAACATATCCTGTACAGTTCTGAAACCCATATCAGACAAAGTTCACGATGCTTTCTGTTAAATCTTCAAATATGATAAATATGTTATGGCAACTTATAATTTGTAGCATGCACTCTTTCTAGCCTAGAAGGAGTCATTGTCATGCTCAAAAAGTGCAGAAACTAAGTTTGAACACACAATTTTGTGTTAGATGGGCTAGGTGTAGATTAAGGATGCTTTAGTCTGAGATCAGGTGTGGCACTAGCCTTATAGTCTAGATTTTTGGACTTATTATGTTGTTGGTTTTCCTTCAGAGGGATTTGAAACCCTGAATTGCTTCAAGCTCTGTCAACCTTGTGTATTGATTTGCTTTAAGGACACTTTAAACAATGTCACAAGATGTAATCCTCATCACCAATGCTAAGAGATGAGAAATTAAGTGTTATATGACTTATTTTCAGAGCATATAGATCATCAAAAAATGGTGCAATAAACTTCAGGACTTGACCACATAAAATACATAGAGAATTATTTCCTCATCCCACACCAATTATCAGCCCTAACGTTTTCTTTTGCATTTAATCCCTAACTAGTGTTTTCTACTGCACATGTGGAAATAAAGAAAACAATTTTTTCAATGTCCACAAATGACCAAAATATGTCAATGGGACAACTATCTCAAATCCTGCACAAGGTGATAAGCCCAGTGGAAAAGGGAAGTGTCACCACTATTCCCGAGGCAACAACTTTCCTCATTTTAGTGAAACTCTACCTATGCCCTTTCTCCTTGTCCTATGCATCTGCACAATATCCATATCCAACTCCCTTGTTGCCATATGCATCACTACCCATCACCCTATATCTCCTATTGTCATTCTTGTTCCCCATCACTCTCCCCAACACATACCCTTACAAAAAAACTTCAAATATATGGACAATTTACTTGTTGCATTCATTGATTTTAATTTATTTATCACACATATTTAATTGTTATTCTCACAAATCAGTCAAAATTTAATGAACATGTTGGTAGATTTATTGCATATTTTTGAAGGATTTAAGACTAGATCCATGCTTCTGATTCACTAATTTGGAAGGTTAAGTGATAGATTTTGGATTCTGGATCAACCAATTATCCTAGATACATGCCCTAGAACTAGCATTCACTAGCTTTGACGTGAGGATTATTGTCGGCGACAGATGTAGCTTTCCTAAACTGTCCAATCAAACCCCTTGGGATTTATTCAAGGGGAAAAAGTGATTGACAATACTACCTGTCTGAATTTGGATTAGGAGTAAAGAAAAATTCACTTTGAGAGACCATGGATTCTTATACAAATCAACAAAGAAGAATGCCCACTGAAGATGATGAAGCCCACAACTAACAAAAAGTAGTGTTCTGAGTTTTTACATTTACATTAAGGAAAATCCTAGTTTTGATATTTTATAGCTATAAATTGCTAATATCTTTCCATTGAGAAATTATACTTTCAATTATTGCTATCTTTGAATGTATATCTAGCTTAAAGTTGAAAAACAATTTAAATAATTTCTCCAATATGTCTATGATTTACCAACATCACAATGGATCCATAATGACACTCATTCTATGTTTAAGATTCTAAATGATATGCAATTTCGAAACAAACCTGTGATGCCCATGGGGAAAATTGTTGATGCACTTCACTCACTAGATCTCCCTTTATAACTGACTGTATAACCTGTCCATTCATAAAAGTTGTTAAAAGTCACCACTTGTTAGCAACACTAAAATTAAGATGGGGAGAGCCATGCCTTAAAATTACCCATTTCGAGAGGTAAATTATAGTTCATTTAGTTTTGAAAGCATTTTCAAAGTTCAAGCTGCAACTGCATACATAAAATACACTTCTAGTTGGAACTTAGTTTAGATCATATATGATTGTGAATATTCTATTGTATAAGAAAGAACGCACCTAACTCATCCTCCTAGTGCATGTTATCCTAGATGATGCAACATTTCTTCTACTTAAATGTTGTTGATGTACCAATGAAAGGGTCAAATCTCACAGCTCTACTTGCTAGAAGTCCCAATAGGGAATCATCTTGAACTATTAGGACCAAAAACATAAGCTCCAAAAGCCTACAAGCAAAGTCATTAAAGTAGATTATAAGGATTGTTTCCCTTATTGGTAGAGAGAAACATTTAAAAAATATAAACACATAATAATTAAACATATTTGAAAAATGAAACTTCCTTCTATGAATCATTACTCTTAACCAACCATATCCTATTCATCATAAACAAAATATCAAAGAAGGAACTAAATCCTAGCAAGAGGATATAATGTCATTGTAAATTATTTATTAAGTACAACAATCCTAGCCTATATTGCTTTAAGTTTTGATTTTAAAAGTAAATTTTGACAAGATCCTGGTGCATCGGTGTTCAATAATGACTTTGTATTCATATTAGTTCCATATTACCTTAAAGTTCTTACATTAGAAGGTAAACATGCAATGCTCAGTGTTCTCATTTTTCTAGTATTTAGAAGACGACCAACATGTGAGAATGAATGGCATACATTACTGAAATGCCTTTTTTATGAGAGTATAGTTGCAATTAGAAGTGTAGCATATTTAACTCAATCCAAGAAGTCTAAAAAAGTTTAAATTCTTCAAAAATAATGCATGTTGGTGAAAAAAGTTCAAATTCAATATGATTCGAAATACATAATAGAAAACTCTAAAACAAAGATAGGTTTAAAGAGGATATAAGTAGAGCACAAAATCATTCATGAGCCTTACAACACAAACCATCCCTAAGCCTTGAATATATTTTTAACATAATTTTGGGATCATCTGGACTTATTATTTACTACTATTTGCTACGTTTTTTACTCATCCAGGCCTCATTAAAGCAATATGTTTGTAGTCTGGTGCTTTCATTTGGTCACATATTGATGAAAAGTTGTAAATTGTAGGAATCTGTAGGGTTAGGTAAAGTAGACCATTAAGAGGTTGTAGAGCTTGAGTGGGCCTGACAGTAACGAACATGTGTTTCATAAGAGGCCAAAGGATCAAATCCAGAGTGGGGTAGAATATATACACCTCAGTAGACTTTTGCAGACAAATCACTAGGTGGAGGTGGGTCCTTTGTCCCTTGCCTCAGAGAGAAGTAGAATTGATGAAATATAAAGTTCTCTCAAATTTATAGCTTATCACTCATGCGAAACCTACCCAAATTTGATTTCTCAAGTAGTCTAAGGCAAATTTGAGATTTATCTTGAAAATAAGTTCCAAAACCCTTTCACTGTAGTCACTGTACAATGATCTATGTTTCCAACTGCCTTTTTGCAGTACCTTTTATATTTCTCATACAGATAACAAGGGCTTGACTAGTCTGACTGATAGCTTGCACAGAGGTACTTCTTTATTTTACACCATTTTAGTTGTCTTTGATCTTGAAATCCTGTGTACTATCCAGAGATTCCTACAATGCAAGAAAACTATGTCATGGCCTAAATCTGGTAAGTATCTCATTGCCGACATCTGCTTTACCACTGCTGATAAACATTTTATTTTGTTCTGAGCTCAGTTTTTCTTAAGTTTGCAACCTCAACACTACTTCACTTTCATATGATACGCTTTGGTATGGGTATTGTTGTGAGGTTGCTACAACTGATCCTGGATGTATATTTTTGTCCCATTTAATGAAGTATTAAGGAATATATCAAGGATATTCACTAAGCTTACAATTCAAAATTACCAAGTAACAATCCAACTAAGAAATATTATAAATATAGACATTACCCACATTCCGATAAATCATAACAACCCTCAGAGGCAGAAAGTTCTGAATATGAGAAGCACTTTGGATTTTGGACAGCAATAGAATAGGAAGGAATGCTTTTATTTACTTGGCATCATCATGTTGTGCTAGATGAAGACTTCTATTACATGATCAACTGGGCAAGAGTTAGCACAGGTATCAATTTTTATCAGACTACAGGTATCATTTTGTTAATTTTGGGCAACTAGATCCAAAATCCATGTTGCATTGCTCATATGATGATGATGATATTTTTGTTGGATTCCTCTTTCGGAGAGGTGCAAGATTGATCTAAATATCATCTTGTTTGGATGAGAAGAACTTATATTTTGATTTTATTTTCCACACATGTGCAAATTGTCAAGGTCGACCATAATTGTAATGAAGGCTTGCAAGCCCAATAGATGTGTCACACACCCTCATTGATGGATATAAATTGGAGAGAGATGATGTCCATTTCATCATCAACTCATCACGCATTTCCTCTTGTGATCTGATTGGTTCATTCAGCCTTTGGAGGCCTCTCTCTCTGACATGTGCAGATCTGAAGCGAAAGGAGTGCGAACTGTTTTTAGGGCTCTTTGCTGGTGCATTGACACGCGTTGATCATGGGTCAAAGCTTGGATTTTAACCTCCATTCTTGTGCAGAAAATCCAATCTCTTGAGGCAGCATTAGAGAGCAAAAAGATCGAGGAGAAGGGTGACCTTTGACCACAGCCCTAGACCGCAGCGTTGAATTTCTACATTGACTTTTTCTGTTGACCAGTGTTGACCTTTTTGGAGCTGTCTTTGAGGGGTGTGTGTGTGACACTTGGAGGATTGGATGATCCAACTATGTATACTCTTGAGAAAAATGGTTTTGTTGAAAGGAAGAATAGAACCATTGTGGAAGTTGCTTGTGCCATTGTGTATGTTCAAAATAGATGCCCGCATTCCACATTAGACTCCAAGACTCCCGAAGAAGTCTTCTCTAGTAAGAAGCCCGATGCCTCCCACTTTAGGCTTCAAATGACATCATCAACATGAGATCCAAGTTTGACGAAGTCAATCTTGAGCTCAAGGCTCAAATTCTGGCCAATCCTGCTTTTGATTACACCAAGGACACACATCAATGGGTCAAGAAGTCATTGTCATCAAGCCTACAATAACAAACCCTAGATAAATGAACATGACAACAAAAGGGGTCACATCAATGGGTCAAGAAGTCATTGTCATCATGCCTACAATAACAAACTCTAGATAAATGAACATGACAGCAAAGGGGGTCAATGACCTAGCCAGGGCCACATTAGGGCTAGTAGTTACAATTGTAACCACGGAGAATATTGTTAGTGGATATATCTAGCATCTCATGCCAAATGAGGTGCCACCATATATTTTGAAGATTCTTCACTTGCCAAACACTAGGGCAAGCAATCTAGTATGGCCTTTGTCTAACTACTATAATTGTGATACTATCTAACATGAAAATTCAAACAAGGGGGAGCCATAGCAGATCTTCACGTCTTTATGAGGTCCCCTTCAAAGGAACCCCTCCATATTATCCACATTTTTTGTTTATATATTAAATTCATAGAAATAATGAAGGGAGGGGATCCCTCCAAGCAATAAAACACGGTTCTGCACATGGTTTATGATAACATTTTTGCCAACTAATTAACTAGTTTAGATTTGCATGTTGTCTCTTTTTTGGGATTAATATAAGAAACTAGGGAGTTACGCAAATATTTAAGAGTCAAGACAGTTCATGAAATCAAGGGATTGTAAATCCATTGCTTCAAATGCCAGTGTCAACATTAGATTCAAATTTGACAAAGTCTATCTTGAGCTCAAAGCTCAAATTATAGTTGATCCTGCATTTGATACATTAAAAAAACTCATCAATGGATCAATAAGACATTGAATGAGTGCTTTTTCATCATGCTTGCTGTAGTTAATCCTAATTAAATGAACACAAAAATAAAAGGAGTCAATGGATGCGCTAGGACTACATTAGGATTGGTAGTTAAAACTATAACTAGAGAGAGCATGTGATCACCGGCTATATCCATGGAATTTCAAGCCAAACGAGGTGTCACCATCTCATTTTAAGAGTCACAACTTACAAACACTAGATAAGACTTTCAGCTCTAATATGGTCTTCATTCAACTAACACCATTGCACTCCTATCTAACACAAATCTTAAAAAATGAGGCAAAGTCACTACAGATCTTCAAGTCTTTATGAGGTCCCATTCAGGGGAATCCTTCTATTTTCATATGAAATCCATGGGTTCTATCTCTATATTGAATTCATGGATACAACAACGACAAGGTTCCCTCCAAGCCATTAGAAACGACTCTATGCAAGAAGGCAACTCCTTGATAGTTTCTTTCCCGTGGATTTTGGCATAAGCAAGGATGCTATCGTGCTTTTAGTTTTAAGCCTTCTTGGAGGATCCTATGCAAAAATATGCCCTCCTCCCAATCCCATCAATTCAAGGATGAGGTGAAGCCTAGGCTTTCTATTCCCTCAAAGAAAAAGCCGCCCTCAATTTTGCCTTTATAGTGGAGAAATCAAAGGACATTCCAGTGTTGGAACTTGCATGTATATGCCCACAACTTTTTGTATTGAAGGGATGGCACTCTTTGTCCTTTGAATGGGCTTTGGCCATCTACAACAATGCTTCATGGGTGGAAAAATCAAACCTAGATTACCAACGACGGGCTCTTCCTCCATTCCAAGTGTTACTTCATTGTAATTTTTAAGGCCATGGTGGATAGGAAAAAGAAATTCAACCTAGGACCCTATTTCTAGGGGAAAATGCACCTCTCCTTTCATCCCTAGTTCTGAAAGTTTGATCCAAACACCATGATTATTACAGCAACTCTGGTCTACGTAAGAGTTCCAAACCTCCTCTTCACTTATGGTATCCTAATTTTTTTGCAACTATTAAAAACTCCCAGAATCATTTTATTAAAGTTAATGGAGCTCATATTGTCATGGGCTCAACATCTTTACCCATATTTGTGTAGTGCTCAACCTAAGTTGTGAGTTTCCAAACTAGTTGATCATATAATGGGTTGATCTCACTTTTACCGAAATGTTAGACATTGAAAGCACAAAATTTAGATGTAGATCATGCCAACAAATTGTACACCTCCAAGAAACCTATTCATCTTGATTCTTCACCAACATCTTCTACATCCAATGGACATAAGAAAAATCCCAAAGGATGGTAAGTAATACAGGGAAACATATGTGCTCCAAGAAAGAAAATGGCTCAACCGAAAGAAAAGAAACCTATGCAAGTTCCCCTTGGTAGTGGTGGGGAGACACACTCAACTTTGGTGCCATCAAATCTCTTTTGAGGTTTAAAGCATCTTCGTGAATCGAAAAAGGAAAAGCTTAGTCCTAACAAACTTGCGTTCATGATTCCCTTTCACAAATCAGTATATCACAATGCCACTAACCCATGTCAACAGAACTGGGTGGATCTATATTAGAAAGAAAAAGTGATCCTCATGAGACAAACCACAACACCTAGTGACCATGTAACTTCTTCAACTCTCTACAAACGAGTCAAGTTCTGTAACGTGTTTCTCTATGTTCTCTGCATTTATATCTATTTCATAGTTATGTTTCAATATTATGTTCATAGTTATGGGATTGAAGCATGACAGAGGAAGAAGGAAATCATGTAGCATCCACTTTTTGCCATTGTGAGTACCCATTTCTTTGTATTCACTTTTCATCCACAGAAGAAAAGAGCAAAGCATAGGCCTCTCCTAGTTGGGTTCATCCTGTATTGGGTTTTCCTAGGGTATATATTGTATTCGATGTATGGATGGTGTGTAATTGTTTGTTTCCTTCATTTCACTTTTAGCTGATTCTCAGTAATTTCTGTGTTAAATCTAATGATATGAAGTCTGCAATCTTGAGTAGAATAGTGCTAGTAAAAGACTGTATAATATTATAAAATTTGTTATGAAGATCCGGTGGAACATCCACAACAATGTACAAATCAGAAATGGAATAAGAACCCAATGGCATGCATTAACTCCATTCCTTCTCTATGCTTCCAAGTTCCCAGAGATAAATAACATCAAAGAGTAACAAAGATACAAAGCAAGACAAAACTGCATATCAAAATGCACACTTGCATTTCTGAACCAAATGACAAAAACCTGCAAAGCCTCCAAACTAAACAAAGTCAACTCCACAACAAATGAGATTACTCGCACTAATATCAAATGTAAATCAATATACACTATTCATGGCATGGAAGCTACATTATACATGCAATAATTGTTTAAACTCTTACCTTCTCATAGACCTCTCAACAGATGGAGGAGGAGCGTGGCCTTCTTCTTCTTGAAACTGAATAATCGTGCTCGAGTTGAACTCTTCAATGCATTCAATATCGATGAGAGGGTTTTCAGGTTCCCCTCCTGTAGCTCTAGCTGTGCTCTACTGTTTTGGTTGGTAACAGAATGTTATGTCTTTTGTTTGCCCGCCAATACTCCACGACAATCCCCTCTTCAAATTTATTGAAATTTAAATGGAGCGGGAAAATTATTTTCGGATGAGTCAAAGCATTTTAATCGAAAGGGTAAAACCTTTAAAAAAAAACAACAACAACCAAAAATTTATTCCAATATAATAAATATTTAAATTTCTTAAACTTATTCAAATATGGTAAATATTTTAATATTTTTCAAAACAAAGGTGGATGCTATGTTGGGTTTGCAAATCACTCTTTTTTTTTTTGTTATTTTATTTTTTTCATGGTATATGATTAATCTAGATTCATCTTAGCTTCCAATCTATCAAATGTCTATAGAAATCAAATCTAAGGAATTTTGCATTTCAAGAGATTTAATTCCTCTCTCTCGGCCGTGGTAGATCTAGAGTTAAAATATATCTAGATTGGGTTAATTATTAATTTTATGTTTTTAATTTTTATTTTATTTTGACAAACTCTAACTGTTAAAGATAACATTACAACGTTTTGACCATGGGAGAAGAATTCAACACTGGAGAAACCCTAGAGGCCCAAGGAAAAATTGCAGGCGGAGAAAGGGTCGTAGTTTTGACAAAGAGTGAACAAGATCTAGACAATGTGATCGTTGATATCCTTGTCAAAATGCAAAATAAGATTAAATGGTAACAATGAGTTTTTTATCCACATGATATATATTTTGTACAAATATGGTGGCCATGATAAACCCTTTGAAGACACGCAATTATTCATCAAATATGTTTTTTAGATGACATTTTGACTACTTACTATTGGACCCACATGGAGGAGGAGGAGGAGTTGGTGGATTATGAACTAGAGGAGGGGGGTTTTCAACAAATTTGGTCTAGTTCCAAGGATTTTATCCATTTGCATTTCAAAGTCAACTTAGAAGGTCACCATACTATAGTTTCTGGGCCTACCAGATCTTTAGAAAGCAAAGTTAAGAATTCAATAGGCAACTGTCTAGCGATTCGAAGGCCCTAACCCCTACTCCAGCTATGCACTATTTGGGTCCTTTAGTTTCGGCTAGCCCAGGGCCTGAGGACGTTTTTTAGGGGCTAGAGAACTCTTCTTGGGGTGTTTGGCTCTAAGTTTAGTTTCCCTATTGTCCTAAATATTGGAGGAAGACATATAATGTGTTACTACTTCCTTAGGGTTTTCAGAATTTTTTGAACACAGTGGGGGTTCTTCACTCTCATAAGCCTCTCTGGCTAGTTTTCTTGTATGTCCTTCATCTCAAGTGCCATCAACCTCGCCCTCCTTCGGCGAGCTAGTGAAGGAGAGCCTTGCCTCGACAACGGAAGAAGGTCAAACTAACATCATAAATGGGCTTGTGGTTTTCAGGGAGAAACACCCTTGTGAATAAGAATGAGTTATGATTCAAAATGAATCTGAGAAAGCAAGGAAGTGGAAAATCCATTGTCGTGTAAAGAAGAAGAACAAATTCCTTCGTTCTCTATTTTTGGGAGTCAACGTCACCATTCAAAAGACTGAGGAAATGTCCCAAAAATACTTGGCGGGGTAAGTAAGGGGTTGAAAATTAAGGTCCTCAACCCTAAATGTGTGGGCAGACAAGGAAATCTTACCTATTGTAAAATTTCCTCCAGAGGTGTCGCTATTAGCCCAAGGTTGGATTCATTTGTGCTTCAAAGATGTAGCAGACACCCGAGAGGTACAAAAAATGGTTTAGAAAATTGATTCATCTCCTATCCTTGTCAATTTCTAGATGTTCCTCTTCGATGCAAAGTAGGAGAGACTAGATATGGCCCCAATCTAGGTTCATCTTCCAAGTCTCCCTCCTAACTATCGAGACACCCTAATTTTCAAAGATATAGGTAACTCATTGGGATCTTATCTAGCCCATGAATCTACATATTTAGAGATGGGAATTAAGACATACACCCATATTTTGGTTAATATGGACCTTAGATAAGGGCTCATAGAAGGTGTTGTAGCTCCTACAGATAGCCTTGAGTTGAAAAATACTAGTGCCTAGGACATGTTAAGATCAGAGGTTAAATATGGACAACTATATGAATGCCTCTAACAGAAAATGGGTCAAGAGAATAATAGTTTTGGTGATTCAAGGATGGAGAAGACCATTTGAGCCTAATTCATGTGAATTTCCTATATTCATGAGTGCTCAGGAGGCTATGTGGCTTGATGGATTTTAAATGGGCCAAGTATAAAACAATGAGCAAAAGCCTAAAAAATATGCAGAGGCGTTGAGAGAGAATGGAGAAGGAACCCACAAGAGACAGGCAGGGTAGGAAGGGGTAGATGGAATGAACGAGGGAAGTATGGATTTCGCTCACCATCACACTTAATCAACAACACTTTCCTCTTTCAACTAAATTAAAAGGCAGATAGATTCATTTTAAACACTTTGATAGTTAGGATTTCCCTTCCTTTCTCCTTCTCCACTTTGTGTGTGGTCACAGGCCAATAGAAGGCATGGATATCAGGATTGGGGTGTAGTGTATTCAGATATTGGGTTATGAAGGAATACATTTTAGGTGTAGGTGGGGCCATATGTATGGGCACCTGGCTAAAAACTATAAGCTTCCACTTTTTGCGTAGGACTATCCATCAAGAGGCAAGGACATATTAGGTTAGAAAAGGGTTCTAGATTGGAGATTTTGGGCACTGAGGAAAAGCTATATGGTGCAACTCCTCTCTGCAAAACATCCTCCATGTCATTGGTGACAATTGTTAGGAGATGGTGTTTATGTTTACAGCTATCTAAAATCCCTACTAAATGGGTGGAGTTTCATTTCCTTGGATGCTAATGGAAGGTTTTAGGGTTTACTAGTTGGATGCAAAGCCATAAATATTTGGGTATTCAATTCTTGGGGTTTGGATTCTAGTTTTTCCATTGAGGACAGAGAGCAAGAAGTGGAGGGAGATATGGAGAGGGGGGTAGGGAGAAGGAAAGAAAGGGAGGGAGGGAGGGAGCGATATGGAGAGAAAGGGAGAGCTGGAGACTAACAATTATGCACACTATTTGTTTGTCTTTATTAGAACGAAGGCTTGAGATTGTATTTTGTTGAGGAAAACGAGAGAGGAAACCCTAATTTTGGGGGATGAAATGGTTATGGTAGCAAGGAATCTTTTGAATGAAACATTTATTTTTCATGTTGTAAAATTCCACCCGTGTAAGCAAACTACAAATGATGTTCAAACCAAGTTGTAAAAATCTAGAATCTTTATTAAATGTAAAATCATTTTATTGTTGAGAACTATCTAGGCTAGGAATGAAAGTCCAACACCTTCCATTAACCAATTTTCAGTACACACTTCATTAGAGGCCTCTTTTATACTCAATTTAATATCAATTTTATGCTTAAATGCTAGGACTGCCACACAACTTCCTTCATTCCATGCTTTACTATATGCCTCTTATATATTCATAGCTTGTTTATCATGTAGGAACCTCTAGGACATATGAATCCAGCACATGAATCAACCCCTAGAAAAATACATTATATGCTTCCTCATAATTAAGGGGTTTATTATAACTCTTAAAGGAAGTTTATATTATTGGTTGTGGGCTGATACAAACCTTTTTATCGAAGATATAGTTATGATTATGAGCCTTGGAAACTTAACCTAAATCCCATGAAATTCTCTATCTCCAATCCATATCTAGGTTGATTACTCATATTTTCTTATCCTCAATACCTTGTTTAGAATTAGATAGGTCTAGTATCGTACCTAGCCTAGTCGTTAGCCCATGTGATTCTCTAAAACTAGGCTACATGCATTGATTATCGTACTCCTTAAAGGTTAGTTTCACAAGTGTGAGTGTTTTTCTTTGACATCCCAACTTGTACAATTATCCCATAAATTAGATTTATTTCCAAATACAAAGAAGCACATATGATATACCTTCAACATTTGTGTATTTTCCATCTCTAGTGCTCTGTCGAATTTCTTCTTGTGCCAAATCAAACCATAATCGCTCCCAATCTAGAAGCTTCTCCCTCCCATTAACAGAGTCCTGGGATATATGCCACCTCTTGGGAAGTCCTATAAGAGCTAGGCTCACCAAATCATCTGAGGCAACATAGATCCCAACACTTCCAAGCTCATCTTGACATTGAGTGAACTTGGTCAAGTATTTTTGGATCGTGTCGCCCTTCTCCATTTTGATCTTCCTAAGCTTGTCTTTCAGCACCAACTTCCTGTGGTTGCTGCTATTCAGGTACAGATCTATTAAGGCCTTCCACATTGCAATGGTTTCACCTTCTCATGGAGGCTTGAGACACTATGGCCTCGAACTCCCTCTAACAAGATCCTTCTCGCCTTTGCAACCAGGGTGTGTTAGGAAGTGCTAGGGTGTGTTAGGGAGTGTAAAAGCATGCCCAGGATTGTAGGGGATGTTAACACATGCCACATAGTGCTAAGGCATTTGAGACATGTCAGGTGTTATGGAATGTCAAGATGTAAATTATGTTGCTTAGTTGTTTTATGACCACAGTTGGATGTGATGAGCTTTGTATTGGTAACTTTTTAAGTGGGATGCGTTGAGATTGGACACGAGTAACCTAAGATGAGTTACAAGTAGTTCTTAGGTGAACAAGGCATATGTTGAATTTCCACAACACATGAGAATCTAGGTTTGGTCTTAGAATATTTGATGCAAACACACAAAAGTGCCACAACACATCTACTTTTCACAACAAAATCTACACACATCAAGGAATCATGAACTAGTACACATGAAAAATTTTAAATTTTTCAAAACGTTCTTCATTAAATTACAAACTATAATAGAATAGGCTAGAGCTCGCATACCTGGGATCATGGCCCTTTACAATCACACTGATATAACTAGGGCTTGGTGTTAGTCCTTTGACAACCAATCTACCTTGAACAAGACAACACCTAACCCACTTTTTTATGGTGGCCACACATATCCCTTTTAGTCCACATGTCCTGAACACATCTGACAGGTCCTCTTGCCTCTCGTTATGCGACTCCTCAATCTGCCTCTATCAATGAAATCAACTCCTTTAGGTTACTAAACTTGGATAAAAACCCCTTTAGGTTATGGGTTGTGATAAGGGAACCCCTAATCCACTTATCACAACTAGAAATAGGCTTATGAACACCATCAATATCTATTGTAAGTGTTGTGATGAAAGCAATAATGAATACAAAATTTGTGGTCAATAGGACAAGGAAAAAGTATGCCAGAAACATAGTAGGAAATTTTGGAAAAAAGGTTTAAGTAACCGGGACTGCTCTTCCGCTCTTATCTCCTTAACCTTGCTCTTCTTTAAACTCTTTAAACCCTCCCTGTAATGGGAGCTTGCTCCTTTTCATTTACAACTCCTTATGTGAGAGAACACTACAAGCTCCATCTCAACATGATGAAGTGTATATATTGTGAGTAATTCAAATCAAGGCTTTGCAAATTATCCAACTGTCTACATTTGGTATACATGATAATAATGGCAATACCCACAAACACATATCCTCGTAACCAATACCTAGTTCTCTAAGAATCAAGTAATTTTTCTAATATGCTCAATTAGAGATCAAGGATTCTCCTAGGAGGTCAATTTGCTGGTTTGGGGTGTTGTTTTCGGCCTTGGATACTTAGTGGTTAAGGGCTTCAAGGGTCAAGCGTTAAGGGCCAAAGGGATTTAGGGTCAGAGGAATTAGCAGTTAAGGACTCAATATTTAGGAGATTTAGGTGTTAGTGGTTAAGATTTTAGTAGTTAAGGTTTTTAGTGGTTAAGGGTCACAGGTTAAGAGGATAAGGATTTATGGCTTAGGAGGTTCATGAATTAATATAGGTTAGGGGTTAATGTCATAAGATTTAATGAATGAAGGGGTTTATGGGTTATGATTTATGAGTGCAGGGGTTAAGGGAATATGGATTGGGGGTTAAGGGGATAGGGAATTTAGTGGTTATGGGTTAAGGGCTTATGTTTTGTGATAATTGGACTCCTAATCCCCTTATCACCACTATTTTGGGTTCCTCTATCCATTGCTCTCACTTCCTTCCCTCTAGGTCCCCTAGGCCCTATGAAATTAGGTCCTAAGCCCCCTTCTCATTCTCTAATGCTAGGATTATAGATCTTAGTAAACCATGCTTTCACCTCTGACTTCTACACATACATGCTACCCTTGTGTCCCCTTGGCCTGTTCAAGACACCATAAGATACCCCCTCCCCCCCAGAAACTTTTTTATTATGTCATTCCACTTTTCCTAATGTTATGACCCCCCAAATTTGGTCTCAATGCCCCTACAAGTACACCCTTGGTCTCCCTTGGCTCATAGAGTAAACGCATTAGGGGTAATGGGTTGTGACAAGGGATCCCCTAATCCACTTATCACAACTAGAAATAGGCTTATGAACACCATCAATATCTATTGTAGGTGTTGCGATGAAAGCAATAATGAATACAAAATTTGTGGTCAATAGGACAAGAATCATCAAGATGTTGAACCATACAATGTAAAGATGGTTTTCAATGCTAGCTAGTGATCTAGTCACATAAAAGAGTCCCCAATAAATTTGCGCTTTGGGACACCCCTAGGATTCAATAATTAATCTAAAGTGAGAGGATTCGTTGCTAAGGTGACAATGGAAATGACCTTGGGTTGACGCAAAATGACACTTGGTGATCCTTACAAAACTAGGGTGTCGGTTTCATCATCAACAAGAGGCACAATTGACAAGTGGCAACATCTCACATTTAAGGGACTTAGCAACAAATATTTATGCATTTTTTTTCCACCGAGGGTACCTTAATTCACATTTCCTAAGGCACAAATCACATATTTGGATGAATTTTGGATAACACACGATCGCACAATCACGTATAAGTAAGAGAAAGAATTTATCAATCGCACAACACAAGATGTAGCTGGGGAAGCAACTGCTCAAAAACATTTATCTCTATTTTGTATTAAGTCAAGGAATCATGAAACAATACAATGCTTAATCTCTCTTGATATTCTCCGGCACTCTGCCAATTGTCTCCTGCTGATCTAGAAAAATCGGTCTAATACTTAGCCAATTCTCAGCCTACCTTGCTCACACAATTCCTATGGAATTATCTCCATATTAATTAGGAAAATCAACCTTCCTTCATTGCACAATCCATCATGGCATCCCAATGACTTTATAATTGCACATTGGAAATTTTCTATAAATACAACTGATAGTTATGTTCCTCTGAACTATGTTACAATGAGGATGAAGGGTCTTTTTTATTATTTAAAAATAAGATAAAACCCTAAACAACCAAAACCCTAACCCGAGGAGATGTAACACCAAGAGTTTATGGTCCCCGTTGGGGTTAGTTGGGCAACCAACTTTCTGGGGTCATAACTTGGTCATATGATCTTCGTATGACACACATGATACCTCGTTAGAAAGATCTCTCTGAGGAATACAACTACTAGTGCGATTTCTAAGAAATCGCTAAACCTTTCATGCCCAAAAAAGCATCGTTTGGGGCCTCAGAACAGCTCCTGAAGTTCAGGACCCGAAAAACTGACAAAAATAGTAAATTGTGCTATAATTAAGGAAACTGAAAAACTGAAAGAGACAATGGTGAGGGCCCAAGTGGAATAGGCGAGTGGCCACCAATATCCACCTCGATCACCTTAAATCAAATTTCTTGAGCTAACTTAGTCATCATGACTTAGTTAACTAACAAAAGTTGTTATGAGACGAAAGTACAATTTATTGTCCAATTTATTTAAGGGGAAAATAAATTAGACGCCTCACATTCCTCACTCCTGGTACATCAAAATTCCTCACCAGTGTGGGTGCATTTTTTTTGTCCTTTCTAGTTTCCAATTTCATTGTTTCTTGTTGCAAATTTCAACACTCCCTCTCAATAAGAAAGGAATTCAACATATCTCCATCCGGTACCTTTGGAATGTTCTGCATGCTACACTTCTCTAGTGTTTTTTGCACCTGCAAATCCTGAAACTGAATAGCCTCCGAACAACTTACTCAGTATAATGCATCTGTCATCAGAGTCTTCTGACTACTGCTAGCTACTGCACCTGTCTAGTACTGGATTCTCTGCGCTACTGCTGACATCTGCATCCGTGCCCTTTGAACTATTGCTAGCTCTGATTTGTGATCCAGTATTTGACATCTATCACTCTGATTTCTGTCTTGTTGACATCTGACTACATAAATCTAACTGATCCTTCCTACTACTATTGTACTGTGGGCTCCTCGTAGCCAGGTTCGATCCATGAGACACACCATCTCAATGGACCTTGCCCAAATTTCTTATCTTGGGATTATGTCTACACATCACCCCACCATACACCTCGAGGTATGGCTACTCCCTCTTCCCATCTAGCTCAAAATTTCCCCCTCATGGAGGTATCTGATTGAGTGGACGCTTCCACTCAGTCTCCTCTCTGCTTCTCCAATTGTGGCAGCGACTCCACAACCTTCTAAGACTGCTTCTCATGAGGATGCATGTTGAGAGGTAATTTATGCTCCCTTTAAACCACCAAGTCTCTAACTTTTGCCTTTCTCCTCAAATATTTGCATGCATCTGGTACCTCAATTACATATAGGTTCTTGACTCGTGCACAGTGTAATTGTCCCGACGTTACAAAAAGTTTCTAAAAAAAAGTTGATTTTAAATCGATGATATCTCCCTTATCCGAGCTCCGATTTGACCGATGTGTTTTTTTTTTTTTTGGGGGGGGGGGGTATATTTTCGCAAGGAATCCAAATATTCTATTTGTTTTTGAAAATTTTACACCAAAATATTCAAATATTCTCTGCAAACTCACCACCCAAAAAATTCCTGCTCTGATACCATGTAGAAAATATAACCAACGAGATTCAATCTAATCTTGTAATCTACTAAAACAAGATATTGAATCCTTCCTAAAATTTGCGGAAACAAAACACGATCGCGCAATCACATATAAGTAAGAGAAATAAATTATCAATCGCACAACAACAAGATGTATTTGGGGAAAGAAACTGCTCAAAACCCCTCTATCTCTATTGTGTATTAAGTGAAGGAATCATGAAACAATACATTAATGCTTAATCTCTCGTGAGATTCTCCAACACTCTGTCAATTGTCTCCCGTTGATCTAGGCAAACTCGGTCTAGTACTTAGCCAATTCTCATCCTTACTTCAGCCTGCCTTGCTCATGCAATTCCTAGGGAATTAACTCCCTATTAATCAGGAAAATCAGTCTTCCTTGATTGAGCAATCCATCATGGAATCCCATTTACTTTATAATTTCACGTGGGAAATTTCTCTGAATACAACTGATAGTTATGTTCCCTTTAACCTCTGTCTCAACTGTGTATTCCTCGAAACTGACATGCATGCAACTATTAATAGCGAATTATCAGTTATATGATTTATCACTCATTGTGAATTAAATATAATTTAATTCACTGGACCTCTCACTAGCTCATCACTCAGTTAGAACCAGTTAAGCTGATTTTAATGCATTTAATTGAGCTAATTACACTTGCACCCTACTAATGCATCAACTTCAATTGGACCCAAAAAATATTAGAATCCCTCTAGATGCCTCATCTCAGACCCTCAAGTACTTGAATTTCTTGAGCTAACTCGGTCATCATGACTTAATTAACCGACACAAGTTGTTATGAGATGAAATTACAATTTATTGTCCAATTTATTTAAGGGAAAAATAAATTAGATGCCCCACATTCCTCACTCATGGTGCATTAAAATTCCTCACCAGTGTGGGTGCATTTTTTTTTGTCCTTTCTGGTTTCCAATCTCACTGTTTCTTGTTGCAAATTTCAACATTTCAGAATTTGATGCGGCCTTCACATAAAGACACCATTGAAATCACATGCCCATATTCTCATGAGAAACCTCTCTTAAGCTCGATCTGCCAGAAGAGAACCAACAATGTGCCATCCTACCTCCTAGCGCAAACCGACCCTTAAGGTATGCAACATTATTCTGAACCCTCACATGATGATCTTGCTCTTGGAGGATGATCATGACCTCCATTTAGCAACCCTTACTCTCCCTCGTACTCGACCTACTTTAAAAATACATCTCTCTTCACCTCCTTGATGTGCCAGATAGTGGGAATACATGTCAAACATGCTAAGATGTGCCAAGTGATAAGGCATGCCAAGATGTGCAAGGGTGTGTCAATGCGTGTCAGCGACTGTCAAGACAAAAAAAGGGAGAAAAAAGTTAAACTACAAGGAAATGAACACATAAGAGGGTTAATAAGTCATCAATTTACCTTTTCCAAGAGGGCATGCTAGGCACACCAACACTAGGTAGCAATAGGTGCCAAGTGAAAAGTCTTAGTGCATTCTAAGTGCCAAGTATTCCTTTGTTGTTTCTCATCTACTTTCCAACAATGGATAATCACAAATAAATTTAATATTAAACCATGTCAAATCATACCAAGGCATCTCAATGTATTCCATACATGCTAAGACTTTCCAAGCGCCAATATGTGTCAGGGACTAGTGTTATGCATGTTATGAAGTGGAAGGGAATGTTGAAGAGTGCTAAGGTGTGCTAGAGAGTGATAATGCATGTTGATGAGTGTTAAGGATTACTAGGAAAAACATTAAGGGAGCACTAGGTAAAAATTCATGGAAGCTAATGAATATGAGGAACGTGTGCCAGAGACTAGTGTTAATGAGTGTTAGTTGTCATGCCAAGGAGGGACTGACAAAGTATGCTAAGCATTGGTAAGGCATGCTAGGGAATATCAAGGCATGTCAAGAATTCCCAAAGTGTGCTTGGGAGTTCCAGGGTGTGCTAATTATATCATGTGCCAATTAATAGTGTCAAGATATGCCAATACATGCTAGGTGCTAAGGATGTGGTGTAGGGTGCTAGGGTATGTTAATATGTGTCAAGGCAACAAAAGGAAGAACCGATAAGAGGGTTAATAAGTCAGGACTTTATCTTTTTGAAAAGGGGCATGCTAGGCACACTAGTAATAGGTCCCAATACATGCCAAGTGGCATTGTGTACCAAGTGCTAATGTATGTCAATGTATTCAACCAAGGTGTTCCAGGGCATGCTAGGGACTATATGCAGCTTGCCAACACATGCTAGGAGAGTTCGATGTTGTGCTAGTGCATGCTACCATGTGCTTGGGCGTCAGTGTCATCACAATATGTTCTAGGTACAAATATGTTCCAATACATGTGGGGTGCTAAGAAATGTTAGTGTGTGCCAAAGCATTAATTTTAAGGCATGCCTAGATTGGTGAGGATTGTTAGGTCTTTCTCATTAATAGAATTTTCAAAGCTTGATTATGTATTAAATAATATATTTCCTACACACAATAATATAACTTTATCTAAAGGGAATTTGCTAGATAATAAACTTAATATATATGAATCATGTGTTGACTCATAGGAAATCTCTATTCGACTAGTCATTACTCGAGGGAAATGATACACACTAATTACTTCTAAAAAATTTATTGACCCTAACCACTATGGCCTTGGACATATTATAAAAAATACTCCACAATAATGGTATTAAATCTTTAACTTTTGACAAAAAATATATTAACAAGCACATAGCGTCATCAAAAACTCATTGGAATGATCAATGATGACGGGCATTTTTTGACCGTCACCAAAAGTAACAAAAAGAGCATTGGTGAGGGTCATTAAAATTTTGTCACTAGAAGTGTCACCAAAGAGAGAATTAGTGATGGGCCTTTAATGACCCTCACCAAAAGTTTCATTGAAAAAAGTCTTTGGTGACGGACCATAAAGGACCATCACTATATACACTTACAGTGACGGTTTTTTAATGATCAATGATGACGGACATTTTTTGACCGTCACCAAAAGTAACAAAAAGAGCATTGGTGAGGGTCATTAAAAGTTCGTCACTATAAGTGTCACCAAAGAGAGAATTAGTGATGGGCCTTTAACAACCCTCACCAAAAGTGTCATTGAAAATGTCTTTGGTGACGGACCATAAAGGACCATCACTATATACACTTACAGTGACGGTTTTTTAAGGACCGTCACCATATGTGACATTGGTGACGAACCTTAAAGGTCCGTCACAAGCATGAACCTCACCAATGTGCTTTTTTCTTGTAGTGAGGTCTTCCATTTACGTCCATAGAAGGAAATAATTAATAAAAAAACTTGGTGACCATACTAGGGAATGATATGTTCTTTAGTGGTTTCCTTTCTCTAGAATTTTAGGACCTCTAAAAATGACTCTTTTTAAGTTATTCATACAATAATTTGACCTAGTAAAACATAATTGTGAGCTTTTTTAGGGTTATTTTTCTTTGTTTTAAGCAAATTCCCCCCAACACAATTTATGTTTTGAGATAGAGTGACCCAACACACTTATATCTCTCTATAAGTGTGATGACATGCACTGGTTGACATATATTGATGGTGATGACCTATGTAAGTGCACAATTTTTTCATTTCCTTTCGTTTCTTTGAATTATGTTTTTCTTGTAGTGTTTCCCTGACTGTATAGTTTGTGTAAGGTCTCTTTAAAGACAAATTCTTATTTTGGCTTGAGTTTGATTATCGTTGGATAAGAGTTTGGTTAATTTTGGTTTCTTCTTGTCAATTAAGGATTACAATAATTTGGATCAAGTATTGATTTTCTAAAATAATTTCACGTTATAGTTCTGATACGTGTGAATGTTTTCGAATCAATAATCTAGTCATATTTAAATTTTTTATTGCATTGAAAATTGAAAATTGAAAAAGAAAAAGAAAATCTCAGTTTTTCATGCATTAGGATTTTGTATCTTTGCATTGTAAGATTGAATTTTGAAGATCTTATTTGGAATTTATTGTTTGTTGCATCTTTATTTGAAACTTCTTCTCTTCTTAATATAGATCATTATCGATTAAAAAATATTTCATTTTCTTATGCTAGTTGCATTCTAGGAGTTTAGGTGAATTCATCTGGAGCCTTGAAACTGAAACCTTAATCAAGATCAATATTAAAATATATCAACTAACCTAATGAGCATTTGGAACATTAATTACATATTTATAGCTCTAGGCTAGGAGATGTGTTCCAACATTGATAAAAATAGGAGCTATGATTGCTTTTCAGCATTATATCCTAGATATGGTTCATTTTACACGTACATTGGATTATATGATAATGTTCTTCCACATACCTAAAGGAATATAGGATGATGCTCGACGTACAACCAGTATATAAGAACTTCCCCATCATACATTTGCACACTAGACAACACTACTATGGATTGTGCATCCGCGTACCTCCGAGGATATTTTCGAATTCCCCACAAGATTGCAAACTTGCCATCGGTAATGCTAGGATAAGTGTTGATGCTAGAATAACGTCTTTTTTTTCAGGGTATATTTTCAACAATAACACCATGGAGACTAAATTTTTTGATGTTGGGATAATGTTTTTCTTTTAGGGTAAATTTTCAAAAAAAATTAAAAAGGACAGTAAAAACCAATTTTTTTGTGCCAAAGACATGCTGAAAACGAAAAGTGTTGATGTTGTAATAACATCATTCTTTTTCAGGGTAAATTTTCAACATTCTTAATAATGATGTTAAAGATAAAATATCATGACTCCGAGAAACTTTAAAGTTCCAACGATTTTCAAGCATGACATTAAATATAAAATATCACGTCTTTGAAAACCTTAAAATTCCAACAATTTTCAGTCATGGTGGTAAAGAAAAAATAATTATAATTGTTTTCAACAATAGCATTAAAATTAAAAAATCATGACTCAGAAAAACATTAAAAACTTGACAATTTTTCGACCATGGCATTAAAACCAAATATTATGACTACACAAAAGAAAGTTTTCAAAATATTTCAAGCATGGAATTAAGGAAAAAATGATGACTAAAAAAACTTTCAAATGAACATGTGAATGAAAGAGTTATTATACCAAGAGTAATTTTAAATGTTAAATGAGGCTAAGACAACTTGATACATTGCAAAAGAAAATTAAAAATGAACCATTAAATTCACATGGAGTGTAGGTGAAGTCGATCCATTGTAATGAAAACATAAAGACCAATTATGAAATTGACATATTGTGCGGGCAAACTCGATTCATTATAATGAAAATTTTAAAATCAACTATCAAATTGCAAATAATAAGATCAGGTTACTAGTTAAGAATCGACATAGACACAAAAGAAAAAAACAAATTAAATAAATAAATAAAATAAATAAATAAATAAATAAATAAAAACCAAAATAAGAAATAAATATATAAATAAGAAATAAAAAAAAAATACAAAAGAAAACAAAAATAAAAACATTAAAAAAAATAAAAACAAAAAGAAAAAGAAACACAAAAAAAATAATAACAAGAAATAAAACATAAACAAAAAAATTTAAAAAACATGACAAAAAATATCAGATACAAAAAATATATAAAAAAAGGAAAAAAAATTAAAAACATAAAAAATGTAAGAAAAAGAAATTAATTTGTGAAAATAAAAATAAAAAATAAAAAATGTCAAAAAATAAAACAAAATTTTCTAATGTATGAAGTGTGGTATTTCTTTAAAATGTTGGTGGTTTTCATATTGGGAATAAAACATAAATTTAGAAATAAATAAAACATCACAAAAACAATTAAGTAAAAAATATATTAAAAAAAAAAATCCATAAAAGTAATAAAATTAAATTAAATTAAATTGTAAAAAAAAAATTAAAAATAAAAGAAAAAATAAAAACAAAATTTAAAAATAAAAAATTTTAAAAAATAAATAAATAAATGGGGAAATAATTTCAAAAAAACACTTAATCTAAGGAAAATATTAAAAATTAAACTAAAAAACATTAAAAAAACATTTTTTTTCAAGTTATGAAAAAATGCATATTAAAAAAAAGTAAAAGAAAAAAATTTAAAAGAATTAAAAAAATAAAATAAAATTTAAAAAAATACAAATTTAATAATAAAAAAAAATAAATAATTAAAAAAATAAATCAAAATAATCAAAATTTAAAATTTTGAATATAAAATAAAATAAAATAATTAAAAAAAAGTATTTAAAACAATTCAAAATTGAAAAAAAAAATCAAAATTAAAAAAAAATAAAACAAAAAACTTTTAAAAAGCAAACAAAAAATAGAATAAATAAATAAATAAAGAAATAACTAAAATTTCAAAACTGACTCCCATCAGGCCTGGGGTTGTGTGGGCAAAAAAGTTGTGTGTCCCTCCACTGCCCACTGGACCCCAAGCCTGACAACCCATGGGAGGCGGCGGTTAGTTTTGATTTTTTTTTTTATTATTTTGAAATTTTAAGCTTTTATTTTTATTTTTAATTTTAATTATTTAAAAAAATTAATATTTCTTTTCTTTTTAATTTTGTATTTTTTTTCTTAATCATTTACTCTCTTTTTTTGAAATTGTTTATTTAAATTTTTTTAATTATGCAATTTGTTTTTATTTTAACTTGAAAAAATAATGTTTCTGATTTTTTTGGGGTTAATTTAAAAAAAAAAAAAACATTAAATTATGTTATTTTTATTTCTTTCCCCATTTTTCTATTTATTATTTTGATATTTATTATTTATTATTTATTTTTTATTTTTTTGTTATTTTTTTTTTTTTTAATTTTTACAAGTTATTTTTAAATTTTTTAATATTTTATGGGTTTTTTCTATGTTTTATTATATAATGAAACTCACCAATATTTAAAAAAAAAATTATCGACAATTAATACATTAGAAAATCTAAATTGTAAAAACAAATTGGGTGATTTTGCATCAACACTTTCCAAAATCAACATGAAAATCACTAACATTTTAAAACAATTGTTCATACTTGATACATAAAATATGCAAAGTTCAAAAATCAACCCTCTAAATAAAAGGGTTGATTGTACATCACCATTTTTAAAAATAAACATGAAAATCAATGAAATTAAAAAAAAATCTCCGTAAGAAAATTTAAAGTGCCAAAACTATGTTCCTAAAAAAAGGGTCATTCTGAATAACCACTTTTCAAAATAGGGTGGTTTGTTCATTACCCCAAAGAAGCTAGTAATCAGTAATTTTCTTTTTAAAATAAATCTTCTGCGAAATCACATGGGATATTTTAGAACCAATGCATTTCAAACTGCTGAATGGAGTTCATCATGAGGATATTATCCTGATGATGAACTACATTCAGTAGTTCGAAACACATCGGTTCTAAAATCTCTCATGTGATTTCCCGGGAGATTTATTTTAAAATGATATGGATCACAGAAGTTTACACTCTCAAGTAGTTTTCTTATTCGATCGGTATAAATGTCATCCTGAATAATCACTTTTCAAAATAGGGTGTTTTGTTTGCTACCTCAAAAAAACGAGTAATCAGTATTTTTCTTGTTTGATGAGTATCTATGTTTATAAACAATCTCTATTTTCTCCATATGTAGAACAATGAGTCCTTGGCTTATTTTTTAGATTTGTTTGTATATGCCATTAGTATAATTTGGTTCTCCTTTTTGTTTTAGATGTTTTGCAGGTTCCACTTATAGCATTTGGAGTCAGAGCTAAAGCTTGTAAGTAGGAAGAATGACAGAGTCTACATTGGTTTCCAGGTAAGTCTTTCTTCTATATTACAAATTTTTGTAAGGAAAGAAAAACAATTTTGTCTTGGTTGCTTCTATAGCAAGCCATTAGGTCTAAGGATTTTGCCTCTATCCATAGAAGGAAATAATTCTTAAAATAATGAGGGTTGGTTACTATTATCCCACATTACTTAAGGATGCTCACACCATTGCACTAAATGCCTAATATGTCAAAGATGCATTGATAGTGATAAGAATTTGACCACGCCATTACTACTGAGAGTAGTTCAGGAACCATTTAAACAATGGGGATTTATTGTTATTGGTGAAATATTTCCCCATTCATCAAAGAAATATTAATACATATTAACTACTACTAACTTTTTCACTCACAGGATTGAAACAATTCCACTAAGACAAGTTAATGATCACGAAGTCATCCAGTTTCTTTGATAGAACAACATAACCATGCTTGAGATTCCCACATTGCTTATATTTGACAATGAAATTATTTTCCCTTTTTTAAGCTTGATGTGTTTGCATTGTGTAATGGTATTATGTTAAAGAACGTGTCAAACTATTACCCTCATGGAAATGATTTTGTTAACTCTAAAAAGAATAATCTAATGCATATAATCAAGAAAGTAATTTTCTCTAAGAAAAGGAACTCACATACTACCTTGGTGAATACATTATGGGATAATCATGTCACTCCAAAATCCTCTCTGAAAAACTCTCCCTACTTCCTTGTGATTGGAAATGAAGCTATCCTTCTTTTGAAAATATACCTTATGGCCTTGTAGCTTTCTTAGGAGTCTCAAGGTAAACCTTGTCTTGTTTTTCAGAGTAGGATAGATATTGTTCTCAAGCTAAAGTGATGCAGGAGCATTCTGCTAACATGTCATTGGTTATTTGGGAGACTTAAAGGGTCTTATGTTTTAAAGAGATTTGGTTCTTTGAATGTAAATTTTAAATTCTTTGAGTGATTTAGAATAGGATTTAAATTAATATTTTGAGCATAAATGTAAATGTTCTCGAATGTTAGAAAGCATGAGAGAATTAGGATAGTTGAGAGCTCATGGAGATTAAGAGATTTGTGAAATTATTGTAAATCCTAAATTAGGAATTGGTTGCATAAATTTAAAGGATTAGAGAGGATACTTAGGGATAAAATAAATATTTTATGAATTAATGAGGACTTAGAAGAATTAGGAATTTGTTGACTAAAGTATGGATCTGAACGAGAATTGGTTCAGAAAATTTTTTGTATAAATTGTAAGCCTTGAAGGCATAAAAAAATAGAGAGGCATAGATCAATAGGTAAATAGGAATACAGATTCAGGATGGTAATCAAGAGGAGGATTTGATGGAATTAAGCACCGAATAGAATAAAATTTCATTTTCCTCTGTAGTTGTGTAATTGTGTGGGTAATTGGCAAATCCTGGAGGGTTTAACTTTCATTTGAAATATTTTTGAATTGTTAATTTATGATAGAGTTGCTTAATTGATTTTGGTGTATGTATTCATTTGATTTCTACGTTCACTATGAAATAAAAACAGTTGCTTGTATTGTTTAATAAAAGGGGTTGTCACTCATTGATGCATGAAAATTGTAGTTGCTTTGACGAAATGTCGAATCTAGCAAATTGAACAAATGAAGTTGTTGTAGCACATAAAGAGTCTAAGTTTAATTGAATGAAAATGATTGTCCAGCACTTAGGTGATCCAACTAGGTATGATCACTTTGGATCTTGTCTGTTTGAATAACATTGCTGCAGTGCCTGAATTATATAGTTTATCCTAAGCCGGTTGAAAGAAAAATTGGAAACACTACAATTCGTATGGAGTCAAGGGAAATCACAACCATTTGCAATCTATCCAGTGGAAACCATATTTTAAATTTGTAGGGATTTTAATATTCAATTATATCTGAATCTATTAAACAGAGCCTTGGAAATAGTAGAACCATTTGACAGTTCACGCAACAAGATTTCTGATTTGACGGTTATCGTATTCTGATATGGGAGAAGTTTAACCTTCCAAACGGACCTGATATTTTATAAGCCAGATTTAATTTGCTATGTTGAGCATCCAACTCGTTTTAAATATAATTATTTTTACCTGCAGCTTGAAGATCCAACGAATATTGCAATATTAGGTGCAAGAGCTTTAAAATGTCAAGCAGACCTGATGAATTATTAAATGGGGTTTTAGAATCTGAGCCATCAAAGACGCCCATTGAGATTTGGATCTGACAAAACTCACATTGAAACTAGCGTGGAGTTTAATAAGAATAATGGATGTGATATTTAATGGAAAAGGTTTAAACATTTGGTGGAAGTATGTCATCGAATTATCTAAATTTGACTTTGTAGATCTTATTATGTGTGATATACAGTATTGCTGCATTTTATGTAAGTGATAGTATTATGCTGCCATCATTTATGAAAGAAAGATAAAGTGGATTTTTAATGAAATTTGAGTTGAGTGGAAAAGTGTAAGGGTAGAAAATGGGTGTTAAAAAATTGAAGTCCTTTGGTTTTGAAAATAAGAATGTTTGATTTTGGGGAAAACTTATAAATATGAATTTTGTATGCATACTGTGGGCAAAGGTGTAGCATTGATGCACCATTAGTGGTATGAGAGCCGAAATAATTTTTATTTTTTTAATTTAAAAACTGAATTGTGAATAATGCAATTGAAATTGCAAGAAAGGGTGATCATATTTAAGAAAAAAGGGATTTTGTTGGTGAGGAAAATGCTTAAGAAAGAAATTAAGAGTTCTGTGTAAATTCTAATTTGTTGAGATCCTAATTGATGTGGATTGAGGTCTTGATTGAAAGTCTAAGATTGATTGTTGGGATGGAAACTGAATGTTGAAAGAATGTCGCAGTGGAAGCATGGAGATAGAACTACAGAAGCAGATTCACAGGAATGGTAAAGGCCAGAAAATAAGGAGATCTTAAAGACAGGTGATGTTGGGAAGATGTTATGCATGAGTTTTTATTTGATGATATTTTACAGATGGAATAGACCAAGGGAGTGAAAAAATTACGTGTTTGTAGGAGACAACCAACCGAGACATAAATTTATTACCAAGGTATGAAAGTTTTTTGTAGTTAAGTGAATGGAAAAATTTGGCACAAGACTACAACAATAAAACTGTAGGAAGAACTTTTAAAAGTTCTTAGAGATTGTAGCATAACCTTATTCTAGCTGAGGCTTGATATATATAAGGACAAAGATTCCTTAAGAGAAGTAAGTGTAGCAAGCAGAGAGAGAGCAAGCTTCCTCAGTGTAAGTTATATAGAAAAAAGGACTTGGAAACTAGACAAAGGAGAATTTTGGTGAGAAGATCAACTCAAACGGAATTTGATTGGTTTCCGGAGAATAAGCTCACACAGAAGAAAAGATGGCTATGGGAAGTCATAGAGAAGGTTTAGAATAGAGCTACAAGGTGAAGGAAAAGGGTGCTAAAACAATCTGCAAGAACCGGATGAGTCAAGAGGATCTTGACAAGGAGTTGACTAATATAAGAAAAGAACTCGATGAGTTAACAATGTTGCTAAAGGAAAACCAAAGAGAAGGTTGGGTTTTGAAGAAAAAGTTAGTGAAGTGGTCTATGTTACAGAGAAGGCTAGGACAAAAACAAGTGAAGTGGTTGGTTTAAAAAATTAGAGAGGTAGAAATGGAAATTTACATTTGTGGACCAGAACACGGTGAAATTCTAGGTGAAGAGGACAATGAGAAATATTCCATGGACTATTGGAATAGTCCAGAACAATTTGAAGATATGTTGACAATGGAAGAAAATGAAGCTATGAAGCCATGTGATTTTAAATCTCAATGTTTGTATGTGTTTCCAGTATGTGCAGAAGATGATGGACAGTCTGATGAAACTGTCAAAAAGTTGGGAAACACTCTTGAGGTGAAGTATGATGGAGAATTATTTTTAGCGGAAGAAGATATTGATTTATTGTAGCAGAAAGAATTCATAGATGAATTTTTGTTTGGTTTAAGACAACCAGTTAAAGCTTTTATGGAGCATAAGCATAGTAAAAATGCTGCAGTAATATTTCAAGGAGGTAAAAAAATGAATTTGTTTAATGATACTGATGAAAGAATTTTACAATGTGATGATATAGAAAACATGATAATTAAAGGGGTCTTCCAGAAGAAGAGTGAAATTGAGAATGAAGATTGTGAAGAAATGTCGAAAATATTTCACGTGGAAATGGAGTTCTTGAAAAGATGGCTCAAGGAACCAGAAGGAATAATGAAGCTTGCAAAATCTGATAAAGAAGAAATTGTAGAGTTAAGTAAATATTTTAACTCTTCACTTGATAATACGACTGTAGGTACAGAAGGCAACGTTGATAAATATGAAGCTGAAATCATAGGAATTATGCAAAAGATATTTAATATAAAAAATAAGACTAAAATAAATTTTCAACTCGCATTGTTGATAGAAATTTTCCAGAAAATTAAAGGAGACCAGAGATACAACTACATAATGGGAAAGAAGGTGAAATGGTATAAGCTACAAGAGAAACAAGTGGATATGAAGTTGATAGAGGAGTTTAGGAAGCTTGAGAAAATTATATATGTTCTATTGAGGATGGAGAAGCTCAAAGGAGTGAAGCTAAAACAAAGTGAAGTTGTTGGAGAAGGATAAGTTTCTTTTGAACTTGGAAAAGGAGTAGTGATGTTTGAATAATCAGTTGAGGCAAATGAGCCTTATGATTTTGAAATTCACAATTTGTGTATGTTTGCGGATAATGTCATGGTAGAGAGAGAGAGAATTTGAGTTTTGAGAAAGCTCATACACAATTGGAGGAACATATTATTTTATAGCAAACTGCTAAAGTTGAAAACAAAGGAAGTTTGGGTCACATTGATAATAAAAAACAAGAAGAAGAAGCGAAGGATGTCAAGTATTCAAATGATATGCTTGAGGAAGTTGCGATGAAGATCATTGAAGATTTTCTTAGTCATATAGAAGACTTGGAATAGAAAATATATTTGATGACAAAATCATCAAACAAAACTATTGAGTCATGTGATTTTAAAACTGACAATTTGGGGGTGATAACAGATTTTGAAAATTTTGCAGGTGATAAACAGTTACTGGAAGCTGTCATAAAGATGAAGGAAGAAAGAGAAGTGTACAGAACCATTTCAAAGAAGCAAGATCAGAATTTTATTCTAATGGAAGATAAAGCTATGTTATCTGATGGATATTGCAAAGGATCTGCAGCAGTGTAAGATAATGTTACTATAGTCAAGGAATTGAAGAGAAATTTATTTTTTGAAAGTAAATTTGCAGAAAAATAATTGGATATTGCAGAGGGAAATATATTTAAAGATATTCAGGAAGTTTGGGAGGCAGCAATATCTACAACTCTATTTTGAGCAATCTTAAAATTCATAGCAGAAGTTTAAGAAAAATAAGGCAACAAAAGTTTTGAAAAAGGACAACAGCAGCAAAATAATTTGGACAGAAAAATAGAAGATTTGATGAAAATGACAGGAAATCAACACAAGGAAAGTAATTGTAGACAGAGAATCAGATGGATAAAAAGATGGACTGTAACAAACATTAAAGGAAAAGCAAATGCAGTGTTGCAAACAAAGATATGGCAACCAGGAGAAGCAATGAAAGACAACAGAGTACTTGAACAACAATTGAAAGAAGCAAGGAAATCACTCAAGAACATAGTTATTGAGACTTGTGGATTTTTCATTATTATAGAAAAGAAATAGACCTCATAGCCATGAGTCTATGAAAATTTTCTACATGGGGAGTCTAATGCATGAGCATCCTGCTAAAATGTCATTAGTTATTTGGGAGACTTAAAGGGTCTTATGTTTTAAAGAGAGTTGTTTCTCTGAATGTAAATTTTAAATTATTTGAGTGATTTAGAATAGGATTTAAATTAATATTTTGAGCATAAATGTAAATGTTCTTTAATGTTAGAAAACATGAGAGAATTAGGACAATTGAGAGCTCATGGGGATTGACAGATTTGTGAAATTATTGTAAATCATAGATTAGTATTTGGTTGCATAAATTTAAGGGATTAGAGAGAATCCTAAGGGATAAAAGAGATATTTAAGGAATTAATGAGGACTTAGAAGAATTAGGAATTTGTTGAGTAAAGTATGGATCTGAACCAGAATTGGTTCAGAAAACCTTTTGTATAAATTGTAAGCCTTGAAGGCATAAAAAATAGAGAGGCATAGATCAAGAGGTATATAGGAATAAAGATTCAGGATGGTGATTGAGAGGAGGATTTGATGGAATTAAGTATCGAATAGAATAAAATTTCATTTTCCTCTGTAGTTGTGTAATTGTGTGGGTAATTTCCAAATCCTGGAGGGTTTAACTTTCATTCGAAATATTTATGAATTGTTAATTTTAGATAGATTTGCTTAATTTATTTTGTGTGTATGTCTTCATTTGATTTTTGTGTTCACTAGGAAACATAAACGGTTTCTTTTATTGTTTAATGAAAGGGGATGTCACTCATTGATGCATGAAAACCGTAGTTTCTTTGACGAAATGTCAAATCTGGCAAAGTGAATGAATGAAGTTGTCATAGCACATAAAGAGTCTAAGGTTAATTGAATGAAAATGATTGTCCATAACTTAGGTGATACGACTGGGTATGATCACTTTCTTTGAAAGACATTGCTATGGTGCTTGAATTATATAGTTTATCCTAATCCAATTGAAAGAAAAATGGGAAACGCTGCAATTCATATGGAGTCAAGTGAAATCACGACCATTTGCAATCTATCCAGTGGAAACCCTATTTTAAATTTGTGGGGATTTCAATATTCAATTAGATTTGAATCTATTAAAAAGAGCCTCGGAAACAGTAGAACCATCAAATGGTCCACACAACAAGATTTGTGATCTGACGGTTATCGCATTCTGATATGCGAGAAGTTTAACCTTCCAAACGGACCTGATATTTTATAAGCCAAATTTAATTTGTTATGTTGACCATCCAGCACGTGTTTAATATAACGGATTTCACCTGCAGCTTGAAGATCCAACGAATATCGAAATATTATTTTCAAGAGCTTTAAAATGTAAAGGGGACCTGATGAATTATTAAATGGGGTTTTAGAATCTGAGCCTTTAAATCTGCCCATTTAGATTTGGATCTGACGGAATTCGCATTCAAAATAGCATGGATTTTAATAAGAATAGTGGACCCGATTTTTAATGGAAAATGTTTAAACATTTGGTTGAAGTCTGTCATCAAATTATCTAAATTCAACATAGAAGATCTTATTATGTGTGATATATAGTATTGCTGCATTTTATGTAAGTGATAGTATTATGCTGCCGTCATTTATGAAAGGATCATAAAGTGGATTTTTAATGAAATTTGAGTTTAGCGTAAAAGTGTAAGGGAAGAAAATGGGTTTTAAAAATATTGAAGTCTGTGAATTTTCAAAATAAGAAAGTTTGATTTTGGGGCAAACTTATATATATGCATTTTGTATGCACACTGTGGGCAAAGGTGCAACATTTTTGCACCATAGAGGAAGAAAGGATGAAAGAAAAATACAAATTTTCCATACATCAAAATCGAATCAAGCATTGGTTTGATAAAAAAATTATAAGGAACAATTATTTTAGTGTGGGATACTGAATATTGAAGTGGGACAAGGCCCACAAAGAGAAATTCAAGCACACCAGATTTCAATATTTTTGGATTGTACGTTACACCATATTGGAAAAACTTCTTCACCATTCTTATAGAATGAAATATTTGGATGGGAAGATTGATCCACTTGCTGGAAAGGGCCAATATCTCAAGCTCTATTTCCATTAGAAGCCCTTGACTATTTTCCTACCTTTCTACACATTTATTTCATTTTTTTTGTTTTGTTTCACTTATCATGTCTTGTTTTATTTCCTTTTATTTCGATAAGTGTAAAAAAGTAAGACCTTGTGTGAAAGTGTATGTATTGCCTGAATGAACAATGTGTAAGAAATAAAAAGGGATTGTGACATCCAAAATGCTTTGCTATCTATTAAGTCTCCTTATTTTTTGGCTCTAAGTGTTTTAGGTCAAGTAATGTCTATATGGAAAATACTACTAATGAATACTCGACAAATCATTCTTATATATATGTATCTTCAAGTAAAGGGATTCCCATATATTTGTATCTTCATTCTCTACCTGGCATTTTACTCAATGTTGTTTTCATGTGTTGACTTGAGGAAGTAGAGAAAGGGAAGGAGAAAAATTCAAACAACAATACCAATTTTAGACATTTTATGTATCCCAAAAGAAGGAACAAAATCTATTGCAAGTAAAATAAGACACGATCCTGCTTCCACCTTCAAAATAAATGTTTTCCTTTTCACATTATATTTGTAACTAAATAAAGTGTTAAAGAAGAGAAAGGCTTCATTTGTAGGAAGGTAAAGCATGCATCTTCATTCGGGTAATGAAAAGTCTTGTTGGAAGTGGAGAAATACATAGGAATGTACTTAACATATGATTACTAGGAGCTTGGTACATTTATTATCCTTTATCAATCAAAACATTCAACCTTCAACAAGTATTTGAATGTTTTCAATCAAATCAAGGAATAAGAGAACCCATGTTTTAAACCTAGATAAGTCATGAAGCTAAGGTAATATTTATAATGGGTCAATAATTCTTGAAGGGATAGTATTTTTACTACAAATCTAGACATACAGAAAGAAGCTAAAGTTCCTCGAGTGTGTTTCCAAATGTTGTTATTGCTATAACACCCTCAAAAATTTTGCTATATTTGAAGTTTGGAGCCTACCTTATACCATGACATGTGTGACTTTTGGTCATGAAGTGATGTTTTATTTTTATACTCATGTTTCTATTGTCCATGCTACTTATTAAGTGTCATCATATTTTCAAGCTTAGATATAGCACAATTTTGTGTGATAGCACACTTTCAAGTCACAAAATGACACTTATGATTTGCAATCACTTATGTTTTACCTGTTACACTTGGATAATTTTTTTGAACTGGAGTTTTGCTGTATTTATGTTAGTTTCACGTATTTTCATGTTTTCATGATAATTTTAAAGTGTATGAAGCCTAATCATGTACAAGACTCATGGTGTTCCTTTTTCTTCATCCTCAATACTCCACCTACATGTATTCTCATTGAACATGGAAGAATATGTTCAAGGAGATTTACTAGAATTAGTTTCCTGAGAAGGAATTCTTGAAGAAAAAGACACAAAGGAACGCAGTTGTGATAGTAAAAGGAATGTTCTATTTTAATGATAAAAGTGACCCGTGAAGGCTCCATAACATGTATAGACCCTTCAAATGGTGGAAAGAGGATACAATGCCATATTTGTACAACTTATTAAGGACATAGTGGCAGTGTGATCACTTCTCAAAGAACTTAATGTTACAAGTATTTGGACTCCAAGTCGTCAATTTCATTGTTGTGTATTATTTTCACCAAAATATGATTTGGAAAATGATTATATATTTTGGAAAACACTGTAAATCAAAATATTCGGAATTTCCAAGAGTCACATATGGAAAACCGTGTCTCTAGGAAAAGTACAAAATACTTCTACAAGACCAAATATCATATTATAGGTCTAAGAGTTATGAGGGTAGGCAAAGAGCCATGGGTATATGAAAGGCCATTCTGCTTGTTATAAAATAAGCCTCATTATTCAAGAAAAATATTGTTCACCTTGGCTTCTCCAACTAGGCTTTACAGAGAAGATCATCATTTTGAGGAGAAGGTTGTGGCATGCCTTGCTATTGGGGCAAGTGGTATATTATTATGTATATTCAAACTTTCATTTAAGACAAGAAGCTCTTTAAGCCAACACACCTTCATGGATATATCATGAATATTATAAGACTATTCTTTAAATGTTTATGATATGTGTTTATGTTCTTATGCACTAAAGAAACCAAACTACTTCATTGGATTCCGTACTTATCTTGTTGAATATGTGTTTCATTTTATTTAATGGTTCTTATGTGTATGTAAAATATTTTTGTTAATGGTTAACGACAATCTCATATGTATATGCGTATAGTAATACATATTTTCTTCTAAAGTCTCACTTTATTGAAAATTTCATAGGGATTACTTACTTGGTTATTCAAAAGTATATGTGTGTTGCTCTCTTATGTTAACCATTGCAACGAAGGTAAAAATTTAATATTGTGGAAGTATCGTTATATTCTGAATGGGGCTCCTACATTAAATAGTTTAAGGTCGAATTGGGACTTCATATGAGGGAGGCCCCCTGTATGTGTTGAAGTTCAAAAATAAATTTCAGTACCCACACTAGTGTGGGACTAGGAGGTCCAGGCAACACCTACACTAGTGTGGGACTAGGAGGTCCAATCAGCACCTACATTAGTGTGGGACTAGGAGGTCCAAGTAGCACCTACACTACTGTGGGAACATAGGTCATAGCAACACCTACACTAGTGTGGGATAAACTTGGTGCATCTCTATTTTAGTTATCCATTAATTAAAATAGACAATAAAATGTAATCTAATCTAAAAATAGCTTGTAATAGTTAATCAAGTGTGATAAACTTAGTTAACTCATGAATTTTGAGTTAAGGGTATTTGGTGAGGCATGCAGAGTAATTTTAGTTGTAACAGAGTTTGAAGTGCAGTGGTGCATTAGTTAATGCAAGTTGTAATCAGTTTTACTTAGTTAAGTGATTTAAACTCAGTTGTGCTAGTTTTAACTATTAGATATACTAGTGAGAAATAAAGTGAATTAAATATTAATTGATTCACAATCAGTGATCTCACATGCAACTAAGGATTTACTATTATTAGTTGCATGCATGTCAGTTCTAATAGAGACCCAGTTGATATCTAGGTGAAAGGGAAGTTGACTGCCAGTTGTAGGATTATTGGGTTGCATCCATACAACCAAACACCCATTGGATTTCCCATGATCCTTGCACAGTCAAGGAAGGCTGAAATTCCTAAATAATAGGGATTTCATTCATCAGGGATTGTGAAATAAAGGTAGGCTATCAGGAGGTAGAAAATTGGCTAAATATTAGTTAGTTTTATCCAGGACAGTGTGAGCCAATTAGCTGAGTATAGGAGGGCTCTTGTGAGAAGAGTTGTATGTAATTGTTTCATGTATCCATGATGAATATACAATATACGATAGAGGGGTTCTGAGCAGTAAGCTTTCCCTGAGAAATTATATGTGTTGTGGTTTGATTGACTCTTCCTTGCTTCATGTGATTGGCGATTGTGTTTTTAATTCCATAACTGATTTGTAGAAGTGATTGAGTATTTAGCTTTAGCCCATTGTTAAATCATATTGAATCCATGATATACATACTTGTTGTATAATTTCTACATGGTATCAGATAACAAGAAATTAAAATAGTGAAGGACGAATAGAATTCGAATTCGCAGAAAGACTGATCAAAAGATCCTGCGTTATGCTCAAAATTTAAAGTGCTTGAAAGTGTACCAAACCTGAGCTACCAGAAAGGTCTCGTTGTTGCAATTCTGGTGTCATGAATGGTTCAAAAACCTGATGTCGTAAAATGAAGATATCACATTTTGTTCATTTTTCCAAATAACTAAAATTTTGTGACTAGGATACCCAGTCAGCATAAAAGTATAGTTAGCAGATGACATATTCTTGGGAACATTTCCTTTTCTTATAGCTAATCAGATCGTGCCACGTGGCTTAATCTGGGTCGTTGATTTTTGTGGTATGGAATTGTTCTCTGATCATCAATGTTTTGAAACGGGTTGTTGGATGAGCGAAACCTGGCAAGCCCAAAGGCTACCATGTGTCCTCAGGAGGCTTTATTAAAAAATTTATTGGATTATGGGGGGTTCAACCCTATGACCTCCATAGCGCCGGCAAAGACCTCTGACCATTCCACTTACAAGTTGTTGCTTACCTACATAGTCGCCTGCGTTATTTTATGGTTAACATAATGTACATTCGAAGGGGCGGAGACTGCCAGCGGTCCCAACCCACTAGAAGCCCAACCATTACTGGTCACATGATATATATAAAACTGTGGCAAAAAAAGTTATATGAATCTGTAGCAACAAATACTCCAGTGGCTAGTGGACAAGATCACATGTTGCGATGATGTTAAAACTGTAATGTGATGGTTTTATAAAACCGTAATATACGATATTAGGTAAGTGTTGTCACATGTGCATTCAATTGGCATAAAATACGATGGTTAGCTATAACGGTCAACGAAATGTGGAAGCCTCCAGGTTCCGTTACAACTCCATGTAGAGTTTTCAAACAGTTTCAATGCAGAGTTAATAGTAGGGGGTCCACATGTGACCACCCCACCCAAAAATTTGACATTAATGTAAATGTTTTATATTGTGAAAAATCTAGTGTGCACTAAAATTTAGGTTTTTCACTATTTTTAGTGACAGTTAAGTGCCAGTATCCACTTTTAGTGGAGCTTTTCTAGCTGAGATTGGGAAAAATGCATCAGGAGGTCAATTTTCGACCAATTTGGGTAAAAAAAGAGTCAAACTAGACTAATTTGAGCATTCTATAGCTACTGGTGTAGAGAAAATATCCATTAGAGGCTTTTACACACATTTAATTTACAATTTTGAGCATAATGACAAAGAGGGACCTGCCATTGGGAGCTAGACCAACAGATGTAGCCCAGAAGGGGTGAACTGCTTCATCATGCCTACTGTGTAAAAATTATGTGTAATCATATTTCTCTGTTATACAATGTTTTTCAGTGTTTTTTAGGCCTATTTTCATTCTTAAAGTTCACAAATTAATCTATGTTTCATGAATAAAACACTCATTCCTTAAGAAAACAAATGGAGACAAACTGTACATGTTTTTATCACTAAAAGGAAACTTAGCACAACAAAACTAATACACTCCTTTCAGATCAGGTTTGTACCAGAGCTAGAGTTTAATCTCTGGTGTTTTTGTGCGCAAATATTTCTTAACTGTTTGCAAGGGTTTTCATGCTTACTAGGCTCAAGCTTAAGAGAGGAGAAGGAAAATTGGTGGAAGAAAGAGGTTCTCAAAATGAGCCACAACAAAGGAGGGCAAGATTGCCACATTCACCACCACCTAGGTCACCTCCAAAAGAAGAAAAATAAGCAATAATCATGCCTCCAGGAGAGGAATAAACCCATGAAGAGGTGGATCCTAAAGAAGAAGAAAGAGTGTTCTGGACAACATTCCTTGACTTGACTTTAATGGTGAGAGTCCTTTATCAAGAAAGGAATGAAAGAATAGAAGGAGAAGGATCCAAACTTTACAAGGAAGGTCAGGGATCATCAAGAGGTCATACTAATGATGATAAATCAAAGAATGACAATGGAGGAGATGGAGGCAGTGGAAAGTCACCGTCCTCACCCTCATCATCATCATCCTCTACTTCATCTTCAGTACACCAGTCACACAAGTCAAAGAACACTGGTAAAATTACTTTTCTAAAACTTGATGTTAAGTTTGAATTTCCAATGTTTAATGGTGAAGTCAATGCATAAAAAAATTGATAATTGGATTAGGCAATTGGAGGTCTATTTGAGAATTCAGAACCTTCATGATGATGATACAAAAATCCTACTAGCTTCATTGAGGATGGAAGGTGCAGCTCCAGTTTGGTGGGAAGCCAAGTCAAATAAGGAGATCAAAAAGAATTGTAGGATTATTCTATCATGGACTGATTTAATTACTACAATAAAATAACAGTTTTATCCATTAGATCATATGCAGAAATCCATAATGAACTGGAAAATTTTTAGACAATTGAAAGGACAAAATGTACAAGACTACAACCAAGCATTTAGGAGAAGAGATCTCTTATCAGGGGTATATTTGAAGAGTCAAGATACTTTCTCAAGTACATATGAGTCTTACATAGCTACCTTAAACATACTATCCTCATGTTTAATCCTACAAGTCTAGATGAGGTATGTGTTCAAGGCACACGTCTAGAAGCTAGAGGGAAAAATAGTTTTGAAGAGGGTATAAATGAAACATTTAAGGGGAAAAAAAGAGAAGAAATCAAAAGGAAAAAAGAAGGCATCTGTAAATAAAGTGGGAGACAAAGTGGTTTTTAAACATTTTTCAAGAGAAGGCCATGAAGAGAATTTTTTTTGGAAATTACATCCTAAAAAGAGACCCAAGTATAACAATAACAAAGGGAAGTAGAAAACTGCAGCTAAAACTCAACATGATTTAGGAGAGGATTCAAGTGATGGAAATAAAATTATAGCCATGGGAATGAATAACATTAAGGGGAAATAAATTGAAACAAACCTAGTACTAGTACTTCAAACTGTCACATACAAGCTCCAAATGAAGAAGAGAGAATTGAACTATTTCATGTGAGGGTCATATCCAAACATACCAATATTGACGCACTCTTTGACAGTGGGTAACAAGAAAACTTAATCTCTAAAGTATTGGTCAAGAAACTTAACCTTGAGACCATTTCGCAACTAAAACCATATCTTGGGTGGATTTGTAAGGATGCAAATTTATAGGATTCAGAGAAGTGCATATTGTGCTTTGCAATAAATTCACATTTTGTTGACATAGTTGAATTAAATGTGGTTTTGCTTGATATTACAGGTGTTTTATTAGGCATTCCTTACTTGTATGATGTGAAAGTGATCTTCCATCTCCATGAGAACAAATACCATTTATTCAAATATTGAAAGGACTACATTTTTAGAGCACATCGCAAGAAGAAAAATATTGCAATGGTAAATGCTCGATAGGTAAAGAGGCTAGTGAATTCAAGTAAGAATTTTCTTCATCTAATGATTAAGCCTAAAGCTGATGTTAATCATAATTCATTTGAAGATTGTGATCATAAGTTGAAACTAGAATTATATGATGTATTTGATGCACATGATGAGATGTTTTAGGAGCCAACATGATTGCCTCCTAAAAGGGAGATTCAACATGAGATTCATTTGCAACAAGATTTTCCTCTTCCAAATATCGACATGTATTGAATGTCGATAATGGATAATTCTAAAATAAAGAGGAAAATCAAGGACTTGTTGGAAAAGAGACTCATAAGGCCAAGCACTTTTCCATGCGGTCTACCCATAGTCTTGATTCCAAAGAAATATGGGACTTGTCGCATGTGTGTCGACTTCAAATATTTGAAAAAGATAATGGTAAAGAATCGATACCCACTCCCAAGGATAGATGATTTTCTAGATCAGCTTAAAGAAGCAAAGTTTTTCACTAAGCTAGATTTACGAAATGGATATCATCAAGTAAGAATTACAAAAGGTGGCATATGGAAGACTGCATTCAAAACCAAACAAGGACTCTTTGACTGGTTGGTTATGTCATTTGGTTTGTGTAATGCACCAACGACTTTCTTGCGTGTTATGGATAATGTTTTGCATCCATTTCTTGATGAATTTATGACTGTGTATTTATATGATATACTAATTTTTAGTAAAACAAGAGAAGAACATGTCTTGCATGTAAAAAGGGTACTTGATGTTTTGAAGAAAGAGAAATTATCTCTTAATATTTCAAAGTATGAATTCGGAAATACTTCTCTGGTTTATTTGGGACACATTGTAGGAGGAGGAGAGTTGAGAATTTATCCTTCTAAAGTGGAAGCCATTGTGAATTTTCCCACTCCCAAATCAGTAACCGAGGTAAGAATTTTCTTAGGCGCAACTCAGTATTGGAGAAATTTTATTCCTAACTTTTCTGCCATAGCAACTCCTATGCATGCAATGGCAAGTGTGAATAAAGGCTTCTCATGGGGGGACAAATAGCAGCAAGCTTTTGAATCTTTAAAATACAAGATTAGTCTAGTTCCGGTCCTTGCATTACCAGATTTGAGAGATCCATTCCTGATACAAACCGATGCTAGTAATTATGCCATGGGCGTAGTACTTTTGCAGCATGGTAAGCCTATTGATTTTCATTATGAAACATTCAATGGTGTTGTAAGTAATTATCCTACATATGACAAAGATTTGTATGTTTTGGTACAAAGCGTAAATAAGCGGAAACACTACTTGATGAGTAAAGATACGATTATACATATCGATCACCAACCATTACAGTACTTGCAGTTGCAAAAAAAATTGCACCAATCGCAACATTTTAGGTGGATGAGATTTCTTCAACAGTTTCACTTGGTTATTAGGTACAAGAAAGGTATTTTCAATAACATTTCTGATATGCTTTCAAGGTGAATTATAAGTTCTTCTATTTTTCTTAAAAATGATTCTATTGTACATGGTAGTTACATAGAACAGTATGCATCTGATGCTGATTTTCAAGATGTGTATGCTATTTTTAGGGAAGGGAATCAAGTTGAGGAAAATGATTATCACATGCATAACAATTTTTTGTTTCATTTGGGAAAGTTGTGTATACCACAAGGAGAGAGACTTACTTTCATGAGAGAGGCTCATTTGTCTCTTATTTCTGGACACTTTGGGGTAAGCAAAATAGTGGCGCATCTACAAAGGTATTGTTGTTGGCCTCGGATGATAGATAGTGTGTCATGTTTTATAAGAGGATGATCTATGTGTGCAACAAGCAAGCCTAGCAATAGGAATCCTAAGTTATACACACCACTACCATTACCATCAAAGCCATGGGAGAGTGTCTCCACAGAATTTTTTGGAGGTCTACCTATGTCAAGAAAACAACATTATTATCTTTATATAGTTGTGGATGGATTCAGTAAAATGTGTATACTTATGCCATGTAAGAAACCATTACTGCAGAATAAACTGCTGAAATTTATTTTCAACATGTATGGGTTCATTATGGTTTTCCAACTTCTATTGGTAGTGACAGGGACTCCATGTTCGTTGGGAATTTTTGTTCCAATCTTTGGAAGATGATGGACACAAAGTTGAAAAAGAGTACTTCTTTGATTCCACAAACTGATGCAAAAACCGAGGTGGTGAACAGAACCATTGTGCATCTATTGAGAGGATATTGCAGCAAACATCCCAAGTTGTGTGATGAACAATTGCATTACATTCAGCATGCTTACAACTGAGCCAAGCACTATTCTACAAATACTTCAAATTTTGAAGCCTGCTTTGGGTATTTTCTGAAATCGCCATTAGAATTCATCTTGGAGAAAGATGTTGCAATTGATGGGCATAGTAATATTGACAAGGCTTGAAATTTCTTTGAGAAAATTGAGATTATTCATAAACAAGTTCAAGAACAGTTTCAGAAGAGTCAAAGAAAATACAAGGAGAGGCATGAAAAAAATAGAGTTGGTCACAAGTGTCAAGAAGGAGATGAAGTATGGTTGCACATAAGAAAACAAAGGATGCAAGGAGAAGGTAAAAATCTCAAGCCCATTCGCTATGGTCCATTCAAGATCATTAAAAAAATGGTAATAAAGCATTTCAACTTGACTTGCCTTCATATATGAAAATGTATTATGTTGTCAATGTGGAGAATTTACATTTGTATAAGCCTCCTTTGATTTATGATTAAGGGAGTGAGATTTAGTTGGCATCTATAAAATATTTATCGCCAGAATGTTTGAACGAGCTCAAGGAGGATTCCATCCTTGACAGGAGGACACACACTTATAAGAGGGGAAGTGTTGATTATCTTTGAATTGGGCTTAAGGGTAGCAAACCAAGTAAGGAAAGATGGATGGAAGTGGAAAAGATGAGCGATTTTTACCCTCATCTTCTGAACTGGTAATTGAAGTCTTTTGGGGTCCAAAATTTTCCCAATGGTGAGGTGTGATGAAGAGATCATGTGTTATGCTCAAAATTGAAAGTGCTCGAAATTGTACCGAACCTAAGTGACCAGAAAGGTATCATCGTTACAATTTTTAAACCATGAATGATTCGAAAAATCGATGTCGTATGAGGAAGATATCATGTTTTGTTTATTTTCCCAAATAGCTAAAATTTTGTGACTGGGATGCCCTTGCAGCAGATGGCATATTCTGGGGAATATTCCATTTTCTTACAGCCAATCAAATAGCGTCATGTGGATTAATCTGGGTCATTGATTTTTGTGGTATGAAATTGTTTTCTTACCATTGATGTTTTGAAATGGGCCGGTTGATGAGGCACACGTGGCAAGCCTGAAGGCTGCCATGTGTCCTCATAAGGCTTTCTTAAAAATTTTATCAAAGTCCAATTGGTTCGACCTTGTAACCTCCATAGCAACCGCGAAGACCTCCGAATATTTTTCCTACAAGTTGTTGCATTAATTTATGGTTAACATAATGTGCATTCGAAGGGGGAGTACCGCCAATGGTCCCGACCCGCTGGCGTCCCCAAAATTACTGGTGACATGATACATATAAAACTTTGGCAACAAATTTTATATGAACCTGCAGCAACAAATACTCCGGTGGCTAGTACTGGACAAGATCACATGTTGCGGTGATGTTAAAAATGTAACCTCACAGTTTTATAAAACCGTAATATCCAGCGGTAGGTAAGCATTGTCACATGCAAATTGAATTTGCATACAATACAATGGTTAGTTCTAATGGTCAACGGAATGTGGAAGCCTCTGGCTTCTGCTCCGACTTCATGTGGATTTTTCAAACGGTTTCAACACGGAGTAAACGACAGGGAGTCGGCATGTGACCACCTGTCGAAAATTTTGACATTAATGTAAACGGTTTATATGGTGGAAACTGTAGTGCACCCTAAATTTTAGGGTTTTCACTATTTTTAGTGAAATTTAAATGTGAGTCTCCAGTTTTAGTGGAGCCTTTGTAGTTGAAATTTGGAAAAATGCATTGGGAGGTCAACGTTCAACCAATTTGGGTAAAAAAAGAGTCTACCTAGACTAATTTGAGCATTTTGGAGCCACTAGTGCATAGAAAACAACCATTAGAGGCTTGTAAACACACGTAATTTGTAATTTTTTGCATAATGACAAAGAGTGACATGTTGTTGGGAGGTGGACAAGCAGATGTAGCCCAAGAGAGGTGAACTGCTTCATCATGCCTATTGTGTAAAGCTTATGTGTCACTGTATTTCTCTATTATACACTGTTGTTCAGTGTTTTTTAGGCTTATTTTAGTGCTTAAAGTTCACAAATTCATCTATTTTTCATGGATAGAACACTAATTCCTTAAGAAAACAAATGGAGATAAAGTGTACATGTTTTTATTACTGAAAGGACACTTAGCATAGGAAAACTGATAAACTCCTTCTAGATCAAAGACTTTCTTGGTGCTACAGCTGATTCAGGATTAAAATGGATTTAAGTGGATTGAGATTGGAGTATGCAGTCAAGGGAAGCTCTAAATATACTACTTGGGAGGACAAGATGGAGGCAATATTCGAAGACAATGGATTGAAGGAATTCATAGACAATGATGTTCCTAAACCCATTGTGACAGATGCTGCAAATATTCATGCATGGCTAAAGAGAGTGTCAAAGGCGAGGAGGATCCTACCAGAGGGAGTATGAGACCACATTGTCTCAATTATCCATGGAAAAACAACACCATATGCTATGTGGAAAGCTTTGATGGATCTATTTCAGAGCAGTAGTGACCATAGGAAATTGGCAATGAAAGATAAACTTGCAAAGATCAAGATGGAGAAAGGCGATTCCATGCCAAAATATTTAACAAAGTTTGTTCAATGTCAGGATGAGGTGGGGACCATTGGAATAATTGCTGCTGATGATCATTTGGTGAATTTAGCTCTCCTAGGAATTCCCAAGAGTTAGCATAGTTATCAAGACTTTGTAAATGGAATGGAAAAGATGCCAGGTTGGGAATGACTATGGTCGGATTTGGTGCAGGAGTTTAGATAGAATCCGAGAGATTTATCTTCAGCTAAGAATGAAGATGAAGAAGTGTTTTCTTTGGCTGTCGAGGTCAAGAAAGAGAAGGGGAATAAATTACATTCCGAATTTAAGTCTAAAGGTGGAAAGAAGTGCGACATGTCCAGGATGAAGTTTTTTCATTGTCACGAGTGTTACACTATTTTTTGGTCATCTAAACTATTGTTATTAGATGGACCCAAGTACACCATGTAAGACCAATTTTACCCTAAGTAAAATTGCATTCACTATAAAAAATAACTTACTTAACCACCTTTATTAAGTTGTTTATGGTCTAAACAAGAAACCCCATGAGGAAATATTAAATAAATCTACATTTGTTTGATTTTCCTCAAGGAATAATTAGTTAAACAAAAGTTTAATTAATATTCCTAGTTATATTTAACCCAAAACAAGGAAATTAACTAGATAAATCATTATTTATCTATTTATTTCCTAAGAATAATTATTTAAACCTTATTTAAATAATATTCTTTGTCGAATATGACTAAATCACCCTTAAATAATTAAATAAATCATTATTTATTTGATTGTTACTCAACCACATCCTTAAAATGATAAATAAATCATTTATTTATTTATTATTTACAAATAAAGGGAATTGACCCAAGTCAAATTCCTTTTCCCTCCAACAAATATAATAAAATATTCCATAAAAGTTGGATCTTGATTTGGTTAATAATATTTTAAGTATACAACAATATCTAGATTAACTCAATATTTTGTTATATATAGAAGGGTTTTTCCATTCATTTACCACCTTTTGTTGCCAAAAGGTCACTCTGGATCCATACTTTTGGTCTGACTTTGATCCACCATTATATTCATATTTTGCTACCATTTTTGTCTCGGTTTTATACACCTTCAAGAAAGAGGAATTTTATATCTGAAGTGCTGAGGACTTACAAGAACCCATCCCATTGAGGAGAACTAGTAAGACCCTTCTGTTTTTTCCTCGCAGATGGCATTAATACAAAATCCATTCAACATATTCGTGTCTTGTCTATTGGATGCATGGAGTAAATCTTGTTTTATCTACTGCTTAATGTATTTTGATGCATAGATCTAGATTTTTCCAGCATTTATCTTGATCAACTAATTGCAGATATGAAGATATTAGTAGCCATATTTGTTGTTACGGTTGTTTCTTATGCGCAGCTAAAGTGGTTTTTTTTTCGTACGTTTGGAATTAAGGTTGATATTAACAACTAGCGACTCCACACGGATTTACGATTACGACCGTTGTCGTTTTTCTGATCCTTTCATATCCCACTGCTTCAAACCCTAGGATTTCTCTTTAGCCCCTTTTTTTGTCTTTTCTTGATGGCTTTTTTAACCTATAAAATCCTAAAAAGATAAAAAATTTAACTTCTGTGTGTTTTCGGACCTATCGCACCGGTGAAAGATATCAGTCCTAGCTGAGATGACAATTTTTCTGAAATATACCGCCGAGAGTGTCAAAATTCCAGGTCATACTTTTTGGCTCAAAAACTGCAACCTGGAGCTTCAAGAAGCGGGAATCAGACCAAAAACTACGACCACTGCTGAAAACAGGTCAAAGCCTGCGACCTATATTTTTTGCAGGAGTTTTTCTGAAAATTTTCTGGGTTTGTCTAAGCCTCTATTCAGGGTTGTCTGACCTCCATATCCACCCATTTTGACCTGCAATTTTTTTTTTTCTCAACTAAGTGGGAACCTAGCCCCTAGGGCTTCAGTACCCTCCACATTTTGTGGAAGAGTTTTTGCTGTTGCAGGTTTTCTGAAATTTCAGAGTCTTCAGCCATTTTTTAGATCTGATACCTCACCTTCGGATCCACTTTAGATCGGCTTTTTATCCATCCAAATCACCTCATTTATATTCTTTCTAGTTTTCCTCTAGGGTTCACTCCATTTCTCTCTAGGAGATAGCCTTTTTCCACCTCTTTTTACAACAATTTCTCCTCTAATTTGTTATTGTTTTCTGCACCACTTTCCAGCAAATTTTGTCCTTTAGATCCTTGTCCCTCCTGAACTTAGATCTATTGGTTCTTTTTAGTGTGTTTTAATTTTTTTTTTACTCACCTATAGACTATTTTTTGAGAGACCCGCCTCCTTGGGTTTATATTATTGCATTATTAGCCATTTATTTTCTGCTTTTGCAGGCTTATATACTGTCAATTGCAGGTTTCTTTTCAGCTATACAACACACTTTTTATTTTTTCTCTACAAATGTCTGGGTTTAAAAATTAAACTATACACACTTCACACACACACTCTAAGCGAAAAAGGGCTTGGTTAACACTGCCAAGAAAATACTCTAAAACATTGAAATCAATTGATCATGCACCTCTCTGCCCTTGTTTCGACATTGTAATCAGTTGATTCTGCACCTCCCTGCCCTTGTCGGTCTCTTTTTTCCTTTGTGCCATGTTTATGTCATCTTCATTGTGCCACCAAGGTGTTTATCCTGGAGACTTCTTGGCCTTCATCCTCAGTTTCCTATAGGAAGACTTACTCCTCTGCATAGGATTCGGATTAGTCCTCCACCAAGTCTGCACACTGACTCTTCTTCTGGTCCTTTGGGTTCTCTTTCTCATTCTGCCTTCGATTCTCCCCCTAACACCTTCACCATGTCTATTGCAGGACCTAATGCTAGTGGTAACCCTGACCCTCACGCTAGGAATACCACTAGTTGGACCACAACGGACACTACCCCAGTTGCGCCCTTGCTCCCCTTCATGGCAGACCTCAGCCTCCCCGATTTTGACCAGTTGATAAACGACTCTCTACACCATGATGGTAGTTGGCCTGATATGCCGACGAAGCTCCCTTCTGACATCTAAAATTTTGAAGGCCTTGTTGGACAAGATCCTAAAAATCATGTTTGATCTTTCCACGTGGTGTTCGTCTAACTCCATTATCGATGACTCTGTTCATCTTCGGTTGTTCCAACGTACGCTTACAGGTGAAGCTTCTAAGTGGTATGATGATCAGGCCCCTTCCTCTCATACCACCTTTTCAACTATCCCCTGGGCATTTTTGTCTTACTTCCAGCTTCCCCTTCGTTATGACACTGGTACCGAACTCTTGACTTCTTTCTGTCAATCATCTGCGACCTGCCTATCCACCCATGTCCAGGAATGGAAGAGAATAAAGAACCTATCTCGAGCTCCTATCTTCGAAGACCATGTCTACATGGACTGGTTCCTTAAATCTCTTTTTCCTCTTATCGAAAAAGATGTCGCATTACACTTTCCTCAAACCAAAGAAGCTGCTCTCTAAATTGCATTAAAATATGACTTGATCTACACTTATTCGGGTTATTTTTATATCGTTCTACCTGATCTTCCTAGACCTGGTGGTGCCAACGCACCAAGGGCATCTCATGCCACCAATGGTATTATCGGAGCTCTCTCTAATCCATATGCTCAACCTCCCATGGGCTATGGTTTTCCTCAGTGGGGCCAGAACGTCCTGCACTTTTCCACCTCTTGGTAGCACGTATACAGGATATGGCATGCCTCCTATTTTTGAACAATCTCCTATTTACCACACTATTACCGAACCTCCTTATTATCCATATTCATAGCCTGGTGCTCCATCTCCTCCAGCATTAGAATCTCCTCCTCCCTTTCCTTCTCAACCCCCGCAACAGCAACCACCGCTCCCTCAGGGGTAGGTGTATGCACAGTAGGGCACGAATAATCCTCCTCCCCTAAAAAATAAGAGGAAAGGCACTCAAAATCAAGCTACCCCTGGTAATCCTAGACCTAATCAAGGTAATGCTCCTAACACTACGAACCAGCAACAGGGCACTCAGCCCAAGCAGGACATGCATGTTCGCTCGAACTAGTCCTTCTCTTGTTGTGTTGTTTATGGTCATTACATGCATGATTGTCCTCCTTTTCCATAGATGCAGAAGCTGTGGGAGTCTCAAGTGACATTGAGACGACATCAAGCCTTACATTCCATCCTTCCCAGTCCTGCACGTAGTCAATCGATTGTGCTTACTGATCCTTTCCCTTAGTAAGGATTTGTGCCTACCCAACCACTTGAAGGTTAGGTGGCCACTCAACCTCTTCCATTTGGTATCCTTGATTACAAGATTCTCATGATGAACTATGATCAACCTCTAACCGTAGACATCAATATTCAGACTCAGTCCCGTGAATACAACAAGCCTCTTGCTACGTTTGTCCCTGAGCCGCCTCCTTCAGTCTCTACAGAGCCTCTTTCGACACCTAATGGTCCTTTAAAAATCCGTAAACCTAAAGCAGAGGTTCATACCAAGATTCCTGAGGGACCACTACACCGAAATGATGCTTTTGACAAAGCTGCCCATTTGTATATCATAGTAGATGATTTGGCCCAATGCCCTGTTGCCATTTAAATGCTGGAACTCCTCCAGTCGTGCCCTTCACAACAAAAATATCTACTCTCTGCCATGCACAATGTAGATCCTTTTGACGACTGATTTATTGTATTTTATGTTGACCAGTCAGAAAATCATCCTCTCCCTGCTTTCGTTGCCTTCCAAATCCCAGTCAAGATCCAGAACGTTAACATTTCCGAGTGCATTATTGATGAGGGGGAATCCACCTATGTGATGTATGCTTCAGTTTGGAAACAACTCGGATCACCTGAGTTGGCTCCTTTCACGATCACTCTTCGAGCGTGGGATGGCCACGCCTCCCAGCCCATTGGCTTATTCTGCAATTTTCCTATTACTCTTGCGGGAAAGACTGTTTGCATTGACGTAGAAGTAATAGATGACCCCTTATATTAAAAAATTCTATTGGGTCATATATACACTTATGCAATGTCTGCTTTCCCTTCCGTAGTCCACCGCAAGATGTCCTTCCCTCGTAACAGAAAGATATTCACCATCGACCAGTTGAAATATTACGAACCGATGTCTCAGACCTCCCCTGAGTACATAATCTCTTCGGTGGTCAATAAGAAAATCGTCAATCCTTTGACCAGTGTTTCACCCAGAGTATACAAATATTCCTCATTGCTTGGTACATTCCCTCATCTTCCTCCTCCTGTCTCTGATCCTATCTCATCGAATGTTTTCATGATGCAATCATCTCGGGCTGCCCTCAAACGACCTGCCTTGGCTAGTCAACAGCCTCCTCGCCCACCACAGCCTAATCCTATCCATTCGATTCATCCTTCTGGACCTTCTCCCTCTGGCCCTTTAGTTGTTACTCATGAGTCTCTTTACCCTCATAGAATGGTTCCTCCATGCCTTAACCATTTAGGAGCCATCACCCCTCCAGTTAGATACCGTTCCTAGCTCCCCCACCAGGAGTTTATATGGTACCTGTCATGGCCACCCTCTCTCTTCTGAACTTGACGCTTTGGATTTCTGTCTGGTACCTTGATCCTCCAGCCGCTACCCCACCAGGTCAACCCAAAACTTATCTTGATTTGACCTCGGTTCAACTAGTCCCCATGAATTCTCCTGTTGCAACAGTGCCTCAACCACCTCAACAAGAACCACCTTCTATTGCAACCACTTCAAGTAAGAAGGGAAAATCTCACAAGAGGGCCTCCAAGGACAAGTCTGCCCTGATAGACCCTGCACCTCCCCTGCCCGAAAAGCCCTGTGCTTTGTGCGATGTCATTGGCTATGCCACCCATATAATATTCTAGAACTTTACAAGCACATAAAAGATTAGAAATTTATTTCTTATCATCAGGCCCCCATATTCGACTAGGCAGCATTGGCAAATTCGAGTCCCCACAATAAGTCATCCCACTATAGGGATAGTTGTCTATATACAGTGGCATCTGATCCCAATGAACAAAAAACTCAGGTTCGAACACCCTTCCAACTTCCCCACCTCCTCCTCTGCATAGTCTTAACCCCCACCGGTGCATCCTAGGCTCTCTCGGGCCCCCATATTAGAGCTGTATGTGAGGTCGAAGTGTCAGGATCATCTCAAAGAACAATAAGCACAAAATTGTACCATATGCACATTCATGGTTCACTTGCCACTTACATAGTGAAAACTGTCGTTTGAATGACGACAACATCATCTGTGCCAACCCAAGGTATGTCCCACTCAAAAATATCTCCACAAGCATCATCTACCCCCTGGTGATGTGATGGAGTTCCTAGTTTCCCAGGATTCGCAGCACCAATGCAGCCACATCACGGGTCTCTAACCTCTCCAAATCCATGATGGGTATTCGAGTCCCCTTGAATTGGAGACCTGGTCGACAATGGTTCTCTACAAACTCTATGATATTGTGCCCCCACCGTAATACTGGCTGAGTATTCCCTACCATCCCAAGTGGTGGGAGACCAATCAGGAAATATATATCCTGGATTGTCAACCTGATCTGGTGCCCCTGCACTATAAATACCTGATGGTTTGGATCCCAATAGCTGATAATATGTGCCAATAAAGGCTCTCCAGCTCTCATCAAAGGGTTCTCCACAAATTTCAGAACCCCAAACCTGGCCAATGCACTACGGACACCTTGATCCTCCCGGATCTCCGACTGTAATGCGCCCAGGTCTCTCTCTCTCTCCAGTTGATTCGTAATTCTGCCATATCTGCACAAAACCATTATATTTGTTAGTGTAAATATAGGAAAGGCTATATCTTATCATAAAGACCCAATGCTCAGCCAAAAAACAACACAGATAAACCCCTCCCTAACAGGTCGCACTTTTCAAGCCCAATCCTGGGATAAGTCACAGTTTTTTGCTCAAAACCTACTACCCAGGTTGTACTTTTTGCCCCAAAAAGTGTGACCCGGCCATCAAGAGGAGCAGGGGTCTATTCTTTAGCCCTAGGAACCTAATATGAACTTTCAATCCACTAAAAATAAAAATTAGGGTTAGGCCTTTCACCTGAAACTAGCAGATCTTGATTCCAATGGTCAGTTTGTCTGCTACAATCACCGCAAGATTTATTGCCTTCTATCCTCTCTATATTCACCACAACTCCACATGAAAATGAGTGAATTTGGAGGGAAATGCCTTATTAAAAGAGAAACCCATGATTTTTCTTTCGCCTGCTACGGCCAAACTGTAGCTCTATTTATCAAACCATCTGTACCATTTGAAAGCTCTCATCGAGCCCTCAAATGGGTATCTATTAGTTTTTAGTGATTTGATACTTCATCGGGACACATTTTTTCCAAGAAGCCTCACTTCACCCCTCCTCATAATCGAATTTCTTCACTTGCAACACTCGTACTGGGGGCACAACTTTGCCTCCATACTTTTCCACGCTCGTGTCAGATTTTGTTGTGAGTTACCATCTTATACTCATGTTTTTATGGTCCCCATTGGACCTTTTATGTGTGGCAGCACCATCGAGTCACCCTTGTTTCGAGCATATGAGTTGAGTCATCATTGCATTCATGGAGTCTATCTCGAGTCCCTTTTCATCCCGCTATAGTCCTCCATCCTTCATTTCTTGGTCCCTCTCTCCTGTCGCACATTACGACATTCAGTCCCATTGTCCCCTATCCCTCGTGATATTGTCTCAATCGCTACCAGGTCATCCATGCCCTTTATGCTCTAACGAGGGAAGTTGTCCATTTGCTACTCAGTACCCCTCATTTCATCATCATCATTGGTGTCAGTCTATCAGTCGCTCTACTATTTTCTCTTGTGCCTTAGTTAAGGATACCTTATTGCCTCACCTATGGCAGACCTGCTTCTGTCGACATCAGCTCATTCATTCCAAAGGATAGGTCTAGAGGGTAGTGTACCTTGGTTCCAGCTTCCACTCTTGTTTGGTGCCTCGGATTAGGCAAAGGGACACCTTACTTCTCTTTGACTTGATTGTTTCTCAGCTCCAGCTCTTTTCAGCATGATTGAGATCCTTATAGTTGATGGTTCAGTGATGCAACAACTGATATCAGTGATTCCTGGGTGTCTGTGAGATGTCTCAGCACTCATGAGGAGGTGGCCCTACAGGTATCCCCCCACATACCCGGATGACCTCTTCATTACAGAATTTGTTGCAAATCCATAAATTTGATGATGGTAGCCTCAACCGCTTGCAGTGCCTTTTTTTTCATGTATCAGTCAGATTTTCAGAGCCATTTACTGTTTTTAGGGGCATCTAGGTTGTATTTATATCTCATGTACTCAGATATCATTGTACAATTCATGGCTATAATCCCAGGCATAATATGTATGTGGGATTCATTATCTTGTTGTTTGTCTGGCTCATGTTTATGCCAACATATACTATATTTTTTAGTCCATTGATTACTGGATGCCTTATTCTTTGTACTTTGTCTTGGTGGGCATAGGTATACCTCCCTTGCCGCCTATAGCATAGGTACTCACTCATTAAAGAGACTTGTCACACATGTAATTCTCGCCTCCTCAGGGTCTAGTCCTTTCAACACTTTTTTCTACCTTATACTTCTCTCTCTTTGACTTCCCCTTCGGTGTCTAGTGATTGAGTTCTTACAGCGTACTTCGGTCATAGGATTAGCTCCTAACGCTCACACGCTGGGGGGAAATATGTTGCACCATTTTTTGGTCATCTAAAATAGTGTTATTAGATGGACCCAAGTACACCATGTAAGACCAATTCTTACCCTAATTTTACCATGTATTCCTGGTTATATTTAACCCAAAATAGGGAAATTAACTAGCTAAATCATTATTTATCTTATTATTTCCTAAGAATAATTATTTAAACCTTATTTAAATAATATTCTTTGTTGAATATGACCAAATCACCCTTAAATAATTAAATAAATCATTATTTTTTTGATTATTATTCAACCACATCCTTAAAATGATAAATAAATCATTTATTTATTTATTATTTACAAATAAATGGATTTGACCCAAGTCAAATTCCTTTTCCCTCCAAAAAATATAATAAAATATTCCATAAAAGTTGGATCTTGATTTGGTTAATAATATTTTAACTATACACCAATATCTAGACTAACTCAATATTTACTTATAAATAGAAGGGTTTCGCAATTCATTTACCACCTTTTGTTGCCTAAAGGTCACTCTGGATCTATACTTTTGGTCTGACTTTGATCCACCATCATAGTCATATTTTTATACCATTTTTGTTTGGGTTTTCTACACCATCAAGAGAGAGGAATTTTAGATCTAAAGTGTTGAAGACTTACAGGAACCCATCCCATTGAGGAAAATTGGTAACACCCTTCTATGTTTTCCTCCCAGGTGCTATTAATACAAAATTCATTCAACATATTCTTGTCTTGTCTATTGGATGCATGGATTAAATCTTGTTTTATCTACTGCTTAATGCCTTTTGATGCATAGATCTAGATTTTTTAGCATTTATCTTGATCAAGTAACTGTAGATATGAATATATTAGTGTTAGAAAATTATATATATTACAGATCAATGAAAGACATAAAATATGCACAAAACACAAGCACACAAAACACATAAAGTCAGAGAGACACATATATACATATTTCACCCAGTTTGGGCTATGTCCACCTCGAACAACCAGTCCTTCCTTTATATTATCCAACAAAATGAAGAGACACAACCTACAACAGATCCATTGTAATATCCTCTATGCTCTCTCACAATCTCCCTATCTGTTTCTCGCTCTGAGAATACATACAACCCACAACCACAATACAATACCCTCATACAAAGTGAGGGGTTGCCTTCTAGGGTGAAAAACCCTAAACTAAACATAAATTCTATTGTCATATCAGCCGCCTAACGAACAACCTAGATTGACTAGAAATTAATAATCTTTTAGAAGGAAATTTTACATCTGTTTTTAGCTTCAGGGGCACTTCCCCCGAAACCCCCCGCCAGGGGGGCCTCCATAAAGTCGTACCCGCCCCCCCCTGGACCGCCCAGGAAACGTTTAATTATAGATAGTGTCACCGCCCCCATTAAGGTACAGGGGTCCAATGCTGTGATACAAAATAAATAAGATAATCATGCTCCACACCCAACAATCTCCCACTTGGATATTGATTGTAGTAACTCCACCGCTGCTTCATTTTCTGGATAATGAATCCTCTTTGGACCTAGTTGTTTCTCATCTTCATTTTCATCCTTGAAGACCAATTGAAACTGAGCATATTCTCATTTTCTCCCTAGTTACAACTTTTGTTAGCAAATCTACAGGATTCTGGCTAGTGTGTACCTTTTCTAGCTTCAGCTGTCCATCTTCCAATACTAACTATATGAAATGGTACTTGGGCTATATATGTTTATTCCTGGAATGAAAGGTTGAGTTCTTTGCAAGATGAATGGTGCTTTTTCTATCACTGTATAACGTTCCCATATCATGCTTCTTACCCAATTCATCCATATACCTTTGTAACCAAATCATTTTCTTACTAGCCTCTGTAGAAACAACATATTCTTCTTTTGTTGTTGAAATTGTAACAACACTTTGGATTTTCAAAACCCAACTAACAATTGTTCCACCTACAGTAAATACATATCCTGTAGTGCTCCTCCTGTTATCTCTGTGACTTGCCATATCTGCATCAACATATCGTTGTACATCAATGTTTGAACCACCAAAGCATAATGCTTGATTTGTGGTACCTCTCAAATATTTGAGAATCCATTTCACTACCATTCGATGTTCTTTTCGAGGATTTTTCATGTACCTGCTTACAACTCCCACTCCATGTGCAATATCAGGCCTTGTGCAGACCATTGGATACATTAAGCTTCCTATTGCTAATGCATATGTAAATTTAGACATATAGTCCATTTCTTCTTGGGTCTTGGGGCACATCTCCTTAAAAAGTTTGAAATGGCTAGCAAAAGGTGTACTAACTAGTTTTTCATTCTTCAAATTAAATCTTTTCAACACCTTTTGTATGTAATCATTTTGAGACAATGTTAATTTGCAATTTTTCCTGTCTCTACTTATTCTCATACCAAAAATTTATTTTGCAACTCCAAAATCCTTCATTGCAAATGAATTTTCCAATTTTATTTTGAGCACATCTATTTCCTGCATGTTAGACCCTGCAACAAGCATGTCATCTACATACAACAAAAATATAATATAGATACCATCATTTTGCTTTTTCATATAAACACAATGATCAGTGTGACATCTAGTATAACCTTGTTTAGACATAAAATTGTCAAATTTTAGATACCATTGCCTTGGAGCCTGTTTTAAGCCATACAAGCTCTTATTTAACTTGCACACTATTTTTTCCTTCCCTTTGAACTCTTGTCCTTCTAGTTGCTCCATATAGATCTCTTCCTCCAAATCCCCATGGAGAAATGTTGTATTTACATCTAACTATTCAAGATGTAAATCTTCCGTTGCTACAAGACTTAAAATAGTTCTGATTGAAGTCATCTTAACAAAAAGAGAAAAACATTTCATCAAAATCAATACCTTTCTTCTGTGAAAACCCCTTCACCACAAGTCTAGCTTTGTACCTATGTTTTCCTCCATCTTCTTCCTTCAACCTATAAACCCATTTATTCTGTAATGTAGTTTTACTTGCAGTTAACTTGACTAAGTCCCAAGTCTATTTATGCAATAAGGATTCCATATCTTCTTCCATGGCTAGCTCCCACTTATTCATGCTTTCAACCTGCATTTCTTCTTCATAACGTTCGGGTTCACCAAAATTAGTCAACAATAAATTGTATAATTAAGGAGAGTATCGTTCATGGGGCCTACTTATCCTAGTAGATATTCTAACACCACTTTCAGGTGTTTGAGGTTCCTCTTGCTGTTGTGGTGGTTATTCTTGTTTTGGCTCTTTATTATTATTATTTTCAGGCACCTTCACCTTTTCTATGATTTCATCAATAACTGTGTATTCTTTGTGTTGGCTCCCTATGATTTGCAAGAATGCAAGATCAAATACTCCAGGAGCCACATCATAACTTCTTTGGAATCCTACGACCTAGCCTTCTTGGATTCAGAGAGGGATCTCTCTATATAAGTGTTTTCAAAAAGATATGTCTTTATTCTTTGTTTAAGATATTAGGTTGGTTATGAAGCTCGGATAACTTGTTTGTTTGTTTGGTTGGGATGGATATCATTGACTGAAAAGATAAGTTGAAGGGTGAAGGTGAGGTTAAATTGAAAGAATGTTTCGGCTGGAAGGATAGGTCATGAAACAGTGTTAATCCATTGGGCTATGAAGTCACAAAAGGATTTAATTGCACAACAACTCTTCGAGGGTTTCCATAGGGAAATTCATCAATATCAAAGGATCTTTTAGATTGAATTGTGATATGAAACATTAAAATATTTTGAAAGAAGCAAAGCTAATAATCAATTAATAATATATTAACTCTAATAAACAAGAAAATCCTTTCAAAGTAACTGTTTGAATCAAGCAAAAGGACAGGGCAAACCATAGACTTCTTTGGGCAGACTTGTAATAAAGCACACTTTCAGACAACAATCCAGTAATCCTAAGACTACTTTTAGAAAGGAGAAAATATATATGAAAACAAGGAAAATAGCCTAAGATCAGACAGAAACATTGAATTCTAGCCTGCACTTGGCATACTTTCAAGGGATCTTTCCATAATAGCTTTTAAAGACTGACCAGAGGAAAGGGGTAACCATAGACTTCCCTAGTTTAGAATTTACTTAACATGCATTTAAAGAAATCACTCAAGAATAACATCTCAAGGTATAATCAGAAAGACATGGGCTTACCAACATTTCTTCAATCATTATACTCTATTGAATCATTCTCAAGACAACAAGCTGGATAAACCTAGAGGGAAATTAAGAATCCTCTAAACATAACTTAGCAGAAGAAAACATAAAGATAAAGCTTCCAGGCAGAAATAGGGTACTGCAATAGTAAATCCTACTCTAAATTTTCTGTTCTTTATTAGAGAAAATGGATAGTTTGTAAAACATAAAGAAAGACAAAAGCAATGAGGAATAACATCACCATTAACATAGACTAGGATCCATTGAATCAGCTTGTATTATTGATGTGCAAACCAATTAAATACTTCAATTCCAATAGGTCTTTATAGCTCAAAACTTTTGTTCACGGCCTAGTATTCTTCAACTACTCAACAACACTTCAACAGCTTCAACAACTATCTTACACTCAAATAATGATCCAACCAACAACTATAATGAGCTCCTCATACAATATTTATATATGAATGAGGAGGTGGAGTGAAAGAAAGGGTCTGTAATGGTTCATAAATGATAGAGTTTAATGTTTTTTGACCTTTGAGACCATGCAAGGCCCAAGGAAAAATGTATTTAAGTCCAACTCTCCGTTACATTAACTCTTTGAACTAATTAGTGGCTTTTTTTGACTTTTAGGCTTTTTAGGCAGGCTTGTAATAACTTCTGAGCTATCATTCGGAAATATCTCTAACCTGGAGTAACTTTGTGTGTCTTTTGAGGTGAATTAGGCCAGTAGGTGGCATTTTGATTATTTCAAAGAAGTAATTGCTTCTGTGATTTTTCATTTGAAGCATTCTCTTGCTAATTTGTCTAATTATATCCTTAAACTCTGATTAGGCCCTTTGATTTATTTTTTAGGCCTTCTTTATCATCTTCAGTCTCTGTTCTTTCTACTGACTATTTTAATTTTAATTCTTTTGTGCTTCACACTTTGCTTTATCATTAAATAGGAAGATTTTCTAATAAAGACACAGAAAATGAAAAGTGGTTTTGTAGGAAACCGACGACGGTTTTCGCGTGAGGGTTGAGTGGTAAATGGTATTGGCTCATATGAATGTGATACAACTGGGTGGACGACACATGTCCAAGCTGAAACTTCCTTTTTTTCATGGAAGATGCACGTTGGAATGTTTTGGGTGGATCGGGCACAAAAAGGAGTGTATACCATCTGATCTGGGGGAGTCAGATCGATGGCTATGGATGCATGCGATGGGAGGAAAATTTTGTGGTGGATGAATGGTGGGGTCGAGCCAGTGATGTCATTGTTTTGTCATTAAGAGGAAAAGTTGTATCGGTAGGGTTAACTGATAGAAATAACGATGGTCATCCAATCTTAAATATTAATGGCAGAGATTTGATGCGGGGAAAAAAAGGCGAGGAGGACAATATGAAGTGAAGGGGATGGGGAAAACGTTTGGGCATAGTTTTATGGAGGAATAAGGGAACTGGGGCAAAAATAAATAGGGCTAAGGTTTTATCTGAGGATCGTAGGCTCTGGTCTTATGGAGAAAAAGGGTGGAGGTGTTAGGGCCAAAGGCGCTTAAAGCCTATCTAATAAAAAAGGTCGGAATTAGGAAAAAATGGGGTTTTGAAGGTCCTTTTTAGTATTCCAATAGGATAAAAAGGGTAGTTTAAACCATATAAAAGGGATTTTTTATGATTTAAAGGGTTTTTATGGGAAAATGAGGGTAAATGAGGGATAAAATGAGATTTTTAGGGGAATGAGATGAATGTTTAGGACAAGTGAAAAATGAGTGAAAAAATGGGTTGAACAGAGCTTATGAAATGAACTGATGGAGAAGGGCTTGAATGAAATTTTCTTTGGTATCATCAGGATAAAATTGAAAGGATTTGATGAAGATTTTAGTGGAGTGATTCTTTGGAGATAATGAACACAGTGAGGTTTCAAGAACTCACAAGATTTTAACAAAATTTTGTTTCTTGAAAGCTAAAAGACTTATTTAGCCATCATTAGATATAACAGAATTTATAGATGGCTAACATTGGCTCCACTTGGGGAGGGCAGCTCCTTGGAGGTGTCAAGAACCTCAGAGATAAATCTCTTAGAAATTAGACCAGTGCCTTGTCTTTTGCTGCATTTTGACATTCTTCTTTTTCTTTGATGATCATGCTACTTAAAAAGATGATCTGCAATATCATAATCAAATGATTTTCTCCCAAAATTCTACCTACACAACCTACTTTCCTAACATTTTTTCTTCAATGGGTGCATTTGGATTTGCAAACCCTTTCAACATCAACATTTATTCTTTTGTTTGGAATTAGGAAACTAATCTATTTCTACCCTTATTTCTTCCATGGGTCTAGATTAGATGTTGTGAAACCAGCTCCAAAAAGAGAAGAAAAGAGATATCAATGCCTTAGAAATAAGCCACTTTGAGGGGGAAACCTCCAATACATTACATGCATGAACAATTCTTGGATGATTCAAATTACAAAACCTCCTTTCTATATATAGGATTCCATGAGGCCATAATGTAATCATAGTGGGACCACAATGTAATCCTAGCCGACCTGACAATAATAATTTAAGGGAACAATAATAAAAATATGGGGGTTACAAGGGTACAATAATAAAAATAAGGGGGTTACACTAACAACAATAAGGGACTATACTAGTAATATAGGGACCTAACATGCCCCTCTCCCTCAAAAAAGTGTTGTCCTCAACGCTTGAGTAGCTCTGGGTGCTTCTGTATAAAATTCTCATCCTCCTATGTAGAATCTTCAGTGGGTAAGTTCTTCCACTTGATGAGATACTCTGAAATTGATCGATTCCGTAGCTGTCGAGTTCTTGTTTCTCTGACCACTTCAGGTTCCAATATGATTTTTCCTTCCTCATCAATTTCTGGAAATATTGTTTGAACTAGAAGATTTTCACCTATAACCTTCTTTAAGCATGAAACATTGAAAATTGGATGCACTTGTGAAGAAGCAGGAAGCTCCAATTTGTATGCCATAGTACCAATCTTTTGCAACACCTTGTAAGGACCATAGTACTTTGGCAATAATTTATTATCCTTCTTAGCTTGTTTGAGGGACATTTGTTTGTATGGTTGTAGCCGTAAAAATACACGTCTCCTACATCAAAAATTCTCTCACTGCGATGTTGATTTGCCTATTGTTTCATTCGATTTTGTGCCAAATTCAGGTTGTCCTTTAAGAGTTGGAGAACTTCTTGTTGATGCTCGATGTGATATTACACTGCTTTAACCTTCGAATTTTCTCTTAAAGATGATGTGATGGATGGTGGATGATATCCATAAAGTGCCATAAATGGGGTCATTTTTGCTGTAATATGGAAGGAAGTGTTATACCATCATTCAGCTAGATGTAACCACTTGACCCATTGTGTTTGTTTATTAGATACAAAACAACAAAGATATCCTTCCAAACATTTATTTACTATCTCAGTTTGACCATCAAATTGAGGATGATAAGATGAGCTATGAGCTAATTGAGTACCCAAATAAGAAAATAACTCCTTTCAAAAATTTCCAGTAAAAATGGGATCCCTGTCGCTCACAATAACCGTTGGGTTTCCATGTAGCTTTTGAATTGTGTCCATAAATGTAGTAGCAATTTTATTTGCTTTAAATGGATGAGATAATGCACAAAAGTGTGCATACTTGGTAAGTATATCTACTACCACCATGATGACACTATTTCCTTCAAACTTAGGTAAACCTGTGATAAAATCCATTGAAATATCCTCCCAATGTTGACTTGCAATGGATAAAGGTTGTAGAAGACCCGAGGTCTTAATTGTCTCAACTTTATTTTGTTGGCAAACCAAACATTCCGCCACAAACTTTTTAATATCAGAATTAAGGCCATCCCAAAAAAAATCTTTCTTCACCCTTTGGTATGTTTTTAAAAATCATGATTGTCCTCCTAAAGGAGAAGTGTGCAATTCCAAAAGAATCTTTTGTTTTAGTTAGGAATTATTACAAAGATATAAGCAATATTTGTACCATAAGGAATCATTTTTCCAACTAAATGTATTAGATGTACTAGGATCTTGCTGAAACTTTTGAATGAGTGTCCACACGTCTTCGTCCTTCTTTCATTCATCTCTTGCTTTGGTTATCCAATATGATTGGATAATAGAAATGGCACAAAGCAGTGCTTCCACCTCTTCATTATTTCTTGAGAGTGCATCTGCAACAACATTTAGATTCCCTTTTTTGTATATTATTTCAAAGTCATAACCCAACATCTTTGTGACCCATTTTTGCTGATCTTCTGAAGATAGTCCTTGTTCCAAAAAAAATTGAAGACTATAATGATCAGTTTTTACCTTGAAGTGTCTTCCCATTAGGTAAGTTCTCCATTTCTTTAGTGCATGCAGTATTTCTAACATTTCCTTCTCATAAATAGGTTTCTGTAAATACTTTCCTTTGATTGGATGAATTTCAAAAGAAATGGGTCTTCCTTCTTGCATTAAAACAACACCAATTCCATTTCCTGACGCATCACATTCCACAATAAAGTTTTTTGTGAAGTCTGGCGTAGCTAAGACTGGTGCTAGGCACATTGCCTCTTTAAGATGTTCAAAGGCCTTAGTTGCTTCAGGAATCCATGAAAATTCATCTATCTTCAATAATGTTGTTAGAGGTGTTGTTATTCTCCCATAATTCTTAACAAATTTTCGATAATACCTTGTTAACCCAAGAAATCCTCGCAACTGCTTTATGGTTGTGGGGAATTTCCATTCCTTAATGGCTTTAATTTTGTTAGGTTCTACCTTAACACCCTCGTGAGATACAATATGACCCAGATATTCCACCTCTTGTACTCCAAAGAAACATTTGGATGTTTTTGCATATAATTGTTTCTCCTGCAATAGTTTGAGCACCTTATCAACATGTTGAACATGATCCTTCCAACACCTGTTGTAGATTAGTATATCATCAAAAAATACTAGCACAAATTTTCTAAGGAAGGGTTTGAAAATGGAATTCATCTACCCTTGAAATGTACAAGGTGCATTGGTAAGGCCAAAAGGCATGACCAAAAATTCATAATGACCCTCATGAGTTCGAAGTGTTGTTTTCGGAATATCTTTAGTCTTCATTCTAATTTGATGATACCCTGAACGAAGATCCAATTTGGTAAAATAAATTTCTCCATCTAATTGCTCCAATAATTCATCAATCACAAGAATGGGAAATTTATCTTTAATTTAGCTTATTGAGCTCCCTATAATCTGGACACATGCACCATGATCCATCCTTTTTGTGTATGAATACTACAGGAGTGGAGGAAGAACTTTGACTAGGTTGAATTATACCCGCCTCTAACATTTCTGCAATCATATGTTCAATTTCACTCTTTTGGACATAAGGATATCTATAAGGCCTGATGTTTGGAGGAACACTTCCTGGAATCAAATGAATATCATGATCATGATCATGAATAGATGGGAGTCCTTTGGGAGTTTCAAACACCTTGGAATGATTGTCCAGGGCTTTTTGGAGATCTGGAGAAATAAATTATTTTGATGTTGAAATTTTCTTGTGAGCATAATTAAAATAAAATGTCTTTATTAGAAGCTTTGTCATGAAATTAGAGCTTATTATCTTTTCTGCCTCTCCAACCCCCCGTAATTAATTTCCTTTCTTCTAAAAAACTAAGAAAATTCTCTTGAAAATTAAAAGCTATTGTCCACAAAGATTGTAACCATTGTACTCCTAGTACAACATCAGCACCTCCCATAGGAATGGAAAGAATTTGACTATTCAATACATATTCCCCCATGGTTAGCTTGATATTATGGCATTTTCCAGAGCAATTTATAGTTCCTCCATTTGCAACCATCACTTGACATTCTGGTGCTGGGTATAGGAAACAATTCAATTCCTTGGCTACCTTACAATGAATAAAATTATGGGTACTCGCTGAATCAATCAACACTATTACCTTTTTCTTCTTGATATGTCCTTCTATCTTGAGAGTTTGAAGAGTGGTAATTCCTACCAATGCATTACATGATATGGTCGGACTCATTTCTTCCGCTTCTTGGGTTGGTTCCTAGTGTATATCCTCTTATTGTTCATTTTATTCTTCCTCTTCACAATCTATGTAAAATAATTTCTTCTTAGCACACTTATGACCTTTAGTGTATTTTCTATCACAACTGTAGAAAAGCCCTTTTTGTCTTTTTTCTTCCAATTTTTGTAGTGTCAACCCTGTAGGTTGTGGAAATATAGGAGTAGCAACACTTCCCTCTTTATAGAAGTGAGTGGTAGACTTCCTTGTCACCATAATTTTACATGCAATTTTTCTTGCCAACCTGAATGCCTTGTCCAATGAATCAGGTTCCAAAATGTGAACTTCATGTTGGATGTGATCCTTTAAAGTACCTACGAAGAGATAAATCCAGTGTTCCTCTGGAATATCAGTTACCCTTATATTCAATTTTTGGAAGTCCTCAATGTGCTCCCCCATTAAACTCTTTTATTTGAGATTTATCAATTGGCAAAAGAAGGTGTTTCTCTTTGTATCCTCATAATGTGCTATCATTTTCTCTGTAAAAATTGACCAAGTGACAATTTTTTTACGGGAGCAAAGCCATCAATACCATACAAATGTATTTTGTTCTAAATGTAAAGTTGCAATGCGTCCCTTTTTTGTGTTTTGCACATTATGGAGATCAAAATATTTCTCCATCTATAGTATCCATGTTACAGGATCCTTTCCATCATAATTCCTCATATCCATTTTTGGAATATGGTGGTTCTTCCCGCCAACATTAGATTTTATGAAATCATGATTAACATTTTTTTTGTTCTCATCATGAGTTTCCTCTACTATCTTGTTACCATTAGAAAACATTTCTTGTATCAACTTTGCCAAACCTTCCATTTCTGTTTTTAGATCATTCTTCATGTTTTCCATTTTCTCATCAATATTATCTTCCATGTCATCCATCTTAGATTCCATACTATTCTTCAAACCATCCATCTTTGATTCCACACCATCTATCTTAGATTCCATTCCATTCTTCAAACCATCCATCTTAGATTCCACGCCTTTATTCAAACCATCCATCTTAGTTTCCACGCCTTTCTTCAAAGCTTCCATGTCATTTTTTGTTTCTCTTTTCGAGAGCAAATTTTTTTGCACTTGCTCTTGTAATTTTCATATGTCATGTTACCATTCTTCGTCTTCATGAGTCATAGTAGAGATTTATAAAGGCTTAATGGGTGTTGAATTATTTTTTGGGGCCATTTTATAATCCAATACTAATATATATTCTACAATATGCCCTTGGAATAAATTCAACTTGATTCTTCACACAAGACTTATGCAATTCGGAAAAAAAAATACACACCTTTTACTTTTTCTTGAGCAGCTCAATATTGAAATTGAATTATCTCTATAATTGTGGATACTCAATATCTAAAATTAAGCCCTGCAGTAGCCCTTTGAAGCTTCTTTCAAATTCCACAAGTCTGATCTTATTTGGATTCTTCAAGGTAAAGTTATGTCCAGTCTCCCACAATGACCAAATTTTGGACTGGTTCAGTAGTGCGAACTTGTACGAATTTCCACGTGTCAGTGTTTCCTCCTTTGGCTCTGAAATTGATAGACCAAAAACTATAGTCCATGTAATTGCGGCAAATTTTTACATCATTCCAATTTGATGCTCAAAGAGAGAGCTATGAATATTTTCCCATGATCACCTCTTTGAGATGAAATTAAAAAACCTCAAAAATCCCTAACTTCATAGATCATATCTCCGAAAATAATTACAACCAATATCTAAAATTTTGTGATAATGTTCCTCAGGATTGCAGCATCGCACTCTAAAAATTTCAGATTCTGAACCTTCATAGAAAATACGTTATTACGAAAATACCACGATGACCTGTTTAGGTTAAATTCAGGAGCCTCCAAAATGACCTAACTTTTACAGATCATATCTCCGAAAATATGTTGAACCAAGATCTGCAATTTTGTGAAGATGTTCCTCAGGACTTTGGATTTGCACTCTAAAATTTTTAGATTCTGAACCTTCTTAGAAAAAAATTTATAGCAAAAATTCCATGATGACTTGTTTGGAGCAGCAAAACCCTAGAATCTCAAAGCTCTGGTAACAAATGTTGTGAAACCAGCTCCAAAAAGAGAAGAAAAGATATATCAATGCCTTAGAAATAAGCCACTTCGAGGGGGAAACCTCCAATACATTACATGAATGAACAATTCTTGGATTATTCAAATTACAAAACCTCCTTTCTATATACAGGAGTCCATGAGGCCACAATGTAATCCTAGTCGACCTAACAATAATAATTTAAGGGCACAATAATAACAATATGGGGGTTACAAGGGTACAATAATAACAATAAGGGGGTTAAACTAACAACAATAAGGGACTATACTAGTAATATAGGGACCTAACATTAGAGAGTTGAACTTAGTACTTCTCTACCTAACTATCTATTTGTCAAGATTAGACTGGTTGAAATATTCTATTCTCTATTTCTAAAATAGGAAATTTAGAACATAGTCAAATATGGATTAGACAGTCTGATTTGCTATGGAGGCTATGGAATTATGTACAAGTTGCACATAGAATTTATTTGCAGAAAATTAAAACAAAACTTTGAAGGCTTAAGATCTGAAAATCATGAATATCCTTCTTTCTTTCTTTGGTTCAAGTTTTGAGCTTTTTAAAACCATTTTTTTCTATCCTAATCTATTCTACTGATAAGCCAAGATTACACAGTTTGGAAAATATTTTTTCACTAACATATCGGCATAAAATTCAAATTTATTCAGTCATGATTAGGCTATATGACTAAATAACAGTTTTCCTCTTTCAAGTAGTGGCATTTAGGATTGCACACTTTCATATTTTTCTCTTTTTTGGTATGAGGTTGTACCTCTCTTTTATCTACCCTCTTTTCTCTTTTTCTTTTGAAAACAAGTGTTATTTACAATGAATAAAAAAATTTGAATAGAGATTTTAACAAGAATAATTTTTTAGCATCCTGCCATTGACATGACCTTCAAAAAGTTCTGGACCATCCATCTCTTGAAGGAAAAAGGAATTGTTACCAACAACAGAATAAATGAGATCAGGGCCTTTCCATAATTTTTCAAACTTGTCATGTTTTCCCTTAGCTTCTCTCCTTGAATCCCATTTTAAAACTTTGTCACCAATTTTAAAATCACTTGTCTTTGTTCTTTTATCAAACATCTTCTTGATGTTTTCTGGTACTTGTTGTGCGTTGTTGTAGACCTCCTCTCTAGTTTGCTATAAATGTACAGTATGATTTATTCTTCTGTTCATATCATTTTCTTTAGATTGTACTTCCTGGATCAACTTCATGACTGGCACTCCTAGACTGGTTGAAAATATTGCATCTGCTTCATAAACTAGCTGATAGGGAGACATCCTAATTAATTTTTTTACTGTCAATCTGTCTACCCAAAGTGCATGTACTAGCTTGTTGTCCCATGATTTTTTATTTTCTTCCAACAACTTCTTGATAATTTTTACCAAACTCTTGTTTGAGGATTCTGCCAACCCATTACCTTGAGGGTAATAAGTTGTGGAATTAATCGGTATAATTTGATATTTACGACAAAAATCTACCATTTTTTTGGATCCAAATGTGGTAACATTGTCAATGATAATCTTCCTAGGACAGCCAAATCTAGACAGGATATGATTTTCAAGGAATTTAATGATAACAGAGCCTGTGGAATTCCTAGAAGGGATGGCTTTGATCAATTTGGTGAAATAATGAGTAGATGTGAGGATCCATTTATGTTTGGCAGATGAGGTAGGGTGGATTTCCCCAATGAAGTGTAGACCCCATTGCTGAAAAGGAGCCTCAACAATGATTGGATGCAAGGGCAAGGGAAGCAATTTAATTTTTCCTTTAAAGATCTGACACTTATGACAGGCAATGACCATTTTTTGGATATCTTGAAAGAGGGTGGTCCAGTAGTAGCCAGCTCTAAGGATTTTATTAATAATAGTCTTCCAATAGAGGTGGCCTCCATGTTCTCCTTCATGAAACTCATGCTTGACCTTATCTGCATCATTCTTAGGTAAACATTTAAGCAATAATCCACTAGCATTTTTCCAATATAAGAATTTGTCTAAAATGCAGTAATTTATAGCCTTTAACTTTAAAAATCTTGCCTTTGTTTTAGAAAAACCAAGAGGGACATTCAGATTAAGAAACACGTACAAAATATCAGCATACCAAGATGAATTCAGAAAATGAACTTCAATAAGTGGAGTTGCTAACTCCTCCTGTTCATCTAATGCATTAAAAACGTTTATATGAAGAGCTGGAAAGTTGAATTTAGGCATATTTTTTGCTAGTCCTTGACCTTTTATGAGCTTAGTGGGCTTGATTTCTAAGTCATATTCTAGTATTACACCAATCCACTTTCCTATTTTGCCATTTGGATCTTGTGTTAAGATGTATTTTACCATTGAATGACGCACAAATGCTATGATGTGTGAATGTAAAATGTAAACTCTAAAGTCTTTTAAGGCTTTTACCAAGGCAAAGGCTTGTTTTTCCATTATGTTATACTTCAAAGGTGCATCTGTTAATGCCTTGCTGAAAAATGCAATAGGTTTCTCTTGTCCCTTCATGTTTCTCTGTAATAGGACAACAACCACTGTATGTTCTAATGCAAATGAAAAAATGAAGAAATCTTTTGTAAAATCAGGACTAATGAGAACTAGTGTTTTGGTAAGTGCTTGTTTTACCAGCTCAAACGATTTCTTTGCTTCTAAGGTCCATTTAACTCCTTATTCTCTTTTAAGCATATTTCTCATGTTTCTAAGGAGTTTAGCTAGGTTGGGTATGAACCTTCTCAAGAAATTAATCTTTCAAATGAAAGATTGAAGTTCCTTGATGTTTATAGGATGATTGATTTGAAATATTCCTTCAATACTCTTTGGGTCTATATTTATTCCTTCTTCAGATATGATATTCCCAAGAAGTTTTCCTTCTTGGAGACCAAACAATGTTTTCTTTGGGTTTAAGGACAAACCATACTTTATGCATTTCTCAAAGATTTTTCTTAGGTGTATTAGGTGTTCTTCATCTGTTTTGGAATAGACTATCATGTCATCTAAGTAAATCATGATGAAGTAACCTATTTCTTCTGAGAATGAAATATCCATGGCTCTCTGGAATGTGGCACCAGCATTCATCAAACCAAAAGGCATTTTCACATATATGAAAGTACTCCAGGGAGTGGTGAAGGCCGTTTTAAGTTGATCATCAGGGTGTACCAGTACTTGGTTGTATCCTGAGAAGCCATCTTGCAAATAAATTCTTCTAGAACCTACTACCCTTTGCAAAATATGATCTATTTTGGGCAAGGGATAGTTGTCCTTTAAGGAGGCCTTGTTTAATTTTCTAAAATCAATACAAAGCCTTATTTCTCCTATTTTCTTCCTAACTGATACAAGATTAGATACCCATTTTGAGTATCTCACAAGGACTATAGTTTCAACATCATGCATTTTTATAATTTCTTTCTCTACCAGAGGTAGTTGAACAGGGTTGATTCTGTGCAATTTTTGTCTAAAAGGCTTCTGGTTTTCTTTGAGGGGTATCTTATGTTGGATTATTTCTGTATCATATGATTTTAAATCTTCATAACTCCTTGAAAACACATCAAAAATTCCCTAGAAATCTCAATATATTTCAATTTGATGTTAGCTACTCGTGTTTTGGATAATTTGATCATTTTAGGCTTTGACTCACTGCCTATATTGCACTCTTCAACACCAATTTTAGTGGGTTCTATTTTTGGATTTTTTGCAACATCATTAAAGTCAAACAATTCCTCTAGAGGTACCAACCGCTTTGGAAAATTTTCACTGTTAGACTGCAACATTTCTAGATCTTCTTTTGCTGAATCTATGTATTTTTCTGTTTTGTTTTTGGGTTGTTTGGTTAAAAGATTTATATCATCAATCTACAGAGTTTCTTCTTCTTTAAAAAGTGATTTTTCCTCAGTAGGATAGTCTTGTTCATACTCTGAATCTGAGTTTGGCATTTCAAATTCATTTCTAGACTGTAGGAAGTCTTCTATTTGTTTATCTCCTTCAAAAACTTGCCAGTATTTCTTATTATCTCATACTGTTGGTCTACATTTGACTTGGACTATGTGTTGTTTTCTTTCATAAGGTTTTAGACAGGTACTAGTAGCAAAGGCTAATCCATTGGCAAGAATATTTTGGTTTGTAGGGAAAAAGGTAAGTTGGAATTCAGAAAATGATTTTAATAGGTCTATAACATCATCTCTATAGGCTCTTAGTCTGGGATGTTTTTGGTAGTATATTCCCCACTTACTTGCCTAATTATTAATTCTGAATCCCCATGAGCTGTTATCCTCTTGGCTCCTAATTTTCTTCACAAGTGTAGTCCTAAGAGGAGTGCTTCATATTCTGCTATGTTGTTTGTGTAGTGAAATTTTAATCTGTATGAATGACCTTCAACATGGTTATTCTCTGTATTATGCACCCATATGCCTTCTCCTGCACCAGTTTTAGTACAAGACCCATCAAAACTCATACTCCAAAAGGACTGTCTTCAGATTCCTCATTAATTTCCTTTTTGTTTATTTTGATCATCACTGAGTTATTTTTTAGGCTCTGCACTATGTTACTCTTGTCGTTTTCCGCAATGTCTTCAATGTGTTGAGTAATTTTTTTTTGATTGTTAAGATTTGCACTATGTTGATGACTGTCTTGTAGCTTAAGACCTTTATTTTGTTTGCTGTGATTTTCTGAAATAGAAAACTATTTTGTGGATGATTTCTCTTTCCCTTCCTCTTGTTCTATGGCTACCACTATGTTGGTGGATGTTTCATTTTCTAATCCCTTCTCATTACGAATCTAATCATTGTAAAGAATGAATGAGTCAAGGTCAGTATGTATAGTATAAAGAGAAGAATTTTCTAGTCTTCCTTGGCTACTCACCATGTATTTCATGTGTGTTTCCCAATAAAGTCTTCCAGGTTGATTGAAGACAGGGATGGTGGCATAAGTCATATCCATTTGCATTGTGCCTTGCAACTTAGCACCCCAAGATCTTGAAAGAAGCATGCCATATTTCAAGGGTATATCAGCCACTACAATGTGCATCACTAAGCTTTTGGCTGGGATTTGTGCTAAGTTGAGACATAGATCTTTTATTAGGCCTCGGCATTTGACTTTGCTGGAATCAAAGGAGTACAAATCTTTGTAAGGTCTGGCTACCTCAAGGCCTAATATTTCCATTATTACTTTGGGAATGAGGTTATGTGATACTCCTAAGACAAGCACGGCATTGTGTAGAATGTTTTCAAACATAAAAAGGAGGAACTACTCCTTCTTGAAATTTTCATTCAATTTTTGGTCCAAAAAGAAGCTCAGGTTGGTCATCATTTAAGTTAACAGAGTCATTATGATCTCCTATGTTCAAAGATTTTAAAAATTGGGACCTATATACATCTTGAGTGACTAACTTAGTGAGAGGGATTGAGATTTTAATTTTGGAAATTTCACTCTCTATGCTGAAAGGAGTTTGAGTTTTGGAAATGTTTAATTCGGCCTTTTTAGTCACTGTTTTCTCAGCAAAATCAGCTTGGTGGTCTTTATTATTTATAGCAGTTAAAATGGTTTTTTCGGGAGAATTAGCAAAGGTGATAGTGTTGCTAGGTTCACCACTATGTTTGTCATTGTTAAGGGTGCCTTTCCCTTTTTTTTTATCAGAGCATTCAGCCTCTGTGTTTTTGTTTTCAACTGTCTTTTTGGATGTACTTGCAGGGCTGTTTTTAGCACAATTTTCAGAGATTTTCTTTTTGGAAGTTTATTTGGTTCTTTTTACTTCTCAAGTCATATTGTTTGTGCACTTCCATAATGGCATTTTCAAAGCCTTGTTTGTAATCTTTAGATTCTGGGCTTTCTTCATCATAAAGTATGTATGTGACTTGTTCTTCTTTATTGAGGAAAGCAGTATCCTCATTATTTACTCCAAACATGTTCATGTGATTTCACTCTGTTTCTTCAATCACTCCCTCATCATCATCAGCATAATTTTTTTGAAAAGGAGGTCTGACTTGCTGGTCAGGACCTCTTTGCCTAATTTGAGGGGAATTCTTTCTAAAGTTTTGGTTCTGATTTTTATTTTTGTTTTGAGGAGTTGTTTGGTTTTCTTTAGGATAAGATCTCTCATTCATGTTTATTCTTTCCATCATCATTTCCATGGTTCTGACCAAAATATCCATTTTGGCATCTGATGTGGAGGGTCCTGCTTAATCTTTGTAGCTAACCTTTTTCTCTGCTTTCAATCTAGCCCTTCTGGCATTTAGGTTAGCTTCTACACTTACTGCCCCTTTCTGCATATCTTCTAATGTGAGGGGTTCTCTCTCCTTTAATTGATAACACATATCTGGATCAAATCCTTCAGGAAAATTTATTAAGGCTAAGCCTTGAGGGGGTTTAATTTGTGGAGGGAGTGCATTATAAACACTATTGAATCTAATGCAATAATATTGGACACTCTCTCCAGCATTTATTTTAATATCATTGTATTCTGATAGGATTTGAAGGGGATTTCTCTTGACTTCCCACTTGTTTAGGAAAATTTGATTAAAAGCAAGCAGATCATTGATACTATTAGGGGTAAAGCCTTTGAACCATTTTCTTACTTCTCCTAAGATTTGAGAAAAAATTCTAAGTTTTATAGTTTCATCATCTATTTCTTGTTTGTAAAAGCAATCATTCATTCTATCCACATGTTTTCGAGCTGTAGTAGAACTACTAGCATTATATAATGGAATCTTGGACTGATAGTCCTGTGGTATAATAGGTAAAGGTAAAGGAAGGACTAAGGGGGCATACCATGTTGCCATGATATGAGATTGTGGAAACAATGGAGGATTAACAAGTGGAGGAAGGTGAGGAAGTTGATGATGAGCTGAGGCGGTCTAAATTGTGGATGTATGGGTGAGTGTAACAGAAGTAATAGGACCAACAGAATACTGTTGAGCCAATTTAGGATGAGAGAAGCCAAAGTTATGAATGAAATGAAGATCAGGAGGTGTGGAAGGTGTGGCTTCTCTACAGCTGGTTAGTTGTAAATCTTCAGGCTCAAAGTATATCTGATCTATACCACTTAGTGACTTGGTTCTAGATGGGTTTCTTATGAAAGGTAAGTCAACATGGGTATCTTGCAGAGCTGTAATATTTTCAGGACCATAGTTTTCTCTATGAATTGTTTTGATAATAGTTGGGTCTTTAGGTGTAGGAGACTTCTTAAGGATTATTTATATATTTTCAACTATTTCAAGAGGATTTGGGTCAAGTTAGGCTTTAGCATGACTTATTTTAGAAGCCAGGATTTAGACCCTTCGATGAGAAAATTTCAGCAAAGTATGACAGCCTTTGGAAGGCAAACTATTCTTGGTAAGAAAACTTAATCCTCTAAGTTCTCTTGATTGGATTTGTGTGATGTTATGATAAAATAAGCTTCCCAGTGGAGGTTTTTGGACAACCAATAGGATCACCAGGCCTACAAAAAACTAGTGGAGTCACCAGGTGGAAACTTTTTACTTGTTTAAGGCTGATTTTTGTCCACCATCAGAAATCAGAAACCTTTCTTGGGCAACTTTATATTTTTCAAGTTTTAAATGAGGTTTTCTGAGTTTCGAGTTCGTTTTCAATGTTTAAAACTCAAAATCCCCAGTATGGTTACCACTATGTTGGCTCACTGTGATTTGCAATAAGGGAAAGACCAAATACTGCAAAGGCCACATCAGAACCGCTTTGGAATCCTAGGACCTAGCCTTCTTAGATTCAGAGAGGGATCTCTCTATATAATTGTTTTCAAAAAGATATGTCTTTATGCTTTTTTTAAGATATTAGGCTCGTTATGAAGCTCTGAGAACTTGTTTCTTTGTTTTGTTGGGATGGATATCATTGACTAAAAATACAAGTTGAAGGGTGAAGGTGAGGGAAAATTGAAAGAAATTTTCGGCCGAAAAGATGGGTCATGCAATAGTGTTAACCCATTGGGCTATGGAGTCACAAAAGGATTTAATTGCAAAACAACTCTTTGAGGGTTTCCATAGGGCAAGTCATCTATATCAAAGGATATTTTAGATTAAATTGTGATATGAAACATTAAGATATTTTGAAAGAAGAAAAGTTAATAATCAATTAAGAATATATTAACTATACTAAACAAGAAAATACTTTCAAAGTAACTGTTCGAAGCAAGCCAAAGGACAAGGAAAGCCATATACTTCTTTGGGAAGACTTGTAATGAAGCACACTTCTCAGACAACAATCAAGTAATCCTAAGACTACTTTGAGAAAGGAGAAAATATATAAGAAAACAAGGAAAATAGCCTAAGATCGAACATAAACTTTGAATTCTGGCCTGCTTTTGGCATACTTTCAAGAGATATTTCCAGAACAGCTTTTAAGGACTGACCAGAGGATAGGGCTAACCATAGAATTCCCTTGTTTAGACTCTACTTAGCATGAATTTGAAGAAATCATTCAAGAATAACATCTCAAGTTGTACTAAAAAAGACATGGGCTTACCAACATTTATTCACTGGTTATACTCTATTGAATCATTCTCAAGACAACAAGCTGGATAAACCTAGAGGGAATTTAAGAATCCTCTAAACATAGCTTAGTAGAAGAAAACATAAAGATAAATCTTTCAGGAAGAAATAGGGTACTGTAATAGTAAATCCTACTCTAAATTTTCTATTCTTTATCAGAAAAAATGGACAGTTTGTAAAACATAAACAAAGACAAAAATAGTGAGGAATAACATCATGATTAACATAGAATAGGATCCCATGAATAATCTTATATTATTGAGGTTCAAACCAATTACATACTTCAAGTCCAACAGGCCTTTATAGCTCAAAAATTCTCTTCTCGGCCTAGTATTCTTGAACTACTCAACAACTATCTTACACTCAAATAATGATCCAACCAAAAATTATAATGAGCTCCTCATATGATATTTATAGATGAATGAGGAGGTGGAGTGAAATAAAGGGTCTCTAATTGTTAATAAATGACAAAGTTTAATGTTTTTTGACCTTTGATACCATGCAAGGCCCAAGGAAAAATGTATTTAAGTCCAACTCTGCCTTACATTAACTCTTTGAAATAATTAGTGGCTTTTGTTGAATTTTAGGCTTTTTAGGCATGCTTGTAATAACCTCCGAGCTATCGTTCGGAAATATCTCTGACATTGAGTAACTTTGTGTGTCTTTTAAGGTCAATTAGGCCTGTAGGTGGAATTTTGATTATTTTAGAGAGCTAATTGCTTTTCTGATTTGTCATTCGAAGCATTATCTTGTTGATTTGTCTAATTATATCCTTAAACTCTGATTAGGCACTTTGATTTAGTTTTTAGGCCTTCTTTATCATCTTCAGTCTCTGTCCTTTCTGCTAACTATTTTAATTTTAATTCTTTTATGCTTCACACTGCGCTTTCTCATTAAACTGCAAGTTAAGTCTTTTGACCTTCAGATTTGACTTAAAACTTTATTCTTCTTTTATCTCTTTGACATCTGTTCTTAATTTATCTTCACTATTTGGTTATAGGTGGCTTGACTTCCACGCTGGAGGGTCTTACTGGATCAACCAATGTTTATTACTCATTGGCCAAACTATTGAATTCGACCCTGGGTCCCTTCTTCTTCTTTTTTTAGGCCCTCAGATTGTCATCCTAGGCACTCTGGCAACCTGGATGTTATTGTGGGAAGGGAGACATATATGGTCACCATTAAAACCTGCAAATAAACATCAAAAACATTATAAAACCCTGCATTCTGGATAACACTACTATTGGAGGCATTGGTGAGGTGTTATGGAGCGTTTTCAGAGGAGGGGGAATATGCAAATGAAGGGTTCCATGGCAGAATCATGAATAAATGAGAATATTTTCTAATAAAGGTGCGGAAAATGAAAAGCGGTTTTGCAGGAAACCGACGACGATTTTTGCATGACGGTTGAGCGGTAAATGCTATTGGCTCATATGAACGCGATACAGCTGGGTGGATGACACCTGTGCAAGCTAAAACTTCTTTTTTTGCATAGAAGATGCACGTTGGAATGTTTTGGGTGGATTGGGCATGAAAAGGAGTGTAGACCGTCCGATCTGGGAGAGTCAGATTGACGGCTATGGATGCATGCGATCGAAGGAAAGAGCAGCAAATGAATGGTGGGGTCCAGCTGGTGACGTCATTGTTTTTTCGTTCAGCAGAGAAGTTTGATCGGTGGGGGTTAATTGATAGAAATAACGATGGACATCCAATCTTAAAGATTAACGACAGAGATTTGATGCGGGGAAACAAAAAGTGAGGGGGACAATATGAAGTGAAGGGGCTGGGGAAAATGTCGGGGCATAGTTTTATGGAGGAATAAGGGAACCGAAGCGAAAAGAAATAGGGCTAAAATTTTAGCCGAGGATCATAGGCCCTAGTATTATCGAGAAAAAGGGTGGAGGTCTTAGGGCCAAAGGCGCTTAAAACCTATCTAATAAAAAATGTTGGAATTAGGCAAAAAGAGGGTTTTTAAGGTCCTTTTTAGTATTCCGATAGGATAAAAAGGGTATTTTAAACCATATAAAAGGGATTTTTTATGATTTAAAGGGGTTTTATGGGAAAATGAATGTGAATGAGGGATAAAAAGGGATTTTTAGGGGAATGAGATGAATTTTTAGGATAAGTGAAAAATGAGTGAAAAAATGAGTGGAATGGGGCTTATGAAATGAACTAATTGAGAAGGGCTTAAAAGCAATTTTATTTGGTATCATCATGATAACTTTGAAATTATTTGATGAAGATTTTAGTGGAGTGATTCTTTGGAGATAATGAACACAGTGAGGTTTCGAGAACTCACAAAATTTTGTTTCTTGAAAGATGAAAGACCTATTTAGCCATCATTAGATATAACAAAATTTATAGATGGCTAACACTTTGTTTTCTTTTCCCTATTTATTTTCCTGCAACTAATTCTTATACAATACCTTTTCATTTAATATTACATCTCTTCTCCTAATGATTTTGTGATTTTCATAATCATATAAACGACAACCAAAATCATTAACACCATATCCAATAAAGGTACATTTATTTGATTTTGCCTCAAGCTTTGTTCTATTTTTTTTATTAATATGGAAAAAGGCCTCACAGCCAAAAGGCTTTGAAAAAGATTAGTTTACCTTTTTACCTGTCCATGCTTACTCTGGAATACCATCATCCAAGGAACTTGAAGGCCCTCTATTTATTAGATAAATAATAGTATCTACAGCATCTGCCCAAAATTGTAAAGGAAATCCTGCATCCAATATCATGAACCTTGCACACTCCATAGTTTTTTTGTTCATCCTTTATGACATACCATTTTCTTGTGGTGTTCTTGGAACTGTCTTCTCTCTACGAATTCCATGCTCTGAATAGTACCTATCAAAATCTTTGCTACAATATTCACCTCCATTGTCTGATCTGAGACATTTCAACTTCTTTCCTGTCTCAATCTCAACCAAATATTTCCATTTCTTGAAAGTATCAAATACATCAGATTTATTATGAATACAATAAATCCAAGTTTTTTTAGTTTCATCATCAATAAAAGTAAAATATTAACAAGAGCTGCCAAGAGATGATACCTGAGCAGGTCCCCATACATCTGTATGGACAAACTCTAATTTTTTGCTCTTCTTTTCTTTCCCAACTCTAAGAAATTTGACTCTGTTCTATTTTCCATAAATGCAATTCTCGCAGAAATCCAAATCAACATTATTCAAACCCGGCAAAAAATTTCTTGAGTGAAGAATCTTCATCCCCTTCTCACTCATGTGTCCGAGCCTATGATGCCATAATGTTGCATCTACTCATTTGGAAGTTAAAGCATTAATAGAGTTTGAAATACCATTGCATAAATACAATGTACCAACCTTTTCACCTTTTTCTATTACGAGGGCTCCTTTGGTGACCTTCCAAGTTTTATCTGTGAAATTTGTCACACAACCTTCACCTCCTAACTACCTTGTTGAAATCATATTTTTCTCCAGATATGGAACATGTCTTACCTCCTTTAATAGCCATTGGTTTCCATTCTGTTGTTTTATAAGAGCCTTACCCATTCGAACAATTTTACAGGGTTTATCATCACCCAATGGACTTGTCAAAAAATTCCTTCAACATAGTCATGAAAATATTTCTTATCAGGTGTGGCATGGAATGAGGCCCCTGAATCTACAACAGTAACATGTTAGGTAAAATTGACTCGGGATAGAGTCAAAGTTGACTGGGGTAAATAGTAGTGGTTTTGGGGCACATGGTTTTGTGCACCCATGGTTTTGGCCCATGGTATTGCATGTAATGGAGCCTATAAAAAGGCTGGGAAGACTTCATTGTAATGTGGGCATGGAGGTGAGCAGTGAAGGCTGACTTGGCCGGATTGGCCAATGGTTAATGAAATTTCATTGGTTGGGTTTTTCCTCGGATTTGGGGTTTTCCTCGGATTTGAGGTTTTCCCGGATAAACATCTGTGTTTATGTTAATGTTTTGTTGCTGGCTCTTTTATGGTTTATTATTCCTCTCAGTAAATATTATGCTTCTGCGGTAATTTCCTAACAAATAGCTTCGCCAACGTCTGCATCAAACCCTCTAGTTATTTCCTTTGAAATATTGAAGGTGACTGACGCCGCAAGGCACAACCGTACTATTTCGAGTGCCTTTCTATCAAGAATGTTGCATTCCACGTCTATCATGGCCAACGGCTTCTTTGATTGTTTGCTCAATGGTAGGTACAGATCTTTCTGATACAGATAATCTTCCATCTGCATCTTCCACAGCGAGAAGTTTTGGCCGTCAAATGTCTCGACCCTAAACTTAGCATCTTTCGCCATTGCTCCCACTAAAACTAGGAACCCTTCTTTCCTGTGAATTTATCAGCCAAATATACCTTCGTCTCTAATAGCAGTTGTTAGAAAATTAAAATATGCGGAAAATACAAACACACAAAACATATAAAATCAGAGAGACACAGATATACGTGGTTCACCCAGTTTGGGCTACGTCCACCTGAAACATCCAGTCCTTCCTTTCTATTATCCAACAAGATGAAGAGACAAAACCTACAGAAGATCTGTTGTAATATCCTTTGTTCTCTCTCATAGTCTCCCTATCTGTTTCCCGCTCAGAGAATACACATACATTACACATCCACAATACAATACCCTCATAAAAGTGAAGGGTTGCCATCTAGGGAAAAAAACCCTAAAATAAACATAACTTCTACCGTCAAAGCATCCGCCTAATGAATGGCCCAGATTGACTAGAAATTACTATACTTTTACAAGGCAATTTTACATCTATTTTTGGCTTCGGGGGCACTACCCCCGAAACCCCCGCCGAGGGACCGCTGGCCCCCGGACCCTGCGGAGGGGACAAGTCCCCCCAGAACCCCCCCGCATGCAAGGGTGTATAATTTCCTGGGGTATACATCCAGCTAAAACAAGGATCTCTGAATCAGGAAGAAAATCAGGCTCCACACCCAACAATCTCCCACTTGGAGACTGATTGTAGCAACTCCATCGCTACTTCATTTGCTGGACAATGACTCCTCTTTGGACATGGCTGTTCCTCATCTTCATCGTCATCCTTGAAGACCAATTGAAACTGAGCATGTTCTCAGTTTCTCCCTGGTTACAACTTTTGTTAGCATATCTACAGGATTCTGGCTAGTGTGTATCTTTTCCAGCTTCAACTCTCCATCTTCCAATACTGACCGTATGAAATGGTACTTGAGATGTATGTGTTTAGTCTTGGAATGAAATGATGAGTTCTTTGCAAGATGAATGGCACTTTGGCTATCACTGTATAACGTGCCCATATCATGCTTCTTACCCAATTCATCCATAAACCTTTGTAACCAAATCATTTCTTTACTAGCCTCTATAGCAGCAACATACTCTGCTTCTGTTGTTGAAAGTGCAACAACACTTTGGATTTTTGAAACCCAACTGACAGTTGTTCCAACTATAGTAAATACATATCCTGTAGTGCTCCTCCTATTATCTCTGTCACTTGCCATATCTGCATCAACATATCCCTGTAGAGCAATGTTTGAACCACCAAAGCATAATGCTTGATTTGTGGTACCTCTCAAATATCTGAGAATCCATTTTATTGCCATCCAATGTTTTTTTCCTGGATTGTTCATGTACCTGCTTACAACTCCCACTGCATGTGCAATATCAGGCCTTGTGCAGACCATTGCATACATTAAGCTTCCAACTGCTGATGCATATGGAACTTTAGACATATAATCCATGTCTTCTTGGGTCTTGGGGCACATCTCCTTACTAAGTTTGAAATGGCTAGCAAAAGATGTACTAACTGGTTTTGCATTCTGCATATTAAATCTTTTCAACACCTTTTCTATGTACTCATTCTGAGACAGTGTTAATTTGCGATTTTTCCTGTCTCTAGTTATCCTCATACCAAGGATTTTTTTTGCAGCTCCCAAATCCTTCATTGCAAATGAATTTGCCAATTTTCTTTTGAGCACATTTATTTCCTACATGTTAGACCCTGCAACAAGCATGTCATCTACATACAATAACAATATAATATAGCTACCATCATTTTGCCTTTTTAGATAAACACAATGATCAGAGTGACATCTAGTATAACCTTGTTCAAACATAAACTTGTCAAATTTTAGATACCACTACCTTGGAGCCTGTTTTAACCCATACAAGCTCTTCTTTAACCTACACACCAATTTTTCTTTCCCTTTGACCTCATATCCTTCTGGTTGCTGCATGTATATCTCTTCCTCCAAATCTCCATGGAGAAATGATGTCTTTACATCTAACTGTTCAAGATGTAAATCTTCCGCTGCTACAAGACTTAAGATAGTTCTGATTGAAGTCATCTTAACAACATGAGAAAATATTTCATCAAAATCAATACCTTTCTTCTGTGCAAACCCCTTCACCACAAGTCTAGCTTTGTACCTCTGTTTTCCTCCATCTTCTTCCTTCAGCCTGTAAACCCATTTATTATGCAATGTAGTTTTACCTGCAGGCAACCTGACTAAGTCCCAAGTCTGGTTATGCATTAAGGAGTCCATCTCTTCTTCCATGGCTAGCTCCCACTTCTTCCTGCTTTCAACCTGCATTGCTTCTTCATAACATTCAAGTTCACCAGAATCAGTCAACAATAAATAATACAATGAAGGAGAGTATCGTTTAGGGGGTCTACTTATCTTGGTAGATATTCTAACACCACTTTCAAGTGTTTGAGGTGCCTGTTGCTGTTGTGGTGGTTGTTGCTGCTGTGGTTGTTGATTATTATTATTTTCAGGCACCTTTACTTTTTCAGTTATCTCATCAAGAACTGTGTATTCCTTGCTTTCTTTTTCTTGTTTCTTTTCCTGCAACTGATTCTTATACAAGACCTTTTCATTGAATATTACATCTTTGCTCCTAATGATTTTGTGATTTTCATAATCATATAAGCGATAACCAAAATCATTAGCACCATATCCAATAAAGGTACATTTCTTTGATTTTTCCTCAAGCTTTGTTCTATTTTCTTTATTAATATGGAAAAAGGCCTCACAACCAAATGGCTTTAAAAAAGAGTAGTTTACCTTTTTACCTGTCCATGCTTCCTCTGGAATACCACCATCCAAGGAACTTGAAGGCCCTCTGTTTATTAGATAAACAGTAGTGTCTACAGCATCTGCCCAAAATTGGGAAGGCAAACCTGCATGCAATCTCATGCACCTTGCACACACCATGATTTTTTTTTCATCCTTTCTGACACACCATTTTCTTCTGGTGTTCTTGGAACTGTCTTCTCTCTACCAATTCCATGCTCTGAACAGTACCTATCAAACTCTTTGCTGCAATATTCACCTCCATTGTCTGATCTGAGACACTTTAACTTCTTTCCTGTCTCAATCTCAACCAAAGCTTTCAAATTCTTGAAAGTATGAAATACATCAGATTTATTTTGAATACAATAAATCCACGTTTTTCTAGTTGCATCATCAATAAACGTAACATAATAGCGAGAGCCACCGAGAGATGATACCTGAGCAGGTCCCCATACATCTGTATGCACAAGCTCCATTTTTTCACTCTTCTTTTCTTTCCCAAATATGAGAAATCTAACTCTCTTTTGTTTTCCATAAATGAAATTCTCACAGAAATCCAAATCAACATTCTTCAAACCTGGCAACAAATTTCTTGAGTGAAGAATCTTCATCCCCTTCTCACTCATATGTCTGAGCCTATGATGCCATAATGCTGCATCTACTCCTTTGGAAGTTAAAGCATTAACAGAATTAGAAATACCATTGCATAAATACAATGTACCAACCTTTTGACCTTTTTCTATTACCAGGGCTCCTTTGGTGACCTTCCAAGCTTTATCTGTGAAAGTTGTCACACAACCTTCACCGCCTAATTGCCGTGTTGAAATCAAATTTTTCTTTAGATATGGAACATGCCTTACCTCTTTTAGTAGCCATTGGTTTCCATTCTAGTATTTTACAAGAACCGTACCCATTCCAAAAATTTTACAGGGTTTATCATCACCCAAATGAACTTGTCCAAAATCTCCTTGAACATAGTCATGAAAATATTTCATATCAGGTGTGGCATGGAATGAAGCCCCTGAATCTACAACCCAAGAATCAGTAAAATTTTCAAAATAAAGAATCAAAGCATCTTGTAACACGTCACCTGTCACATTTGCTTCATGATTATTTTCTTGTTGTGCATCTCCTTCTTTTCCCTTCCGAGATCTACATTATTTCTTTAGGTGTCCTTTCTTTCCACATTTCCAGCACACTATCCCCAATATGGACTTGGATCTTCCTTTCCTTGATTTACTGTGATATCCCGAGCTCTTTCCTCTTTCCATTCTTCTTCCCCTAGGCTCTACACTCAAAGCATTACCCGATGTCTCACTGGAGATTTTCCATTGCATTTCCTCGCTAAGGATAGCACCGACAACATCATCAAACTTTAAAGTACTAGATCTAGAGACAGAGTTACTAATGGCCATAACTAAGCCATTCCAGCTTTCTAGCAATAAGCACAGAAATAACAGAGCTCTAACTTCATCATCAAATTTTACCCCTACAGAACTTAACTGACTGGTAACTGTATTAAAATCATTTAAATGGTCTGCAACAGATCCACCTTCTGACATCTTAACTGACTGGTAACTGTATTAAAATCATTTAAATGGTCTGCAACAGATCCACCTTCTGACATCTTCATATTAAATAGTCGTTTCATAAGAAATACCTTGTTTGAGGCCGAGGGTTTTTCATGTAGTTTCGCCAACGTCTGCATCAAACCCTTTGTTGTTGTTTCCTTCGAAATATTGAAGGCGACTGATGTCGCAAGGCACAACCATACTATTCTGAGTGCCTTTCTATCAAGAATGTTCCATTCTGCGTCTATCATGGCCAGCGGCTTCTTTGCTTTTCCGCTCAATGGTAGGTACAAATCTTTCTAATATAGATAATCTTCCATCTGCATCTTCCACAGTGGGAAGTTTTGACCGTTAAATTTATCGACCCTAAAATTAGCATCTTTCGCCATTGCTCCCACTCGAACCAAGAACCCTTCCTTCCTGCGATTTTATCAGCCAAATATACCTTCGGCTCTGATACTAGTTGTTAGAAAATTAAATATTATAGAGCCATGCAAAACATAAAATATGCAGAAAATACAAGCACAAAAAACATATAAAACCAAAGAGACACAGATATATGTGGTTCACCCAGTATGGGCTACGTCCACCCCAAACAGCCGGTCCTTCCTTTCTATTATCCAGCAAAATGAGGAGACAAAACCTACAGTAGATCCGTTGTAATATCCTCTGTTCTCTCTCACAGTCTCCCTCTTTGTTTCTTGCTCAGAGAATACACATACATTACATAGTCACAATACAATACCCTCATAAAAGTGAGGGGTTGCCTTCTAGGGCAAAAAACCCTAAACTAAACATAACATCTACTGTCATATCGTCCGCCTAATGAACGGCCTAGGTTTACTAGAAATTACTATACTTTTACAAGGCAATTTTACATCTGTTTTTGGATTTAGGGGCGCTGCCCACGAAACCCCCGCCAGGGGACTATTGGCCCCTAGACACCCCAGCCGGGGGGGTCGGCCCCCCCGGACCCCGCGGGGGGGGACAAGTCCCCCCCGTGTGCAAGGGTGTACAATTTTCCTAGGTTATGCATCCATATAAAACAAGGATCTCTGAATCAGGAAGAAAATCAGGCTCCACACCCAACATAACATTTTCGAAAGAAAGAATCAAAGCATATTGTAACACATCACTTGTCACATTTGATTCATGATTTTTTTCTTGTTGTGCATCTCCTTATTTTCCCTTCTGAGATCTATAGTATTTCCTTAGGTATCCTTTCTTTCCACATTTCCAGCACACTATTCCTGATCTAGACTTGGATCTACCTTTCCTTGATTTACTGCGATATCTTGAGATCTTTCCCCTTTCCATTATTCTTCCCCTAGTCTCTGCACTCAAAGCATTACCCGATGTCTCACTAGAGCTTTTCCATTGCATTTCCTCACTAAGGATAGCACTGAAAACATCATCAAAATTTAGAGTACTAGATCCAAAGACAGAGTTACTAATGGCCATAAATAAACCATTCCAACTTTCTGGCAATGAGCACATAAATAAAAGTGCCCTAAATTCATCATCAAAGCTTACCCCTACAGAACTTAACTGACTGGTAACTGTATTAAAATCATTTAAATGGTCTGCAACAGATCGACCTTCTGAAATATTCATATTAAATAAATGTTTCATGAGAAATACCTTGTTTGAGGTCGAGGGTTTTTCATATAATTTCCCCAACACCTTAATAAAACCCTCTGTTGTTGTTTCCTTCGAAATATTGAAGGCCACCAATGCCGCAAGGCACAATCGTACTGTTCTGAGTGCCTTTCTATCAAGAATCTCCCATTTTTCATTTGTCATAGCCGTTGGCTTTTTTGTTTTTCTGCTCAATGGTAGGTACAGATCTTTCTGATATAGATAATCTTCGATTTGCATCTTCCACAGTAGGAATTTTTGGCCATTAAATTTCTCGACCCTAAACTTACCATATTCCACCATTACTCCCAATTGAACCAAGAACCCTTATTTCCTGCCAGTTTATCAGCTAAATAGAACTTCAGCTCTGACACCAATTTTTATAAAATTATATATATTACAGAGCAATGAAACACATAAAATATGTGGAAAACACAAGCACACAAAACAAAAAATCAGAGAGACACAGACATACGTGGTTCACCCAGTTTTGGCTACGTCCACCTCGAATAGCCAATCCTTCCTTTCTATTATCCATTAAAATGAAGAGACACAACCTACATCAGATCCGCAGTAATATCCTCTATTCTCTCTGACAGTCTCCCTATCTATTTTCCACTCTAAGAATATATACAACCCACTGCCGCAATACAATACCCTTATACAAAGTGAGGGGTTTCTATCTAGGGAAAAAAACCATAAACTAAACATAACTTCTACCGTCAGATCATCCACCTAATGAATGACCCAAATTCACCAGAAATTAATATACTTATACAAGGCAATTTTACATTTGTTTTTAGCTTTGGGTCACTGCCCTCGAAACTCCCTACCAGCGGGGGCTCCATAAAGTCGCAGCCGCCCACCTTGGACTCCCCATGCAACATTTAATTACGGGCGACGTTGCCTCCCCCATTAAGGTACAGGTGTCCAACGTCGTGATACAAAATAAACAAGATAATCAGGCTCCACACCCAACAATTAGCAGCCATTTTTGTTGTTAGGGCTGTTTTTTATGCACAAATAAAGTGGTATTTCTTCGTACGATTGGAATTAAGATTCATACTAACATAAAGCATGGCAATTATGCTACTAACTGTCCACAAATGAAGAGCAATAAGAAGGCTTCAAGATCTGTAGCTCGTGAGGCTTTGGCCTCGCAATTTTAGCTTCACTTCTCATTGATCGCATGTATGGTGTCAAGTGCATTGGGATTTTTGTGGTATTTTGATGGTGGTGCTTCCTTTCACATGACAGGAGATATGGAAATTTTCAGTATCGTGGAGGAGAAGGATCTCCAGATGCATATTGAAATGGGTGATGACGAGCGGTACAGTGCTACCAAGATTGGTACCATTACCTTTTAGAGATAGTTAGGTAAACCCTTTCAGTTAAAATATTTAATTCATGTACCAGGTTTGAATAAAAAATTAGTCTGAATTATAATGTTGGAGGGTAGAGGTTATGATGTTGTTTTTAGTGAAGGAAAATATCTCCTACAACACAAAACATCAGGACAAGCCAGTAATATTGGTATTCGAGTTAAGAATATCTACAAGATGGATGCAGATAGTTGCGTAGCATTGATGGGCAAGGCTAACAAAGTGGCAAGTCGGGATGAGGTCCAGTTATGCAATAGGATATTGGAGCATCTTCACCACGGAGCATTGAAAGTCATGCCACAGATTTCTATGGGTCTTCCCAAGGGTACACTTGCACAATTAGACACATGTAAGGGATGTACTATGGGAAAATATTTAAAGGCCACCTGTCATGAGAAGAAGAAATGTGCCTCGGGATCCTTCAGAGAGTTCACATAGATTTCTGTGGACCATTCTTTATTTATTTGGCAACAAAACATAAGTACTGTGTGATATGTCTTGATGAAGTTTCTCGTAAGTGTTGGATCTGCTTCATGCATAAGAAAGATCAGACATTCTCAAAGTTTCCTGAGTTTAAAGCACTGGTGGATAAAGACACAACGAAGCATATGAAGGCTCTTGGGAGCGATCATGTTGGTGAGTAGATCTCTAACAAATTCAAGAACTTCTACAGTAAAGAAGGAATTTGAAGAGAACTGATAGCACCTCATAACACATAGAAGAATGTGGTCACTGAAATAAAGAATAGAATGATTTTGGGTGTGGAGAGAGTGAATGTTGCATGATCAAGGCCTACCAATGCATCTGTGGGTGGAAGCATGCAACACTGCAGTATTTTTGCAAAACCTTTGTCCTCATAGGATACTTAGCATGAGTACACCAAAAGAGGGTTTCATTGGTAATAAACCTGATGTTTAACATTTTAAGGGTGTTAGCTCATCTATTTATATGCATGTGACCAAAGACGCCAAGAAAAAACTGGAACCAACAACTAAGATTGGGATTTTTGTGGGGTACACTGAAACTCCCCACAACTATTGGGTTTATTTGCTAAAAAACATAATGACTTTTGTTTGACAGGATATAAAATTTGATGACGAGAAAGTCATGAAATTTTCCCTTGCAAAGGAGCTATATTTTCATGCCGATAAGGAACTCTTAGCTCCCAAGGATGGGCCTCAAGATGTGGAGCAACCACATGCAGAGGATCATGGAGTGGAAGAAAAGACTCATGCAGAGCCATCCATCAGAAATGGTAGAAGGAACACTATGGATGTTGATAGATTGAGAGTTGATGCTATAGAGAATGTAGGAGCCCCTACTTCACAATACATACAAAGAAAATATTCTGACATGTTTACTGGATACATGGCTCTTATAAGAAAATGTATTGTGACTGAACCATATTCCTTTTAGGAAGTAGTGCAGCAACCAATTTGGGTTGATGTAATGGTGGAGGATTATGACTCCATTGTCAAGAACGGTGCATGGGATATTGTTCCAAGGTCGGTCGGTAAATTAAATCTAGATGGATCTACAAGGTGAAGCAAGCTTCTGATGGGAGTGTGCAGAAATACAACGAAAAATTTGTTGCCTAGGGATTCTCACATATCGAGGGGATCATCTATGATGAGACTTTTGCACCATTTGCAAGGTACTCTTCCATTAGATCCATCCTTTCACTCTAAGCACGTATGGCTTCGCGCATTCATCAAATGGATGTGAAAACTCTATTTCTCAATGGATTTATTGAGGAGGAAATGTACATAGAGCAACCAGAGGGTTTTAAGATCTTTGAAAGTGAGTCGCATGTGTGTCAACTCAAGAGAGCATTGTATGGTTTGAAGCAAGCACCCCGTGCTTGGTACACTCGTATACACAATTATTTCACTGGACTGCGCTTGACAAAAATTGAAGTTGATGTGAACCTGTACCATATTATGGTTGAGGGTAAGCTATTGATTATTGTTCTTTACGTTGATGATTTAATTTTGACTGGTGATGAGTAGTTGATACACTCATGCAAGGAATATTTTGCATGGGAGTTAGAAATGAAGGACATGAGACTCCTTCATTATTTCCTTGATTTGGAAATATGGTAGTGGAATGGTCAAATTTTTGTTTCTCAAGGTAAGTACGCCAAAGAGATACTAGGTAAGTTTCACATGGAGAGCTGCAAACCCATGGAAAATTCTCTTCCAAGAAATTGGAGGAAAGAGGATGTTGCTTTGGAGAGGTAGTGGATGCTACTGTCTACAAGAAGTTAGTTGGTTCACTGATGTATTTAGTGAACACGATACCATACATTTTCTACATAGTTAACCAGCTAAGTCAAGATATGGTTAAGCCTACGAAACTCTTTTGGAAGGCAGGGAAGCATGTCTTGAGATACCAGAGGGGAAAATTAGAGTATGGATTATGATACAGACAGAAAAATGGAGTGAAGCTTCAAGCTTCACATATGCAGATTTGGTAGGTAGTCCATCAGGCAGAAAGAGAACATTAGGAGGGATCATTAGCATAGGATTGACAACAACTTCTTGGTACAGCAGGAAGTGGTGATTTGTTGAACTTAGCTCAATGGAAGTAGATTACATGGCAGCAAGTCAAGTTGTATGTGAGGCTATCTGGATGAGAAATACCGTGGTTGCTTTGTTTGGCTCTCAGATGGATCCGACAGTGATACATTGTGATAATCGGAGTTGCATTAAACTCTCGACTAATCTTGTGTTTCATGATAGGTCCAAGCACATAGATGTCTGATACCACCATATGAGAGATTGTGTGCAGAGGTGAATAATGTTACTTCAATATATTCCCATGGAATATCAAGATGCAAATATTTTAACGAAGGCACTCACGAGGAGCCAATTCGAATACCATAGTGGCAGGATCGGGGTGAAGGATAATCTCTTTCTTGTTGAGAGGGAGTATTGAATTTCAAAAATAAATTTCAACACCTACGCTAGTGTGGGACCAGGAGGTGCAGGAAACACCTACACTAGTGTAGGACCATAGGTTTTAGCAACACCTACATTGGTGTGGGCTAAATTTGGTGCATGTCTATTTTAGTTATCCCTTAATTACAATGGAGAATAAAATGTAATATAATCTCAAAAGAACTTTTTTTCATTAACTGACTGTGATAAACTCAGCGAACCCATGAATTTCAAGTTAAGGGTATTTGGTGAGGCATACAAAGTAATTGTAGTTGTAACAAAGTTCGAAGTGAAGGGGTGAATTAATTAATGCAGTTTGTAACTAGTTTAAGTCAGTTAAGTGAGTTAAACTCATTTGTGCTAGTTGTAACAGTTATATACACTAGTGAGAGATCAAGTTAATTAAACATTAATTTTTTCAAAATTAGTGGTCTAACATGCAACTGATGATTTAACATTATTAGCTGCATGCATGTCAGTTCTAGTAGAGACCTAGTTGAGATCTAGGTGAAAGGGATTTTTACTATCAGTTGTAGGATTATTGGGTTGTCCCCATGCAACCAAACACCCATTTTATTTTCCATGATCCTTGTGCATTCGAGGAAGGCTGAAATTCCTAAATAATAGGGATTTCATTCATCCAGGATTGTGCAAGAAAGGTAGCCTATTAGGAGGCAGACAATTGGCTAAGGATTGATTAGTTTTATCCAGGAGAGTGTGAGACAATTAGCTCAGTATAGGAGGGCCCTTGTGAGAAGAGTTGTATGTAATTGTTTCATGTATCCATGTTGAATATACATTAGAATATAATGGGGTTTTGCACAAAAAGCTTTCCCAAAGGAATTATCTATGTTTTGGGTTGATTGATTCTTATTTGCTTCATGTGATTTGTGATTATGTTTTTAATTCCGCAATTGATTTGTAGAAGTGATTCAGTATCTATATTTGGCACATTGTTAGATTGGATTGAATCCATGATATACATGCTTGTTTTATAATTTGTACAGTATGTTCGTGGATTCTAGCCTTGTCAACAGTACCATATTCATTAACATTTTATTCGTCCCCTCAACTACAACAATTTCTTGAGGATTTTATGGAATTGTAGTATGATTTTTGATGCCATGTTGTCCATCATAGGATTTCAAAATATTTACAAGTATATTATTTTCCATTATTAGTATGAAAAACAATGTTCTTAGTTTTTTCTTCATTTTCAATCCATACATGAAAGTTTTTAAATTATTCAAATACATTATACTTATATATCAGTAGAAATACTCAACACATTCTAGTGTAATCACCAATAAGTTTCATAATAAATTTATTTGTATTTATAGAAGGTAGAGGCATTGGACCACACAAATCTAAATGAGATAAACCAAGTTTTCTACATGCTCTAGAATTGGAGTGACAAAATGCTTGCTTGCTATATTTTCCCATAATACAGAAAGAACATTGCCTTATGTTTCAAGAAATAGTTACATAACTAGAAACATCATTGTTTTTCATCAACCAAAGACTATCATATTTAATATATCCAAATCTACCATGACGTAGAATAGCTAAAGAAATTGTAATTTCATTACCCTAAATGATATGAGTTCAATGTTGTGATGAAGATGTAGATGCCCCCTTTAGCTTTAGCAACCAATCGTCATCCTCTCCAATCATCACAATTATGTTGTGAAAATCCTTATCTCAACCTTTCCATCATAAATATGGATGGAATGACCTTGTTTTCATATATGCACAAGGGATGGTAGGTTCCTACATAATTGAGAAAGATATAAAACATCTTGTAAGAAAAAATATAAAATTTCACACAGCTTGAGCCTTAATGTTTGAATCCCTAAAGGCTTGATATTGGACTTGTCAGCAAAGTCTACCACATGATCTATGTTTTCATCAAACTGCTCAAATCCTTCTCTCAACAAAAATTCATTTTCCAAGTGGAATACATGTTAAGAAGCCATGTGCCTCTCCAATAAGTGATTTCAATGTTAAAAAAAAATTCAAGAAAAGAAATATTATAGTGAACAGCATCGTAATGTGTATATTTTGGTGGATTACCTTTCGCATGTTGTATATCTTTGTATTTTTCTTCTTGTTCATTTATCTCATTCCATGGAATTATACATCTTTTAGCTTCATGTCGTTTTCTTCCAAAATGGACACAATTTTTATCTCATCTCTCTATTTTATTTTATCTACCCCTACCTGTAAGAAGTTATTTTTCCCACATCCTCCTTTTTTGTTTTTTCCTCTAGTAAAATTTGTCATTTATTTTTGAGCAATGCACGAAATTTGTTTAATGGATTTTTATGCTTTAATCTTCTTTCCAAAGTTTTTTCTCTTTATGCAACCTTCACAACCATGGTGTCAAATTTTATGCTTTTCATATGGCCACTTGCTTGTAGAGATTCAAGATAGTGACAGTAGGTAGGATAGGGTTCTTCTATGAAGGTTGTGAGAGGCCTATAAATATTTACTCTGGTGGCATCAACATCATGCATTATAGCTTTGACTTGCAAGGCTAGTGCCAGATGGTCATCACCTTTCAATTAAATGCTAAAAAATTTCAAATGAAATTGTATGAGTTATAGTTCAGAATGAGAATCATATCGATATTTGAAGTTATTAAATGCACCATATGAATCTGAGACTAAGATAATGTTTTTTCTTACCTTCTTTCTTACCATAGCATCAATGAGGGAAAATGCTTACTTGTACTTGTTCTTCCAAATTAAAATTTCTTTGGTATATGTAGGCTTGACTAATGCCTCTTCCTTCGACTTCACTTCAGATTCGTCATCGTAATCTTGTTCTGTAATTTCTCTGAAGCATACTCCATCCTATGAATTATTAAAAATGAGTGTTCTCTTTATCGTTATAATCCACTATGCATAGTTTTCCTTTATAGTCAATACTACACCAACTATTGAGCTTAATGAATTCATTTTGAATGGACAATTTTGAGGCTAAACATTCAAAAAACTTCAAGAACCTAAAAACTTCCAAAAACAAGGTTTACCATATTAGAAAAAACATGAGGAATTCAATAAACAAGTTTGTTGTTCTTTTTTGAATTAACCCTCTAGAAGAATGGGTTTTTATTTTATTTTTTGTAACAAAAATGTGTGTAATCCTTCCATTCCCTTATCTTCTTCTATAAAAAAATTAACACTTTTGGATTATATTGATTACATAATGCAACATTATATAGTCTTGATAAATTATAATTTTGGACCATCTCATATATATATATATATATATATATATATATATATATATATATATAGATAAAGAGAGAGAGAGAGAGAGATACCAAAAACTAAAAATCAAAATTGAAGGTAGGCAAATAGGGGTAGAAAAAAGAGAAAAATATTTAGTGTGTAAGGAAAATGAAACCTTTGACATCACCACTTTGCCTAGCCACGAGCTCTGTCAAGAGTGATGATGCAACACCCTCTGAAGTTATGTGACCAAATTTTCACTTAGAATTTCCTATCTTGTCCATTGTGTACAACTTCAGTGTGAATCTAAATTCCCTAAGTCAAACCAAAGTAATAAAATGTGAATTCTTTGTTTGGGATTTGATATTCTCAATGAATTCTGCAATAGTAACAACACTAAAAAAACATTATAAATTCCAAATAGCAACTACAACATTGAATATGGGGGTCAACTACTAACCTTGATCATCATAGGTTATAACTTGTATTGCAAAGGAGAGGACACACTATTCTTAATAAAAATATCATGTTTTAAGTCATGATATGGCTAGAATGATGAGTGAGAAAACCCCTTCATTCAGATTTGTTGGACGAACTTGTGTACAACAATACAAAAATTGGGTTATGATATGTTTAGTAACAAAATTCCTTCAATAAAAATCACAACGATTCAACAGTTCAACAATGAAAATAAATACAACGACATAACAACAACTAAGAGATCATAACATATGCACTCAAAAGGTAACATTGAAAAGATTAAAGTACCATATCATTCAAACCATATAGTCTAAAAAATTTTTCAATAAGCAGGTTTTAATTTCTTAAAACCTACGTGCATGTGGCCTTCATTGTGTCATTTTCTTCACCAAGAAAGATAACTAGTTTATGGCTTACGCTCTTTCGTATCATTTTTTTTTGGCTTGAAATGATTAACATGTAGTCTATTGTACACCATGCTTCACCAGATCCACATCAAAGAAAATTACACAAAGAGACTATAGGAGGAGGGCAGAAAAAATAGTGGATCACTCAAATATAATACCATTTCATAGTGAGAATCATGCAAAAAGCTATAATGATGGTTCATTAAACTTGCATTTCTATGGCTTGCATTGTCACATTTTATTCACTAACAGAGATAAATAATTGAGGCCTCATTTTTTTATGAAACCAACTCGAGAAATAGAATAAAAGAGAGATAAAAGCCTTATAAATCATCCACTTCAAGGGGGCAACCTACTTTACATTACATAAATGTAAAATTCTTGGATGATACAAATGAAAAAAACTCCATTCTATATATAGGTGTCCATGGGGTGAGAATATAATCCTACCCTACCTAAAAATGAGAATTTAAGGGCACAACAACAACAATAGTCACTTTTTGGGGAACAATAATAACAATTTGGGGGCTATCGGGATACAAAAATAACAATAAGGGGGATACACTAACAAGAATAAGGGACTACACTAGTAATATAGGGACCTAATATGCCCCTCTAATACAAACAAGTGTTCACCTTAATGATTGAGTATCTTTGGAAGCTTTTGTAAAATGATTTCATCCTCCCATGTGGAATCTTCAGTTGGTAAGTTCTTCCACTTGATGAGATACTCTGAAATTGATTGATTTCTTAGCTGTTGCGTTCTTGTTTCCGTAACTGCTTCAGGTTAGAGGATTATTTTTCCTTCCTCATCAAGTTATGGAAATATTTTTTTAACTATAATTTTGTCACCTATAACCTTCTTTAAGCATGACACATGGAAAATTGAGTGCACTCAAGAAGAAGCAGGAAGCTCCAATTTTTATGCCATAGTACCAATATTTTGCAACACCTTGTAAGGACCATAGTACTTTAGAAATAATTTATTATCCTTCTTATATTGATTTAGGGACATTTGTTTGTATGGTTGTAGCCGTAGAAATACCCAGTATCCTACATAAAAAATTCTCTCGTTACGATGTTGATATGCCTGTTATTTCATTCGATTTTGTGCCAACTCTAGATTATCCTTTAAGAGTTGGAGAACTTGTTGGTGATGCTCGATGTGATCTTGCATTGCTTGAACCTTAGAAATTTTTTTTAAAGATGATGTGATGGATGGTGGATGATATCCATAAATAGTGATAGATGGGGTCATTTTCGCTGCAGTATGGAAGGAAGTGTTAGAACACCATTTAGCCAGAGGTGAACACTTGACCTGTTGTGTTTTTTTATCAGATATAAAACAACAAAGATATCCCTCCAAAAACAATTTCACTATCTCAGTTTTCCCATCAGATTTAGGATGATGAGATGAGCTATGAGCTAGTTGAGTGCCCAAACAAGAAGATAATTTTGTCCAAACATTTCCTATAAAAATGGGATCTTTGTCACTTACAATAATATTTGGGTTTCCATGTAGCTTTTGAATTGTTTCCATAAATTCAATAGTAACTATACTTGCTATAAATGGATGAGATAATGCACAAAAGTGTGCATACTTGGTAATTCTATCAACTACCACCATGATGACACTGTTTCATTTATAATTAGGTAAAACAATAATAAAATCCATTGAAACCTATTTCCAACTTTGAAATGGAATCGATAAAGGTTGTATAAGACCCCAGGTCTTAATTGTCTCAAATTTATTTTGCTGTCAAACCAAAAATTCCGCCACAAAAAAAAATTAAGATTTAATTTCAATATCATATTTAACGCCATCCCAAAAAAATTATTTCTTCACCCTACGGTAATATTTTAAAAATTCTTAGTGTCGTCCTAATGGAGAGGTGTGCAATTCCAAAATAATATTTTGTTTTATTTGGGAATTCTTACAAAGATATAAGTGATATTTGAACCATAAGGAATCATTTTTTCCAACTAAATGTGTCAAATGTACTAGGATATTCCTGCAAATTTTGAATGAGTGTCCAGACTTATTCATCATTCTTACATTCATCCCTTGATTTGGTTATCCAATATGGTTGGAAAATATAAATGGCACAGAGTAATGCTTCCACCTCTTCATCCTTTCTGGAGAGTGCATCTGCAAAAACATTTAGCTTCCCTTTTTTGTATATTATTTTAAATTCATAACCCAACATCCTTGTGACCCATTTCTGATGCTCTTTTGAATATTGTATTTTTTCTAAAAGGTATTTAAGACTCACACGATTATTTTTTACCTTGAAGTGTCTTCCCATTAGGCAAGGTCATCATTTCTTTAGTGAATTTAGTAGTGCCAACATTTTCTTATCATAAATATATTTCTATAAATAATTTCCTTTGATTCGATGAATTTCAAAAGAAATGGGTCTTCCTTCTTGCATTAAAACACCACCTATTATATTTCCTGAGGCATCACATTCCATAATAAAGGTTTTTGTGAAGTGTTGCGTACCTAAGATCGGTGCTAGGAACATTTTCCCTTTAAGATGTTCAAAGGAATTAGTTGCTTCGGGAGTCTAGGAAAATGAATATTTCTTGAATAATGTTCTTAGAGGTGCTTCGATTCTCCCATAATTCTTACAAAACTTTCAATAATACCATGTAAACCCAATAAATCCTAGAAACTTCTTTATGGTTGTGGGTAGTTTCCATTCCTTAATCGATTTTATTTTGTTAGGGTCTACCTTAACACCCTTCTGAGATACAATATGACCCAGATATTCCACCTGTTGTACTCCAAAGAAAAATTTGGAGGTTTTTGCGTATAATTGTTTTTCCTCCAATAGTTTGAGTACCCTATCAACATGTTGAACATGATCATTCCAAGACATGTTGTAGATTAGTATATCATCAAAAAATACTAACAAAAGTTTTCTAAGGAAGGGTTTGAAAATGGAATTAATCAACCCTTGAAATGTAGAAGGTGCATTGGTAAGGCCAGTAGTCATGACCAAAAATTCATAATGACCCTCATGAGTTCAAAATGATGTTTTCATAATATGTTTAGTCTTAATTCTAATTTGATGATATCCTAAACAAAGATCCAACTCCATAAAATAAATGTCTGCATGTAATTCATCGAATAATTCATCAATCAGAGCAATGGGAAATTTATCTTTAAAAGAGAGCTTATTGAGCTCCCTATAATCTGAACACATGCACCATGATCCATGCTTCTTGTGCAGCAATACTATTAGAGAAGAGAAATAAATTTGACATGGTTGAATTATACTATCCTCTAACATTTATGCAATCATACGTTGAATTTATCTCTTTTGAACATAAGGATATCTGCAAAGCCTGATGTTTGGAGGAAAACTTCCTATAATAAAACGAATAGCATGATCATGATCGTAAATAGGTGGGAGTCCTTTGGGACTTTCAAACACGTTGGAATGATTGTCCAAGTATTTTTGGAGATCTCAAGAAATATATGATTTTAATGTTGGAACTTCTAGTGATCATAATTGTGAAATTACGACTTATTGTTCTTTTTTCAGAAGTTTTGTCATGAAATTAGATATTATTGTCTTTCCTTGCTTCCCTGCGATACCCCGAAATTTAACTTCCTTCCCTTCTTAAAAAAAATCACGGATAGTTCTTTAAAATGAAAAGCTACTATCCCCAAAGATTGTAACCATTGTACTCCTAGTACAACATTAGCACCTCCCATTGGAATGGAAAGCATTGGAATATTCAATACATATTCCCCCATGGTAAGCTCGATATTATGGAAATTGCCAAAGTAATTTATATTTTCTCATTTGAAAACATAACTTGACACTCTAGTGCTATGTATAGGAAGCAATTCAATTCCTTAGATACCTACAATGAATAAAATTATGGGTACTACCTGAATCAATCAACACTATTACCATTTTCTTCTTGATATGTCCTTCTATCTTGAGAGTTTGAGAAGTGTTAATTCCTTCCAATTTATTACAGGATATGGTCAAACTCATTTATTCTCTATCTAGGGTTGGTTCCTAGTGTATATCCTCTTATTTTGAATTCTCTTGTTCATTTTATTCCTCCTCTTCACAATTTATGTAAAATAATTTCATCTCAACACACTTATGACCTTTAGTGTATTTTCTATCACAACTGTAGCAAAGCTCTTTTAGTCTTTTTTCTTCCAGTTTTTGTGGTGCGGACCTTGTAGTTTGTGGAAGTCTAGGAGGAGAAACATTTCCATCTTTTTAGATGTGAGTGGTAGGCTTTCTTGTTGTCATAATTTTGCATTCAATTTTTCTTGCCAACCTGAATTCCTTCTCCAATGAATCAAGCTCCCAAAGGCAAGCCACATTTTGGATGTTATCCATTAAAGTCCCTATGAAGATATCAATCCTTTTTTCCTCTAGAATACCAGTTACCCTTATATTCAATTTTTTAAGTCCTAAATGTCCTCCACCACTGAACCCATTTTTTTGAAATTTATCAATTGACTAAAGAAGGTGTTTCTCTTGGTATCCTCATAATATCCTATAATTTCCTTCATGAAAATTGACCAAGTGATTTTTTTTTACAGGAGTAGAGCCACCGATACCATAAAAATGTATTTTGTTCTAAATATAAAGTTGCAATGTGTACCTTTTGTGTGTTTTGCACATTATTGAGATGAAAATATTTCTCCATCAGTAGTAGCCATGTTACAGGATCCTTGCCATAAAAATTCCTGATATCAATCTTTGGAATATGGTGGGTCTTTAAAACAACATTAGAGTTTATGAAATAAGGATTAACATTTATCTTGTTATCATCATGAGTTTCCTCTACTATCTTTTCACCATTACGAATCATTTCTTGTATCAACTTTGTCAAACCTTCCATGTCTGATTTTATATCATTCTTCATGTCTTCCATTGTTTCTTCCATGTTTTCTATGCCATTATTCAAACCATCCATCTTGGATTCTACGCCTTTCTTCAAAACTTCCATTTCATTTTCTGTTTCTCTTTGCGAGAGTGAAAGTTGTTACACTTTCTCTTGTAATTTTTATATATCATGTTGCACTTCTTCCTCTTCGTGAATCATAGTAGAGCCTTCTGAGGGCTTATGGGTGTTGAATTATTTTTAGGGGAATTTTCTAACCCAATTCTGATATATATGCTTCAATATGCCCTTGGAATCACTTCAAACTAATTTTTCAAACAATAGTTATGTAATTTGAAAAAACAATACACACATGTTTCTTGCTTTTGAGGAGCTTGATATTGAAACTGATGTATCATTGTAATTTCGGATCCCAAATATTTCATATTTAGTCCTTTACTAGCCCTCTGAATCTTCTTTCCATTGACATAGGTCTGACCTGATTTGGATTCTTCAAGACAAAGTTATGACCAATCTCCCACAATGACCTAATTATGGACTGATTCAATAGACCATAAAATTACGACATGTCCCATGCCACTGTTTCCTCCTTCAGCTCTGAAATTGATACATAGGAAACTATAGTTCATTTAATTTCAGAAATTTTTTATAGAATTCCAATCCAATGCCCTGAGAGAGAGTTAGGACGATTTTCCCTAGGTCACATCCTTGACATTGTAGAAATTTATTAATACTGATAGTATTACCAGGTTCTCATGATCTAAAACGTTAATATTATGTTAATTACATAATCCTTCCACTTAATTGTTTGCAGAAATTAAATCACCAATTGAAAAACACACATGAAGCAAATCAATCGCACATAAACACAGTTGTTTAATGGGAAAGATTAAAGCTAAAACCCCAACTATCATATATTATGTATATTAGTGGATCATGTAATAATATCACACAAAGATTATTACATCAAGCTCTCAATACAATAAAAAATAATTACACACTGTCATGCAAAAATTTGCATATCTATGCACCAATTTCTTGCCTCCTGAAAACCTGTCTCCACTGCGCAGTACCTGCTGAAGAGGATCCTTGAATTGGCGTCACCTTGACTAAGAAATCCTAATTGACATCTCCAATGTGTTTCAAATGCATTGAGTGCATCAATATAGTCACAACAGATAGTCCATCTAACCTTTTCACCTATCTCTCCACTAGGTCTCCACTAGAACTAACATGCAAGTAGTTAACCGTTGTATTTGTTTAGTTGCAAGTGAGTCTCTAGTTATGATTTAATTAAATAAACTCTTACTAGTGTATCTTTAGTTAGAACTAGATACAACTAGCACAACTGAGTGTAACTCACTTATTTTAAAATAAATCTTCCAAGAAATCACATGAGAGATTTTAGAACTGATGTGTTTCGAACTAGTAAATGTAGTTCATCATCATTATCCTGATGATGAACTACATTCAATAGTTTGAAACGTGTCGATTCTAAAATATCTCATGTTATTTCCCAGAAGATTTATTTTAAAATGATATGGATCACAGAAGTTTACACTTTTTAACTCACTTAACTGAGATAAACTGAATAACAACTCCCATAAATACTCTTCCAACTCTGTCAAAACTCTTCCACTTCAGTTTTAACTGATTCCTCCATGCATGAATTACCAACCACCCTAGGAATTTGTTAATTCCTTTAGCCCACTCATTTTCCAAAATTTTCCACTGAAATAAATTTCTCCAAGAGAATAAGTTGATATTTATTGTCATATTATTATTAAGGGCTAATAATAATTAACATGCATATATTTTTAGATTGACGATCTATAAATAGACTTTGCCCAATCTTCTAAAAAAATAATCTCATCTATTTTTTACATTTGACCAACCATCTATGAATAGCATCCTGTAACTAATAGAATATTCTCACCATGTCTGAAAATAGACATACACCTAAAAATATCCTGCGGGCCCCACTTAGTGAAAGTGCTTAATTTTCACTAAGCTCATCATATTTTTGAATATCAACACTCCCTCTCAATAGGATAAGGATTATCCATCACCCTGATCTTGATTCTATGGTATTCAAATTTGCTCCTGCTGACCGCCTTTGTCAGAGTATCTGCATCCTAATCTTCCATAGGAATGTACTAAAGCAACACGATATTTCACTGCACACAATCTCTAATATGATGATGCCAGATATGTATATGTTTAGATATTTCATGAAACACGAGATTAATCTAGAGTTTAATGCAACTCTTATTATCACAATGTATCACTGTAGGATCTAAATGGGAACCAAAAAAACTGACCATGATCTTCCTTATCTAGATAGCCTCACATGTAGCTTGAATTACTGCCATGTATTCCACTTTTGTTGAACTAAGTGTCACGGATCTTTGTTTCCTGTTGTACCAATAAAATGTTGTAGATCCGATACTGAAAAACCCTCCTAATGTGCTCTTTTTTTTCATTAGGCTACCCGCTCAATCTACATCCATGAAGCCATGCAACCTCACCTCATCCGTCTGTTTGTACCATAAGCCATAATCAGATGTGCCCCTGAGATATCTCAGGACATGCTTGTATGCCCTCTAAAAGAGCTTGGTAGGCTTAACAATCACTTGACTAAGCTGGTTCACTGCATAGCATATGTCCAGTCTTGTATTAACTAAATACATGAGCAAACCCACCAACTATCGATAGACAGTAGCATCCACTACCTCTACCGATATATAATCCTCTTTCCTCCAATTTCCTGGAAGAGGAGTATCCATGGGCTTGTAGTCCTCCATGTGAAACTTACCAAGTATCTCCCGAGCATACTTGCCTTGAGACACAAATATTTCACCTTCTCGCTGTCATATTTCCAATCCAAGGAAATAATGAAGGGGGACCCAAATCCTTCAACTCAAACTCCTTTGCAAGATCTTCCTTGCATGAGTGTATCAATTTCTCATCACCAATTAGTATTAAATCATCAACATAAATAACAATGATTAAAATCTTACCCTCCACCACAACTTGGTATATGTTTGCATCTACCTCACTCTTGGTGAAGCCAAGTCTAGTGAAATAGCTATCAATTTGTGTGTACCAAGCATGGGGTGCTTGCTTTAGCCCATACGGTGCTCTTTTTTCATCTGCACACATGCAACTTGCTGCTGAAGATATAAAATAATTTAGGCTGCTCAATCTACACTTATTCCTCAATGATCCCACTAGGGAACGCAATATTCACATCCATCTAATGAATGTTCCAACTCATTTGCGTTGAGAGAGAAAGGATGGTCCTTATGGAAGAATATTGTGCAACAGGTGAAAAGGTTTCTTCGTAATCAATCCCCTATATCTATGAGAAGCCCCAGGCAACAAAACTTGCCTTACACTTCTAGATGCTCCAATCAATAGCTTGCTTTACCTTGTAAATCCATATTGAACCTACCACTGATTTACCAACCGACCTTGGAACAATATCCCAAGCATTGTTTCTGACAATGGAGTCATATTCCTCTACTATGGCATCTACCCATGTGGGCTCCTGTGCTGCTTCTTCAAAAGAGGATGGCTTTGTCATGATACACTTGGTCATAAGAGCCATGTATCCAGTGAATAGGTTAGGTGATTGTCTCTGTCTGCACTGTGATGTAGGGACTCCTACATTCTACGCTGCATCGAACTTCAGTCTCTCAGCTTCTATGGTACACTTTCTGCCTGTTCCGATGTTTTTTTCTACATGTGTGGACACCTTCACTCCATGAATCTCCTCCTATGGCTGATCCACATCTAGAGGCTCATCCTTGGGAGCAAGAAGTTCCTCCTCTGCATGCAACTGTAGCTCTCTCTCAAGCAACAACTTCATGTCTTTCACCTTATTGAATTTTATATCCCATCACACCACAGTCATCCGACTATTTGGAAAATACACATGATAATCATGGGGTGTTTCTGTGTACCCAAAAAATATCCCAACTTCTGCAGTTGGCTCTAGCTTTTTCCTGGCATCCTTTGTCACATGAATGTAAAAATATGAGCCAAAAATCTTCAAATGAGAAATATCATGCTTCTTACCAGTAAAAGCTTCTTCAGGTGTACTCATGCCAAGTACTCTATGAGGACAACATTTTTTCACATAAACCGCAATGTTGCATGCTTGTACCCACAAGTGCATTGGTAGGCCCTGGTCATGCAGCATAGATCATGTAGCACCCACGATCATTCTGTTCTTCCTCTCCACGACCCCATTCTTCTCTGGGTTATGATGTGCTATGAATTATCTTCAAATTCCTTCTTTTGTACAGAAGTCTTATAATTCGTTCGACATATATTCACCACCATTATCGCTTCGTAGAGTCTTCACTTGTGTCCTCGACTCCTTCTCCATTAATGATTTAAGCTTAGAGAACTTTGAGAATGTTTCGCTCTTCTTCCATATGAAGAAGATACAACATCTACGAGAATATTCATCAAAAAATATAACATAATACCTATGTTTTGCCGTTGAATCGACCGAGAAAGGTCCACACACGTCTATGTAAATTCTCTCCAGGATTACCGAAGCATGATTCTCCTTCTAATGAAAGGTGGTCTTCACAAAATTACCCATAGTAGATCCCTTTCCTTAATCTGAATACGCAAGTGTACCCTTGGGAATTCTAGTAGAAATATACTGAAAAATCTTCAAGAAACCATGGTGAATATGGCCCAATCTCCTATGCCATAATTCGTTGTCAACCTGGCTCACCACTTCTTCTACTTGGCCCATCATTGCAGTGCAGCCATCTACCTCCAACTTGTAGATATTCGTAACTCAAATCCCTATTCTCTTGGTTTGACATGTTTTCTTATGTCCCAAGAAGGCTTTTTGTTTGCTGAAAACAACGTCATAACTTCTGTCCTCCAACATCGTGACCGAGACCAAGTTCTTCTTTAGAGCTGGAACATGCATAACATATTTCAACAAAAATGGTTTACCTGACTCCCTCTCAAAGGTAATGGTTCCAATTCCAGTCGCCCATATCTATATCATTTTGTAGATCCTTCTCCTCGAAGTCACTAAACAACTCCTTGTCTCTCATCATATGGAAGGAAGCACCACTATCAAGATACCACACTGATCCCATTTTGCTTGAAACCATGCATGCGATCAAAGATAAATCAAGTTCAAATTCTGAGGCTAAGGCCTCACCCACTACAGCTCCAGTATCCTTCTTGTTCTTCTTTTTCTGTGGGCAGTTAGTGGTGAGATGCCCAAGTTCGTGGCAGTGAAAACACTTCACCTTGGAAAAATCCAGCTTCTTGCCTTTAGCCTCGGATTTTGGACGAGATTTCTTCCCCTTCCCTTTCCTTGATTTGGAATTCAAAGAAAAATTCTCCTCATCATCATTCTTAGATGGAGAGCCATCCCTGGAATGCTGCCTTATCTCGTCCTAGACAAGATCCAACAAAAGTTGCTCCCAATCTGATAGTTTCTCCCATCCATTGACAGAGTCTTCGTAGCTATTCCAACTCTTCGGAAGCCCAAGGAAAGCCAAGCTCACCAAGACATCATCCGCAAATGTGATTCCCACACTTCCCAGCTCATCCCTACATTGGAAAAACTTCATGAGATATTTTGGAATATTGTCGCCTGTCTCCATTTTGATTTTTCTAAGCTTATCTTTCAGTACCAACTTCCTATGGTTACTACTACTTTGGAAAAGATCTGTGAAATCCTTCCAAATTTAAAATGGAGGGGATTTCCTGTGAAGGCTTGACATAATATGGTCTTTCATACCTTCCAACATAATTCTTCTTGTCTTCGTTACCTTCTTTTGCCATGCATCAAGTAATACATCATAGCTAGAAGTAGGCTTAGGAACATCGCTATCGATGAACTTCTTCAGTCCATTATCTTGAAGCACCACCTCCATCCTATCCTTCTAGGCTATGTATTTTGAGCTACCCTCAAGGGCATACTCCAACCAAAACCCATTAAAAGACATTTCAATGATTACTCAACAGTCGCACTAAGAAATTTCTACAGCAAATTCAAATTGTCCACTAGCACAAAAATCAGCACCGCTTCAAGTTTGCAATCTCCAGTGATTAAAAATACTCTGATGACATGTAGAAATTTATTAATACTGATAGTATTACCGTATTCTCCTGATATAACAAATTAATCTTATGTTAAATACAGAATCCTTCCACTTAATTCTTTGTGGAAATTAAATCGCCAATTGCAAAACACATATGAAGCAAATCAAACACAAATAAACACATTTTTTTAATGGGAAATATTTAAGATAATAACCCCAACTATAATATATTATGTATATCAATGGATCATGTAATAATCTCATACAAATTTTAGTACATCAAGCTCTCAGTACAATAAAAAATCCTTACACACTGTCATGCATAAATTTGCATATCTGTGCACCAATTTCTTACCTCCTAATAGCCTACCTCCATTGTGCAATCCCTGCTGAAGAAGACCCCTGAATGAATTTGAATTGGCCTTGCCTTGACTTTGAAATCCTCATTGGCATCTCCAATGTGTGTCAGATGCATTCAATGTATCACTATAGTCACAACAAATAGTCCATCTCACCCTTTCACCCATCTCTCAACTACGCCTCCACTGGAACTGACATGCAACTAGTTAACTGTTGTATTTTTTCAATGGCAAGTGAGTCTTTGGTTATGAGTTAACTAAATAATTAATTCACTAAACTCTCACTAGTGTATCTTCAGTTATAACTAGATACAACTAGCACAATGGAGTTTAACTCACTTAACTGAGTGAAATTGAATAACAACTCCCACAACTACTCTTCCAACTCTGTCACAAATTTTCCACTTCAGTTCTAACTGGGTCCTCCATGGATGAGTCACCAACCACCCTAGGAATTGTGTAATTCCTTCAGCCCACTAATTCTCCAAATATATTCACTGAGATAAAGTTCTCTAAGAGAATAAATTGATATTTATTGTCGGGTTATTATTAAGGGCTAATAATAATTGACATGCATCTATTTTTAGATTGACAATCTATAAATAGACTTCACCCGATCTTCTAGAAATAAAATCTCATATTTTTTTCATATTTTACCAACTATATACGAATAGTGTCATGCAACTTATAGAATATGCTCACCATGTCTAAAAATAGACATAGACCTAAAAGTAGCCCGTGGGCCCCACTTAGTGAAGGTGCTTAATTTTCACTAAGCTCATCATCTTGTTGAATCTCAACAGAGATGATATTCGGGAGCCTACCAAAACACTAACTTCCACAGATCATATCTCTTAAAATATTGTGAACAAAGATCTAAAATTCTTACACAATGTTCCTCAAGATTTCTTCGAAAATGGGTTTAGTTTTATCTTCTAAACCTTCATAGAAATTTTTTTATAGAGAACATTCCACGATGACCTGTTTTAAGCAGCACAACCCTAGAATTCAAAGCTCTGATGCCAAATGTTATGAAACCAACTCCAAAAATAGAAGAAAAGAGAGGTCAACACCTTAGAAATCAACCACTTTGTGGGAGATACCTCCTTTACATTATATAAATGAATAATTCTTGGATGATACAAATGAAAAAATCTCCTTTCTATATATATGATTCCATGGGGTCACAATATAATCCTAGCCGACCTAACAATAATAATTTAAAGGGAAAAAAATAACAATAGTGGCTCTTATGGGGCAGAGGAGAAATGAAGAACATTAGGGTTCCAAAGTGCTATGCAGATGCAACATTCATTGTCAGAGTTATCAGATCCATTGTGATACCCCTCATCCATAGAACTTGGGGATATACCCTGATCTATTATGCCAAACCCATATGCAAGAGAAGTTATTTCAATGATGAAGAGGTCAGTGCAAGCATCTGCACAACTCCTCCCACAACCGCCTTCTCCCAGCATGCCGGACTCTCAATTCTGTGTTTAGGGAATTTATGGAAGTCGCTACCATGTTTAAATCCCATCCGTGAAAGCATTAGTGATAAAAAATATTGGCGTTGGAGGAGGAGGGTGAACGCAAGGGTATCCCAGAGCTTTGTTGGGGTTGTGAACACCAACAGAGAGACCAGATCCATTGTTGGGCCTCTCAATCACTGATCCCTGGGAAAGATCAAGTCCTGACATGATGTACTCTTCTGCAAGAGTAGCAATTATAACACAGAAAGGGGAAGTTCTAGTGTATGCGCATCATTCCCCATCGCAACCATCCTACAATAGCTGGGATTTACCGAACTGAGTTCTCGCAGGCTAGGGGAGCCACCGCCTCGTCTTTTTCCCAACCGTGAATGTAGGATGGATGGAGAGAAGATGGAAAAGTCTAGCGATCTCCATGTTGGCCGGATTAGAATGATATTGAAGCTCTGAGATCTTCTCGCCCTCTCCTTTTAGATACAAATCACTCTACTTACTGTCAAAACCATGATTCTTTCGGTTTTCCCTACGGATCTGGTGAAAAGCCTCTCTCATGTCCTTGAACTTAGGCTGGGGATTCCTTCTCCCATTCAGTGATTTCTCTATGGAGTTAAACAACTAGATAACTCTGTGTCGCTCTCCTTTTACAACATTGAGAAAGATGCTTCTTTGGTTTTAACCCTTCATCCGAGAGGAGAGATAGTTGGGAAGTCTTCTTCTACTCAGGCTTTCTCTTACAAGGATGTTGTCCATGCACAACCTCTAAAGAAATATGCCCAACCCTCTGAAGCTCCCGAATGAATTTTGGTTGATAAATTCGAGGATATTACTGTTGTAGAAATTTCTCATCCAAAACTGGAAAATCAGTTTCAAATGTATGTAGAATTGACCATTATTTGAAAATTTAATGGATTATGGCCTCTCTCAATAGATCTTTACCAATGGATTCACTCAACTTGGACCAATAACATCAAGGTCATATTCTGCTTGAAAGGTTTCTTTATATTACAATTTTATTTCAATGAAGACTAGAAAAAATCCTTAACGTGAGGCCCATGGTTTTGCAGGAAAGCAGGGCTATTCCTCACACCCTAGTTCCCAGAATTCGATACTTCATCTAGAGTGATTACCAAGCTCCCCATTTGGGTCAGGCTTCCAAATTTACCTGCCTCTCTATGGCGCTTCTTGTTCCTTCAAGGAATAGGAAACATCCTTGTACACTTTCTGGCAACGAATCTGTCTAGGGGAGAATTGGGAATTTGCACCTATGGAAGAATATGTGCTAAAATAGACATAAGTAAAGGCCTGCCAGATAAATCAATCTCAAAGTTGGTGACGTTGCACTGGACACTTTCTTTGGACTACAAGAACACCACCTTTCAATGTCATCATTGCGAGGTAAATTTTTAAGGATGAACATTTATCTTAAAGTTTAAAAACATGGCGAATCTTAGTAGTCCAAATATGTGAATTGTAAAAAAATTTATGTTATTTTTACAAAAAAAAAAAAAAAATAGTATATATAAATTCCTGGCAATTTTTAGGGTAAAATATTTTTATACTATAAAATTTGCGCGCGTCAATTTAAAAAAAAATTGGGAATCGGTGAATCTTTTTTTTGGAAAAAACATGGAAAATTAGCCCACTTGCAAATATTAGCCCCAAAAATTTTCCATGCTCTCTACCATCAAACAAGGAATCTTCAAAACTCCTATACCACCATCTTGGCCCAGAATAAGAAAAGAAATTGCAAAACAAACTCTAAAATTTGGATGCCATGTGTAGCTCCTCCCATGGATGAGATTGACTCCTTCAGCTCGCATGAGGAAGAAACTGAAGCAAATGAGGGGGATGAAAAGAAGTGAAAGGAAATGACCTTGGAATACCCTAGTGGGCCCAATGTTTCTTCGAGTCCTCAGGAACAATATCATGAGACCTCCTCCTTAGATTCGAATAAGGAGACGACTCCCTTAGTTAACAATAGTCTTCAAGTGATTCTAGTCCATCCACCCCAAGACGGCTGGGTCAATGTTTCAAAAAATAAAGGAAATAAATGCCGTACTAAGGATACAACCCACTCTAGGTAGATTCTCGTGTATGTCTCTCATTCTCCCTTGTTTATCTTCTTGGCTCTTTGTTTCTCTCTTAGTTACTTATCGGGACCAAGGTTGATATTTCATCATTTCTGGTGCGTCTGCTATCTAGCCTCTCTTGATTATAACTCCATATTGTACCATATGATTTTATAATAAAATTAGCCTTATTTACCAAAAAAAAAAATAGTAGTGCCTTTTATTCGACACAATAATAACAATATGGGGGCTACAGGGGCCCAACAATAGCAATAAGGGGGATACACTAACAACAATAAGGGACTACACTAGTAATATAGGCACCTAACACATTCTCATCCACACCACTCATTTTTTCTTGAAATGGTCAATAGGCAATTGACTTTCCTCCATGCTTCACGAGGTCCACATTAGAGAAAATTACGTAGAGATAATGTAGGAGGCGGAAAGACAAAGTAGTGGAACATGTAGCTCTGATACCATGGTAGATTGAGGATCGTGCAAAAATATCCAATGGTTGTTCATTAAGAATGAAAATATTTATTACAAGGGGAATTAAAATTCTACTACATGTGGGCTATCAATTTTCCCCACTAACTATTTATTATAACCTCTAATTACTATTTATCATAATCTTGAAGGATTAAGGTTTCTAACAATCTTTAATCATTTTCAAATCATTTCCAATGCCCCCCATCAAATTATTCATCAGCATATCTAATCATTTTGAAATATTATATATGGAACTCCATCAAGTTGTATCGTAACCCTCATGTCGTTTGAAGTTGAATTCCCAAGTTCCACTATAAAAATCTAGAATCATGGTTCTCCCAAACTCAATTACTGGATTGCATTATGTTTGATAACCTCAGTAATACACCATTGTAATGTATTCAAAAACTAATTAGGGATATTTCCCTGTATATTTAATTATGAACTCGTTTAATAATTGTCCATAATAGTTGTAATTCTATTTTCTCTCTTGAAGATACAATTACGTGAGACTACTAAATCAATTCCCAGTTAAGAATTATTAAACTACTTATAATTTTATGGATCTACTTCCATCCACTAAAATACATGACTGACACTCAATATAATCTTCAATTATATTAGAAAGAAATGTTGGTACTCAATGTACTTGGATCAATCATAGATCATCAAATTATCTTATTTGAAATATACATCATCACTTATTTTACAAAAAATATATAAATTTTACCAAATTTATTTTCCTACAGAAAGTTATTTAAGTACACCCCCATGGAGCTTCTTAATCAGCCTTTCATGAAAAGGATAATAGATGAGAGAAAACTAGATAGCGACATGACTTTAATCAAGATGTTTAGATTTTACTAGAGTGACATTGCCTACCACATGGGGACATTCCATAAATGTTCCCATAAAAAAATTGTAATTGGATTATAATGAAATTAGTTCCATGTATCCAACAACATCATAAGGAATTTTTCCCAATCTGTTTATATTTTCCTCCGCGAGTTCCATTAGATGAGGTGGGCAGGGTGGCCAACCAACATTGGTTTCAACACATAAGTATTTAGATTCATTATTGAGATTTTTTTATCAGCTAGATAGTGGATATGGATCCTAGAAGGACCATAGTCACAAAAATTGAAATTACATATGTTGTCACAAATAGGCCTTGAGCATATTATTCTAACAATATCTATTGACATTATCTAAGTGGTGGTGGCTATATTCTTCATATTATTTGCACATATAAGTTGCATAACTCATTGATCCATCTACCACTTTCCTTTCATAGAAATATAGATATGTACAAAGTTTTCTTTGCCTTTATTTTCAATATATTCTTCTATTGTCGAAAATTTTAGAAAAATCATTAACATGTACGTAAGACTTGTCACATGTCTAAATTAATATAATCTATACCTATAGGAGATTAATTTCATGGGCCATTTCACACAAATTAGATCTAATACCCAAATAGTATTATTGCACATAGAAACCTGTCATTTGTATATTACTATTACACACAAATATCATATATTTACAAAATTTGTTAGACCTTAATATATATTAACTATCTTATCTAAACAATGTACATAGATGATGGAATAACTCAACTACAGACTCATATATGATCTATCTTAATTAGACCAAATTTCTTAAATCGGACTAATTAGCAATATCATAAACAATACAAACAGTCAACATAAAATTATAATACATATAACAAGGAATATCAAATATTAAGGATAAAAACGAGAGTTAATATCTCCCACGCACGTTTTTTTTAATTATATGAAAAGGTGTTATTTCATTAAATATAAAAATGCTGATTAAATAAATAAAATGTAAAATAAAAGATATAAAATCAATTAAAACACATATATGATCGAATTTATTAAAAAATATATATATTTCCAATATTTAAGATCGAAGGAGTTTGATACATTATAATGTAAAGCCAAAACAATTCACTAGATATAAAAGTAATATTATTAAGTATTAAAATATAATTGCACCGAGTGGCATATTCTAGACTCCAATATCAAGGCGATGTGTGATTTTGTTCACGTTTGTCCATTCTCAAACGAGTTCATAAATGTACTTTTTGAAATAGATTAAATTAAAAAAATATATATTAGCTATAATAAAAAAAATAAAATGAATAATTTACGGATATATGGTAAAAATATTTATTAAATGTAAAATTATTTATATATATATATATAGTTAAACAAATAATTGTATTTATATATTATATAAAAAATAAAAAAATAAACCAGTTAAAAAATTTCAGAGACTCTTTGTGAAATGTGGGATTTTCAATGCCTGAATCTATTTATCTATTCAATAATGCAATTTGCATAATGAGAAATTATGTATATATAAAGAAATCATGGATATATTAGAGGTAAGGGGGAGTAAATATCTTTAGTTCCAAATCTTTTTTCATGTTTTTTCACTCTAAAAAAAATTACACCTCAAAATATTTGATCTTTCTCAGGATTTTTAGATTTGTGATTAAAATATATCTATATTGATTATTATTTTAATTTAAAAGGAACATGTTGCATATTTTAAAAAAATCAAAAATGAATTATCAAAAATTTAGACATTTAGTTATATTAATTATATTTTTTTGAAAATTATATGTAAAATGTTGTTAGATTTTAAATTCTTTATGGTTTTTTTTAGAGAAAGACGGGCTAGATATCCCACAGTATTAGATGAATCAATCTTATTGTCATTTCGAATCTCAAAAGAGATCCATCATCAAGAGATTGAATGAATGAATGAAAGAAAAGTCAAATGGTGAATAAATAATAAATGAACCAAAAAATATATATATAATGTTATTTACTATATAACAAAGGAAAATTAATTAAAATTCTATAAAAAATTGTATAAAAATTAATTGAATGAATAACATTTTCTCAATAATTTTTTTTATGTATTTATCTAAATTTCATATTTATCACTCATCCTAACCATCCAAAATGGTTTATAAATACACATATTTATGTATGAATTTTATTTTATATATTTAAATGTGATAACTATGAAAGATTTTCAAATTCAACTAGATAGGATTATTTGTTAAGATATGCATGTTAATTAAGTTACATTTTTAGGGAATGTCATAAGCTTTCTATACTAGTTGAAGTTGTTGTTCTAATTTAAGCTATTTTAATTTCACAAAAAGCTTGGATTATATTATATAAATACATTAAAAGTTTATTTGCAACAAGGTGATAGGATGATCACATATCGATCATAGAAGGAAGATATGTATATCTGTTTTAATAAGCTTAATAAGTATGGTAATATATTCTTACTATAAATGAGTTATCAATGTGTCTCACAAACACCAATAATAGATTTTCGTTAGAAGACATGGCTAGATGGAAAAATAATAAATGATAGTTAAGTATCTTCTTCGTAGTTAGAAAGAACTTGTTACATTGATGTGATAAAAGACATTAGAACCTCCAAATAATTATTATGATAAAAATTAGAATTTCACAAGAGCATAAAGGGAAACTAGTAATGAGTTTCACCAGTTACGTTACATTGAGGTATGGCATGATAAGTATGAATAAATTTAACAATAAGATGACTAAATTTATGTGATCTAAGTGTGATGTGTATATTTACTTAAATTGGATGAGAACAAGAAGTCGATTTTATGTTATGGATGAATGTTTTAAGTTATTTATGAGGTGGAATATGTAGTCGATGGTGTCAAGGGCTCGATACAATCTCGATTCATATTTGTACACATGTTGGTGTTTCATTGATGTCACTTGATGGGTATCATGTATTATATGTTTGTATGGATTCATTCTAGTTGGGTGTCATGTTCAACTTATATTTAGAAGTATCTCATGGTGTTAAAGGATCTGAATATAGCTTTCATGTTGTCAAATGTTCATTTAATCTAGTTGATGTAGGTAACTTGATATATTTCACATAGTAACAAGTTTGGTAATTTTTACTAAGCCATATTCTTGTTTTCATGAGGTGAAATTTCATAATAAAAGAGGTTATGATGTCCCAAGCATCCTCCTAAAGTAAAATTGGCAAATTCCATGAGAAAGGAGGGTTAAAGTGGATTAAGATAGGCTACATGTTGAACACAAAGTGTTACTAACATTATATGTGGCTTAGACATGAGATTAATAACTGATGTTAGTAAAGAAAAGAGTGTGTTACCATTTTCAGGCACTTTTCTCTGAGTTGTGTGCACATCTTACACGTTTTAATGTGTTTTCCTGATGCTATCTAATCAATATTTTAGATAAAATAGCTGAGAAGGTCAAATAAATTCTATAAGATGGCTAAAGTGTATAATATCTCTCATTAAGTGAATTTATTGGAAATATAAAGTCAAGGAGATCAATCAAGATTAATTCAAGTATATCAATATAATTTTTGAGTGCTCCATCACCTGCAGCATTTACTTATTTAATCATCTTAGAAAATTACAAATAGGATAATGCTATGGGTTTATTTGGTTGGTTAGTTTTTTGAGTGTGAGAGCCTGCCATTAAGAGGGAAGTGAGAGAGAATCGTTATAGCTAAATACTCTCATATAGAATATTGGAAACATATCAAAGTGTTTTATGCAAGAACCAGAGATCATATTTGATGAGAAGATGCAAAGGTTGGATTCCATCACAGTATATGTCGTATATTTATTTTATTCTCATTAAAATTGATGGTTGGATGGATTGAGAGAAGTGCATGGTGGTTTTTGATGTTATTGTATATCATATTTTGTTGTGTAGGTCCAAAATTTTGTTATGTAGATAGTAGTGTTCAAAGAGGAGAAGAAGTGGTTGAATATACTGTGATGGAGAGAGAGGACTTGATATGGAGATTTTTTGTTGTTAATCTATTATGGTTATGTTGTAGATATTGTTTCTTTGATGAGCTAGGGTCTGAGCTTGAAATATTTTGAAAATTTTCCATGGAGAGCTTCGAGGGTAGTGGCCCCTTGTTGGTGGCCAACTAAAAAACATGTCGAGCATACCTTTTTAATGTATATTCAAACATTATCAATTTGTGTCTTCTCAAAAGCAGCTATAATGGCTACTCATTGGATGTGGAATTAATTTTTCATCGAACGAGTGTATACACTTGAAATTTTAGTAAACCTACAAGGACTTAACCCAAAAATGAAATTAGAAAATGTAGTTTTTATTCTTTTCCCTCCGTTATATTACATGTACCTTTTTTAAATTTAAATATTTTTTTATGTTTTAGAAACAGTGACATGAAAATTACATGTAAAAATCATGACCACTTTTAGGCTAAAATTTTCTCTAATTGCATGTCCTCATGGAACTTTGCATTGATTATCTTTGACTATAACCTTTTGTTCTCTTTCATGTATCCTTTTGTGGAGCAGAAGATTAAGTAATTTTTTGACTTTTAGATACTCTTCAAGACTTGAAAACTCTCCTTCAATTAGTTATTTTGTTAAGATCTTGTTATTATTGAGAGTCTTCTTTCTCTGAAATATATCTAAGTGGAAGCTCTTGTTTTTTATTCTTTTGTGGCAATCACGGGAATTATAAGTCTTGCTTCTTGCATCACAACACTTTTTATTTTACTCTTCTTCTTCTTGCAACAAATAATACTAGAAAATGCATTCAAAATGAATATCCTCTCATATACATGTATCAAATGATGCTTGCTCATAATCTGAATATTTTCAAAAAAATATCAATCTTTCAATGAAAGAGAAATAACGATCAATTGGGAGACGAATTTTGGTCAAAAATATATGAGGTGTTGGAATATGTGATATCAAAAAATGGTAATGAATATTCCCCCCTCTGGCCCCCCCCCCCCCCCCCCCCCCCGACTTAATTTTTTATTTTTTTTTGTCATTGGAACATTATTGTTGTAACGTTTCATGTGGAAATTTTCCAAATACATGTCTTTTAGCATTCAAGGAATAAATGATTAAGGGTCTGAAAAAAACATATCTTTACCTACCTAAAAATTCAATAAGCGATGCATCTTGGTTATTACTCTTGGATCATGGAACTTGAAGTGAAATCACCTGATATGATTCATATTCTATCTTGATTGTAAGAATGGAGGGCGAAATATGAAATTGAAACCTACGTGCCTTCTTATTGTTGAAACTAATGATACTAATGTTGAACTTTTTAACTGAATCTTGATTTATTGGACAATTGGTATCGTCCAATAAAATCGTATAATCTTCATTCATATCTACAGGGTGGTGTAATTCTTATCTATGCCAATAGAATTTTCGAATGTCGAAAATATAAATAAATTATTGGATTACTGACAATTAGTGCATGTTGTTAACTAACATGAGACTACTCATCATTAATGTCAACAATAGTCAATATGTCCAAGTACATCTTAATAGGTACAAATAAATGAGTTGTAGTCGAGTCACATGGAAGATCAAACAAACAAGGAAAATTGATGTATTCTGATTGTTTATTGGCAAGCAAACTTGCGATTAAGGCATGCAAGCCTCAAGATACGAAAAAGATCTCTAGTCTCAAACCTAGATAATGTGATGAAGTCCATGGGTCAAGACATGTTAGAACTAGGGCCTTAATGAATCAACCATCATATAACGAGATTATAAATTAATGATTTAGAGGACCATATATCAAAGATTTTAACTTATCTAACAATATTTATTTGTAAAAAGACAAAGGAAAATTTAGTAACTTAGCATTGTAAGTGAGTTGAATGACTTTACTCATGGTTTAGGGATGAGATATAAGCGAGGCAAAAAATAATGAAACTTGCAAAGGGAAAAAAGATGGTTTTGAAGTTATAATCTAGTAGTAGGAGGATGGAATTTTGGACTTCAACAATGATGAACTATAATCATAGAGGGAGGAAAATGAATGAAGGAAAATGACTTGAGGGATGTGATTTGACATTGGCTTGACTTATTCATGTTATTTTTTAAAATAAATCGGTCTTTAAAAATCTTTTATGCACGGGTTGATCTTCTTGGTTGATCTGGAAATTGCAAAAACATAGCACTAATCTGCAATAAAATGTAAGATTATTGACCTTTTTTATAGTCTCAAATGTTGATCAGAAGGACTCCATGATTTAGAGTGCATCGATGTCTTTCCAATGACACTTGAATCACCTTAAACAAATGCCGTATGAGAATTTTATGCCCATCTGAGGCTTTTGGGAAACACACAAAAATAGTTATGTAGGGGTGTCATGTGAAAACACATGATAGTGCCATGTGGCAGCACCAGGGATTTCCACATCGTAGTACTAGAGATGGACACGTGGATTGTAGATGTTTTTTTGGAAACATGATGTGGCAGGATTTTAACGTGGTAGATTGATGAGGGAAGATGTGGTAGTGTGATTTGGCATGTTTGTAAGGATTCTGGACACCACATATCTCCACAATGGTATGATATTGTCCACTTTGGGCCTAAGCCCTCATGGCTTTGCTTATGGGCTTTACCCCAAAAGGCCTCATACCAATGGAGATATTTGTCCATCCTTATATACCCATGATCCTCCCCACTTCTATTCAACGTGGGACTTTGGTCGTATACCCAACAATCCTCCCCTCGAACAAAGGACCATCGAGCCTCCCCTCAAACGATTATCCATCCGTCCACTCTCTACCAACCAGGATTCTCCGCTCCAATGCGTTGGAAGCACACGTCTTACATGGAGCACCACCTGCCTCGAGAGCTTGCTCTATCCTAGGTCAACTCCTCTTCACCGTGTTGGGACCAGGACACGTCCATGAAGAATCCGGAGCATACCGCCTGTCTAACCGAGCTCATCCACGGATCCCATCGTGATATTACCGGGGCCCACCACCTTTGTTCGGCATTCGAGGATTCATCCACTTCGCTAAATTCGGGGCATGGCTCCGATACCACTTGTAAGGATTCTGGACACCACATATCTGCACAATGGTATGATATTGTCCACTTTGGGCCTAAGCCCTTATGGCTTTGCTTATGGGCTTTACCCCAAAAGGCCTCATACCAATGGAGATATTTGTCCATCCTTATATACCCATGATCCTCCCCACTTCTAGTCAATGTGGGACTTTGGTCGTATACCGAACAATGTTGAGGTGGCAACTAACTATGAAGGTGGTTCACCAGTTTGTCACATGGGCCAATGATGTGTTAACACATGGATAAATGGGTGGTAGCTATGTGTCATCACATTTAAATAAAAAAGCTACCATCCATTTAAATAAAAAATAAAAAATTATTCACAACCTCATGGTCAGCGACAAGAATCCAAAACAAAACCTGATGTATAAAAAGTCGTGAATGACTTACCAATAAACCACATAAGTAACTTGTGAAATGAAATGGTAAAATGTTTATTTAAGTTTTGAAGCTATAAGAATGTAAAAAAAAAATCATGTACCCATGAGATTGAATCCCAAGATCTGCTCCAAACAAAGCGAAGGGAACTACAGCTGGGCTAATTTTTTAAGTAAAAAATAAACCATTTAGGTATTTTGTTTCAATTTATATTATTGTGCCCAAACAAATGGATCTCTTTAATGAATTTGACAGTCAGCTTACTTATTTTACAAGTTAGTGGTAAATGATTCATCAAGTGCACAGACTCGGTTTTTATTTCAATTTTTTGAATCAAGGCCAAAGCCCAAGACCGACATTGCAAAATGTAGCTTCACCAACACCATCACGGGTTTTTCCCAACACCCATAAAATTTTCTTCTAAACCCATTGTTTTATTTCTCTGTGAAATACGGGTTTTTAAATTCACAACATTTTATTATATGCACTGCGAATTTTACATGGTTCTTAATCTGTTTTTTTATATGTTTTCTTTTTCCTTTTTTTTTTTTGGTTATGGGTTTCGTTTTGTTTATTTTATTTTATTGTATTGTCTACTTTTTTATTATTATTATAATTATATGCAATGGTTTATGGGTTATATTATATATCGTTTGTTTTTTTATTACTTATTTGGCATTTTTAAATGATTTTATTTTAATATTTTATTTTTTATTTTATTATTTTATTTTTTTTGAAAATTTTGAGAATTTTTTTCTTCAGACAAATCTAATGGAGTCTTGTTGGGCCATATAATTGTTAACTTTTTTACATTTACTTACCTATTCCTTTTTCTCTTTTTTTGAAAAACAAGACCATTCTTTACCACTGTGACAATCGTTATTCATCTAAGTATGTTCTTTTCTACATGTCACTTTCTTGGTATAATTTTGTTTCTAATTTTGCATAAGAAATATTGTATTATGTTATTTTTATTATTAAATTGACCATTGTGTTGTCTCAAGTCTAAGTGGTTTGTCGAAGTTGTTGTTACAGGATTACACTTCCAATTTATTCATCAAAATTGGGACAAAAATTCGTGAAATATTTTTGATACATGAAAATTTTCCTTGGGCACATTTACCTTCCCTAATTAAATATACGGGGGACATCAAGTCAAGGCCATCAGAACCACCAAGAAATATTCATGGAGCATACAACTTCAGTATTTTTTATTTCTCATAAAATCATTGTAATAAAGGGAAGCTATTACATCTTTACCCCTACTATGGGAATTGTTGTATGAATTAAAGATTTGTTCCTTTGTTTCTCAGATCACATGAAAATCAGAAGATTACCATGATTATATTCTCATTTTCTTCAAAAACTATAAAGAAGACACTTTTATGTGTGTGAGGGAAAGCAAAGAGAATAAGACAGATAGGATTAGAAGAAAAGGGAAAGCACCAAGCATTGTAATCTTGATGTTTTATCAATGAAAATCTTAGCATTGTGGAATCATATATTTCTTTGAGTAGTATGCTTTTCATTTAGTGCACCAACCCCTGCTGAGAAGGAAGGGTTGTCAGCCTTAGTAGGGATCATTTTTTAAAAAGAATATTATATTCATATGTATTAATTCGTTTCAATTATGTTTTAAATGTGATTTATGTTATTGTCAATGTTATTTACAATTGAAAATAGATTTTTAATGGTGTGACATCATAAATCTTGGATTGGTCACATGTATTGGTATAGAAACAAATTATTTACTTGTCTATTAGGGATTGGATGAGGATCATAGTTTTCTTAAATGTGTGTTCAAATTTTGTTTGAGTGACTAGGAGGTTTGTAGGAATGTTGTTTCTAAATGAGTGGTTGTCTAACAAGGTGGCGTGTTCTACAACTGTATGATTTTTTTTTGGAAATTGAGATTTTGTTGCAGTGTGTAACAACTTGAATTATTGCTCATAGTGAGTTTTAAATGACCATGGTTTGAGATTCGTTATTCTATTTATAATTTTCCTTTGCATAGACTTTGTACAATAGCTTTATAAAGTCCAAGCCTACCTAGATTGAAAATGAATGTGAGTGTGAACTTGTTGCTCTTATTTGAAAGAAAAAATATTTCCCCTAACATTTTGGGGTCATTTTTTGTGAAGGCTATTAGAGGTGCATTTGTGACTAGTTTATTTGTGTGCGCTGATTGAAAGTGTGATAGGTATGTCCTTGAGTCTAAGGATTTTGGTAGTAACACAAGAGATAAGCACATCTGCATTGCTCCAATGCACAAAAGTGGGCTCTGCCTCACTTGGATCAAGACACATAGGATTTCATAACGTGAGTAGTGAAGAAGAAAAATACAGTGCCCTCAAACAAGCTAATCGTATAGGTAAAAGACGACATATAAGGAAGAAAAAAATCAATATTTTGGATATAAAACATATATACAGGAAACAATTTCAAAGGCTGAAGTAGGATCCTCCACACAGGGGGAAGCTGATAAAAAGGAAAGAACCCATTAAGGTTTCCCCACAGAAATTAGGAGCTATTGATACATTTATTCTACGAAAAGAAGTGGAATTTGGGGAATATTCAGAAACAATCTGTAGGATCTCCAGGACCTTTGTAACAACAGAAGATTTCGTTCAAATTTTTAAAAAAGGCTGATTGGATACATATTTAAATTATTAGGAATTGACTCTTGAAGAACGATTGTTTCATCATCATACTCTACGATGCTGCCACAGCAGCAAAAAGCCACAATTGCATTCCTAATAACAATCTCTTGTAAGCAAATCTTATCAACCTCAAAACTGAGGCTTCTCCATATGCGGAAGCTATTACATTTATTTATAATTATGGTTACTAACCATCATAAGAATATCCACTTTGACAATTTCTTTGAACTTTGGATTAAAACCCAAATTTCCAATCATATCCACTTTATCAAACTTTTAAGTGTGATTAATTATGAACCTTCAATTTATTAATGCATATACATATGCATTTCAACCCGAATTCTCACATGGAAGCTTTTTTTATAATTGTGACTATCAACCATATAAAATACCCATTCTTAATCACATCAATCTATGCAATCGACTTTGGATAAGACCCATATAATTTCGGCCCCACATTTATTTTAACCTTTATGGGATTTCATTTAACCCAAACTTTATGTTATAAAGTTAACATAACACTTTATAACTTACCATTTCCGTCTATCAACAAGCCACACATATGTCGAGGCTCAACTTACATGTTAAATCATATATGGCCCACACTTATTTCAACGTACCTATGCTCATACATCTGACGGCCGAGACTTCTCCGCACTCCAACTTAACAATCCAACGATTATTGCATAACAAAGATGCACACCCTTTAATGTTTCAAACTTACGCGAAATAAGTGCTTTTCCACTGCTATGTGTTGACGCCTGAATGCTATCGCATTCGATCAAGGATTTACCGCTTATCATTCTAAAGCTGCGCGAAAACCATTGGTGGTTTTCAAAACTGCCTTCACTATTCTGTCTTCGCCATTGGCTCACAGTTCCACTTCACCATTAACTTGCAGTTCTAAACTTCTGGTCTTTGTTTCTGTTGTTCTTTCGCTCCAGTTCCATGCCGGAATATGGGATTTCAAAACAATATGTCAATGTGATGTAAACAATCAAAATTTCTTCACTATTATATTAAATATCAACTGCAATTAAACCTTTGTTCCAGTCCTGATCCGAATTCACTATTCAATCAGATGTACTTCTGATACATATCGTCCAATGTATTCAAATGCCGAATTGAAACAAAAGCATATATGCTTTTGTGTCATCGATCCTTTCAGTGATCGATGACTGAATTTTAACAAACGTAACTCATCCAATCTTCTCAAAAGTATATGTAAACCCTTTATGCACTTCAACTCATTTGTAAATCATAACATTGACATTATACCCTGTCTCGACATTTACATCAAATTTCTGAATTCTATACAAAACCACCATATCAAACCCCTATTTCAGAGTTTTATCATGCACATATTCATAAGCTTAGAACATTTCTCTATAATTCAATCAATGCAGACCACCCATATTTAATACTCTCTTCATTTATTTCTTTCATTAAAGCTAAATAAATCAGTGCACACAATAATTCAAAAATCAAATTCCTCCATATATAAATATAATCAAATAATTACAAAATACCTCTTGTCTCTTTCCTGATATTCTAATCAATGGCCCTTTTCTCCAACTACGCATAGGCTTACCACAACAAACCTTTGTTTGTCAAAAACCCTAATTTCTACCTAAAAACTCTTCTACTGTCTACTGTCCTCTTTTGCCTTGAGGCTTTACAACTCATACAAATGATTCTGAAACAAATTCTAGTCCCGGATCCTCTATCTTCTCAAAATCCGCTCAGTCCTAAAATCTATCCTTTATTCCTAAAAATCCTTTCAAACTCATAAAATCATGGAACCAATTTTACTTTAGGAATTACAATTAAATTTCAAATCTCCCATTTCCTATGGAATCTCAACTATCCTACTTCCCTCATGTTCTCCAATCATTCAGGAACATTTATAAATTCCTCTCAATAATTAATATCTCTCATTAAAATCACTCAAAAACATTAATAATTACATAAGAACCAATATTATTTTGAAAACACAAGACCCCTATGTATATTAAAATACAAAGGAGTTTTATGAGCCTAGTGCTCCTGCATCACTCTATAATTATATAGTGCAGTAAAATAACTTGTTTTTATGGAGGGTAATGAGGATATACTAGAGCCACTTGAAAAGCCCGAACAAATTGAACAACCCAAACAGCCTAGAAAACCCTCATCGCCAAGGAAATAGTAGTCTCCTCCATGAGAGAAACCACCTATAACAATTTCTCTAAATATACAACAAAATCCCTTTTAAGGAAATTCAGTTACTACTTTTTATTTTCTCATTGGGAATCTTCAAGGGAAGGCTCCAATGAAGAATATACCTTTATCTACAGTTCCTACTTTTCAAGGTATGGTCCTATAAGGCCCTAATACTTTCATTTTTTATTTTGATGTCCTTTGTAGGAGTTATTACTACACCAATAAGGAACAAAAGATGATGATGTTCCTAGCTACAATAAAGGGGGAAACATTGAGATTATTTATGGGACTTGGTGAGGGGATTTTCTGTACCTAGGATATAATGAAAAAATCCTTTCTAGAAAAATACTAAGATTAATCCCATTCTAGGTACTTGAAGGATGATATATTTATAATCACTAACAGAGCAGATAGGAATTTATAGGAATATTTATAGGAAAAATATATCAGCATGGTAATCTGAATAAGAAGATAGTCAACAAAATATTGATTAAGGTGACGAAGGATGACTGTTTGGAAATGTTTAATCTTATGGGGAAAGGAGATATATCCAATGATCCCTATGATGACATATTTCAGATTTATCAAAGGAGCTCCAAAGGATCTACTAGAAAATGGAGCATGACACATGATGCCTCTTGTAGATTTTTGAAGCAAATAATGGTTCTACTTATAGAAATTGGAAACTTGTTGGAGAATTTCAAAACTGACATCATGAGTTCAATGTATTATCAACTTTATATGTTATAGTAAAAAAAAAAGAGAGAGGTTACTGAGAATTAGCCATTTTCCTCTCCCAGTGTAGAAGGAAGAACCCTTTGAGGAAATTCCTTCTCAATACTTTCACCATATTTGAACATGATCATTCCACTGATCAATGTCCTTCTTTACCTATACTTAAGGGTATTTACAAGGAAGAAAGGAAATATGTTAAAGTAGCCTACTTTGTTTTATCCTAAAATCCTTCGAAACTTAGACCACAAGCTATGATGCCAAACTCTTTTTCTCCCTTCAGTTCTTGGTCTAATGTATTTCAAGTTCAATAACCACTCCAATTTTTTCAATATACAATAGTTTCATGGCATCCCCCCAACTATTCTTTGGTTCAATATCCTATGCCTTGATCTCAGTTACTTGTTCCTTCATGTCCGCAACCTAGGCAAAAACCTACTCTCCCAAAGTATATGCATGTGAAATTATTGATGCAATAAAAATTATAGGTCCCTTCCAATTTACCTATGAGTTCTCCTTTGTTTCACCCTCAGCTTCCTATCCATCCCAATCCTAACCCTGATAATAAGAAAGAACAACATGTCAAGTCCTCAATTTTCCATATTGGATGCATTTCACTAGTATAGTTCAATGACATTCAACTTTTATTAGGTAGGACAGTAACCAATGCTCCTCCTCCTGCCATAATATAAAATAAGAAAACCTATTAGGAGGAGAAGAGGTGATTCAAGGTTTAGCAGGAAAGAAATAGACTATAAAAATAGCTGATACACATAGTGTTCAAACAACGAACGAAAATTTAAAAACCATAATTACAACTAGTGCTCCCATGATATCCAATGCCACTGTAATAACAAGTGCTTCCCTATTTTTGAAACTCGTAACAAATACTAAAAGTGAGACCTCTTTGAACCCTATTTATTGTGACAGATTAACTAACACTGAAAATGTTCTCCAAATTTAATCTAGCTTATAGAACTAAAAATTTTGATTGCTCATATTCTTTTGCTTCAAGAAATTTAGGATGTTCCTATTTGTGATAAAACCGTTAAGGAAATATGTGTCAAAAAAATAGGTAGGAAATCTCAGGACCCTCTTACAGTGCATGTTATTGGTAAATTATATGACTTGATATTGGGAAATAGTGTTCCTACCAAGTATGAGGACCCTATCAATCCCATTTTGACTGTTCATATTGGTGGAATAGCTCTTCCTAATAGTTTAATTGAATTAGGAGGTTCCATCAATATAATAACTACGGAAACAATGAAACTACTTCAGCTTATTAATTTAAGACCAACTCCCAATGTTTTAGATTTAGAATATAGGTATAAAATATGAGTGAGAGTTATACTAGGAGACTTTATCATTTCGGTTGATTGTTGGCAGTAACTAGACGATTTCATGGTTCTTCGGCTCAAAATATATTTGGGTGGACACCCCTTGATTTTAGGAATTCTAGGGTTGGAAATTGTTGATGCTTATATAGGATTTAGCTCTAGATGTATGACCATTTGAGATGGACATATTACTAAGAACCTTCTCCTTTATCCTCCTACCAAGTCAAGTTTTAGATACAAGAATCCTCTAGAATCAGAATTTGAGTTGGAATAAATTTATGCTCGCCTATTACTCACTATAAATAAATCTTTACAATTTAAAAATAAATTGAAGACAATGTTATCAGTAATTTTTTAGTGAACCTTTTATTCTTACACCTTGTATATCCTAGTTGTGAAATGTTGCAGTAGATAAGTCTGATGAGGAAGAAATTTCTGATGAACCTATTACACATGATATACCTACTACCTTTGGTCTTAAAGGTACACCAATAGAAATTGAGCCTACAAAAACCCTTAACATTTACCCTGACTTATCTACTACGCAGAAAGAGAAAATAGTGTTTTAACTTCGAAAACATATGGAATATTTTTCATGGGATTATAAATACATGAATAGCTTGTATCCCACCTTATATAAACATCAGATTTATTCAAGGGAAGGGTCTTGTCTTGTCAGACAACCTCAAAGAAGAATGAACCTAGCATTGAGAGGCACTGTAAAGGAATAACTCAAAAAAAATTTGGATGTGAATTTCGTCTATCATTTTTATGAACATTAGTGGGTATCTCCCCTAGTTATTGCTCCTATGAAAAATTCAATGTCAAAAATATTTGTAGAATACAAGGAGTTAACTAAATCCACTTAAAAGGATAATTTTCCTTTACCTTTAATTTTTTGGGTCCGAGATACTATGCCTGGTAAGAATTTATTTTCCTCTGTAGACGGGTTTGATGGTTATAACCATATTAATATTGCTCCTAAAGATCAGGATAAAACCACATTTATTTATCCCTCGGGTACTTATTCTTATACGGTCCTACCTTTTGGACTTTACAATGCATCAACAAACTTTCAACGGGAAGTATTGGGAATTTTTGTTGATATGGCTAATGATTTTTTAGAAATTTTATGAAAAATTTTATAGCTTATGGGAATGGATCTGATCAATCCTTGAACAACCTTGAAAAACTACTTGAGCATCACACTCGAACCAACCTCTATATCAACACTAAAAAATTTCATATCGTGAAGGTTGAGGGTATTGTTCTAGGAAATTATCCTTTTTTTGTAGGTATTAAAATCGATGTGAGAAATTTTGAGGTAATTATAAAAGTTCTAACTCCTAAAACACAAAAAGATCCACGTAGATCTTTATGGAAGGAAGGTTATTATAGACAATTTATATTAAAAAATCTAAAATTTCATTACCATTATTTTTCGTGTTAGCAAAACATAAGGATTTTGAGTGGAATGATAAGTGTAACAAAGCTTTTGTAGAGTTCAAGAGATTTATAACAAAATCTCCTATTTTGTGATGACCAAATTGGAATATGTCATTTGTTCTCTCTAATAATGCTTTCGATACAACCATTGGGATTGTGCATTATCAACAAGAAGAAAATAAGCCATATGTCATCTATTAAATCAACAACAATTTGCATCTTGTGGAGGTAAATTACAGAAAATGAATTACTTTTTGTTGTTCATGCTATTAATAAATTTAGGAACTACATCATTGGTTATCAGAATTTGTGCATACAAATCACTCTACCATCAAATTTTTAATGAAAAAACCTATTACAAATGCTAGTGTTACTAAGTGGTTTTTTTTACTCCAGGAATTTTATATTACTATTATAGATAAATCTCAAAAATATAATGTTGTTGTGGACGTTATTTCTAGGTTAAACCATGTTACTGATGATATTCATGTTGAAGATTATTTTCCATATGACTATGTTTTTGAACTATCCACTTATTCCCCCTGGCATGTAAAAATTTATAATTATCTTATTGTAGGAAAGTTTCCTCGTCACCTTTCTTCTAGAGAAAAAAATAAGATTGTACAAAAGATTGCCAACTTTTTTGGATGGATGGAAACCCTTTTCACACTAGTTTTTATTAGAAGATTAGGAGATGTGTGAGGGAGTTTAAATCCATGATATACTCAAGGCCTTTCATTCGGAACCTTATTGAGGGAATTTTGTAGAGAGGATGATTGATTATAAGGTGTTGCAAAAGGGCTATCTTTGGCCTACTATATTCTGAGATAAAAAAAAAATCATGTTAAATGTTGCAAGAGTTTCTAGAGAATTGATTAGCCTACCCAATCAGATGAGATGCCATGAAAGCCCCAGTTAGTTCTCGAAAATTTTGAGAGATGGGAAATATACTTTAGGGGACCAATTCATCCTCCATCTCGGCAAGATGTTTCTATTCTAGTTTACATAAATTATGTTACCAAATGAGTGGAAGCCAGGGAACTTACAAAAGAAACTGATCATTTTATTTCACAATTTTTGTTTGAAGAAAAATGGATTTAGTATGGATTTCCAAGGGAAATAGTAATATATGGAGGAGAAAAACTTACTTCTTCGTTGATACAAGATCATGTCAGGAAATATGGATTTCATCATAAGATTAACTTTCCTTATCATCCTGAGGAAAATGGGAAGATTCAAAGTACTATTAAATTACTCGAAGCTATTCTTACCAAAATTGTGGTAGGACATGTAAAATATTTGGTGGAGAGACTTCCTAATGTATTGTGGGATTATAAGACAAATTGGAGAAATATTACTGTTTTTTCCCCTTATGAACTAACTTTTGGTAAGAATCCCATCTTCCCCATTGAGTTTGAGATGAATAAATTAAGGACTTCACTATAAGTACATTTAAACATGCCTGCAACTCAAGAACATAAATTGAAATAACTAAATGATTTGGATGAAAACTGCATGGTTGTTGTGCAACAAACATATATCATTCAGTAACAACGTGCCAGATGGCATGATAATTTTATTAAGAAAAAATTGTTTCAGAAGGTTAAGTAGGCCTTACTCTATGATTCTATGTTCAAGGATATTAAGGGAAAGTTGCACCCCAAATAATTAGGTCCTTATGAGGTGGAAGCACTCTTTGATAACAAGGCTATAAAATTGACAATTGTTGATAATTACACATACCTTTTTTATTTAATGAATATTATCTCAGGTTGTATCATAAACCTACCTCTTAGGATTCATTTGTTAACGTTATCTCAATTTCAATTTCAAACATTGAAATTATTGGGAAAGAGGAGGTTCCTCTTGTATTTCCTAATTACATAGCTTTTTATATAAAATAATATTAAAAAAGAGAAAAAATAAGAAATAAATAAAGAAAAAGAAGTAAATGTTGAATGTTGAAAACCCCTTTGGGGGATTATTGGATGATTGTGATGACTGAAAAAAGAGCTTGTTGGTGATTAACATCTCTTGTTCCTTTCAAATAACACTATGATAATTATTTCTATTATTAATTTATTGTTTTAAGTATATGGCGTTACATATTTATCTCGAGACTTCGGATTTGGATTAATTTTGATTTCCGTATTGTTTATACAATTCCATGTGTTTCTATTCTCATATTTACATTGTTGTTACAATTGAAAACCCTTTTGGAAGACTTACCATTATTGCTATAGTTGAAGAACTTTTTGACATCTTCATGCTTAATATTGTGGTCTCAAGGCTAATAAATTGGATATCATGTCATAGGAATGGATATTTCATGTTTCCACATCATCTGACCTATACAACCCCATGTCACCATAATGGGAAGCCAATAACACGTTTTTTAAAGTGCCATTCACTTGCAGAATTTGGATTTTAGAGGTGACACTACTTTAATAAAAAAATGTCGAGGAGAGTTGTTACAATAAGTGGGGGGCGGGTGGGTGACTATATCATACTATTATATGATACAATATGATTTCACCCTAATTAATTAATTAATTTATGTATAATTTCTTTACCTTATGCATTATTGGACCCTGTAACTTCCACTATCTTTACCATCAATATTTATTAGAATCCACCATTAAATACATTTTCATTTCTAAAAATAGATGTCAGCATGAGAGGTCCTTTCTCATAAGTGTTGTTATCACATTTTTTTTTTTAATGCTGACAATTAGACTGTGAGTGAAATATTTGTAATAAACAGGAAAAAAATGCTGATAATGGGAATATCAATGTTATTGTGATTTTATTTTTTATTTTTTTAATAAATACACTTACAACGAGTGTATCATTATTTGTGGGTAACCGCAATATCAGTACAAAACATTTAAATATTCAATTTCATTTTTGAAATGCGTTGACATGTGCCATCTCGTAAAAAAGGTAATTAGTTCCTGATCATGCTCTGTTAATTCCGAAGGGAGAGAGGCACGTGATGAAAACAATTTTTTCCATTGCAAGAGAATTATGTGGTTAATTTTTAATCATCAAAGCGTTAACTCATTATTTTATGTGCCAATAAATTATCTAACACACATGCAAGAACATTATTGTTTTCCCCGTATAGTAATTGTTTGTTTCGATTGTTATTTTTGTTACTTTTTATCGCCGGAAAAATTTTCTAGTGAAGCTACTCGGTGGAGATCCACGATCAAATTATGATCTTTTCTACTGTGTGTTTTCTAAAATTGTAAATACAATGGGGAAAAGTGTTATATTAAGCATAAGTGAACTAAAATTGCATGGCATTATTCATATCTACCGGGACATTCACTAGCAGTTTCAATAGGATGGATGGGAGGAGTTTTTCAAATGATGCACTGACTTCCACGACGAGGTTCCACAAGCATTTTCCCATTGTTTCGATGGTAAACATTTGAAGGTTGGAGGGATTTCATTTCAGGTGACAGAGGAGTTGATTTAATAGGTCACAACTCTTCCTACATATGTAGAAAGAGCGTTCATGAGCCACATCTTAGCTGGGATTGATATGCCTTTCTTCCTAAAGGTCGTATTCAAAAAAGGAATTAGAAGGCAAGGATGCAGTGGTCTTGGTTAGAAGAAAAACGGAATTGGAATTGGCTCTTGTGAAATACTCATTCATATTTCACATGTAAAGGGAGCTATATCTAGGTAAATCTATATCACTTTTGTTTCTTGGCTCATCTAGTAGGAAAATTGAGAATGAATGTCTATTACTTGTTATTACATAGTCTGGAACATATAGTTTCTCGGGTTTGGTCTAGGACAAACCCATCTCCGCACTTCAAATATCCTAAGTATTTGATTAAATTGCTAAATGAAAATTAGTTAGCAAAGGTCGGGTCATTTTCTATTTTGGGAGGGATCGAACCCCAACATCCTAGGTCTAAATGAGGAAGGCAAAAGGGTAGCAAACAAATTAGGAACCCTTGGGAAGGAACCTCATCTCAAGGAAATTTCGTTGTGAAAACCAAAAGTTGAAATAAAGAATACAAACTCTCACCTTGTGTTCCTAGACTACAAAAAATTTATTCAAGAATTAGTTATGGGCTTAGAAAAGGAGAGCCTTAAAATATTCCTCCTACTATGAATCCTCCAACCGAAAACCCTCATGCCTAAGATCCACCCACTAAAGGTTCACCTGCAGAAAAATAGTTTTCGAAGAAAAGTAAAAGAAAGATGATTGAACCTCATGATGAAAAATTTCCAACTGAAGAATAGCCCACCCTATTTTGTATATTCAAAGGAGGTAAAAAACCTCACACAAGGCCCTTAAAAAAATTGAGATTGAAAATAAAGTTGAAGAAAAACCCTAACTTTGCAAAAGAAATCATAGATGTGGATAATGTTCCACTAAAATACCTAATCAGAAACATGGATGGAGCTACAAGGTCAAAATGGTCAATGAAGAAAGAGGAAACCAAGATGAAAATCCCCATGGAGACTAGATAGCGCAAAAGATTGAGGATGAATAAGGTGGGAATTCTTCTAGAAGCAACCAATACCCTTAGTTGGGATTTCATTGGCATATTTTTTGGGCTTTTGATCTTTCACTATCAAAGTGAAGTTTTGGTCTATCACTGATAAAGAGGTTGTCAATGTTTTAACACGGAAGAGCATAGAGGAGAGTTGGAAGTTTCATTGTCAGCACATTTTGGAGAATAGTCTGAAAGAAAGCGCTCATAGTATTCTTGTTACAGAAATCATAAATTTTGGTAGCCAAAGTATTGACAACGACATTATATGCGAATTGTAGAAGGATACCCGAGAAGGAAGGAGCTAAAAAACAAGAAAATCTTTTTTGGAGGGAAGAGAATTCTTGATTCATAGCAAAGGAGGTGTAATAGTGATTTATTTTTTCAGCCCCCTTTTAGGACAAATTACTACGCTTTTTTTTATTGAAATCAAATATGTTTAGAAGATATTTTTGCATGCATGTATCTAAGATATATACAATTTTATTTTTGGATGATTGTAATTAATTTTAGCTACAAGCTTGTTTAGTTAATGTATTTCCTATACAAGAAGTGACTATAGAAGAAGAAGGGGTTGGAACCTTTTGGGAATATTATCATGTTTTGTGTATTATTGATGACATTTTAATGAAATAATTCTTCATGAGTAGTTTCCAGAAATTATTGTGTTATGGTTCCCTGTTTGTCTTATGGGTTTTAATATTTTCCTCATGTCTGAAATAATGAATGTTTGAAATTGGGACTCGTATGTCTATGCTCATTTTTCATTATTCTCAGACATTTAATAATTTTTTCTCACTTGACCACTGCACTTATTTCCTTCCATTTTCTTCCAAATTCATTAAATTGTCAAAGGAATTATTACTACCTCGCATTTGTGTGTTTCTCACTAAAAATTGTTATTATATAAGCCTAATTGGGTTAGACTTTATGCCCAATGGTGAAATTTTATTGTAGTTGACTTTTGGGAGATATATGTGTTGAGCCTTGAAATTTTCATTTACTTCCATTAAATTTTCACTTACATTTCCATATTATCACCTTCACTCCACCTCCACTTCATTACATTTACCTTACCATTACCACTATTGGGTTACATTTATGTTTTTCCAAAATTTATTAATTCCTAGTATTTTTAAGTGAATTTATGGTTAAAAATTAGAATATAATATGCACATACTTATACCTAACAAATGGAATGAGTTTTTTGCTATGTGTAGGTCAAAAAGAAGCTTCCAAAATACTCTTATGTGGCCTCCTAAGGCCAAATTCGAATTTGGATGGAGAATATCATGGGATCATAAGGATATGTATCTCATTTTCTATTTGTATTGTAACTTGAAGAAGACATGTGCCTTATTACTTCCTATTTGGATTGTAACTGTAGAGATATAGGGAGATTCATGGACTCTCATTAATGAGATAGCTTCTCATCTTTTGTATAAATAGTGGAAGCTTTCTCCTACCAAATCATGTGTAAAATTGGATTTGTGCTTAATCTTTGAATACAAAATTAGATTGTGGCACCTTACTCATGAATGTTCCTTCATTTTGATTTCATTTTGCCTACATATGGAGCATCTCAATTTACCATATCTCGTACTTTTAGATAAGCTCCCTAAAATGTGTGAGATTTACTTGATTTTATAGATTAAATTTTATTTTCATCTTAGTATTAGTTTTATAATAACTGCGTAAATATTGTTCTTCTGAAACATTTCGGGAGGATAGATCTTTCTATTTTAAAATTGAACTAAGTTTGAAGCAATAAGACTTCACAGTTATATAGTTTATTTTACTGTTTTTTTCATTTGCTTTCCTAGATTAGAAATATCAATTAATTGTATCAATGGATGTTCTTAAAGGTTATTTTAAGATGATGATTCTTAACTAAATGATTGAATGTTTAATTCATACAGTTATTGACTCTTTCCTCTGCACATTTTACTTTCTTTCTAGGAACTTAGAAACTAAGGTATAATTGATTTCTTACAGAACATCTCAATAGCGTAATACTTCACAGTGAATGTTGGAGTAAATCAAACATACTGTTGTTGTTCACAGTTAACTTTACATTCTTTTACATCTACTTTTAGATTCTCATTTAGTTGCATCACTGATATTTCTAAACGTCATTCCAAGAAGTTGATTCTATCATATTTCAAGATTGAGTGATTGAATGTTTAATTAATGCAATTACTGAGTTATCTTCTACATACTTTACTTACTTTTCTAGGTCATTAGGTATAGTTGGCTACTTAACATCATCTCAAGAAGGTGACACTTCATACTCAATGCTGGAGTAACTAAATATACATTAGTTGTTTTTCTTTACATGCTTTGAAATGATTTCTTAGATTCAAATTTCAATTCTTGCAAGTGTGATTGCACACCATATTGTCTTTTGAATTTGTTTTATTTCTTTTCCTTACATGATTTCGTAGGTTAGTTGAATTTTATTTTCATTATTTGATTTCATAGATTAGACTAATTGGTTTTCGTTATTCTATACTTGGATTGATCTAAAATGAAGATAATTTCTAGCACATACAGTGCACGCATGATTCACAAGTTTACGAAACCCCCAAGTTGACAAATTAAATGACAGGAAATTATTTTGCCCCAACATTTTTGCGCTGTTGTTGGGGAAGTGTGCATAGGAACTAGCGTCTAATCTAGAGTGTATTTTATTTTTTTGTTTTTACTAACCATTTATGGACAGAGGATCTAGAATGCATCACAAAGACTACATTGAGGAATGGTATCAAAAAACGATTGTGCCACAACATTCATCAATTCTTCAAAAGTTCCTTGCGACAAATCGAAAGGTCAAGTCGATTTTTCATATCCTTACAAAAAATCAGGAACATTTTTCAAGTTTTGATATCAATATTTCAAAGATTCTAATCCATAAATGGCTTCATTGGAAGCATGAATATACTTAAAAATAAAAATAGATATATTTATAGTTTTTTTTAGATAGATAGGAAAAATAAAAATAAAAGCAAACTTAGCTAGAATTTGGGATTTTTTTTTAATTTGTTGATTAATTCATTTTGAATAAATTTCAGTGATGCAGTAAGAATCACTTCATTTTATTATCACCATCAGAAATAAAATTTGTGTGTGAAAATATGAATTTATTTAACGAAGCTGACTAGTATTCTCTCTTCCTGTGCCTCGTTGCAACCTGGAAGATCAGAAAATGAGATAAGTCAATTTAAAAATTAAAATTCAAAAATTTGTTAAAATTTTTACTGCATATTGATGTACAATTCTATTGAAAATTGTTTTTTGAGTTATGATCTTTTTTTATCGGTTCTACAAATTTTAATGTTTTGCATCCTCTCAATCTTTTTCTGATTTATTGAATTTCATGTACACAATTTTTCTTTATATATATATATATATATATATATATATAATAAAAAATTAGCCCATGGAAAGGAGGCCCATGCATATGCGTGATGCCAGCCTTTGCCTTCCCCTTACGCATATGTGCAATCCTTCAATCTACGCAAAGACCCATGCACTACAATAAAAAATGAACCTTCTCTTTTCCATATTCGATCTTCCTGAAGCAACAATTATTAGAAATAGATTTTAAGAGTTGTAGAGACAGATAATGAAGGTGTATAGGATGAAGAGAAGATTGTAGATTCAATTGCAGAGACAGACAATGAAAGTGTATGACATGAAGAAACTTATGATGAAGAGAAGATTTCATATTCCATTGCAGGTAATTGGAATCAGGGAGATCGATCTCAACTTCTCTGTGAGAGACAAGCCATTACACATCAAAACCTGTAAATGAAAAAAATAAAACCACATAAATTTTATTTTGTTATAGAAGTAATTGCGAGAAAACGAAATTTCCAAAAATACATAACTCTTAAAAACACCCAATTTTAAAAGGCATTTTCTGAGCAAACCGAGGCGAATTAGGAAAAAATAAAACATCAGTTTTCTCGGGAGCGGGGTGAGTTAGGTAACACGCGAGAGATTGGCTGGATTTCTTTGCCATTTTGGAGAAATTCAAGGTACTTCGAAGCTCCTTTTTGTAGATTATGTGAGAAAAAAAATGATTTATTTTGAATTGTTTAAACATGGAAAGTTGAAAGCAGAAGGATCCAAGTGAATAACAAACTCTGCTCCACATGGAATGTGGTCTAAGAGTCCAATTCAATTTAATAAATTTGATTTTAGACACATATGTCTCATTCCCTATGTGTCTCATCATTTAAAAATAAATATTAATAATATATATATATATATATATATATATATATAAGAAGTAACAAATTTGCATATACAATCAATTTATTGAAGCAATTTATAAGGTGAAAAATACTTGGAAAATTTGATTGAAATAATTTTTTGTGCAAGTACTTTTTTTTTCCGCTTCAATTATTTTTGAAAACATGATTTTGCAGCGTAGATGACAATTCAATTTGACAGTGACTTGCAGAACAATTGGAAGATTATTTAGATGATTTCTTAATATTTGGCATTAAAAAATTTGTTGCTGTGTATTTTTCTATGAAGCTTTAACTTGTAGAACACAACGAATCATTGTGATGCCAATCATATTACTGAGCACATTGCATGAAGTCATCCAAAAACAAGGAGTTGATTTATTTTTCATGGTTATTTCTTAAAAATGGATTGTTATCAATATCATGAATTGGAATGAATATAACACTTTTGATTTTTCTTAATCTGTTTCATTTGACATTCAATTTTTCACGTAAGAATTAGAGAGGAATTGGCCATTTCATTTTTAACACACTTATGTTCCTTATGTCAATTTTTTTTGTAGGTTTGGGATGATCGAATGATCATTGAAGGAAAAAAAAATTCCGTCACAATTGGTCTTCAAAGGACCAATTTCTTGAGAAGCATAAGAACAAGTCCATTTCCATATCCATCAGGACCATTACCTTTCCTCCCTTTTGAATTATAAATCCAACCAAGCAATTCAAAGCAAGGCACAATTATTTTTCCAGCAAGATTCAGTTGTTCATTTTTGTTCACATACACTTTCCATTACTCTTTGTCTACTCCTAACCCAAAAATAAAAGCAAGAAGCTCACTTACATGCTTATTTCCCATTGTCATTTTCCATTTTCATCTTCCATTTCCATTTTCCTTCTCCTATCATTTTCATTTCGCAAATAAACCTTGCTTCAATGCAAATTATTGAGTCCATAGTCCTTTGAGTCTAAAATCCTTACAAAAACACCTTGAGGCTTGCATGCCTTAATGGAAAGTCTTCTCGCTGACAAAAAATGGGAATACATTAATGTCCCTTGTTCATCGAATATTCTAGGTACTTAACAATAGAAAAATTATTCGTACCTAGCAAGATGTGTTTGGGCATATTGACTCTCTTTGTCATCAATGGTGAGAGTTCTCGTGTTGACTAGTGGCATCCATTAATGGCCACTAAGTCAACAATTTCCTGTTATGTTCTACATCAGAACATCTGTTCACATACCACTAATTATTCCAATGAGTTTAGAAGAATTATGACTATCACTTTCAGCATGTTGAAGCAAATGAAGAAGATATGCAACTACAACAAAACAGCACCATTCTGTCGCTGCAGAATTAGATGGCAGTTGCTGAATGAGATGACAACAATAGAATTAGATGACACTTGCAGAATCAGATGAAAACAACAAAATCAGATGATAACTGAAGAATTAGAGGCCAACAACAGAATCAGATGGCAGCTACAGAGTCAGCGGATAAATGTAGAATCAACATCATTGCGTATCAAATTCAGTAGTTTTAGTAGAAGCAATAAAAATTCATCTTGACTCTCTTATCCATAACTTTTACATCGACATGAAGAATATTATAATCAGAATTTTGCACCCACCACCCTTGTAGCTCATCCATTTTCAAAGGGTAAGTTAAGGTATGTCATTTTCTAACTTTTTACCATAGAATTCCTTGAAAAGCTAGAATGATGTTTTTTTTCAAAAAACACTTATTTTCCTCATTCCATAAAATTTCCAATACCATCAGTTGAGGGGGGGGGGTTAAATTCATCTTTACATTTTTCCACATCCATATCACATTCAAAAACCCACATAGTTTCAAAATATATTAACTATTACATTATTATTATGAGCATACAATGGCTTTTCAAAAGTACTCAAAAAGATAATTGGATGCAAAAAAAATCATGGTTCTCACACAAGAACCAACCATGATGCAATCCAATAAAGATATAATTTGCAACAATAATCAAATTATCATTATGAAAATTTGAAAGATCAAAATTGAATGCAACAACAAAATATGGTTGAAACACAAGAACCAACCATGTTGCAATTAAACTAAAAGACTTTGTAGAAGTATGAAGTTATCAAATGATATCATGCCAAGTTAAGCCAAAGCTCAAAGAAAAAGAATTAATGCAATAAATTACATGAGGACATGCAATAGCTTCAGTTGGGGGGTATCTTGGGCCTTGAAATTGTCATTTACTTCCATTACATTTTCACTTATATTTCCATATTATCACTTTCACTCCACCTCCATTTCATTACATTTACCTTACCATTACCACTATTGGGTTACATTTATGTTTTTCCAAACTTTATTAATTCCTACTATTTTTAAGTGAATTTATGGTTAAAAATTAGAAAATAATATGCACATACTTATATCTAACAAGTGGAATGAATTTGTTGCTATGTGTAGGTCAAAAAGAAGCTTCCAAAAGACTCTTATGTGGCCTTCTAAAGCATTAGGGGAATTTTGAGGTCTTAAATGCGCCCTCTAAGAAAATAATAAAATAATAGGTAAACCAATAAAATAATATTTATGAATTTTCAATTCACTTTTTGCACCACAATCCATGTAACCATAGTTCAATTAAATTCGAAAGTTGTACCAAAATAAAATTAATAAAAAAATTGTATTGATGTGACTATAAATAAGAATGAGGTTTTCAAGAAAAAATAATTATCATTGAACAACTAATGCATTTTTCCTTTGTAATTTAATAACTTAAAATAAAATATAAATATAAATTTATAAATTCTTAATTATATTATATGCTATTAATTAAAATTTCTATTATTTAAATTGTATCATAACATGTAACTAATATACTATATAAAAATAATATAATATAATATAATATAATATAATAAATGTATAGGGATATGCATTGTTTATTTCAAGAAATATGAAATGACAATAATGTATTTTTATTCAGAAAGTGTGAAATGGAATTTATTATGAGTACTTTACTTTGAATTTAAAAGTACTTAGAGCACTACCATGCTTAACCATGAGTTTTTATCCACCATTGAGAATGTGACAAGCAAGTACATTTAACTCAAGCAATGTTACCTCAACCATTAGGGATGATGTCATCCACTAAAATGTGATTGGTTCTCATAAAGTGAATTTTTATTATACATTTTCCTTAGGAGGCCCATTTTAGACCCAAAAATTCCCCTAATGGCCAAATTCGAATTTGGATGGAGAATATCATGGGATCATATGGATATGCGTCTCATTTCCTATTTTTATTGTAACTCTAAGAAGACATGTGCCTTATCACTTCATATTTGGATTGAAACTCTAGAGATATAGGGAGAGAGTCATGGACTCTCATTAATGAGATAGATTCTCATATTTTGTATAAATAGGTGATGGCTCGAGGGGTCCTGACCAAGGTTCGGAGGTTAAGGTTTGCCAACAAACCCCTATACTACTAGCCCTTTCGACAGTGACCTGCTTGCGCAGGACAAAGTCCCACCCAAAGCAGTATGTGAGGGTGCCGGAACCAGGTTTCTGCACCCAAAGAGAGAGTAGGTAAATCAAGCAAATCTTCGTTTCCATTTTCTTGAGTTCGCACTAAATAGATCTATTCATAATCTTATTAATAATATTATCCATAGTATAATAGAACTATTCCTATGAAAATATCTAATAAATACCTCCACATCCATGTGCGCAATACCAATTATCAGCACAAAACACTTATAAGTGTAGTAATTAACATATCATAGATACATATACCAGAAACATAGACATTCTCATAGTTTTCAGCAATGAAAGAGATACTTTCACAACTTAATCATACAACCCAGGTTCGAATCAATCATAACCATATAAATCTAGATAACATCAGATATCCAAGAGTACTTCACATATATATTAATACCAAAATCCACTTACAATCCCAAAATATCGTCTGCGCACACAGCTAGTAGGGTTTGCACACAGCAGGACTAAGGATCTCCCCACACATAGCAAGCAGGAGATCCTACCTTAAGACTCACAACTTTCATCTATTTATATCAATTTGGCCTACGCATCCAATGTTATGCAAACCATGGTTTGCAGACTCTTGGTCTACCCTTGACCCACTACAATGCATTCGAGGCTTTGAGCCACCCAAAAACCCATGCTTTAGACTAAATAATATCAAAAATATACAAAAATGGAAAAAATTCACAGCTTTAGGAGACCCTATTCCAATAGTCACCCAACACAATCTTGTGACTTGTCCTGAGTCACTGTGATGGTGGGGTCTCCACCTGCGCTTGTAGCAGCCTAATTGTTTCGACCAATGGGCACAACACACCTTCACTTTGAGTCACAATATTTTGCGCAATTTCTACCAACTTCTACAAATTTCATCCTTCCGTTGCAACGGTGACGCTCTATAGAGTCTGGTTTAGCTGCTTAACATCAACATCAACATCCCGCGAGAGCTTGAGGGCTTCAGTAGCCCAAGGCTTTAGGCCATCACTGAGAAATTTCCTCGTGTGCTGGAGTTCATCAATATCATTTTGGAGGGCGTGGCTGCTTCACAGCCATGCCAAACGCTGAGAAGGAACCAAGGTGGGAAATGTGGCCTCTATCTTCTCGAATGCTTCTTCCTTCTACCACAGGTCTTGGTTTATTTCTCGCAGGATCGGATCACACTGGACCTTGGTCCATAGATGCATGGCTATTTATAGTAATTGGATGCCCTAAGAGAACTGCCCTATGATGACATTTGTAGCCGTAGTAACCAACATGGCTTGTTGGGTACATACCTCCAGAGGTGTTTTAGGCTGCAATTTAGCCTACAAATCTACGATCTGTTGCTCCATCTATGTTCTAACCACCTAAAATTCAATCTTGGAGGCCTTCAATGCTGCAAAAAAACCCTCAATCTTAGCCTGGGGGGTGGATGTGGTCGGTATTTCTTCTGTAACATCTGGATAGAGTGTGTGAATTAAATTTTTCATCTTCGTTTTTTTCGCAGTGGCGAGGGACACTTCAGTGCTCTTTTCTGCGATGGTTTGTTCAACCACACTGAGCTTTTGGTGCACTTGTTGGTCCCAATGGTGAATTTACAGAAACAAAGAAGTGTGGAGAACCTGCAATTCCTCATGTAGTAGCCTAGCTAAGTTCAGTTGTACTTTTGCACCAGCTTGGACTTACATTCCCAGGTCGGGTGGACTGATCACAAGGGCTGCGCCAGATATAGAACAGAGGCGACTTTCTTCTGCAACCAGTGCTGCACTGGTGATTTTTGGTGGCATTCATACCTCAATCACACTGGTCTACAATGTGTCTGTTTTCAACTACAGGGCACGGATCTCGACCAGAAGAGTGTGAAGCGTAGCTTTCTACTGTTCCTCTAAGGCTAACCATCGATCTTATGTGGCCAAAGTGACTGCGTCAGCAATCTATTTGGCATCCTGATCATTCAGTGTGATTGTCTCATCTTGTCCCGTCTGTTGTGAGCGCTGCTTATTCCGGGGCCCTTTAATAGGCTCCCTGGTTTTCTTCATGCCTCAAGGGAGGCAGGTCCTCTCGCATCTAGTCCTTCTATACCCAAGTCTGGCGGTGAATCTAGCTAATTCTCTGCTTTTGCGTTCTTCTTGGTGGTTTGTTTTTGTTTCTCATCCTTTTGTGCTTCTATGCTCGTGTCCTTTCCAATGCTCTTTATTGGTCCTCTGGTATCCTTGATGATGACAGCTGAGATTAATTTTAGTGTGTTGGTTGCTTCGGTGCCATTTGCATAGGTTTTGAAGCCGATCTTCCAGTTAGGGGGCCAAAGCACAATTACATTGTCACTTTCCTCATCCACCACCATATAAGGGAGCGAAGTCTAGGATTTATCCTTGCGTGCTCTAATTTTGACGTTGTGCATGGTCATCTGGAATGCTGCAATGCTCTTGTATCTGTCATATATGGCTAAAGACAACCGTGGTCAGGAATTAAAGTTTGTTGTCAAGCTACTCTGAAAGAGGACCTAGAAGACTTGGTTGTCCTCGAAACTCTGTAGATCCTTAGAGTCCCATAAGTTTGTATATTTGGTCCCCTCGCACATGTCGGGGGTGATCTCTGGGAGGACCAATTCGTCAGGTGCTTCCCAGGCTATTAGTGTGATGAGAAGTAGCAACCAAGAAGACCAAAATTCATGTCCCTGCTCCTGGGATTCACGGACATTGGCCAAAAAATCATTGCAAAAGTATTGTGACCAATTGAAGCAGACCCCTTTCTTGCACTGGCCTCCTAACTGAATTGTGTATGTGGGGACGGAGGCCACCTAACATTTTTTCATCATCTTATAGGCTAAAAACATGGTACCCAATTGTGGAAAGGGATCGCTGATAGTGTCGATCATGAAGCTGCAGGTATTCCACTCCACGTGGTACTTTTGTCAGACATACTCAGTAGTTTCCCCCTTATACTTCTTTCCAACACGTTCCAGAGGGTTTGGTGGAAAAGTGCAACATCGATAGTGATTCGATCCTTGATCCATAAACACCCATCATGGACCAACGAAGGTAACTGATGCACCAGGCGATCCGTGACATTTTAGTGGCCGAAATGCAACATCTTGAATAGGTTGAGGATCATGGTTCATGCCACTCGGGGTACCCAGCTTACGGGGACAATTTTGATCCCATCATCCTCCTAAAATCATTCAAGATAAAACTTGAGTGCCAACTCAGGGAAGGTATCGAAATTGGCGAAGTCATGATCATCAAATTCAATCTCATGGAGCCTTCCAAAAGGTTCACCAATAACGGGGACCTCTCCTAGGGTCAGCGGCATCTGTAGGTAGGTGATCAAGCCGTCGAGATTCTTCAGCATGCATGTCAAGGGCCTGCATGACTGGAAGAAAGGAGTTACCCAGTTTATTGGGTCTGTGGTCTGAGCCTCTTCTCGAGCAACCCACTCCTGGGCAATCACTCGTAGGGATTTTACGTTTCACAGGGAAGTATGGGGCTTCCCTCTAGCCCATTCCGCAGGTTTCGGGGGTTTCCCTGAGTGTTGTGCTTTTTCCTTTCCCTTTTTCTTGGTTGGGCTCGGCGTGGAGATAACTTCTTCGGCCTCGGACTCAATATCCACCACTTCCTTGGTATCTGGCTCTACCAAGGTCGTTGGTGTTGAGGATTTAGCAGGGTTAGTGGCCATCATTTTGGTGTGAAATATCAATCCCAACTCCTAGTGGCTACTGTCAGAAGGAGTAGGTTTCTCTGACATGAAAGGGACAATATAGGCACAAAAATTCTTACAGCACAAATTCTTCAAGGACAAAATTTCCAAGTATGAGCTATTCAAGCGATACATAACCCTTGTCCAATATATCCTGCCCTCTTTATAGCCTTTTTGATCAATCAACGGTAGGGTAAACTTCACTTGTAACTTACTATCAAGTAGCGATAAAATATCTCCAAGAATTGCCTCATTAAATGCCAGTTGCCCACTCCTTCCAATGATAATTTTTCCTTTTCACCCAATTTGACTGTTGCAATGACTAGTTTTCACACCCTTGTGCTCCCAACGCACCCCTGCCCTTTCAGCATACCTCCCACGCTCCCAATGCACCTTCTCTATTATGATTTTATTCCTTCTGAGTTTATTCCTGCTCCTTTGGTGAACTTCCCTATGTTGGCAATCCTACAGTTGCCCCCTGCACGGAGCATGGTACTTGCTGTACCTACCTTCCTTAGTGGGTCTATCTCTCTTCATACAGCTACTCTGACCATATAGTCATTTGATCCAATACGGTTTCAGCCAACTGCCATTGATATAACCAGTTAGCATACTGCCACGTAAGGTAGCTAATCGAACAGTTCCACCATCCTTGATTTCTTTAACTGTATAGGGCCCAAGCTAGTGTTGTCGGAACTTCCTTGGGTGTTTCACAAAATAGATATCATATAGCAGGACTAAATCATCCTCTGCAAAGGTCTTTTGATGAATCTTTCAATCATGCCATGCCTTGTTGCCTACCTTCTGAACCTGCTGATGGTAGTTGTCAGTTAAATGATCCTCCTCCAAAGCCACAAGTTGCACTAACCATTCCTCCATGATATCAGACTCTGCCATATTTGTGAAGGCTGGGATTCGTGGGTTAGGAACAATGATTTCCATGGGCATGATGGCCTCCTAGCCATAGCACATCCTAAACAGTGTTTGATCCAAATTGGTGTTACTCATATCTGAAGCTTATCAATCATTTTCTTTAGCACGCCCTATTCTTATTTATTCGCATCTGTATCAAATTCTTACAGGTGGTTCTGTAGGCCCATAAAACAGATGGAATGCACACGTCCCAATCATTGCGATCGACGTTACAGACCTTAGTCAATGCGTGCTCCAATACCTTATTAAAAGCTTTGACTGCTATGTTTTCCTGAGGATTATACAGAGTTATTTTCACATGATGAATCTGAAATTCTTCCATCAATGCCTGTATCATTTCATTGACAAAGTTCGTAGCTTTATCGCTCATCAGGATTTTGGGACATCCAAATCTGGTTAATATCTGGTCAAATATGAAGTTCGCAGTGGTATCTGTAGTGTAGTCCTTCTCCGCTTGTTCCTCGGGCCACCTAGTTACATAATCAGTAGTAGTTATAATGTAACACACACCTATATTCTTTGCAGGTGGTTTGATAGATCCGAAAAAATAGATGGCCCATTTGGGGTTGAAGGGGCATTTCGTCTGTGCAGGACGGTCTTCCAGTGCATTTCCATGTATCTCAAGCCTTACAATAGTCATGAGAGTCACTATGCAGGGTAGGCAACCATACTCTAGCTCTTAAGTTCTGTTGGGGTTCATATGTTTTGGTAGATTTGGCAATACCAAAAGATAAGACAACATCAAACCACTTTTGGGCCCTCGGATCTAGCCCTCCTCGACCCGGAGAGGGATCTCTCCAATAAAAACAAAGAATGGTATATCTTTGAAAGCTCAAAATGAGATATTAGGCTCGGTATGAAGCACAATGGGGGTTTAAATGATTTGGTTGGTTGGTTGCTGGGTTGGTCATGAGATCATAGACTGAGAAGGTAATGGGAGAAAAGGAACAAAACAACAGGAGGTTTCAACAAAGGGGATAGGTCAAGAATGTGCCATCCATTGGGCTATGGAGTCATGAAAGGAGAATTACATCCAACCACTAGCCAAGGCTTTCAGAGGGCAAGTCATCTACACTAAAGGATCTTTTAGATAGATGATGGGATGGAACAATAAGGACTGATGGTGAAAGAAGGAAAGACAACCAAAATTCTGTCTATAGATCAAGTCAGAGGTCATTTAACTCTAGACCTGCTTGGACATACTCAAAGGTAGCTCTCAAAAAGGGACAAAGGGGGTGCTTATAGATCAGACCAGAGGTCATTTAACTCCAGGTCTGCTTTAGCAACTCCAAGGGAAAAAACAGAGATAATTTTGACAAAGAAGAAATCCAAGCAGCAAACCCCCAAGTTCATACATCAGCTAGAAGGCAATAACATCCGCTGCACTGGTTAAACCACATGAATTCACTCTTAGATAACACATAAAGCAGAAGACATTAAAGTTAGGGAGAGCATGAAACATAGGGCGCCTAACAAGGGTGAATCCTATGTTATACTTCTGTTGCCTACCAGAAGAACATGAAATAGTATGCAAATGTAAAACAGAGTTAGGGAAAACATCACCAATAGTAATAGACCAGGATCCTGTGAAATGCGCTTTGATTAATTGATGCAAAACCAGTCATGTACAATAAGCCCAATGGCTAATACAATCCAAAATTTCTCCTCCCATCCTATTACATACAAACTACTCTGCTATTCCCTCCCAAGACTATTCTAACAGTCACAATGAATCCCTCTAACAGCAACAGCCGAACAACTGAACAAAAACCTATTCTCCTGGATTCTTATAGGAGAAACAAAGCAGAAGAGGTAGGTCAAGAATTAAATGAATAATTAACACTCAGAAGAGGAGGAAAACCGCAACCCATTCTGCTTTAAATATGTGCATTAACTTCTGGCACTCCAGCTGCAGTATTAATGCCATTCTCTGTTGACTGGAAAAAACTAGAGAAATAATGATGCTAGGGTCTCCATACCGTGTAACAAATGATTCTTGATGGTATAGGACTGCTGAAAGGGTGTGAATCTTCCTTTGGGCACAATGTAGACTGAAAAGATGATGTGTACCGTGTCCTTTCAAGGAAGAATGCTCTATTGATACGGAAACCATGATAATATAATATCTCTGTGCATTGGACCATCTGAGCGATCCACGGGGTCTTCAAATTTGTACTTTTGCCTTCTAAAAATCCTTGCAGAAGCTCAAAAATCTTCTATTTCTTGCCTCGAGCTCTTTGTTGTTCCTGTACTGCCTCTGTCTGTGAATTTCAAGCTTCAATGGCACCAGAGGATTGGTAGAGTTTTAACTCTATCCTTTGATGAATTTATGGCGCAAACACCCCTCCAAACGTTTCCTATAACATCAGGCTCTGAATACAACCTCTGCACATGATCCTCATCGATCCCTCTGTCATTGTAATAGAGATCGCACATCATGGTGGTCATTCCCTGTTGAAAACCCTACAAAATGGGTAAACTGGTTGAGAAAACATACATGGGGGCGGCGGACATGATGGAGACGATGGGGATGGCCATGCAGAACAAAAAAATGGCGGAAATGTGCAGGAACATGGTGGAAACATTCATGGTGTGGAGAAGGTGGCAGAATGCAGTTGCAGGTGGAGAAATGAAAATCCAACTTAAAAAAATTGAAAAGGCCCTTTTGGACGAACAAATATGAATGGACGAGGAGATTGCACAGTGGGCACACGTGGAGATGATGTGGCGAGACCGAGGACGGTGGAAAATTTAGCAGTAGGTGAACAAATCTGGACCACCGATCATGGCGGAGATCAATGGCAGAGGACGACGGATAGCAGGCCAGGACATAGGTTATCACGTGCGCAATTGGATTAAGCATCATGCATCTTCGACGAGCGATAGCCATCGGATGGCCCGCTCTAGATCGGACGGTCTTCAGCAATTTCGCTGGGCATCTGTGTCCGAACAATAACGTGCGAAGGATAGAGTTAACGGGCGGGGTTGGTGGTTTTGAAATCATACAGGAGGACGGGTGTCATCTGCTGAGTGGAATCGCTGGCCATCGGGGAAAAACCGCCAGCCACCCAAAGGCGGTGCGAAATAAACCAGCGGGTTTGGAACAGTGGCATGGGGACCACTAGCGCGGGTGCGTTGCGGGATTAACAAGGACCATTGATCTACGGATTTAAATGGACGGTGGAGATGAACTGCGGGGGACCAAGGTGTACGAACACGATAATTTTGGAGCGACCCCCCGTAGAAGCGCCTTTCCGCCTAGCACTCGGTCACGACGTTGGGTTATATGGGGAGAAAAAGACGCGGGGCTACGGGGAAGGGGGCTTAGGCTTATTATAAGGTCCGAAGTGGGTTTTTAACACATTTTTAACGTATTTTGAGGCGTAAGGAGGGTAACGATAGGGAGATGGAGGGGGAATTCGGTGAAACAAGGGTAAGGGTAAGAATCAAAGGGGATTTTGGAGGGGTTTAGAGGGTTGATAGGGGAAATAGAGGGGAACAAAAACACTTTGACAGAAGGAGAAAAATGGGGAAAAAAGGGACATTTTGCAGGGGTACAAGGGGTAAATCCAGGCCTTAGGGAAAGGAACTAGCAAGGGGAACTTGTATAAGGCAAAGCAAAGAGGGACCTCAAGGATGATGTGTCTTCAAGGGAGATGCATTCCTTGAAGGTCTCCAAAATCACATAGCCCCCATATTTCTTGTCAATAATTTCATAGGGGGGCTAACAGTGGCTCCACATGGGGATGGCTTCTTCTTGAAGGAGGCAAGAAACCAGAAATGATCTTTGGAGTAGGCCAGTTGCCTGCTGCTTGGCACATCCCTTTCTTTCATCAGCTGCTGCAATATGAATATGTTACACAAATCAATAGAAACATTTTCCCAACCAATCTACCTACCCAACTACAGTCCTAGTATTTTCCCTTTAGGGTGCATTTGAACTAGCAGACCCTTTATATCATTTTATTTTTACAATGGAAAATAAACCTATTCTACATCTACCCTTATTACTTCATGAGACCAGATTAGATTGTTGGTCTCACATGTTTCTCTACCTACACTACTACCTGCTAGGATTATATTGTCTAGCAGGTTTCTTCTCTACATTCTAAAACAGAAATTGAAAAGACAGTCAAGCTAGGATTAGACTATCTGACTTGCTGGACTTTGCAGTAATTAAAAACAACTAACTTCATGCTCACAAACTAAGCTTTATTGAGCTTTTCCTACCTACCCTACTCTACTTGGAAATATCTGATGTTATAGGTGATACGATAATGCCAATGCAGCCAGTCAAGCAGTAGCAAAAAAGGATATGAGCACTGACTGCCTGTCAGAGAGAACCACAGGGTGCTCTGCATTCAGTTCTTCAAAACTGATGTCACTATCAGTAGCGACCATTCCTGATGAATCTGGCCCTGGTGAAAGATCAACACTGGAGTATTTGAGCAAATCAGGGCCTCCATATATTCTGCCACAGGATCAATGAACAGATCATGTACACTTTCTTCTTTCTGGCCTACCATGACTGGTAGGCTGTCTTCGTCCTGGGAAGCTTTGATTATTGTATCTTCCACTGCATCTTTGGTGTGGCTCTTGAAAGCCAAATCATCTTCTTCTTGTATTTCAACAGGCAGCAGAATTTCTTCATTTTTAGGGGGGGGAGACTTTCCAAAAATGCTCTGGGGTCTCTAAACTCGTATGATATCTCCTGTGAGTTCAAAAGTTCGAGCTCAGCCTCATATCTCTCAACCACCAAGTCTAGAAACATTTTCTTAAGCACAGGTTGAGTATCGAGTTGTGAGCTGATAGGGACAGTCTTTGGAAGGTCCTCCCATTCAATTTCTGCCAGTACACTTGCTATTCCATGCTGAAACTCTGCTATGAGGCTTGGATCTATTTCTACAAATAGTTTGGAGTATTCCATTAGCGAAGTGACTGGATTTTGGCGTGGATGATGTTGTACTGTGACATGGTCTCCCAATGGAGTCTTATGTGAAACCTCAGATAATCAGTGGCCTGCTGATCACCATTGGAGTCTTTTTGTCATTCAGGAATTGTGGAGTCGCCAGGTGGATGATTTAGAACTTACTGTCCACCACAGTGGTTTACCAAATCAAGGCTGATTGGTCTACTCCCCAGTGGAGTCGCCATTATGTTGCATTGGGGGGTCTGTAATAGGTTGTGGGTTGTTTTGTTCTTCATGACATATGTGGAGTTCAGAGATTTGGCTGATAGGTTGAATGCATTGAGTTTTCTGTTTACTTTGAGTTTCGTGTTGAGTACACGGCCCATGGTTTTCTTCATCACATTCCTCCATAGTAGCCATTATGTTAAAGTACATGGGCTGTATGTTATCGTTTGTATCTCTATATTCTATTTCTGGCTCTTCTAAGGATTGGTCATTGCAAAGGATGAATGAATCCAGATCTGTGTTTACAGAGTATAATGGTGAATTTTCAGGTTTCTCGGGACTACTAACCAGAAATTTCATTTGGGCTTCTCTATATAGTCTTCTAAGCTGGCCAAAAATAGGGACAGTGGCATATGAGCCATCCATCTACATTGTTCCTTGCAGTTTGGCTCCCTATGATCTTGATAATAGCATGCCATACTTAGGTGGCACATCTGCCACCACCACATCCATGACCATACATTTAGCTGGGATCTGGGTCAAACTCACACACAAGTCTTTAATTAGGCCAAGACACTTTACTCTGCTAGAGTCAAATGAATATAAGTCTCTATAGGGTCGGGTGATTTCTAGGACTAACCTTTCCATCACTACCTTAGGCATCAAGTTGTGGGATGCTCCAGAATCATGCATTGCATTGTGCAGGATCTTATCATGGATGTTGAGACTAATATAGAAAGTTGGTACTACTCCTTCCTGAAACTTTCCCTCAATCTTTGGACCAAAGAGGAGGGCAGGTTGATCATCACTCAAACTCACAGTGTCGTTGTTTTCCTCTAGATTCAACACTTTCAAAATTTTGCCTTTATATACATCCTGAGTGGCCAGCTCGGATAATGGTACAGAGATTTTAATCTTTGCAATCTCACTTTCCAAATTGAAAGTGGACTGACTCTTTGGAGTGCTTAACTCTATTTTATTTGCTACTGCCTTAGTAGCTGAATCAGTTTGTGATTTCTCATTATGTACAGGGTTAGGAACAATGGTATCAGGAGTACTACCTGGAGTGCTAGTACTGCTAGCGGGCTCACATTGTTTTTCATTCTTCTGGTTGTCCTTTTCTTTGTTCTTCCCAGAAGTTTCAGCTGCTGATTTGCTATTTATAGCAAACGCTTTAGAAGTTTTATCAGGTCTTTTCTTGATGGTAAAGTCAGGAGTCTCAGTTTTGGAATTTTCTTGGTTCTTTTTTCTCCTAAGATCATATTTTTCTCTGACCTGTATCATGGTGTTTTCAAATCCTAATCTGTAATCTTCAGTCTCTAACTTTTCCTCATCCCAGTATGATGGTGAGGGTTGGTATTCCTCTGAGTCACAGTTAAGGACTAAGTCTTTTGTTTCAAACATTTTTATTGCATTCCCTTCATACTCTTCTATGATTTCCTCGTCTTCATCAAGAAAGTTTTCCTGGAATGGGGGAATTACTTGTTGGTCTGACTCTCTTTGTCTGTTGGGAGTGGCATTGTTGTTCCTTCTAAAGTTTTGGTTCTAGTTTTGATTTATGTTTTGGCTATTGACAGTGACAACCATTCTCTTCATCATTTGTTGTAGCTCTTCCATGTTTTTAGACAATTTTTCATAATTTGGATCAGATGTGGAGGCTACATTGTCATCCCTATATGCTACCCTCCTCTCGGCTCTCTGTCTTGCTCTTTTCTCAATCAAATTGGCATCTATGTTTACAGCTCCTTTCTGCATGTCTTCCAATGTGGTGTATTATTTATCTCTAAGCTCATAGGCCATGTCAGCATCAAACCCATCAGGGTAATTTGCTAGGGCCATGACTTTTGGAGGTTTCATATGTGGAGGGAGGGCATTGTAAATGCTGTTAAATCTCGTTGTGTAATCATGGAAACTCTCCCCTGGGTTTCTCTTAAGGCTCATATATTCTGCTAGGAGTTGGCGAGGGTTTGCCCTAGTCTCCCATTTGTTAATGAAGGTCTGATATAATGCAGGGAGATATTGGATACTTCCAGGGGGTAAGCTCTTAAACCACTTCTTTACATCACCTCCCAAGCTTTGGGAAAATATTCTCATTTTGATCGTTTCATCATCAATTTCCATGTAATCAAAGGAATCCTCCATCTTATCTACATGTTGCTGGGATATGATGGATTCCTTAGCAGTGAAGTGTGGGAATTTTTATTGATAATCATTGGGTAAGGGTAACAGGGGCTGAGGTAAAACCAGGGGTGCATACCAAGCTGCCATGATAATGTTCTGATGAGGTATAGGGTTGGCTTGAGCAGCTGGTATATGGATGACAGAGATATTAGGACCAGCAGCGGTTTGCTGAGTAGATCTAGGGTGACAGAGCCCCAAGTTTTGAATAAATTGAATATCAAGAGGTGTGGATGGAGGAGTCTCTGTGTCCCTAAGCTGAGGGTCTAGCTAGTCTAAAGTACTGAATGACCTAGTTCTAAGTAATCCGTTTGGCAGGTCTAGGTCAAGCTGAAAGTGTGATAGAGCTGTAAGATCTTTTGGCGCAAAGTTAGCTCTATAGATGTGACTGGAAATATTTGGTCTCTTAGGTACAAGAGATCTCTTGAGGATTCTCTCAGGGTCATCAACTATTTCAGGTGGGTTAGGATTAGGGAAAGCTCTTGTGTGAATGGTTCTAAAATCCAGAATGTTATACTTCTAACTAAGCAGCTTAACCCTACTTGTTACTTCTGTTGTGGTTAATTTTGTTTCAAAGGCTGGTCTCCCAGTGGAGTCTAATGTGAAACCAAGTTAATCAGCAAGCCTACTGATCACCAATGGAGTATTTTCGGTCAGGAACAATGGAGTCGCCAGGTGGAGGGTTTTAAGGTATATCTAAGGGGTTACACTGTCCACCACAGTGCTCAGGCACTATCGCCTTTCAGGAATCTCCTCAAAAACAACAAACTCCAACCAGAGATTGACTGGGAGGGCATTTACCAGATATGTCACCTCCGAAGAGGGTGAGATCTGGAGGCTACCTAGCCCTTTCCAAGATCTATCTAAGAGTATGATGAGCACTCAACAATGGAGGTCGATTCAAGAAAGGAGTGACTTACTGTCAAACTAACCAGAGTTCTAAGTTTCTGAGTCTTTAAAAATATTCAAGGTGAAATGTACTCAGAGTCCCTAGTGGAGTCGCCATTGTTTTGGGGTTCCTATGTTTTGGTAGATTTGGGAATACCAAAAGATAAGACAACATCAAACCACTTTTGGGCCTTAGGATCTAGCCCTGCTGGACCCAGAGAGGGATCTCTCCAATAAAAACAAAGAATGGCATATCTTTGAAAGCTCAAAATGAGATATTAGGCTAGGTATGAAGCACAATGGGGGTTTAAATGATTTGGTTGGTTGGTTGTTGGGTTGGTCATGAGATCATAGACTGAGAAAGTAACGGGAGAAAAGGAACAAAACAACAGAAGGTTTCAGCAAAGGAGATAGGTCAAGAAAGTTCCATGCATTGTGCTATGGAGTCATGAAAGGATAATTACTTGCAACCACTAGCCAAGGCTTTCAGAGGGAAAGTCATCTACACTAAAGGATCTTTTAGATAGATGATAGGATGGAACATTAAGGACTGAAGGTGAAAGAAGGAAAGACAACCAAATTTCTGTCTATAGATCAGGTCAGAGGTCATTTAACTCCAGACCTGCTTAGACATACTCAAAGGCAGCTCTCAAAAAGGGACAAAGGGGCTGCTTATAGATCGGACCAGAGGTCATTTAACTCCAGGTCTGCTTTAGCAACTCTAAGGGAAAAAACAGAGATAAATTTGACAAAGAAAACATCCAAGCAGTAAATCCCCAAGTTCATACATCAGCCAATAGGCAATAACATCCGCTGCACTGGTTAAACCACATGAATTCACTCTTAGATAACACATAAAGCAGAAGACATTAAAGGTAGGGAGAGCAGGAAACATAGGGCACCAAGGGTGAATCCTATGTTATACTTTTTTTGCCTACCAGAAGAACATGAAATAGTATGCAAATGTAAAACAGAGTTAGGGAAAACATCACCAATAGTAATAGACCAGGATCCTGTGAAATGCGCTTTGATTAATTGATGCAAAACCAATCATGTAAAATAAGCCCAATGGCTAATACAATCCAAACTTTCTCCTCCCATCCTATTACATACAAACTACTCTGCTATTCCCTCCCAAGACTATTCTAACAGTCACAATGAATCCCTCTAACAGCAACAGCCGAACAACTGAACAACAACCTGTTCTCCTGGATTCTTATAGGAGAAACATAGTAGAAGATGTAGGTGAAGAATTAAATGAAGAATTAACGCTCAGAAGAGGAGAAAAACCGCAACCCATTCTGCTTTAAATCTGTGCATTAACTTCTGGCACTCCGGCTGCAGTATTAATGCCATTCTCTGTTGACTGGACAAAACTGGAGAAATAATGATGTTATGGTCTCCATACCATGTAAAAAATGCTTCTTGATGGTATAGGACTGCTGAAAGGGTGTTAATCTTCCTTTGGGCACAATGTAGACTGAAAAGATGATGTGTACCGTGTCCTTTCAAGGAAGAATGCTCTGCTGATACGAAAAACCTGATAATATAATATCTCTGTGCATTGGACCGTCTGATCGATCCTCGGGGTCTTCAAATTTGTAGTTTTGCCTTCTAAAAATCCCTGCAGAAGCTCAAAAATCTTTTATTTCTTACCTCGAGCTCTCAGTTGTTCCTGTACTGCCTCTGTCTGTGAATTTCGAGCTTCAATGGCACCGGAGGATTGGTAGAGTTTTAAATCTGTCCTTTGATGAATTCATGGCGCAAACAGCCCTCCAGACATTTCCTGTAACATCAGGCTCTGAATACAGCCTTTGCACATGATCCTCATCGATCCCTCTGTCGTTGTAACAGAGATCGCGCATCATGGCGGTCATTCCCTATTGAAAACCCTGCAAAATGGGTAAACCGGTTGAGAAAACATACATGGGGGTGGTGAACACGATGGAGACGATGGGGACAGCCTTGTAGAACGAAAAAACGGCGAAAATGTGCAGGAACATGGTGGAAACATTCATGGCGTGGAGAAGGTGGCAGAATGCAGTTGCAGGTGGAGAAATGAAAATCCAACGTAAAACATTGAAAAGGCCCTTTTGGACGAACAAATATGAATGGACGGGGAGATTGCACGGTGGGCACACGTGGAGATGACTTGGCGAGACCGGGGACGGTGGAAAATTCAGCGGCGGGTGAACAAATCTGGACCACCGATCGTGGCGGAGATCAACGGCGGAGGATGACGGACGGCGGGCCAGGACATAGTTTATCGTGTGCACAATTGGATTAAGCATCGTGCATCTTCGACGAGCGATAGCCGTCGGATGGCCCGCTCCAGATCGGACGGTCTTTGGCAATTTCGCTGGGCATCCTTGTCCGAACAATAACGTGCGAAGGATAGAGTTAATGGGCGGGGCTGGCAGTTTTGAAATCGTACAGGAGGACAGGTGTCAGGCACTGAGTGGAATCGCTGGCCGTCGGGGAAAAACTGCCAGCCGCCCAAAGGCGGTGCGAAATAAACCAGCGGGTTTGGAACAGTTGCATGGGGACCATCGACGCGGGCACGTTGCGGTATTAACGAGGACCGTTGATTTGCGGATTTAAATGGACGGCGGAGATGAACTGCGGGGGACCAAGGTGTACGGACACGATAATTTTGGAGTGACCCCCCACAAAAGCGCCTTTCCGCCTAGCGCTCGGTCATGGTGTTGGGTTATATGGGGAGAAAAACACACGGGGCTACAGGGAAGGGGGCTTAGGCCTATTATAAGGTCCGAAATGGGTTTTTAACCCATTTTTAATGTATTTTGAGGCCTAAGGAGGGTAATGATAGGGAGATGGAGGGGGAATTCGTTGAACCAAGGGTAAGGGTAAGAATCAAAGGGGATTTTGGAGGGGTTTAGAGGGTTGATAGGGGAAATAGAGGGGAACAAAAACACTTTGACAGAAGGAGAAAAAGGGGAAAAAAAGGGACATTTTGCAGGGGTACAAGGGGTAAATGTAGGCCTTAGGGAAAGGAACCAGCAAGGGGAACTTGTATAAGGCAAAGCAAAGAGAGACCTCAAGGATGATGTGTCTTCAAGGGAGATGCATTCCTTGAAGGTCTCCAAAATCACATAGCCCCCATCTTGCTTGTCAAGAATTTCATAGGGGGGCTAACAAGTTCTTCCGTGCCATTGTGTTCCCTGCGTAGTGACCTCCCGCTACCCCATCGTGGGCTTCTGTCAAGATAACATGCCATTCATGTTCCAAAATGTACCTTCGCAACACTTCATCAGCTCCCATATTATAGAGGTGACCTGCTATGATGGTAAAATCTACAGCGTGGGTTACCAAATTTTTCTTCTCTTGCACCAAATACTTCATGGGTGCCATGCCCATAGTCAGGAACTGAATGATGTTAGCAAAGTGCACATCAACTACCTTAATAGCAAACAACTGCGCATTCGGAAATCCTTCTTCCAAGTTGATTGGTTCCTTGCCAATCTCAATTCGAGACAAGTGAAATGGCACAACATTCAACTTCCCTGATTTAAAAATTATTTCAAAATCGTATTCCAAAAACAGCAGAAGCCATCGGCAGATTTTTCCCCCCAACACAGGCTTCTTCACCAGGTACATCAAAGTTGAATGATCTGTAAACATTTTAAAATGTCGTCCTAATAGATCGTGTCGATAATTCTATCATGCATAGACCATGGCCAATCCCTCTTGCTCCGCGGTGGCATAATTACGCTACACGCTAGAGAGTTTTCGACTAGCAAATGCAACTAGGTGATCAATGTCTCCATCTCCAGGCTGCATACGGACTGCTCCTAGGGCGATTCTGGAAGCATCAATGTGAACATGAAATACCTTTTCTCAATCAGGAATATAAGGATAGGCATAGATACTATCTTTTCCTTGAGTAGCTCAAAGCTCATTTGACACTCATCATCCCAAAAAAATGAAACATCCTTCTTAAGAAACTTTTCCAGAGGCATTGTGATCAACGCATATCTTTGAATGAACTTTTTGTAGTAGCCTGTATGTACGAGGATCGAACGTAGTTGTTTCTCAATCGCAGGTTCAACCAGATTGATGATAACTTCCAATTTGGCAAGGTCAACCATCAACCCTTGTCGGAAAACTATATGTCCGAGCAAGATTCTAAAGGGTAAGCAGAAGATACATTTCTTAATATTCAGAGAAATATGGTGCTTCTCACAGGCATCCAACATCATGTGTAGGTTCCAAACGTGCATATTTACTAAGCCGAAGACAATCCAATAATCAAAGTATACCTCCAGAAATTTATGAATAAATTCTTTAACACTACGACTACTACCCATGAGAAGATGGCAGGGGAATTTTTTAGTCCAAACGGATGACCGTATATTGAAAGGATCCACATTCGATGGCGAATGTAGTTTCACTGTGATCTTCAGGTGTGATTCTGATTTGATGATAACCTAAGAACCCATTAGTAAATGAGTACGTTTCTTGGCCTCTTATGCTATCTAGGATCTCATTGGAGAATGGTGTTGGAAAAGGATCATGTACGCATGCATCATTCAACTTGTGCAAGGCCACACAGATGCAGATTTCCCCCTTCGTCATCTTTTCCTGAACCACAATGGGACTCACCCAATTTGATTTCTCGATCAGTTCGATGATACCTGTGGTGAGCATTTTATCGATTTCTTCCCTAACCTTTTGGTTATACTTAGGTTTCAGCTAGTAAGGGCGGTGTTTCACAGGGTGTGCATCTGGTTTCAGTGTAATGCACATAACCGCTAAGTCCCCAGCGATCCCCTTCAGCTCCAAAAACTTTTTTGGAAATAAGTCTTGATATTCCGTGAGCAATACTGAAACCTTGCCTACTGTCTCATCATCCCAGTAATCCCCAATTTTAGCCAAATTTGGTTTCTCTTTCATGCCAATGCTAACCTCTCGCAACTTTAGAGGCTTCATAAAATCCACACTATGTAATGGAGGACCTGCAACTGCACGTTGCCCCTCTGATTCTTGGATCAAAACATTACGCGGATCTTCATCACATTTTTCTATGGTGATATTGCGGCAGTTGAAAATATCCTGCATCTGTGTTTCCCATGTTGGTATCTTCAATTCTACATAGGGGATGGATTCACCAAATAAAAAGGTATCTATATCCTGCAGAGCTTTGTCAAGCACCTTTGATCCTCATGTTAACCCAAATGTCCCCAAAAATTCAATATTTAAGGTTTCCAAATCGTGGGTGCATTGATGTAGCTCTGCATCTAAGTACCATGTGGTGGGAATCGGTCCGAAGGCATGAATAAAGAAGTGAACCCATTCTTTTGTTGTGCGATCCCACCAATTCTCCATCCAAGTGAACAAATGTTCGTGCAGATCCCCTGGGCCAAGAAATATCTTGACACGCACATCAATCGGAGGCCCAAATCATAGAATCATCATATCTTGACGTTACTCCTAGTCTTGGAATTTCCCCTTATGCATGTCCCACCATCTTGTAGGTGTTGCGCACATATCTAGGTTAAGGGCCCATGGCATTCGTTTCTTTGGAACCTCAGCTTCAAATTTTTGTGAAAAATCGTTTATGATAATGGAACCATCAAAGTAGGGTAGTTATCTTACCTCTAAGGATATGCATTGGAAGTCCCTTGTGACTCGTAGGCAGCGCAGCGTACAGACATCATGTAACCGTTTTTTTCAATTTTTCATTTCCTCGTTGGAGTCGGAGAGGCATTCACTATCCTTTTCCCAACAAAGCACACCAACGGCCATAGGATTGATCCAGTCTTCATCCCTTGCAGTTAACTTATATATGTGATCCACCTCTTCTTCCTCACGTACTAGCTCTGTATACCTTTCTCCTTCTGCAGGGTCTAGCAGTACTACCACCAATGTTCCTTCACTTTCAAACACCATACTTCTCTTTTTAAAATTGATAATACCACCCATCTCTATTGCCCATTCCAAGACTAGGAGCGCAGGATAGGGGTTTGCATGTTCTACAATCTAAATGACCTCGAAGTTAACCCGAACCTTAACCCCTACAATATCTACCACGATCTTTGATAACTTCCCCAACGGTATGATCTTCTGTTGATTAGCCATGCACAACTATATAGTGTACCATTCTAACTTAGGTTCTCCCATTCGCTGCCAAGTTTTCTTAGGTAGTATGTTCACATCTGAGCCTAGTTTTAGAATAACCCGATCCATCTGATAATCAAAAATCTGTGTAGTTAATCGCATCTCCCTACCAGTGCATCTCTTATGATTATATAGTTTGTGTACATCCTTAATTTACATAGTTGAGGTTTTTCTTTCTGTAGAGTTGTCTATCAAAGCTTGGAGTTTTTATATGGCCCTTTGGTTATGCAATAGCTTCATATATGCCTGCAGGAATGGTTTTACCTCATCATCTACTTTGAGGTTCGCGAGGGCTTGAGGAGTACATGCCATAGCCTTAGCAAAGTCTTGGTGAGCTGTGAAAAAGGTTTTTTTCTCCTTCTACAAGTCTAAACCTTCTTGTTTAATGGATGATTTCTGGATAAGAGGCTCCACCTCAGCTTTCTCTGCAGCTCCTCTAGTGGCCATGCCACTGCATGTTATAACATTAAAACTTCGTCCTTCATCTCAAGGTTATGCCTTGACCCTTTCTACATTTTGTGTGGTGTCTACTACCTCTTCTGCATCTTAGTTATCAGAATCGGGAAATATTCAACCAAATGATCTAGCTCTCTATAGTATCTATAGGATTTTCTAGTAGGGTTCGTGCAGTTCCTTGCAAAGTGCCCCATTTCTCCACAATTATAGAAAATCAGTTGTCCTCGCCCCTATCGGTGCTTCCACCTTAGCCCCCTCCCCTATCCCTATCTGGGGAGCCACCCAAACTGGAGGGGGATATGGAGAACAATGGTTTGATTGTACCCTATATTGGTTTCCTTTGTCTATCATCAAATCATAGGTCCAGCAGTTCTGCTCATCATGTCCTACAGATTTGCAAAACTTTCACCATCGTTGTTTTACTTCTGGGACATATGTGGTAAGGCGAGGGCAAGGTTGGTATCATGTAGCCCAGCCATGCGACAATCATCACACCATAGCACTGACCCACTTGGCCCCGCAACTCCCTTAGGGCTTAACGGGCTAGGTCCCGTAGCCTGCATGTAATCTTCTAGTAGCAGACAATTATCCTTGGTGTGTCCATTCACCCTGCATCGTATGCACCACCTGTTAGGGCTAGCCTTTGTTCCTCGTTCCTTCTGCAGATTCTAGATCTCCATATGCATTGCCTCTAGTTGTCCCTGTATTTTTTGTACTCCTAAATGGGTATCGTCTCTTAGCGTAGCTTCCAGCTTCATCGCAATCTCTAAGGCCTTTTCCTGCAATTCAATGGCTTGATGTCCCATTGGCGTGCACAGGTGGGGCAGCAGCATAGCAATGAGTCACTTTGTGTGCTGCTTGTCATCATATAGAAATCCTCCTTCTCCTATTACCTTCTTTAACCTTTGGTCATCCTCCCATACAAACTCGGATGGTCCTTGCTTGAAATCTTTTAGATGATTCACTATCTAAGAGTAGGAATTATGCTTATTGAACTGTTTTTTCAAGGCATTCTTAGTCTCTTCAACCGTCTCATTCACATGCTGAGATATGTATCCCATATACCAGTCCAAGGCTCTTCCTTCAAAGGCAAGGGATATCTGCACCCTTTTCCTGGCGTCACTGGCCACGTTCTGTGTAGTCCATATTAATCCTGGAACTAACCAAAATCGGTCCATGTCTTCATCCCCTATGCCCTTGAAGGTAGGTAGCTTCATGTGTAAGGCCATCTCATCTTCTAGTGGGGGAGGAGGTACGGGTGAGTTCTTACCCCTATGTTGGCTCAATAGTGGTGTACCCAAAGATTCTTGCACAGTCGAATCCCTTAATGGACTATAGACAGATATATCTCCTTCTTGGTTAGTTTTGTAGTACTTACCACTGAGTGTCATACCCTCACTTTTATCGGAGCTCATTCACTCTGTATGGCTGCACAAAACTCTCTTTTTGCACAATAATATCTTAATCAGTAATCGCGGAGTTTTTAGAAAGTTACCCTGGAAACCCTTAAAGAACCTTCATTCCGCCTCGAAGTAGGACACAAATTGATCAATTGAAAATTCTGTCATGAACCCTCCTATCACACTGTCCACCCAGTGATCTACCATGCAAGTGATGGTGTTATGAGTATTTTATAACTTTTGAATCATCCCTGGGGTTCGCTATGTGACTCATTCATCCTTCCAACACTTATGGAAATCTACGAGCCTTGCGAGCCACTCCTGAAGCTCGGTTGCAAATGTCACAAATAAAATTTCGTAGATCTTGCAAAAATGTATTTATTCTTCCTCTTCTCGGCGGTCAGATTTGTACTGTGATTCTCCCTTACTGTGAATTACTAAATTTTCTTTTCGATCCACTCATTGATCTCTTTCTTCTCAGGTCTCCAATGTGTTCTTCGCATTACCTGATCTCTCTCTCAAAATGCTCTCGGTCCCAACAACAGGACCATTTTTTGACTCGAGGGGTCCTAACCCAGGTTCGGAGGTTAAGGTTTGCCAAAGAACCCCTATACTACTGGCCCTTTTGGCAATCACCTGCTTGTATAGTCCAATGTCTGACCCAAATCGGTATGGGAGGGTGATGGAACTAGATTTTTGTACCCTAAGAGAGAGTAGGTAAGTCAAGCAGATCTGTGTTTCCAGTTTCTCGAGTTCACACTAAATGAATCTATTCGCAGGCTTATTGATAATATTATACACAGTATAAAAGAGCTATTCCTATGCACAGATCTAATAAATACCTCCGCATCCATGTGTGCAATACCAATTATCACCATAGAACACTTATAAGTGCAGTAATTAACAAATCATTGATACATATTCCAGAAACATAGATATTTTCATAGTTCACAGCAATTACACAGATAATTTCTCAGCCTAATCATACAACCTAGGTTCGTATCAATCATAACCATACAAATCTAGATAATATGATATATCCAACAGTACTTCGCATATATATTAATACCAAAATCCACTTACAATCCAAAAATACTGCCTGTGCACACATCCAACAGGGTTCGCACACAACAGGACCAAGGATCTCTGTGCACACAGCCAACAGGAGTCCTTACCCAAGAATCTGGAAACAGATCTAACAATTCGTGCTTAGCATCAATCTCAATTCTTTCCTACCTTAAAGACTCAAAAAGGTTCGTCTATTTATATCGATTTAGCCTATGCATCCAATGGTATTCAAATCGTTGTTTGCGGACACTTGGTCTACCCTTGACCCATTACAGTGCATTCAGGGCTTTGACCCACCCCAAAACCCCTGCTATGTTTTCTTTTGAATTTTTTTTAATTTCTTTTTGTTACTTGATTTCATAGGTTAGTTCAATTTCATTTTTGTTATTTTATTTCATAGATTAGATGAATTGGTTTGCGTTAGTCTGTATTTAGATTGATCTAAAATGGAAGATAATTTCTAGAACATACAGTACATGCATGCTTCATAAGCTTACGAAACCCCCAGGTTAACAAATTAAATGACAGGAAATCATTTTTCCCCAAAAATATGTTAGAAAAAATATATATTACAGAGAAGTGCAACACATAAAATATGTGAAAACACAAACATAGAAAACATATATAATAAGAATGACACATATATATGTGGTTCACCCAATTTGGGCTACATCCACCGCAAAGAACCAGTCCTTCCTTTCTATTATCTAGCAAAATGAAGAGATAGAACCTACAGCAGATCCATTGTAATATCCTATGCTCTCTCTCACAGTCTCCTTATCTATTTCTCGCTCTGAGAATACACATAAAATACATAGGCGTAATAAAATACCCTCATACAAAATGAGTGGTTAAAATAACTTGAAATTAAACTTAACTTCTACTGTTAGATCATCTGCCTAATGAACGAACCTGATTGACTAGAAATTACAAAAATTTTACAAGACAATTTTACATTTTTTTTTAGCTTCGGGGGCACCCCCCCCCCCCCGCCCTCGGACACCCCAGATAGTGTTTAATTACAGGTGTCATTATTTCCCCATTAAAAATAGGGGTTCAATGATGTGATACAAAAAAAAAAAAAACATAATCAGGCTCCACACCCAATAATCTCCAACTTCGAGACTGATTGTAGCAACTCCATTGCTACTTCATTTTTTGGAAAATGACTCCACTTTGGACCTAGCTATTTCTCCTCTTCATCGTCATACTTGAAGACCAATTGAAACTGAACATAATCTCAGTTTCTCCCTAGTTACAACTTTTGTTAGCATATCTGAAGGATTCTTGCTTCTGTGTATCTTTTCCATCTTCAACTGTCCATCTTCCAATGCTAACCATATGAAATGGTACTTGATTTGTATCTGTTTAGTCTTGGAATGAGATGTTGAGTTCTTTGCAAGATGAATGGCTCTTTGGATATCACTTTATAACGTGCCCATATCATGATTCTTACCTAATTCATCCAGAAACCTTTGTAACCAAATCGTTTCTTTACTAACCTCTGTAGTAGAAGCATACTCTGCTTTTGTTGTTGAAAGTGCAACAACACTTTGGATTCTGAAAACCAACTGACAGTTGTTCGAGCTACAATAAATACATACCCTATAGTTCTCCTCTCATTATATCTATTACCTGTAGAGCAATGATTGAACCACCAAAGCGTAATGCATGATTTGTGGTACCTCTCAAATATCTGAGAATCCATTTGACTACCATCCAATGATGTTTTCCTTGATTATTCATGTACCTTCTTACAACTCCCACTGCATGAGCAATATCAGGCCTTGTGCAAACCATTACATACATTAAGCTTCCAACTGCTGATGCATATGGAACTTTAGACATATAATCCATTTCTTCTTGGGTCTTGGGGAATATTTCCTTACTAAGTTTTAAATGACTAGCAAAAGGTGTACTAACTGGTTTTGCATTCTGTATATTAAATATTTTCAATGCCTTTTGTATGTACTCATTCTGGGATAATGTTAATTTGTGATTTTTCCTGTCTCTAGTTATTCTTATACCAAGGATTTGTTTTGCAACTCCCAAATCCTTCATAGTAAATGAATTTTCCAAGTTTCTTTTGAGCAAAATTATTTCCTACATGTTAGACCCTACATAAAGCATGTCATCTACATAAAATAACAATATAATATAGTTGCCATCATTTTTATTTTTCAGATAAACACAATGATTAGAGTGACATCTAGTATAACCTTGTTCAAACATAAACCTGTGAAATTTTAGATACCACTAGCTTGAAGCCTCTTTTTTTCCAGACAAGCTCTTCTTTAACCTGCACACTAATTTTTCTTTCCCTTTGACCTCATATCTTTCTGGTTGCTAAATATAGATCTCTTCCTCCAAATCTTCAAGGAGAAATGTTGTCTTTACATCTAACTGTTCAAGATGCAAATCCTCTGCTTCTACAAGGATTAAAATAGTTCTGATTGAAGTCATTTTAACAACAGAAGAAACTATTTCATCAAAATAAATACCTTTCATGTGTGAAAACCCCTTCACCACAAGTCTAACTTTGTACCTCTGTTTTATTCCATCCTCCTTGTTCACCCTATAAACCCATTTATTCTATAATGTTGTTTTACAAGCAGGAAACCTCACTAAGTCCCAAGTCTAGTTGTGTATTAAGGTGTCCATCTCTTCTTTCATGGATGGCTCCCATTTCTTCCTAGTTTCAACTTGCGTTGCTTCTTCATAACATTCGGTATCATCAGAATCAGTCAAAAAAAAATAATATAATGAAGGAGAGTATTGTTCAGGGGGTATACTTATCTTGGCAGATCTTTTGACACCAATTTTAGGTGTTTGAGGTGACTATTACTGTTGTGGTTGTTGATGTTGTTTTTGTTATTGATAATTACTATTTTCAGGCACCTTTACTTTTTATGTCATCCCATCAAGAACTGTGTATTATTTTTTTTCTTTTTCCTGTTTCTTTTCCTGCAACTAATTCTTATATGAGACCTTTTCATTGAATATTACATCTCTATTCCTAATGATTTTTTTATTTTCATAATCATATAAGCGATAAAAAAAATCATTAACACCATATCCAATAAAGGTACATTTATTTGATTTTTCCTCAAGCTTTGTTCTATTTTCTTTATTAATATGGAAAATGGCCTCACAACCAAAAGGATTTAAAATAGACTAGTCTACCTTTTTACCTATCCGCCATCCACCTCTGGAATACCACCATCCAAGGAACTTGAACGCCCTTTGTTTATTAGATAAACATCAATATCTACAACATATGCCAAAAATTGTGAAGGCAACCCTGCATGCAATCTCATGCATGTTGCATGCTCCATGATTGTTCTGTTCATCCTTTCTAACACACCATTTTGTTGTGGTGTTCTTTGAACTATCTTCTCTCTGTGATTTCCATGCTCTGAATAGCAACTATCAAACTCTTTGCTACAATATTCACCGCCATTTTCTGATCTAAGACACTTCAACTTATTTCTTGTCCCAATCTCAACCAAAGCTTTCCATTTCTTGAAAGTATCAAATACATCAGATTTATTCTAAATACAATAAATCCAAGTTTTTCTAGTTTCATAATCAATAAAAGTAACATAATAACAATATCCACCGAGATATGATACCTGAGGAGGTCCCCATACAACTGTATGAAAAATCTCTATTTTTTCTCTATTCTTTTCTTTCCCAACTTTAAGAAATCTGATTCTATTCTATTTTTCATAAACACAATTCTCACAGAAATCCAAATCAATATTCTTGAAACCCGGCAACAAATTTCTTGAGTGAAGAATCTTCATCCCCTTCTCACTCATGTGTATGAGCATATGATGCCATAATGCTTCATCTTCTCCTTTGGAAGTTAAATAATTAATATAGTTAGAAATACCATTTCATAAATACAATGTACCAACCTTTTTTCCTTTTGCTATTACTAGGTCTCATTTTGTAACCTAAGAAGTTTTATCTGTGAAAATTGTCACACAACCTTTACTGCCTAACTTCCCTATTGAAATTATATTTTTCTTCATATTTGGAACATGCCTTACCTCCTTTAATAGGCATTGGTTTCCATTATTTTGTTTTACAATAACTTTACCCATTCCAACAATTTTATAGGGTTTATCATCATGCAAACAAACTTGTCAAAAATCTCCTTAAACATAGTCATCAAAATATTTCTTATCAAGTGTGGAATGGAATGAGGCCCCTGAATCTACCACCCAGGAAGAAAAAGCATTTTATAAAGAAAGAATAAAAGCATCTTGTAACACATCACCTATCACATTTTATTCATGATTTTTTTCTTTTTGTGTGTTGCCTTCTTTTCCCTTTTGAGATCTATAGTCTTTCTTTAGGTTTCCTTTCTTTCCACATTTCTAGCACACTATCCCCAATCTGGACTCAAATTTGCCTTTATTTGATTTACTGTGATATCCTAAGCTCTTTCCTCTTTCCATTTTTCTTCCCATAGTCTCTGCACTCAAAGCATTACCCAACGTCTCACCAGAGCTTTTCCAAGGATAGCACCAAAAACATCATCAAACTTTAAAGTACTAGCTCCAAAGACATGGTTAATAATGGCCATAACTAAACCATTCCAACTTTTTGGAAATGAGCACAGAAATAACAAAGCCCTAAATTCATCATCAAATTTTACCCCTATAGAACTTAACTAACTGTTAACCATATTAAAATCATTTAAATGGTCTGCAACAGACCCACCTTCCGACGTCTTCATATTAAATAAACGTTTCATAAGAAATACCTTGTTTGACGTTGAGGGTTTTCCATATATTTTCGTCAATGCATTAATAAAACCCAAAGTTTTTTTTTTCCTTTGAAATATTGAAGGCTACTTACGCAACAAGGCACAATCATACTGTTCCAAGTGCCTATCTATCGAGAATATCCCATTCTACATCTTTCATAGTTGTCGGCTTCTTTTTCTTCACTCAATGGTAGGTATAGATATTTTTGATATAGATAATATTCCATCTACATCTTCCATAGCGGGAAATTTTGGCCGTTAAATTTCTCGACCCTAAACTTACCATCTTCTAACATTTCTCCCACTCGAACCAGGAAACCTTCTTTCTTGAGAGATTATCTGCCAAACAAACCTTCGACTTTGATACCAGGTTTTAGGAAAATTATATATTATAGAGCAATGAAACACATAAAATATGCAGAAACACAAACACAGAAAAACCATAAAACAAGAGAGACACAAATATATGTGGTTCACCCAATTTGGGCTATGTCCACCCCGAACAACCAGTCCTTCATTTCTATTATCCAAAAAAATGAAGAGACACAACCTACAAGAGATCCGATGTAATATCCTCTATTCAATCTCACAATCTCGCTCTCTATTTCCCATTCTAAGAATAAACATACAATACACAGCCACAATAAAATACCCTCATACAAAATTAGGGGTTGCCTTCTAGGAAAAAAACCCTAAATTAAACATAATTTCTACCATCAGATCATCTACCTAATGAAGGGCCCAAATTGACTATAAATTAAAATAATTTTACAAATAAATTTTACATATGTTTTTAGCTTCAGGGGCGCCGCCCCTCTGGACCCCCCCAGACAACGTTTAATTACAGGCGAATTTTCCACCCTATTAAGAATAGGGGTCCAATGCTGTGATACAAAATAAAGAATATAATTAGGCTCCACACCCAACAAGATCCCTCCCCATTTTGAAGGGCCAAATTCAATGCCAAAGCAGTTAGATGTTACCTTAGAGTTTTCTCCCACATCAAGGGTTTTCTCTAAGTGATAATATTTTTGTGTTGTTTTTGGGCAGCGAATCGCATAATTTCCACATAAAATTTTATTGTTTAAGATCATATCTCTAAGGGAAAAGATGATTTGGATATAGTTTTTGGCTCTAATATGTTTTCTCTAGTTACTCCACTATGGAATATGATGCATTCTTCTTGAAAACGTTTTGGTTCATATAGGTATCCATACTTGGAGGAACCCTAATCTGAATCCATTGTAGAATTTTCCAAGCCAGGAAAAAATGTTCATGAGGAAAGCTCCAAATAAAAGATGTATGATTCAATTAGAAAGGTCTCATTCATTACCTACAAAGGTTGAAGTGTTGATGATTTGTAGTTTAATATTGAATTTGAAAGTACTTTTTTTAATTCTATGTCTGAAAATAATATTTCACACATTGTCCTCAATCAAACAAATTTAAATACCTTTATTCCTAGTTCTTCCATCCCAGAATTAGAGATACTACCACAAGACCAAGAGATTTGGTATAATTTGGAAAATTAAGAATAGAAAGTCCATGAACTCTAGGTATATGCATCTAAATCCTCAACCTTTCCATTTTTTATTCCATATTTTTATGCTTCAACCACTCCCATGTTTTTTGTGGTTTTTCATAATCCCATTTTATCAATTTCTACAGCAACAGTCTCATTTCCCTTGAGATATGTTGTCCAAATTCCTACTGTTAGTGTAAATTGGTCTCCCAGCACTATGGGTTTTATATGTCCGCATCTAAACCTACAAGGTACATTACATGATCTCCCCTTGAATTATGGACAATTCTTTATCCAATTTTATGGCACTGGGGTTTTCACAGCTTATAAGCATGTATATAAGCCTAATGGCTTTATTGAATTAGAGGAGGTTGGCCATGAGGAAAAAAATTGAAAATTTTCTCACAAATTATATCAGGAGAGGTAAAGAGATGGTTTAGATCCTTAGCTAAAAAAATTATACATACCGTCCAATAGTTTGAACAACAATTTCTCACCAGGTGGTAGATGAAGAAAAATCCTCTATAGATTTTAGCTTAATATGAAGGTCTAAAAGGAAATCCAGGGGAGTCAGTTCAAGAATTCTTAGCCAGATTGAACATAATTTACAATTTAGTGCTAGATGAGATAAAACCTACCCTTCTATTAGCATTCTTGAATTATCTAGATGATTTTGATGTCAAATTTCCTTATCAAATCTGAGAGAGAAATCCTACCACTTTAAAAGCAATGAATGACAATGAAATTGGAGTAGAAGCCAATTCGTAGGCTAAGAAGGAAAAAAGGAAAACTAAGAGAAGAATGGTATTCAAAGAAGAATCATCATCTTCACCTGATGTCAAGTTTGATCTGATTTTCAAGAAGAAGGAATATTTGGTTGACAAACTAACTCCTCCCAAGGCTAAAAATCAGCCTTGGGTGACAAATATGAATTTTAGGAGACCTCAAGGTGCACAAAATTTTCCAAGAGAGAAGAAGGGTCTAGAAGATCACCAAGTTGTTTCCGGACCTCCTTTTCTAGATGGGTTTGTTGATGAGGATGTCGCTGAGGAAGAAGATCATGAGATTGGATGTTTTAATGATAAAGAAATTCACGTGTTTGCTACAAAGGAGGAGCATCATATTCATGTTGGGTGCTCAGAATAAAACAATAGTATTCACATTTATGATTCAGTAGTTTATAAACAGTGTTATAAAAATGCAATAGCATATTTCCAAAGGTAGTCCAATATTAGAGGCCATATTCTTCCTATTAATACTCTGCCACAAAGAACAACAACTAGGTAGCAAGCTGAATAACCAAAATAATACCGAAGAAATTATAGGAGCCAAAAAAATACAATCTAAGAAAATAAGAAGAAGCTAATAATGAGATCAAAGAATTAGAAAAAAACATAGTGAGCTTTCATAAGCTGAAAATATCCATCCTTTTTACTGAAATTTTGAGAAATGAGCAGTACAGAAAAATAATATTTCCAATTTTTAAAAGTTCAAAGAGTGATCAGGTAAACATTAATTCATAGGATTCCCTAAATGTAGATGATGATGGTCATCACTATGTTTTTGGTCTACATTTCACTATTATAAGTGATGATGTTCCCCCATCTTATGTAAGTCTGAACTTACACGATATGATCCTTCATAATTCTTTGTTGGACTCTAGAGCTTCGCACAAGTTGATGCCTAAGTTAGTCATGCACCATTTAGGACTTCAGGTTCGTAGACCTTACAAGGACTTGTTCTTATTTGATTCCAGAAAAGTAAAATGTTCAAGGATGATAAAATATCTAGTTGTAACCCTGGCATGAATACCTCCCAAATGTGTAATAATGGAAATAGTGGTAGAGAATATTCAAGCTAGATTCAACATGTTATTGTCTCGATCTTGGGAAACAATACCAGGAGGGACATTTCAAATGGACATGTCTTATGCGTCAATCTCATTGTTTAGTGAGTTAAAAAATTTGCATAGATAAGTCAAAATAGCTTATATGGTAAGGATTAGAACTCAACCAAATAGTCATCCCATTTATGCAGTGGATACAAAGGTGGGATCCCAGATTTTCTTTAATGATTTCTTTATTGATGGGGAGGTATCAAAAAATGTTTAGGTCATTTTTTTGGAAAAATCAGGTCCAAAATATTTGAGATGAAGTCGTGAATTTGTATTTTTGATGGTTATACTTGTGAGAAGGGTTATAGGGTGGGGATTTAAATTGTTCCATCAGATTGTACCAACTAGTTACATTCATACAACTTTTATTTTGATTGTACAAAAAACATAGCAAAATATGAATCTTTTATTATTGGGTTGAATATGTGAAGAGAGAATAAAGCTAAGAAAGTTCATATTTTTGTAGATTCAGAGCTAATTGTGAACCAAGTCAAAGGAACTTATCAAACCAGACAGCAAAGGATGAGAACTTAGTAGAATTAGGTATGGGATTTATTTTCTAATTTTTTCTATGAACATGAAATCTCTCTTGTCCCTAGATAATAAAATGGAATTGCATACTCTTTAGCCACAATTTCTAGTGAATTTATAATTACTATCTATCCTAATGAAAAATATGATATCAATGTGAGGCATAGGCTTTCTATCCCAGAAAATACTAGACGCTGGTAGGTTTTAGAAGAGGATTAAAAAATTAGAATATTTCTTGAAAGAACCGATGAATTTCTTAGCACTCCAATTGACAAAGATGAAGATGAAACCACAGAGAAATATATTGAAACAACAATTTTCTTGAATTTTGTTGTTAGACATTATATAATTAAGTTAAATAATAATATAATCCCCAAAGTTATAGTTCTTTTATAAATATTATTCTATTTAAATGATGTGGTTGTTATAACTAAAATCCTACCAAGTGTTGGGAAGATGGAAGACTAGAATTTGAGGGTCGAAGATAATCCCAATATGGTAAAAGTTTCTAACACTTTGAACGCAAAGCAGAATTCGAACTATGTAGAATTGTTGAAATAATTTGTAGGTGTATTTGTTTGGAGATATGAGGATTTAAAAGTCTATGACAAGACTGTCATTGAACACACTATACCACTAAAGTAAAATGAGATATTAATGGAAATTATCTATATGAGATATTAATGTAAATTTGCTTGAGGGTTTATAAATTGCAAGTGTTAAAATTGAGTTTTTATGAGCTTTTATGTTAATTTTTAAACACGCAAAGTGATGAAATCCATTTCTATGGGGTTCCAAAGATCCAATATTCTATTGGAAATACTGAGAAGGGGGGGTGAATCAGTTTTCATTTCAATTAGAACATTATTTAATCTTCAATTATTATCAGTGTTTGTACAATGAAAGCAGCACACAAGAAGAACACAAATGCAACAATTTTTAAGGTGGAAACCCACTCCGGGACAAAAACCGCCTAATGATTTTCTAATAATTATTTAATATTCAACTCCAATTGAAAATAAAGCTCCAACTTCCTAGAATCTAGAAGAGCATTCTTCTCCAGCTCCCACTGGATGGAAATTCCAATGCCCGATATTCTTCAGTAGTCAACTGAACAGATGCGCCAACACTCAATGAGCTAGAACTCACCCTAGCACAACCCTACCACCCTATAAACGAATAAAAGAAGAATGAAATCTTGTACCAGGGAAAATGGTCCACTTTAAAATGATATAGAATTATGTCAAAGAAGAAGATACACTAGATCATAACCCCAACTTTGACACAACCACCTAATGATGATCCTAGACCACCCGACACTGCCTCTTCAACTCTTGGCAGATAGACACTAGTACAATTTGTACAATAATGTATTTACAATGACTAAGTACAATGATACCTTCACAATGATTGTATGCAGTGTTTCCCACTTGAAGACTTCATGTGATGAGCTTCTTGTTGTTGTTCCACACCTTGGTTGCTTCTCTTGTCATGCTACCCTCTGCTGCACCTTGCTCTTCTTTGCTGCCCTAGAAAGTCTAGTCCTTTGCAGCCCTTGACAACACATGATATAGCTTTTTATTGTCTTCTCGGAGCTCGATATTGAATCTGGTCTATCTTTGTTATCTCAGATCCCCAATATCTAATTTTTTGTCCTATAACGTTCCCCTGAGTCATCTTTCCAATGCTACAGGTATGACCCAATTTTGATTCTTCAAGGGAGAATTATACCCAATCTCTCACAATTCCCTAAATATGGAGAATTATACCCAATCTCTCACAATGCCCTAATTATGGACTGTTTCAGCAGAGCAAACTTGTACGGCATGACACGTGTCACTATTTCTTCATTCAGATCTGGAATTGATAGAGAAAAAACTACAGTCTTTGCACTATCTTCCACTTTTTAGAAAATTCCAATCCGATACTCAGAGAGAGAGTTATGATGATTTTCCCAAGGCCACTTATTTGAGATGAATTCCAAGAGTCTGCAAAAACACTGACTTCCACATATCATATCTCTGAAAACGTTGCCCACCTTGATCTAAAATTTTCACAACAGCTTCGTCAGGATTTCATCTTCGCCTCATAAAAATTTCATCTTTTTAACCTTTGTAGAAAAAAAGTTGGACCAAAAATTCCACGATGACCTTTTTCAGATGGCGAAATCCCTTACATGAGGAGGATATGAGGATCACAATTTATATAAATGCTTAAGTCGACAGGGGCTTCAACAAGTGAATGTGGGAGGGATTTTAGGAGATTAAAAAATATTAACTATGACTTTTCAATAACCCATGCCACAACCCCATGGGGTTTTAGTCCAATAACTAGGGGTACAAACTTCAAACATGAATATCTCTCAAACCGTGAAGAATTACGTGGCGTTCCATATATCAATGGAAACATCTCGACAAGAAGAAATAATCAAAATCATTCTTGAACCAGAATATAGTAATTTGGTAGGTCCAAATTCCCATGGAATATTGGGTTAACCCCTGGTGCTGCTTGGGTTGACATTAATGACATCCGCTGATCAAAAATCTCCCCATTTGGCATTGATGGCAATAGAAGTACTCACCCTGTGATCATGAAACCTCTTCCTACAACATTCTTTCCACTTTTGACATCAATGGCAAAGGGTAAATCCCCTAGAAACACAACCATCCAGCGGACCTATACACACTTCCACTCCCCCTAACACACAACCATCATGTGGACCTGTACACACTTCCACTCCCCCTTTATATTTTGAATAAGGGAAATGTAATGAGAACTTGGGAGAATGTCAAGCTTCTAGTGAAGATATTCCAACGCTTCACGAGTACTCTCACGATCATCAACGCTTCATACCCAATCTGCATCTGTAAAGGAATGAATAATGAGATTGTTATGTTTGCGATACCAGAAGCCATATTCTGTTGTTTCCTTTATATATCGAACAATTCTTTTGATGGAAATAATATGTGATTCTTTTGGTGTTGCTTGGAATCTTGCTACTTGTCCAACTTCTTGCATAACATCTGGTCGGGAGGCTGTTACATATAGAAGACTACTAATCATAGATCTATACAACCTTTGATCCACATCCTTAGATGAGTCGTCTATGCTCAATTTTCAAAATGTTACCATTGGAGTAAGGATGGGTTTTCACTCTTCCATTTTAAATCTCTTGAGCATTTCCTTGATGTACTTGGCTTGACATATTAATATTTATTTCTCTTGCTGAAATATTTGAAGCCCTAAGAAGTATGTCAGCTCACCAAGTAAAGATATCTCAAAATCACTTTGCACCTTTGTAGCAAACTTCTTACTTAGTCGATCATCATTGATACCAAATATTATATCATCCTCTTTAGCTATTAGACATGCTTTAGTTGCTTCATCCAGAACATATATGTCATTTGGAGCTCAACTTGTTGTAGCCACAATTTCACCATACATGCCTTTCCTGATTTCACATTTTGTGGAGTTGAATAGTATTGTGTGTCCTTGATCACACATTTTTCCAACACTGAGTAGATTTTGATTCATGTTGTCAACCAATAGAACATTCTTGGCTAGAGCATATTTTCTTCCGAGAGTGACAGTACCTGATCCTATAACATTTGAAGATCCATCATTTCCAAAGGACATGGTTCCATCCTTCTTCTCTTTCAAAGATAAAAAATTATTTCTATCTCCAGTCATATGCGTTGAGCAACCGCTATCAACATACCACACATCTTTGTTATTTTGAGCCCTGAGAGCAAGAGCACAATTATCAGTCTTCTTCTTCTTCCATGTTAATTCGTTCTGTCGCTTCAAAGATTCTTCTGGAGGATTTTCAAGTCTGCAATCTTTGGCTATGTGTCCAAAGCTTCGACATTTGTAACATTGAATATTATTTCTTAAATATTCAAATATATTGATGTTTCGTTGAGCCTTGGTAGGTTCATATTTGATAGATCTCCTGGAATTGTATTCGTTCCTAGGGTACGTGTGACATTCTATAGCTTTATGACCAAATTTTCCACATTAATAAAAGTAGCCATAAAAAATATGTCGGTACGTGGATGGAAATTTTTTTTGAGGAATTTTCCAAGGCTATTTTGTGAATCTTGTCCAATGAAGTCTACACGCATGTCAGATCTCATAGGTTCATTTTATTTTGTTGTGGAAGGTCCTGCTTTTTCTTCTTTGTAACCGATGCGAGTTCTGTCATTGTAAGATCATTGATTATTGATGAGTTCTTCCAATACCCTTGAGCTGTTGGCATAGTTTTACATAGTTTTTCATTTCTTCACTTCCTCATGCAGCAAGACTACTTTAGCTTCTAATTCTTCCCTTTCTTGGTTGCTTTCTTCCAACTTCTTTTGAAGTGAATCTTCAATGCATTTGTGTTCTTCAACTTAAATTTTGAGACCTTGAACTTGTTCTTCAAGAGTATTGGAACGGATATTCTCTGCCTTGAGGTCTTTTATAAGCTTGATTGCTTCCTTATAAAATTATTCTATGGTCATTCATTCTTCTTCATTGTTTGATACCTCTTGCTTATTGTGCTTGGGTTTATTGTGCTTGGCCATAAACAATACTCTCTCATTTTCTTCTTCTTTGCTGTCATTTTCTTCATCGGATGATGAGTTATATTCTTTAGAGAGAAAGTTCCTTTTCGATCCTTTCTTTTTGCCTTGCTTGTTGAATTTCTTAAAGCCTTTCTTTCCTTTTGAGTTGCCATCACTTTTGTTTGGACATTTCACTGCGAAATGCCCAACCTCACCAAAACCAAAACATATCAATGGAAGTTTACCTTTGAATTTTCCCTTACCAATTTTTAGTTTTCTCATAAAGTAAGCATATTCTTCATCTGAAAGACCTTCTCCATCATCTCCCTTTTATTCACAGTTGCAGGTGCATGTCATTTAAATTGAAGGTTGTTTGTCCTTATTGGTTTTCTTAGATGCAACGAACAAAATTTATAGATTTTAAGTACCCTCTTCTTCATCAAGTCTCATTTTATATGCTATGAGAACTCCATGTAATTCCTTTTTGTTAAGTTTTCCCATATTTTCACTGTATTCTAAGACGGATACCTTTGGGTTGAATCTCCCTGATGACGTTCTAAGAATCTTTTGTATAATAGTCTTCACGTCAACTGGCTCTCCCAATCCTTCCAGAGTATTGGTTATTTCATCAACGTATTGGAAGTATGCAACAATGTTGCAATATTATTTCATTCTGAGTTGCTCAAATTTTTCTCTATAGATTTGAAGATTTGCTTCTTTCACATTTGAGTCACCTGCATATATATTTTCAAGCTTATCCAATATATTTTTGGCTGTTTTACAACCAAGCACCTTATGATAAGCAGATTCAATAAGTCCACTGGTAATAATATTCTTTGCTTTTGCATCATTTACCAAATTCTTCTTACCTTGTTCATCCATGGTTAATGTAAATCCATTTTGAACAGTGTCCCATACTTTGTAACCTTACGCCAAGAGATAGACCTCCATTATTCCTTTCCATAGTGCATAATTATTTTCATTGAACAGAGGTACACCATTCTTGGTATGGTCCATGACCTCCTTCCAGCTGTTAAACTGCTATTGAAGGAACCAAGCTCTGATACCAATTGTTGGAAATACTGAGAGGGGGGGTGAATCAATATTCCTTTCAATTAGATAATTATTTAATATTCAATTATTATTAGTGTTTGTACAATGATAGCAGGAAACAAGAGGAACACAAATGCAACAGTTTTTAAGGTGGAAACCCACTTCGAGACAAAAACCACCTAATCCTTTTCTAATAATTCTTTAATATTCAACTCCAGTTGGAAATAAAGCTCCAACTTCCTAGCATCTAGAAAATAATTCTTCTACAGCTCCCACTGGATGGATGATCCAATGCCCGAGATTCTTCAGTAGTCAACTGAATGGATGCCCCAACACCCAATGAGCTACAACTCACCCTAGCACCATCCTACCACCCTATAGAAGAATAAAATAAGAGTGGATTCTCGTACCAGGGAAAATGGTCCACTTTACAATGATATAGAATGATGTAGAAGAAGAAGATGCAGTAGATCATAACCCCAACTTTGACACAACCACCTAATGATGATCCTAGACCACTCGACACTGCCTCTTCAACTTTTAGCAGATAGACACTAGTAAAATTTGTACAATAATGTATTTACAATGACTAAGTACAATGATACCTTTACAATGATTGTATGCATTGCTGCCCACTTGAAGACTTCATGTGATGAGCTTCTTGATGGTGTTCCACACCTTGGTTTCTGCTCTTCTCATGCTACCCTCTACTACACCTTGATTTTCTTTGGTGCCCTTCAAAGTCTGGTCCTTTGCGGCCCTTAACAACACATGATCTAGCTTTTTCTGGCACTCTAGGAGCTCGATATTGAATCTAGTGTATCTCTATTATTTCAGATCCCCAATATCTAATTTTTCGTCTTGTAGTAGTCCTTTGAGTTTTCTTTCCAATGCCACAGGTCTGACCCAATTTTAATTCTTCAAGGGAGATTTATACCCAATCTCTCACAATGCCCTAATTATGGACTGTTTCAGCAGAGTGAACTTGTACGGTGTGCCACGTGTCCCTATTTCTTCATTCAGATCTGAAATTAATAGAGAGAAAACACATTATGTACACTTTATGCCGCTTCTTACATAATTCCAATCCGATACTCAGAGAGAGATTTAAGAATATTTTCCCATGGTCACTTCTTTGCGATGAATTCCAGGAGCGTGCAAAAACATTGACTTCCATAGATCATATCTCTGACAATATTGTGCACCTTGATCTGAAATTTTCATAGAAACTTCCTCAGGATTTCAGCTTCGCCTCATAAACATTTCAGCTTCTGAAACTTCGTAGAAAAAAAGTTAGAGCGAAAATTCCACGATGAATTGTTTCATATGACGAAATCCCTTACATGAGGAGGATTTGAGGATCACAATTTATATAAATGCTTAGGTTGAGAGGGGATTCAACAAGTGAAAGTGGGAGGGATTTTAGGAGCTTAAAAAATATTAATTATGACTTTTCAATGACCCATGCCACAATTCCATGGGGTTTTAGCCCACTAACTGGGGGTACAAACTTCAAACATGAATATCTCTCAAAATGTGAAGAATTACATGGCGTGCCATATATCAACAGAAACATCTCGACAAGTAGAAACTATAAAAAGCATTCTTGAACTAGAATATAATAATTTGGTAGGTCAAATTCCCATGCAATATTTGTTTAGCCCCTGGTGCTGCTTGGGTTGACATCAATGACAACCGCTGATCAACACATTTAGGAGTTCTATCCTTGGACATGTGGTTTGTGAGCACATATTTGGATGAAATCATCCATTATGCAAAAAAAACCCAGTTGTTGGATTGGTAACATGAATCTAAATTGTAGTACAAGAGTCATTCTTCTAGAACAGGAATCAAATGCAAGACCGTGAAGAAGAAAAGAAAAAATAATAAAAATAACATGGCCAAAAAATACACCCATAGTAGTCATGACTCAGTAATAGGTCCATATCAGGCCAACAATATTCCATCTCCTGAAATCAAAATCAATAACATAAACGTAATGAAGAACATATCTAAGGCTGAGTGAATGCAAGGTAGAAGAACACACATAAATTACGTTAATAATCTGAATTTCACTCAAACTCTTCAGTTGCATGAATTCATAGATAAAACTATTCCACATAAAAATGAACATTAATTATCCATAAATATCGAGCTCCAGTTACACACTAAGGCCAATATGGGCCTGATCACACATTTACTCTAAGGTTACATTGTGTGGGCCTCCCTCATACAACACAATATTTGCATTTTAAAGAGATTAAAAAAGAGTGGATCATCTAAGATCCATGATTTCCTCATACAATTCGCTTAACTAATCCGTAGAACCACTATGTTTTAATTACATGGCAGTTTTTTTTGAAATAAATCGTGATCCTCTAGATTCTAAATTACCCATCTAGATTGCATGATATTTCCTCTTATCCTCTTAATATCTCTATGCGCAAACCTCTAAGTCATTCCTTTCAGCAAAGATGAAATTTCCACCACCGTGGATCCATCCTTCATGGTCTCCCACCTTTCGTACACAACAAAGTCGTGGTTCCTTAATATAGGGCCACATATTGCACTGAATATCAGTTTGTAGATATTCACATTATCGCTTAAACCCATAATATTATGTCGTTGAACGAAATCCAAATCCCATTGCTTGGCAGTATTAATAGAATTGACGATGTTCTTAAATCTTGAAGAAGAGACCTTGAACACTCTTTGGCCAGTAACAACCGTTACTGCTGCCTCTCTCAGTTTCTTGGCAGAAATATCAATTCCATTTTTGGTACAAGTGTAATTTCATGGAAATTAGCCCCCTTTTCAAATAGTTGTCCACGTCTCTCCTTCCAGCAACTTTGAATTTCAATTTTTACTAAGTGTGGTCCGACGCTCCTGCATTACAAAGCATGAAAATGAACTCTGAAATATGCTAAAACAACAAAAAAATGCACCATAAAAATAATCACAACACAACAGGTGATGAAGTAGTTCACCCCTCTTAGGCTACGTCTACTAGGTACAACTTCCAATGGCTTGGCCCTCTTTCATTATCCTCAAAATGGTGGTTACATAAATTTGCATTCCTCAAATGGGTTCAAAACCTCTTCCATCAACTTCAGAACACCAAAAAATTATTGTTTATCCTCATTTTTCTCCCCAATTAGTTAAAAATTGCATTAGGTACGAGGTCCCCAAAATTTTGTTGCTAACTACACCACAATTTTCCCAAAATCCGACACCATCGTAAAAATTCGTGGGATTCCGGGCGAAATTTTCGGCACGTTTATTAGCCCAATATGGCGTTAAGTCTGAAAATGATGGTGACATGGAGGGGACCAAATTCCCGTGGCTGGCTCCCAGTTCTATCCCTCCCTCCTAACTATGTGGCAATGGTTAAGTCTCCAAGCGAGGGTTTAGATTGAAATGGTTTGGGGACTGCTGAAAAAGCGACCCCTTTACCCCCATATCTCTTCCAATGAAACCTTAAATGCAACATTTAACCCTTATGGTAATGAAAAATACATTCGCACAGTGTAGTTTGGAATTGTTTATTGGATGGTGGTTTGTTGTTCGACCCCCACCCAGTCTGCTCAACCCTTAACAACAAATTTTGGTGGCCTCCCATGCTGCCACGTAGAGACCTCTAGTTGGGCCACATGGAAGGATGTGGTGGGCCATCATCCTAAAAAGTAATAATATAGCACCCAACACCAACACCAATCAGGGAAATGGTGCGACTTGATTGGTCAGCAATGCCCATTCAGCTATACGAATTGCTGACTGGGCAGTCTAGACAATTTTTCCAAATTTTTCCTATTTTGGAAAAAGAACACAACATGTTTTCGGGAGAATATTTTGTCAAGTTTCTGTGAAACATGTTGCACCGGATTCAAAGAAACGATATCTATGCAATCATTCAGGTTCCACACGATTTCGACAACTTTCATTTTTTAGCATAATTTGGAGAACTTCAT